>JAZAYU010000001.1:20887900-21567555 GCA_038501625.1 Corbicula japonica
ACTGGGTACCCTGAAACCCTTATCTGTCATGGCAAGCACGTTATACTTAACCGCATCATATGCTGGCCGTATAACATTGCTTTTTAACAGTTATTTAACTAAATATTCTTAGTTAAATACTTTATTGAGACGACTTCTATGTTTATTTTATTAGCCAAAAGATATCAGTAGTTATGATATTTATTAAATTGGTATTTTACATTCTGTGACAGCTTCTCTCCTTACTAGATCAAGTCAAGTATTTTGTTAACTCATAACTTTTTCCTTGTGAAATTTAAATATTTCTTGTCTTAGACTTGTTTTTCTTTTAGTCTTGTTATTGTGTTATTATAAAGGTCCTTCTTGTTTTGTGATATGAGAACCTGTTGGGGCAAGTGTGAGGTTGGTGCACCTTAGAACCTGGTTTAAATCTCCAGCGGCAATTTGATTTGCTACTGACCGTTCCAAGGCGGTTACCCTTCAGGTTCTCATTTGTTCATTGTTTGTGGTGTCTTTATTTGAAACTGATCATTTTATTAACCCCCTCTCTTCTTCTTGACTGTGTGGGAAGGCTTTTTTCCGAATGTTGCAATTCCTGATCCGCACATTTCACCTTTTCATTATAATATGGCATATTACAACTCGTAATAACAATTTATTTTTTCAGTTAACAGCTTCTGAATGGATAAACCTATACACGTTTGAAATTAAGACAGATGATAATTTGGGAAAATGTCGATACAGATTCACGCCAAAAGGTGGGGATGTTTTCTTCAAAAGGAACACCTGTTAGTAAGTATTTTCTTGTTTAAGGAGGTTATCTTCTTTACTACCATCTGTTTCCTTACTAAGATTTTAAAGTTTCTGTTCTTTTACAGTTACTACCTACTACATTCTACCTAACACCCTCGCATGGGATGTCATAAAATACTTGATTGAAGTTGGTAAAAGCCTCTTTCAGAAGCCGAGAAGAGAGAAAGAAAGAGTCGAAGACGGAGCAAAATTTATGATTTAAAAGAAACATCAAATACGACGTAGAAATATGTGGGTATTCATCTTGGAATGGCAGAGGCGTAACATATCTGCCACTGTGGTTTAACTTGTTGTTTTTCCCCAAAAAGTGTTCTAACAAGTATGCAAAACAAGATGGATGACTTGGCAATTTGTGATCGAGAGGCATCAAAATCAATATAAGAAGCAAATATATTTTGGGATAGTTTGAAATTAAACGATGAATCCAATCCTATTGTCCGTAAATACATTAATATCACCATTGACCAGAGTGTGGTCTTTAAAGCCTTCAAATTGAACCCCCAGTGGCAATTTGATTTGCCACTGACCGTTCCAAGGCGGTAACTCCAAGGGTTCTCTTTTTCGTAATTTGTTTATGGCGTCTTATTGGAATTGACATACTTATACCAACATGCTCTCTTTTCCTCTCTTCCTTTTCGCTGCGTGGGAAGGCCGTGTTTTGTGTTGTGGCGATTCCTGGTGTGCACATTTCACTTTTTCACAAACATTTTTATATTTTTAGTTCCTTGATGGAATTTTTTGTTTTTAATTCAGCAATCTGAGCAAGAAAAAGTGTGAAAACTTTGACGCTGATATCAGGGTAGTATCAGATTCCTGCGGAAGGGCTAAATTTGAGTCAGGTAATAGATGATATTTATTGTTAGGCCGTTGAAAAAAAATTTCTAGATTCTCATCCAAATTTAGGGAAAAGTAGGGAGGGTGGGTTTTATTTTTTATTAATCATTATCACAGTTTCTAACGACGCTTGTGTTGTGCAAAGATAAATAAGCGTCTAGCCGACTATGAATTGCCGATTCGCACTTAAGAGGTCGCAAACATTGCAAATGGCGAAAACTGGCTAAAATTTCAAAAATGAATTTTGGGGGAAATACTTATTGCCAGCTAGATTTTAGTAAATAAATGTATTAAGCTTAGCATGTAGTTAATGATTGCAAGCTCATTTTAGTTTAATTCATGTTCTTATTACCAAGAACATACTAAACCAAACGAAAAAAAACGTTTGCATGAGAACTCTGAAATTCATGGACAATATACCAAAGAAACTCATACCTGAAAGTAGAAACCGGAAGTAAGTTTTCCTTGATTTTCTTGAAAACCCTAACATTATTTTGACGAATTGGCACTAAACAATGTAGACCAGCATATACCTATTTCAGGTATGGGTTGCTTTGGTATATTGCCAAATTGAATTTCAGAGTTCTCATGCAAATGGTTTTTCTTTTGTTTTAGTGTGTGCTTGGTAATTAGAAAATGAATAAGACTAAATTGAACTTGCAAACATAAACTACATCCGTAGCTAAATACATTTCTTAACTAAAATCTAGGTGGCAATAAGTATTTCCCCCAAAATACATTATTGAAATTTTAGCCAGTTTTCGCCATTTGCAATGTTTGCGACCCTTAATTGTTTATACTGCGTTTTCGTACTCTTAATGTTGATGTACGCAGTTATTTTTCAAAATAAAAACGTTCGGGAGGAGTGATTTTCGAGGAGCGGGCGGGAATGAGAATCTAGAAATTAATTTTCTATTGGCTTACCTGTGTATGATAGAAATATTTCACCGAGTGATATCCGGAGTTTGTATTTTCACGAATGGCGAAGCCAAGAGTGGAAACACATTATTCCGGAGTTCACGAGTGAAATGTCTCTCTTTCACTGCTAAAAACGAAATTCCTTTTTATTTTAATATGCTTTTTGTGCACAATTTGTGTGAATTGAAGGTCAATTTTGAGAAAAATTGCATGAAATTGCGCCGAAACCATTTGTTTATGACGTGACGTTATGACATCATGTAACAAAACTTGAGCCCGTTCTCATTTGGAATGTTATTTGCAATTGGGCTACAAACTTAAAAAACAGTAAAAATTAAAACGATAATCCACTGTTTGAAAACAGTGAAAAATCACTTTTATTTCACCGATAAAATTCTACAATTCACTACAAAGCATAAAATAACTACTGTTTTTAAACATTATGAACAAGGTATATGCAAATTTCATTTATATAAACAATACATGCAAAGTCTTTGCAGGCCAACTAAATTTTAGCAAAACTCTGAAGGCTTGTTAACATGACTGAGTCAGGTTTTACACTTTGTCAGAAACATGTTTTCAACACAAATATTTTTAAAATAACCTTTGTGATTTGATTATTTGTAAACATTTTTTCTACCTCACGTAGCATTACTTTCATAAAATTGTCGGTTAATTGGAGTCACACAAATGTAAAAGTTCACTGACCAATGCTGAATTCAGTTATAATTAGAGCCATGAATATGAAAAAAGGCAATATACAGAAAACAGTTAATTCGTTTGCCTATAAATTCAACGACCTGAAAATCGCGTCAGGGATATTGTTAAATGTTTCTAAAATACAGTTGTTAATAAGTGTTCTGTTTTTATGTGATATTAGCTCCAGGTTCACCCGCCGAATACGATTTGTTCTACAGCCAGGAACCAAGTGTATACATGTGGCAGGATATATGCTTCGGGCCAACCATCGGAGGAGGTTGTGCACAGAGGTATTTTGACCTGCTTGTAAGAGCTGATCGGATAAACAGTAAGTAAATTTGATGGAAACATCTTTATTTTTGGGCGCGTCAGGGGAAAGGTTTCTTTGCCATTTATTTTGACATTTTACAAAAAGTCGGGAACCACAATATTTTTACCCGACATTTACATTGTAGAAGATCAGGTGGCCGTGCTCACGGGGCTTCCATTTGACAAGATATCAGCGGACCTGGGTAAAGTCATGAGGAAAGGGTTTGGAGACCCTGCAATAAGATTTAATTGGATTGAGCCAGGTAAGTAGTTTCTTGGTGATTATAAACGAGAGTTTTATGGACTTAAAAGTAGAAAGCTATTTTTCTCGGTATCGAATTGTGACAAAAATGACCTCATTGTAACCATTTTAAAAATGTACCAGCAATTCAATCATGTAAACATATATTTTTATGTTATAATTTTAAAAAAAGTCAACCATCATGGGAATAGGTGCGTTCATTAAAACAATTATACTTACTCTTTAACGACGTACGGTTTGTATAAGATCAACAGAAAACATGTTTCTTTTAATTAATTATACCATGATATTGCAAAAGAATTTGTTAGTTCTTCAAGTATTAAAATGCATGTACTTGTTGTGTATCTTAATGTGACAATACAAAACATAATAATTCCCACGTGAGTGTAATGATACTGACAAGAAAATGTTGTGTGCTTTGTAAAGAATTTTCAACTAAATAAAGAGAAATCAATGATTGTCATCCGTTTACGGGACCAGAAAGCGACCAGGAAATTGAAGGTCAAACACTTTTACTAATATCTCATAAAGTATACACATGTTATTCACGAGGACAAAGAAATTGTTGTCAGTACCATATTACTCCTGTGGGCATTTAAAATGATGTTTAGTGTTGTTTAGTTTTTTGTGAATTTATGTAAATAGAAGTTTACGGAATTTTAAGATCTCACTATTTTTCTTTATTGTTCTAACGTGTCTTACCATATGCAAAATAAAGATGCATTATTAACACTCATTTGTGCAAAGTTTTGTATTTGCCGTTATTGAGATTCTGATAATTTTCTTTTTATCGATGAACGTGCAGGGTAGGAGTGTAGTACGCCCATATTAATAATAAACGAAGCTGTCAATCTATGAACATTGGTGTGTTTCAGGAAACACATACTGGGAACCTTTTACGCTTTAACTTAACAGGATTTCTGCGGGACCATATTTTGTCAAAAGTTATTTAAAGCTGTCCTTTCACAGTTCAGAGTGGAATGCTTCAATTTCACAGATGTGGTTAATATAAAGGATCCTCTACACTCCTTCTTGTTCTTTATTTTGCAGCTTCCCGTGTTCTATGTGACGTCATATACTACGTCACATTATGTTGTTGTAATTTTCAGAAACATGGTTTCGGCATTTTGCCGTTATTGATTTTGAAAATTTTCTAAGTAATCGATGAGCGAACAGGGAGGATTGTAGTGGATCCTTAATTGTACTTATATGCAGTGCATATGAATGACTGACTGACTGTGTAAAAATATTACATCACACTTACTTTGTTTACAGGTCTTCTTAAAATCATAAATTTTAAATAATTCTAAAATAAGGAAACTCTTAATTTTTTCGTCATAATACGGCACTTTTAAGTTCATATTGTTTTTGTTTTTTTCAGAATGTCCATTGTAACAAGAGATATACGGTAAACACGTCAACATACACCCTTCTTACATGATATGAAGATATGGAAGCAAAAATTCAGATACGTCATAAATTAATTGTATATTTATAAAAGAGCTTAGTTTCGATGAGCTGAATAAAGGAACACATTTTAATTTTGTCTGTTATAGGCTTTCACCATTCAGAAACGCAGAGGCAGGTAATAAGGGATGTTTCACTTCCGCATGCAAGACAGTTTTTTTACTCACGTTTTAATGTATTTTTGCTACTGACAAAAATATTGATTAAGGAAGTAACAGCAATTGAAAATAAGATTACATTATTCAAGACCTAGGTTTTTTTATCACATCATGATTCGCCTTCCCCATTTTTTTTTGTTTTTTTCGCGACGCTTGAGCTTAATATGAACTACATTTCATATTTTCATTAAGGATTAACCATTAAGAGGTTTGATGTTTTTAACATCTTTTTTGTCCAATACATGTATCACGTCAACTCGTCTTGGTGTTTTCTTTAATGCATGTAATTCTACTCCTTTTAAAGCAGGATTGCATGTACGAAATTCTTAGATCGAGTTTATAATTTGCTCGAGATATTATTAACAATAAAAATGGTATCATTATACTTCTATTGTCTGTATAACTTTACAACGGTTATATAAATACTGTTTCGAAGTAAAGGTGTCATATGTAAATAAGTAATATGAGCCAGTTACTAGGAAGATTAAATCATCAGTGATTGTTCAAAGAGAGTACATGTATTTGATTTTAGAAAGCTTTTAGTTCATACTGACAATGTTTGTATAGTTTAGCCAGATAAATTTCGTGCGACAATTCATACACTGACAATGTTTGTATTGTATAGCCGAATGAATTTCAAATAAGTGTTCATGTTCAGAAGAATGGCGATTATCAAAACTAATATATCATGGAGCCGTAAACAATTGATCTGAAAACAATGAATTAGGTATTAATGAATAATATAAAAGTTCGAAGAGACGGAACAATGCCTTGCCATAAAGCATGCCTGCGTAGAACAAACCAAAACAAAGCATCGCAGTTGATGTAATGTAACTATTTACCCGAAGCAAACAACGTACACCATTACTTTTAATGCCTATTATTTGAACATATCAATGGTATGAGGATTCTATTGCAGTCATCGATGGAGAGTTACAAGCAAATGTTAAGGTTGTAAGTGACAGTTAACCTGATACTAATTTGACATTAAGAGATTATCTTTTAAGCGCATTGGTTGAACACTTATTTATAACTTAATTAAATTAAAGATAAAATTATAAATTATTTTGAACTCGATGCTTTTACATTTATAAGTTATATTTTTAAATAATAGAACTAAAACACGTTTTGTTAATGGTGACTGGGTTACATGTATCTGGATATATATTAGGCACACACAGAAGACAGCATCAATGACACAAGACTCGATAATTGAATTTGATATTCGTGGTACATTATTTAAGACGACCGTATCAACCATGAAATCCATTGACGGAAGTTTTCTCGCGGAGTTGGATGTGCTTTCTGCTCCATTCTTCTTTGACCGAGACCCAATGTTGTTCAGACATATACTAAATGCTCAAAGCGAAAATGAGGTTCATGTACCCAAGGATGTTTGCCCGGTGATATTCAAGAAAGAAATGAAATTTTGGAAAATCCCTTTGAAGCTCGTAGCTCCATGCTGTTGGAAAACCCTTCATGAAGCTGAACATGACAAAAACACTCTAGCGATGATCGTAAGAGATTCAAACAAATATAATGCGTACAATAAAGTAGACGCGATAACAGAATCAGTTAAACAGACTTTTTTCAAAAACGGGGATGAAACTAACCTGCGGGTAAAAGCTGGCCTTGATGAAGTCACTGCAAGGTCTAAAAGCCAGCTGTGTTCAAAGCTTTGGCTTTTTTTGGAAGAGCCTGGGTCATCAACAGCTGCAAAGGTAAGTTTTCTGACATACTGCCAATATTTCCTGTACAGGTGCCGTAACTGACTCACTAACTATTGTGAACGATATTTTCATCGAAAAATATGCCTTTATTTATTAATAAGTTCCCTTTTTGTCTCCGATTCTGGAAGGTCAAGTTTCTATCGTGATCGTCTTGTCCGTTCATCCATTCTTCAATAACTTGAGTTACGTAAAAACAACAGCGGAGAAAACACCAGCAGCAAACTTGAAACAATGAATTACAACATTTATTAAAGAACAAACAATGTTGTTTAGGACACTAAAACAATTAAATCTCTTAAATAGCCCGCAGTAGGTATTTCAATTTTCCTCGTTTAAATCCACTTTCAGAAGGTACACAAAAGATTTCATTTTGTTTTGTTCACATAAGCAGTGAAATAAAATATATAGGTACACATATTAGCTTCTCAGGATCTCATTTTCATTTCATATTCACTAGTGATTTAAACATGCTGGTAACATGTATCTTAGATATTCAAATGTTTTGTCTTTCAGATCTGGCTGTTTGTCTACATCTTTATGGTGATTGTCAGCGTAGTTGTATACATTATTTGGGTGGAGCCGAGCGTCAGAGTGCCCTACTACCTGGCTGAAGAAACCGACTTTGTGAAGGCTTTAAAAAACAATCCAAATGTTAGTGCAAGCGCCGTTCAGGAATTCGGTGAAAAGCTTGTATTGCTTGCTACCACTGATCCTCACCAAGTTTTACTGATTATTGACATGTTTTGTGTAACCTTTTTCATGTTAGAAACTATAATTCATTTTATTGTTTCACCCAGCAAAATAAGGTACTTTTTAAATCTGTTTCACATTTTCAAAATCGTTCTCTGTATTTTTATGGCAATCACAGCCTGTCTGGAATTCAGAAAGAATATTTTCTATCAAAGTCAAGATCTGGGAAAATTTTACCATGGGTGCAAGAGTATCAGTGTGCTCAGGTTATTATTGATTTTTAGACTGCGAAAAGTCTACAATTATTTTAACATTTTGCTTATGGCTCTTCGCCAAAGCATGAAGGAATTGGCCTTGCTCTTATTGTCATTCTTGATCACCATAACAGTGTATGGCTGTTTGATATATTCTGCAGAAATTGACACTTCTGCATTTCCGAATGTCCAGATTTCAATGTGGTGGTCACTTATCACTATGACAACCATAGGGTATGGCGATTTCTATCCCGTTAGCTGGAAAGGTTACATGATAGGTGTTTTTTGTGCAATAAATGGAATTATTGTGCTAGCGTTGCCGATTGCTGCAATAGCCTCTGTTTTTAACGATTTATTTTCGAAGAGTGCAGATTTTCAAACACACTTAAATGAAATCAGAAAAGAAGAAGAAATAAATATGGAGCAACAACCCGTACGGCGGAAACCAACAGCTGATAACGTAAAGATTCAGGACTTGGATGAATGAATTTTTAACCCCCGCCGCATAGCGGCCGGGGGATATAGGAACGGTCTTTATCCGTCCGTCCGTCCTTCCGTGCGCGCACGTTTCGTGTCCGGTCCATTACTTTTCAACCCCTAAAAGGAATTTCATGAAACTTTAGTCAAATATTCTTCCCATCAAGACGACGAGCAGAACCCATGTTCCAACACGGGCGGCTCAAGGTCAAGGTCAGCAGTGATGTTTTTTGAAAAGCCTTGAAGGAATTTCATGAAAATTGCATGCTTTGTGTCCTGTCTATAACTTTTTAACCCCTAGAACGAATTTCATAAAACTTAAGTCGAATGTTCTCCACATCAAGACGACGTGCAGAACCCATGTTCCAACATGGCCGGCTACATGTCAAGGTCACCAGTGGTGTTTGAAGATTTGAACCATGCATTTCGTGTCCAGTTCATATCTTCTGAACCCCTGGAATGAATATCACGAAACTTAAGTGAACAGAGCTATTGTTCAATTTGCTCTTAACCATCCATAACCTTTCCCACATTCACATCTGCGGCGTGGGATATTGCTGTCGTTCCGACTGTCTTGTGAATGTTGATAACGAATTATTAATTGATATGACTTAATGACTTAAATTAAGAAATTAAGTCTATACATTAGTATTATAACCTATTATAACCTATGAAGAGTATGAATTTCTATGCTATGAGTATTTTATATAAATGTGTCTGCAACAATTTTCCATCCAATCACCGAGTCAGAGTTTCAAATATTTTGCACCTCTTATCTGTTAAAATGCACGCTTCAACAACTTAATTTAGTGTCTGTTAAGTACAGAATTTTCATAATATATTGACGTCAAGTCTGATAGTTGTAAGGTAAAATTGTGGTGATCACTAAGTTATTAAGTGTATATTTCGTAAAGTTTTAATAATACTTAAGAAACCACGGTCACTTCGACACGTTCCGTTCTCTTAGGGCTTATTGATTGTTAAAACTTCACTAAATATACACTTACTATGACTTAAAAGTATTCCTTTTTTATAGGAGTTCTGCAATATTGACTTTTTCTATAAATTAGTTAATGATGCACCACAACTCATAAATCGGATTAATTTCTTTTCATATACGTGACTCTCGGCATTCGTGACCTGACACAAGTAATAGAACGTGTAAAATTCCATAATTATCTTAAATGTTCATGAAACATTTTGATTCAGAGATATATTGGGCAATTTCTGATGAAACACTTTATATCTGTAGAGAAAATCCGATTTCACTTCTGACACATAACTAAAGTTTTTGCTGAAATTTGATTTTAAAAATATTGATTTGCGCCAAACATTTGAATAGGGACTCATCTGTGTGTTAAATCATCTTCTACAAATTGTATTAAAAACTTGTGAATAATTATATCTATTTTTGAAGTCAAAAATGATTTAATACATGTATTAACCAACATAGTGTAATATTTGAATATGTTGTAGAGTTAAAAGTTAACATTTGTTAGTTTCTTTTATAAAAATGGTACTTGAGATCTGAGCACATGAACTTTTTATTTTGATGATATTTAAATAAGTCTTACCTAGCTCTTCTTTTAAGTCAAATAAACTTAATATTGCAGACTTTCGATCGATAACAATAAACATCTTAAACTATATTAACTATGAGCTTACTTTAAACTTTTTGTTACAAAATGAGAAACTGTAATTGTTGTAATTTCATTTTAGGCAATTATTGATGTGCGAATTTCTCACCTAGCTGCTTAGTCTTGGGTTGAATATTACCTAGGTTGATATTTGGTAAATAAAGTAAAAGATCTTAAATTAGCAAAGAAAAGCCGCATTCAGAAAACACAGCATCATGGTGCCAAAGTTATAAAGCTGAGATATGAAACCAATCTCAAATCTCAAGCATCTGATTGGCTGAAATGGCGACTGGTCGCCATTTCAGCCAATCAGATGCTTGAGATTTGAGACTGGTTTCCGTGCTCAGTTTTATAACCTTGGGAACTGATTCCTTATACAGTCCAAAGGTAGAGAGGATGAGAGATACATTGGTTTATCCAATAACCAATTTTAAATGGGGCACGCCATGGGAAAAGGTACATTTGGTCATATTTTTTGACACTAAAGTTGTTACTATATTTAGAAAGATCTTACAATATGATATATTATTTTCTCATAACTAAAAAGTGATTTTGTTACCCATTTTGTTAATAAAATGGTATCTTTACCGTGAAATGCATAATAATAAATGTCGCCTGCTCAACTTTATGATGTCATTTCAAGGATTGACGACAACTGTCCGAAGGTACTTTTTCCCGCGAAGCGCCCCAAATAAGATTACACATAAAACAAAATAGAGAACCCAAGGGTTAAACGGCTTGGTGAGGTCAGCGGCAAAACAATTGCCACATGGGATGAACCCCAAAACCAGGTTTTAGGCTGCACCGACATCACATTTTGCCCAACAGGTTCTAATTAATGTGAACAAACAAGTACAGGCCTGAAGGTTATAAAGCTGAGTTTGGAAACCAGTCTCAAATCTCAGTCGCCATTTCAGCCAATCAGATGCTTGAGATTTGAGACTGGTTTCCATGCTCAGCTTTATAACATTGGGCACTAATTGTCTTGATGAATTAGGCCCAACCCACCCACCATCCCGACAATGGTGCATATCAACCCACCCACCATCCCGACAATGGTGCATATCAACCCACCCACCATCCCGACAATGGTGCATATCAACCCACCCACCATCCCGACAATGGTGCGTAGCAAAGGAAACAAAAATATATAAGTAAGAAGCTAATTGCACTGCCACGTAAGGTACGGATTTACATAAATACCAATTTTAAATAAGACACCACAAATAATAAATGAAAAAGAGAATAGGAAAAGTAAACGCCTTCGAACAAATATAATGACGTGACAAATGCATTTTACTTGTACATCGTTTTTTACTCATAGGATGGATCAAATATTATGGTTATTTATATCGTCTCTGAAATTGTAATTAAAATGAGAAGAGTGATTTTAAAAGAGACGCACGCATTGTTTGTACCACTGAAAATTCCCGTTTGCTTTCCTTTAAATCCAGGTTGATAAAACCTCTGCATTAAATAAGTAGAATAACAGAAAGAAAGATTGAGTGATAGAGAAAGAAAGAGAGAAAGATAAGACAGTGTGTGTGTATGTGTGTGTGTGAGAGAGAGAGAGAGAGAGAGAGAGAGAGAGAGAGAGGGGCCGGAGTTGATAATTAATTTTGTATGTAATACTCACTATTTATAGTTGATACGAACTTTAGTTTATAATATTATGTATTGATGAACTTGTTTAATCATGCATTTAATTATAATAATTAAGTAAAACACCAACAAATATTTCAATATTAAATGTCATCTATGATATTTGCCCCAGGTTTAGTGAAATGAACGACGCATGTACTTTGCGCTTTTGCGGTTAAACTATACATTTGTATTCGTTAATGTAAAAAAGATAGTCTTCACCATGGCGGTCAAGTTTTGTAGCGGTAAGTTATTTTCATATGATTATCTTCTTTATCGGATACATAATATAAAAAATGAAAAAAGAAACAAAAAAACGTCACTTGACGTCGCCCTGAGAAACATCAAACAACAATACGCTTTCAGAATGGATATGACTTGAATAACAAAATTTCTGTAGATATTTTCTTGAAGAAAAACACGAGTTCGAAAATTCGGAAATAAAGAGGGACTTTTTCATTTAATATATAACTGTCTTCTCTTTTGGAAGATTTTACGTAATTGTGATATTATAAGAAATCCAATAATAACAAAATATCGCTGTGGACCGAGGAACATCAAATATGGCAGCCATCTTGTTTTGAAAATAATGAACTGTAAAAATGAAATTATGGTTTATTTTCATAATATAAGTCCTCGTCACAAGAGGGGACATTGATAAAGATATTGTAATGTTATTCATCATGTTTGATCCCATTGAGCGGAACGTTATTGATTTTTATGGAACAAAAACCCTTAATCCTTAATTCAAAATAAAAAACTTCATTCCATTTTATGCGGCAATAATCAATAATCTTTTTTACAAAAGTCTAATGCTATTAATTAGAAAATTTTAACTAACGTTATAATAAATTTATTTTTAGTTTTTAAATTTGCTAGATATAATATAAATTTATTTCTGGCACTTTATAATTTACAAAAAAATGGCTGTGAATTTCAAATGATATTGCCTCTACATGTAGCGAATCCTTACCGCCACGCTAGATAACGCTAGATAAATAGCATTGTGCTACCTTTACGAGTAAACTGCTTGCTCTTTAAAATATATAGCATTTTTTACTCGAATAACAGAACATGGATAAGTCGACAGTCAATCGACACTTTGTTTATAATATAGCCAAGCATATTTCATTAGCAGATATTAGAGGTGTAAAATATATCTTCCATCGGGAAAAATTGGATGATATCATAATTCTAAAACTTTTTAATGATTTAACAAATTTAAATTACCGTCTTGTCACATGACGTTCAAATTATCGATTACGTATATTGTAGAGGCGATGAGGGCGCTTTTGACACTGGTTTTCATCCTGTCAAATGTTTATTGTGATATCGGTCATGTGGAGCCAAACCTGTTGGGTCATGTGCAGCCATATCCGTTCACATTTCCGAACTTAGCCGAAGCTCTAGGTCCAGCGTCACAGCCCTTTGGTGCAGGTATGAACTTTTTTTTGCTTTAAAGTAAACTGTGGTATGTTTATATTTCCCATGTTGTAATATGCCATTATTGATTAATGCCATGACGTGTAATATTCTGGCGCGAATACGTCGTTTGCAGCTTTTGCGCGAAAAACCGTCCCCGTGTATAAAGTGTTACGACAGTATTCAAGTCCTTGAAAAAATGAAATACACGATTTAAAAGTGTTAATATTTATTTTGTCTATGCTGCATCACATAAAGTTTAGATAGATAAAAGGAAAAGCCACAGACAGATAATATGCCCTTGCCACCAACTAAATTGTAAAGAGGAAGGGAACTCATAAGCAAATTTTCCAAACCATTTTACAATAACACAATTCACTCATTAACAAATGAGAAGCGGCTAATTTCATTTAAAATTCAACACTCCGAAAAATTCCTGAGCTGACTATTCACAGTTCAGGGTGGAAAACTTCAATGTGTCAGTTGTTGTTTATACTAATTGTTTTGCTGTGAAATGCTCATTAATGAGGGAACATTCTTGACTAGGGCATGGGTTCAGAATTTGAATATAAGTGTGTATATTTACATAGACTCATTTCATTTAAATTTTGTAAACACACTTGATACTGTAGTCAAGATTTTACTGTAAATTTAGTTTTGATTGTCTGGTGTTGGACAATTTATCAAATACAATTCGACATTGATAACTTATTCATCTTTCAATTAATTTAGAACAAGCATACATTGTAATCTAATGTTAGTTTAGTTTAAACATTTTTATGTGCCATTCTTTTTTACAGGTATATATCATACACATACGCAATAATTAGAAAAGCAAAAATGGTTGGGCATCAAGTTCTTTCAACAAGATCGTGTGCCCTTCCCTAATTTAATGTTCTTATACGTTATTTTATACTTATTTTGAATTGACATGCACTACTTCCGCAACCCTATTTTCTCTTCTTCAGGTTCTTGCTTGGCTTCGCTAAATATCCGGGACTGTCCTATGTATTATCCAGGCGTAGACTTGATCACTCTGGAAAACGCCAGACAACAGGTTTGAAGGTTATAAAGCTGAGTTTGGAAACCAGTCTCAAATCTCAAGCATCTGATTGGCTGAAATGGCGACTGGTCGCCATTTCAGCCAATCAGATGCTTGAGATTTGAGACTGGTTTCCATGCTCAGTTTTATAACCTTGGGACCAGGTTTGTTTATGTTTAATATTAACAGTTATATAATTTTTTTAATATTAACAAGCACAGATTTGAAATAAAGTGAAAACTGTTCATTCCACTCTCGTTGTGTCGAATTTGTCGGGACCGTAGATTTTATTTCGAGATATCCGAAGTTCAACACATCCGAATCGGCTCCAATGCACAGATGCTATATCTAATATAATATGCTTCTAATGCTGAAATGATTGAGTGATACAATGTAGTAGTTGATTATGCCCCAAAACACATAAATGATCATTTCAGATGATCAATTCGAGTATCAAAATAAAACAGAAATATATTAATTCTTTAATATTTATAACATGTAAAAAACAAACATCATCATCATTTTGTAACATCGTCGTCATCTTCACTCTGTGTGTTAAAGTCGTCTTTTGTTAGTTAAACTTTTTATTAGGTAAACTTATTCAAATTGAAATAATTATTCAACTCAAAATCGTTAGCTTTGAGCTTTCTTTTTGTGCTACTGTTATGTTGGCGAAAATTTGCTACGTTATGATCGGTCATGTTTTTGCATTTGTTATTCTAGACGAATGAATTCGTATTTTATAGGCCCGGTGGTCACATCATTATTGTAATTTAATGCGTTTTTTTGTTTTGTTTTAAACTAAAATTAGAAATTAATAACACGTGTACATCCGAAAGCATTATTTAAACGAACATTTTACTTAACGCGCGATCATCGTTTATTGTTGTTGAATAATGGTAGGTTTCTTACAAGTTCACTTTGAAGAAGCCACGCGCATTTTCGACCGCGGCAAGTTTCACATTTCATCCGATGACTTTACATATAATATTTTAGCCGTCGTTTTTGAAATTTAATTCGACTTATAAAACCATTGTTTAAATCGAATTCGTCTTAAACGCCGTAATATTATATGTAAAAAGAACACATTTTGACGGGAACATGAAATTTTTTCAACCAGTGTTTTGTAAAAAAAGAATTGTTAGAAATATGTTATAGTTAAAGTTATAATACCTAAACAGGTTCTTCCTTTTTAATGCCATTACTTGCGACTTCTATGTGAGATTTCAGGGTTTAACTGAATGGGTCAATGTGTTTACATATGAAATAAAATCTAATGACACGTTTGGAAAATGTCGAACTAGATGGACTCCACAAGGTAAAGATGTGTACCTCAGACGATACGCATGCTAGTACGTAATGTTCAATTTAATTTGATAAATTCTTTGAAAATTTTAATATAATTACTTGGAAAATTATACATAGTCTGATGAAGATGTGTGTATATGTGTACATGTGTTGTACGTAGTTAAATTAATAAAAACACATAAAAAATAATGATTAGCGAATTGTAAGTTTAAATAGAAATAGTTTTGTTTAGTTTGCTTCCATTATAACTGTTGTTTGAATAATAAGACGCATTTGCAGTGTTAACATTTTCCAAACAAAATGATATCTACTAAATTAATTAATTAATTAATTAATTAAATAATTACTTATACATTAAGCTTGTAGATTTATGGTGCTTATTGTTGTGTTTGGGTTTTAGTAGAATTTTAGGGATTTATAAGGTCTAACTATTTTTCTTCACTGATCTTACATTATTAACGTAGGTATATAAACAAAACTGCGTATTGCCGTAAGAAAGATTTTGACATTTTTTTATTGATGACAGTGCAATGCCGAAAAGAGTTACGCCTAAAATTAATATCAAATTAACTTTCTGTTTATTTAGCAATCTAAGCAAAAAGACATGTATGAATTTTGACGCTACTATGAAGTTGACGGCAGATTCTTGCGGAAGATCTAGACTGGAAACAGGTAAAACTGTTTATTTCATTTACATTTGGTACTTAACATGTTTTATTTGTAGTTAAGTTCGGCGTTAATTGCTAATAAAGCATAGTTTAATAGTTAAATCCGTTTTTTTCGATTCTTAATTGTTAAACAGACATACTTAATGCGTTTTATTCGAATCTTTATGTATTTTAGTTGCAGGTGACGAATACAATTTGTTCTACAGTCAGGATCCTACAACATACCTCTGGCAAGATATATGCGAGCAGCCCTCCCTCGGTGGTGGTTGTGGACAGAGGTATTTCGATCTCCTGATAAGATCAGATCGAGTCATCAGTGAGTAAAGTTCAAGTTTTATCAGATCATCGCATTAGCCTGTGCAATGCATTTTTCGTATTGTAATTGTTGTAGAAATAAAGCAACACTCTCTATTAAAATGATAGTGAGCAAACGGATATATTGCATGTACGATAAATAAAACACCTTTGGTAAACACTTGTTACATCGAATTCGAATTTTATATTTTGACATCATTATATATCGCGATCGGTTAATTTTCGTGCGGGGTAGAAAACGCCCTAGCGACATGTTTCTTATAACAATTTTTAAAACTGCGCAAATTTATGTCTGAGCGAAAATGCCTTTAATAGCGTTCACGTGGTAATTTGACCCCTCTACATGTGTATTACATTACACACATCTTTATATAGGTATATTAAATGACTTTATTGTTCAAATTGTTAATACTGAGTGAACACAGGAAAAGAAATGCTATATAATCTAACGTTTGGCGCTAACATATAAAATAGTAATCGCTAATGCCTTTGCAGATCCTTTGCGAGAGGCAGACCTTTCGGGGCTTCCTTGGGATAAGATAGCGACAGACCTGGCTAAAGTCATGAGGAAAAGGCTTGGGCAGCCGGATATTAGGTTTACGTGGATTGGACAGGGTAAGACACAACCTATGTTTGTTTGTATCGGTTAGTGATTCAATAACTTGATTTTTTGCTGTTGTAGTTATCTTAACAGAAAAGAGGCACAGATTAATGTGGTATCATTATATGTTTCGGAATTTTATTTTCGCGTATTTTGAGCCAGGGAAAATCCGCGAAATGAAACCCCAGCGAAATCACACTATTGAGTGATCTAACATTATGAGAATATTACGGCTGTGCTAATTTATGGACGTAAGATCATGTTCGTGAAGTTGGCCGCCTAGCAGCCAAGCAGCGTGAAGTTGGCCGCCAAGCAGCCAAGCAGCGTGAAGTTGGCCGCCAAGCAGCCAAGCAGCCAAGCAGCGTGAAGTTGGCCGCCAAACCGCCAAGCAGCCAGGCAGCGTGAAGTTGGCCGCCCAACAGCCTAGCTGATACTTTGGCTGCTGTGAAACTTTTGCTGCTGAGCTGCTGTGGCGGCTGGAAAAAAGTTCGCTGCTGGGCTGCTGTGGCGGCTGGGAAAAGTTGGCTGCTAGGCTGCTGTGGCGGCTGGGAAAAGTTGGCTGCTGGAATATTTTGGCTGCTGAGCTGCTGTGACGGCTGGGAAAAGTTGGCTGCTGGGCTGCTGTGGCGGCTGGGATACTTTTCCTGCTGGGAAAAGTTGGCTGCTGGAATAGTTTGGCTGCTGCGCTGCTGTGGCGGCTGAGAAAAGTTCGCTGCTGGGCTGCTGTGGCGGCTGGGAAATTTTGCCTGCTGGGAAAAGTTGGCTGCTGGAATAGTTTGGCTGCTGCGCTGCTGTGGCTGCTGGGAAAAGTTGGCTGCTGGAATACTTTAGCTGCTGAGCTGCTGTGGCGGCTGGGAAAAGTTGGCTGCTAGGCTGCTGTGGCGGCTGGGAAAAGTTGGCTGCTGGAATATTTTGGCTGCTGAGCTGCTGTGACGGCTGGGAAAAGTTGGCTGCTGGGCTGCTGTGGCGGCTGGGATACTTTGCCTGCTGGGAAAAGTTGGCTGCTGGAATAGTTTGGCTGCTGCGCTGCTGTGGTGGCTGAGAAAAGTTGGCTGCTGGGCTGCTGTGGCGGCTGGGATACTTTGGCTGCTCGGAAAAGTTGGCTGCTGGAATACTTTGGCTGCTGAGCTGCTGTGGCGGCTGGGAAAAGTTGGCTGCTAGAATACTTTGGCTGCTGAGCTGCTGTGGCGGCTGGGAAAAGTTGGCTACTGGGCTGTTGTGGCGGCTGGGATACTTTGGCTGCTGGGAAAAGTTGGCTGCTGGAATACTTTGGCTGCTGAGCTGCTGTGGCGGCTGGGAAAAGTTGGCTGCTGGGCTGCTGTTGCGGCTGGGAAAAGTTGGCTGCTGGAATACTTTGGCTGCTGAGCTGCTGTGGCGACTGGGAAAAGTTGGCTGCTGGGCTGTTGTGGCGGCTGTGATACTTTGGCTGCTGGGAAAAGTTGGCTGCTGGAATACTTTGGCTGCTGAGCTGCTGTGACGGCTGGGAAAAGTTGGCTGCTGGGCTGCTGTGGCGACTGGGATACTTTGGGTGCTGGGAAAAGTTGGCTGCTGGAATAGTTTGGCCGCTGCGCTGCTGTGGCGGCTGAGAAAAGTTGGCTGCTGGGCTGCTGTGGCGGCTGGGATACTTTGGCGGCTGGGAAAAGTTGGCGGCTGGGAAAAGTTGGCTTCTGGGCTGCTGTGGCGGCTGATATACTTTGGCTGCTGGGAAAAGTTGGCGGCTGGGAAAAGTTGGCTGCTGCGCTGCTGTGGCGGCTAGGAAAAGTTGGCTGCTGGGCTGCTGTGGCGGCAGGGATATTTTGGCTGCTGGGAATAGTTGGCTGCTGGAATACTTTGGCCGCTGCGCTGCTGTGGCGGCTGGGAAAAGTTGGCTGCTGGGCTGCTGTTGCGTCTGGGATACTTTGGCGGCTGGGAAAAGTTGGCGGCTGGGAAAAGTTGGCTGCTGGGCTGTTGTGGCGGCTGAGATACTTTGGCTGCTGGGAGTAGTTGGCTGCTGGAATACTTTGGCTGCTGAACTGCTCTGGCGGCTGGGAAAAGTTGGCTGCTGGGCTGCTGTGGCGGCTGGGAAAAGTTGGCTGCTGGAATATCAGCAGCCAAAGTATTCCAGCAGCCAACCTTTTTCCAGCAGCCAAAGTATCACAGCCGCCACAACAGCTCAGCAGCCAAAGTATTCCAGCAGCCAACTTTTCCCAGCCGCCACAGCAACCCAGAAGCCACATTTTCCGAGCCGCCACAGCAGCTCAGCAGCCAAAGTATTCCAGCAGCCAACTTTTCCCAGCAGCCAAAGTATCCAAGCCGCCACAGCAGCCCAGCAGCCAACTTTTCCCAGCCGCCACAGCAGCTCAGCAGCCAAAGTATTCCAGCAGCCAACTATTCCCAGCAGCCAAAGTATCACAGCCGCCACAACAGCCCAGCAGCCAACTTTTCCCAGCCGCCACAGCAGCTCAGCAGCCAAAGTATTCCAGCAGCCAACTTTTCCCAGCCGCCACAGCAGCCCAGCAGCCAACTTTTCCCAGCCGCTACAGCAGCTCAGCAGCCAAAGTATTCCACCAGCCAACTTTTTCCCGCAGCCAAAGTATCCCAGCCGCCACAGCAGCCCAGCAGCCAACTTTTCCCAGCCGCCATCTTTTCCCAGCAGCCAAAATATCCCAGCCGCCACAGCAGCCCATTAGCAAACATTTTCCAGCCGCCACAGCAGCTCAGCAGCCAAACTATTCCAGCAGTCAGCTTTTCCCAGCTGCCAAAGTATCCCAGCCGCCACAGCAGCCCCGCAGCCAAATTTTCCCAGCCGCCACAACAGCCCAGCAGCCAAACTATTCCAGCAGCCAACTTTTCCCAGCAGCTAAAGTATCCCAGCCGCCACAGCAGCCCAGCAGCCAACTTTTCTCAGCCGCCAAAGCAGCTCGGCAGCCAAAGTATTCCAGCAGCCAACTTTTCCCAGCCGCCACAGCAGCCCAGCAGCCAACTTTTTGTAGCCGCCACAGCAGCCCAGCAGAAAAACTATTCCAGCCGCCAACTTTTCACAGCAGCCAAAGTATCCCAGCCGCCACAGCAGCCAAGCAGCCAACTTTTTCCAGCCGCCACAGCAGCTCAGCAGTCAAAGTATTCCAGCAGCCAAAGTATCCCAGCAGCCAAGGTATCCCAGCCGCCACAACAGCCCAGCAGCCAACTTTTCCCAGCCGTCACAGCAGCTCAGCAGCCGAAGTATTCCAGCAGCCAACTTTTCCCAGCAGCCAAAGTATTACATCCGCCACAACAGCTCAGCAGCCAAAGTATTCCAGCAGCCAACTTTTCCAAGCAGCAAAAGTATCCCAGCCGCCACAGCAGCCAAGCATCCAACTTTTCCCAGCCGCCACAGCAGCTCAGCAGCCAAAGTATTCCAGCAGCCAACTTTTCCCAGCAGCCAAAGTATCTCAGCCGCCACAACAGCCCAGCAGCCAACTTTTCCCAGCCGTCACAGCAGCTCAGCAGCCAAAGTATTCAAGCAGCCAACTTTTCCCAGCAGCCAAAGAATCCCAGCCGCCACAGCAGCTCAACAGCCAAACTATTCCAGCAGCCAACTTTTCCCAGCAGCCAAAGTATCCCAGCCGCCACAGCAGCCCAGCAGCCAACTTTTCCCAGCCGTCACAGCAGCTCAGCAGCCAAAGGTATCCAGCAGCCAACTTTTTCCAGCCGCCACATCAGCCCAGCAGCCAACTTTTCCTAGCCGCCACAGCAGCGCAGCAGCCAAAGTATTCCAGCAGCCAACTTTTCCCAGCAGCCAAAGTATCCCAGCCGCCACAACAGCCCAGCAGCCAACTTTTCCCAGCCGTCACAGCAGCTCAGCAGCCAAAGTGTTCCAGCAACCAACTTTTTCCAGCAGCCACAGCATCCCAGCCGCCACAGCAGCCCAGCAGCCAACTTTTCCTAGCCGCCACAGCAGCGCATCAGCCAAACTATTCCAGCAGCCAACTTTTCCCAGCAGCCAAAGAATCCCAGCCGCCACAGCAGCCCAGCAGCCAACTTTTCTCAGCCGCCACAGCAGCGCAGCTGCCAAACTATTCTAGCAGCCAACTTTTCCCAGCAGCCAAAGTATCCCAGCCGCCACAGCAGCCCAGCATCCAACTTTTCCCAGCCGTCACAGCAGCTCAGCAGCCAAAGTATTCCAGCAGCCAACTTTTCCCAGCAGCCAAAGTATCACAGCCGCCACAACAGCTCAGCAGCCAAAGTATTCCAGCAGCCAACTTTTCCCAGCCGCCACAGCAGCCCAGCAGCGAACTTTTCCCAGCCGCCACAGCAGCCCAGCAGCCATCTTTTCCCAGCCGTCACAGCAGCTCAGCAGCCGAAGTATTCCAGCAGCCAACTTTTCCCAGCAGCCAAAGTATCACAGCCGCCGCAACAGCTCAGCAGCCAAAGTATTCCAGCAGCCAACTTTTCCCAGCCGCCACAGCAACCCAGCAGCCAACTTTTCTGAGCCGCCACAGCAGCTCAGCAGCCAAAGTATTCCAGCAGCCAACTTTTCCCAGCCGTTACAGCAGCCCAGCAGCCAACTTTTCCTAGCCGCCACAGCAGCGCAGCAGCCAAACTATTCCAGCAGCCAACTTTTCCCAGCAGCCAAAGTATCCCAGCCGCCACAGCAGCCCAGCAGATAACTTTTCACTGCCGCCACAGCAGCTCAGCAGCCAAACTATTCCAGCAGCCAACTTTACCCAGCAGCCAAAATATCCCAGCCGCCACAGCAGCCCAGCAGCCAACTTTTCTCAGCCGCAACAGCAGCTCAGCAGCCAAAGTATTCCAGCAGCCAACTTTTCCCAGCCGCCACAGCAGCCCAGCAGCCGACTTTTCCCAGCCGCCACAGCAGCTCAGAAGCCAAAGTATTCCAGCAGCCAACTTTTCCCAGCAGCCAAAGTATCCCAGCCGCCACAGCAGCCCAGCAGCGAACTTTTTTCCAGCCGCCACAGCAGCTCAACAGCCAAAGTTTCACAGCAGCCAAAGTATCTGCTAGGCTGTTGGGCGGCCAACTTCACGCTGCCTGGCTGCTTGGCTGCTTTGCGGCCAACTTCATGCTGCTTGGCGGCCAACTTCACGCTGCTTGGCTGCTTGGCTGCTTGGCGGCCAACTTCACGCTGCTTGGCTGCTTGGCTGCTTGGCGGCCATCTTCACGAACATCGTAAATCTAACAAAATATGGTTCGCGTTACCCGTATGTTTGACTTTATTAGCATTCCATTTTAATGCAATAATTTCTTTGGCTTTCTTTTTATTTTCGGATTGTCGGATATAAAAGTGCATTCCATTTTAATGCCATCATGATATTGACTTTCTTTTTTATTTTCAGATTGTCTGATATAAAGGGGAACAAAAAGAACCACATTCAACAATTTGCATTATATAAATACACTATTCTTCAAATTAATTTTCGTAGATTTATACTCAACATTTAATTTGCCTGTTCGGATTTAAACGACTAATATATCTGGCTATAAAAATCAAATTATAAAAAATAATTAAGAAGAAACAGATTGCTTAAATTGAAATATGTGAGGCACGCCCGGGAAAAGGTACCTTCGGTCATTTTTTGTGTCATTTTTGTTGTTACTATATTTAGAAAGAACTATCAAATTTCTATTATTTTCTCATAACAAACCAGTGATTTTGTTACACATTTTGACAGTAAAATGGTATTTTTACAGCGAATTGCATAATAATTAATGTCGTCTGCTCAACTTTATGACGTCGTTTCAAAGATTGACGTCAACTGCCCGAAGGTACCTTTTCCCGTGGCGTGCCTCAAAATTGTGTATCAGGTAAAGTCATTTTCAGAAAACACAGCCAACACAGACAGTCAAATATCAGAGATGAAAAAGAAAACATGGATTTATAAAATGATTAATTAAAAAGAAAGCACGAACACTTTTCAGTGTACATGTAGCATAATTATGATAGTGTTTTAGAACAAAAATCATACTCGCATCATTTACACAATTTAGACAACATTTATAGCTTGGCCATCATTGTAATCATTCATCACTGTTCATGACATTCTTAATCAGTTTTATCTTAATCTGCAGCTAACAAATTCACCGTAAAAAAGTTTTTCTGAAAATGTCTATAGTTTATACAAATAAAAACTAAAAGTTGGAGTCACAGTGAGTTTTGTAAACCCCAGAGATGATTCGCTAGCCTGCCAGAGCTTCCAGATAAGTGTTTGTTTGTTTTTTCGTAATTTTCCTTTGTCCTTGTCGGATTTATTGGCCGCACTCTGGCAAACAATATCCGTGTACATATCCATAAAACAGCCATGAAAAAAGTAAGCCATTTTGATGTCTTTGACCATACTTTTGTGTTTCTGTCTGTGTGGATAGAAATGCAACATATTTATTCGAAAACTCACTTTTAATCAACAATTTTACATAGATTATGGACTGTCACTTAAGCTCATAATTTATCGGTTTAACTTATCGTTTCTAGTTGAAAGAAGTTCATGCATTTAAAATATACTTGAATTATTGTTATCTTCACTTGACAAAATGATGATTTATTTGACATTTCATTAGTTTTTGCCATTACCCAGAGATCCATGTAGCTTTGCGTGAACGACATAGACGACTTCCCCCAACCCGTCCCATTTATGCAATTTAAGGACTCAATTCTGAGGAAGGGCATTACAGGTTCCAAGATTATAAAAAAATTGAATTGGTGACCAGTCTCAAATCTCATGCTTCGGATTAGCTGAAATGGCGACCTTTCGCAATTTTTGGTGTATTAATAAAATGTGTTACATGTATAAACTGGTACTTTATCAAATATTCATTAAATATAAGAAAATTCTTTTCAAGTGACTTAAACGTTTAGACCATCAGAAATATAATTTTGTTTTAAAGCGTCTCGGTTTGATCCAGTCCGTTGATGACAGTAACAGAATTGCATGTTACCGTATCCCCGGGATGCGCGCAGCTCAGTATCTTGAAAGGTAAATTCCGCTTCGTGTGTATGCATGTCAACTGATTATAATGTTTCTATTTAATACAATCTTCAATATTTACACTTCAACTGCGTCCTCTACGATGAAGTCTTATTCATCTAATGAATCATTATTTCTAATGGTAAACAGTGTGACGTAATAATTTGAAAGGCGTGGCTAAAGTAGAACCGTTCACAATTTATTGGACGTTACACAATGTTTTGATGAGTGACGTCGCCGAGCACGCACGTTTTGCCACGAGTTGCTGTGAAAAAGCATGCCGTTATCCACTTTGTCGTCAATGTTACTGTTCCAACAGCCATGCGAAAAAGCCGTAATATCACAAATTCTTCTAATAATTTCTGCATAAAAGAGAGTATTAATGTGTGTAAATATAAGGATTTAATCGATATTTGATGGTTTTCATTTGGGTATGAAAAACAGTTGGATTGTTTAAAGTAAGCGTGAAGCCCTTCAGGCTTCACACACTTTAAACAACCCAACTGTTTTCCATACCCAAATGAAAACCATCAAATATCGATTCAATCTTTAATAATTTACAAATCTGATCGATCACAAGTGGTATGCATATGATGGTAAACCTGGAACCTTCAATTCAGTATTTTCAGATGCAATACCGTTCCATTATCGATTGCACGTTTTTCCATAGGTCGCGCTAAGTGATTGATCAAAACCAACGATATATTTTTTTGTCTTAAACTTAATTTTGTTGCCATCTCTCAAAATTTTTTACGTGCAGAAAGCACTAACTTACTTATTAAATTTCGCAGATATTTTGAATAAAAGTAAATTATCATTGACTTTCCTAATGTCAATCGGACCTAAATTTCTTAATGTATGGTACATCTAAATATGATATTTGTATTTAAATATTTAATAACATGTAATAGCATGCTAACAATTGCATGAATCATGTTCGATATTTGTAGTTTAGAATATTTCCTTAGATTAAAGGCTCGATAAAACACGATTGCCTTGTGAAAGGTGGTCAACTTGGATTTATTATTTATTATAAGATTCTTTATTATTTTAATCAGGGCTCGGCATTAATTATATAACACAAAATGTAAATACGTCGCATAGCAATTCATAACATAATGTTAAGACGGAACTTAAAGGCCTTTCTCGCGACTGATTCAGAACTGTGCGTTTCAATATCATCTGTTTGTAAAAGATGAAAAGGAAACTTTGATGCCACCAAACACGATAGAATCAGATATGAAATATTGTTGGCTCAGTTTACTTAAGCCTGCTCATAGAAGTAATGGAAATGCATATTACTTCCCACGCCGCCTTGTCCCGGTTGGCATAATCGTTTACAAACTCTGTTTATACAAAGAATTCAGATATTCGTTTTCTTCTAATATATCTTTTGAGTTGACTCTTATAAAATTCCATGTGTAATTTTTCCGAAGTTCCTTTACGAGCAATGTGTACTTCAAACTGTTAAGGCTGTCTTAGTTGCATCTTCCTTGAGTAGAATCGAGACCTGTTCAAAGAGCTTTTAACTATGAAGAGAAAAAGCAACGTTTGTCATCCATTTACGCGACCAGGAGCAACCAGGAAATGGGCAGACGCACTTTTTAAAAATACATATAGTTTACAGATGTAAGTCAAGAGGACACAAGATATTGTTGTAAGTATCCTATCACAATTGTGGGCATTTTAAAGAATGATTTGTGTTGATTAGTTTTTGTGAATGTATGCAAATAGGGGTTTTGAGATTTTTTAGATGTAGTTGTTTATCTTTACTGTTTTAATGTACATGTAACTAAGTAACATTTATTTGTGCAGAATTTCATTGAAAGGAGTTTTGCCGTTATTGTGATACTTTTCTTTTATCTATAAACGTACAATTATAGATGTAGATGGTCCTTAAAACTGACATTAATTCCAGTGTAAGAAGCCTGATAGACTGAGGTAGATAACTCGCAATAACACCAACAGATTTGTTTTCTTAAGTAAGCTTCCTTGATAGCGGAATATGGAAATAGTTTTGGAGCAGGTAGCGGAAATGGGATAAAGTTTTGTAAACGCATGTATAATCAGAAACGATCATTCAATTCACAACATTTCCTTGGCATTTACAACGAAGCGCCGATGTTATCGTTCTTGGATTTATATAACAAGGCGCTATCTCCGTGGCAATGATGGCTTGGATTCCTGAAAAGGCCTGAATGTAATTATGATTTGCTTTTTACTTTTGCAAAATTATAATAATTTTACCCTATATACAAAAGACACAAGATATTATATTCTAAAAGCCATTTAGTAATGTCAAAATGTCGAGCTCTTGGTCACCGAAAATGAGAGAATAATCACTTTTTATGATGGATTAGAGTAAAGACTAGCTGACATCCTAACAACTGGCTGTTCTATTATGCATCAACCTTATTGATTTCGGTCGTTTTCTTTTCGGCTCACAAATTATTTAAGATAATTCATTGTTCAACGTCGTTAATTGGGTTCCTTTAAGATATTGCTATGCCGATGTAGACTGTCTATGTTAAGATATTGATGACGAGCGCCACTTTATGTCAACCAGTCAACTGTTTGGACAGTTTTGTCATTTAACAAAATACGGGGCTCGGCGTCGTGGGCAGTAAACTTATATCTATTTTCATTACATGAAGAGGCTAAATCAAACCGAGCTTGCAGTAGTTTCATTTGTCGTGTTTGGTGGCTTTTCAAAGTTCCTTTTAAACTTTTCATCTATTTTCAAATATAATTGAGTGGTTGGCAACAAATTTATAAACCGATTTCATTTTATTGTACGATATTATATACTTTCGGTTTTTATTTATTAACAGTAGAACCAAGTTTTACCCATCGCCATAATTGTGTCTGTACATGCATGTATTATACCTTTTAGCCATTCCCGGTAACTCCGATATTTTTAAAAACCCATTGCTTTATCTTTCTGAAACAAGTTAAAATATAGACTTCTAAACCAGTGTTTTAGTATACGAATTTCACAAAGATATGTGGCTAACTTGGTGCTTTGCAAACTATGAGAAGTAAAATATAAACAATACATTCAGAGTTCCAAGAATAACGGGGTTCCAGTCGGAGAAATGACCGTGGCCTTAAATAATCAATAAGTTTATTTCAGTGTAGGACCATGACTAGTAATTTTGTCCTATTTCGTTCTTCAAATAAGAATGCGCAATTCAGAATGTTTCATAAATCAAGTCCATTAAAGCTAGATTGCCCTTGCAATCGAAGTAGGTCTGTAACAATTTATAATACATCCCCTTAAATGATTTTTATAAATCCCGTAATTTCGTTCCTCTTTGCTGTTTGGCTGTGAGAGGAGGATGTGTTATCTGAGTGTGGCTTTCAAATTTCATTAACCATGCTCACTCTTTCTCTTCTTCTTGGCTATGTGGGCAGGCTGGGTCTTCTTTATGTGGCAAGATTTGATATGCATATTTCAGTTTTTATCAGATATGCATGTTTCACTGTTTTCCCAATAATTTTAACAGCTAATATTCTTCTGTCATGCTGTAAATATGAGACTATAAAAACAACATTTGCCTTGTAAATAACTTCTGACAGTTTCATATCATATTCAAATTGTATTTCAGCTAGAAACATTTTCTTACAATTATTAACAGTTCGAGAATATTAATTGACGGTTTGATAAGCAATAACGGTACGTTTACTGTCATGTTCCTGCAAAAGAAATGAATATTAGATTACTTATCGATGGTCGCTTGTAAGATTGCCGTAATATATGTAGTAATTAAGAGGAAGTTACCACAGTCTTGCGTGCAATCCTCGTTATGGTAAATTTATCTCCGTATTGTTCTAAGGAAAAGCATTTGTCATATTCGTTTGTTTATCTACAACAATAATTAAATTTAGATATTTAGGCAAAAATCATTAAGACATGAAACAATTTCGAAACTTTGTTCTTGTTCTCATTCGGATAGACGTTCTCTTGATCATTTGATAAGCAATGCTTTTTTCCTCTCTACTGCTTGACTGTGTAGGGAGGCTGCTGGATGTGACTATTCATAATATGGTATACTACTACTACTACTACTACTACTACTACTACTACTACTACTACTACTACTACTACTACTACTACTACTACTAAATACTACTACTACTACTACTACTACTAATAATAATAATAATAATTAATAATAATAATAATAATAATAATAATAATAATAATAATAATAATAATAATAATATTTCAGCTTTTAATTAATCTACCTAAACATAAAGTTGTGTTGAAAAAGTAAATCACGTATCAGTTGAAATATTTTAATGAAAGAATAACAACAATATGCTCATGGTGCTGACACAAGCTTAAGGTGGTATCATTTGTCACAATATACTGTTAAAGTGGGGGGGAGTGTGGTGTCCAATTTTCATAAAATTTCATTTATTTAATAATTATAAATCTTCTTATTACTTCAGATATCAATTATAGTGCATATAAATGTTACAGGTCAATCAGGAATTATAAAAAATTATAAATATGAAACAATTTCTCTCACCGAGTGTAGCCTTATTGCTGGGAGTCCAAACTTCCAAATTATCCACCATTGTATTAAACTACAGTAACAGGAAGGTTGTCTATATCAAGGTTAACAATGTCTTAGAATTTAGTTCAACAATCTTTACTAGAACAATAGTTATAAACAATGCAAACATGAATGTCAAATTTTCCTTTTGTAGTCACATGGAGAAACATGTTTTGCTATTGTTCTAGTAAAGTTTATTGAACTAAATTCTAAGACATTGTTAACCTTGATATAGACAACCTTCATATGACTGTAGTTTAATATTATAGTGGATAATTTGGATGTTTGGACTCCCGGCAATAAGGCTACACTCAGTGAGAGAAATTGTGTCACATTTCTATTTTTTCATAATTCCTGATTGACCTGTAACATTTATATGCCCTATAAATGATATCTTAAGAAATAAGAATATTTTTAATTATCAAATAAATAAAATTTTATGAAAATAGGACACCACACTCCTCCCCACTTTAACAGTATATTGTGACAAATGATATCACCTTAAGTCCAAAACAGCAGGTTTTTGGACATTTATGGCGGTAATATGATGACGCCATCAGTTGAAAACAGCGCTGACTTAGCGTATATTCTCGTGCAGCAATGTCTCTTCGGAACGTTAATATCTTTCTTTGATATGACCTCAAAAAATGTAGCAGACGATATAAAAAATCTGAATTGCGTGGGAATATATATCTTTTGGAGTCAGATTTATAAAAAAATGAGATTTTCGTTAATTGTTGTAGTGTCTATTTTTTGAAATTGATCATTTTGCTCGTTTTTCTCTACTTGTTGACCGTGTGTGGAGGATGTGTCTTCTTGATATGCCCATTCCTGATATACAAATATTTTATTTGTTTGTCTCTTTTTTAAAATGAAAAAAAAGTTAAAATATCACACAAGCCACATTTTCCTCAATAGTTCTCATGCTTTGTCAGTGTGTATTTTAACAATGCTATTTTTTAAAGTTTCAAAGATATGTTTGATGTTGTTCTGTTTTAAATAACATTCGCTATCACAGAATTTGACGTAACAACATTTTTGATCAAAAGTATCAATGCCAGTTGACCACGAAATCAGTTAGAACGAATTTCGTTCTTCTTGGCAAAAACCAGTTGACCTTTAAATTGCACATGGTTTATTTTTATGTTCTTTACGAGCATTACCCTTTTCTAGAAGATCAAGCTATTTCAGAATCACTTATTTCCCTTATATCTTTGAAACTTCTTCGAGTCTATATTTATGATGTTAAAATAGATGAAAATGGAACTCTGAAAACAACAGAACACGAATATAAAAATATTGCGACTTGTTTTGGGAGGTTTCTCAAAGAGTTGCGCAAAACTTAAAACATGTAAGTGAATGTTAAACATGATGTTAACAGCATGGGCGGTTAAAACTTTTTGTAATGAACGACCAGTTGACTAAATTCTAGCACGATCTGTAGATTTTTAGCACGATGGCTATGACAGTTAACGTAATTTCTCGTTGGTGTTAATCAGTCCGCGTGCTTTCACAACCTCTTTCTATAATAAACAAAAAAATTACCAATCCCAGATCCTATTTTCTTTACATAAAATAGCGCAACCAATTGAAATCGATTCCGCTAGGTCAAATTGCAAAAACGTTTGAACAAAAAGTCCACCTGTGGATAAGGACAAAATTTTATTTGTCCGAACGACCGATCTTATTTTTAAAAATCACATGTGAATAAAGCCCTTGCAGAGTTAAACCCAAAAGTAGTCTATAAAGACATGTTTAAGCGTATATTCCTGTTTAATATTTAGTGCATAACGAGTAAGTAAAAAATAGTAAAATAAGGTCGAATTCTGATGTATATATTTTAAATACATCCATTTATTAACCATGTTTAATCACCGACAGTAGGAAAACGTCACTTGATTAACTAAAAAGACAAAATAATAAAACATCTAAAATAGTGAAAGTGGGTCACTCTAAACGTTAATAAATTCCTTGTTGTTACCAATTTATCACTGAAAATACGTAATTGACACCGAATAAGGCTTTGGTTAGATATACAATAGATAAGACAACTTGAAGAGATATAGAAAATTTACTATTATGTAATAAGATTATAGTGAGTTACCGATAGCTGGAAAGTCACGTGTCTGACTGGTATTTTTTAATATTGTTTATCAGCTAAAGGTTTAACATTAGATGAAAAGAGAACTTTTAAAGCATTCAAACACGACAAATGTGAAAATATTGTAAGCTCGGTTTGATACAGACTGTTGATGGGCAGTAATGGAAATGCATATTACTGACCACGCCGTCTAGCCACGCCGCCTAGCCCAGCTGGAGCGCAACTTAATATGTAAACCAATAGGCAGTACAGTTTCGATCCATCCAGAACGATGGTATGCATATGCCGGTGAACAAGAGTCAATAGGGGTATATTCAGATTAGTACCATTCCATGTTCTGCGGCGTATGGTCTACAGATAAAAGAATGGATTTGCCTTAAACAAGAAAACAACATGCGGAACTAAACAGAAAATAAGTTTGACAGGAGATCTGGGAATATAAATCCTTAATATAATAGATAACGCCAAAGGCAAAATTTAAAAAGCAGAGAGTACATCTTTGGGGTCATTGAACAATAAAAAATCTATATTGGATTGAATTCTGAAATCACCTAATGTTTAAACTGGACGAACTATTAAAACAAAAGTAATTTTAAAAGTACTATAAGAATAATACAGAAGTGCCTCAACGACCTACATAGGACGTAACTGATAACATCATAAATTGAATGTACGGAGGGACTTTTTACAGCTGCGACACGGCACAAACAAAGCTACTGTTACGATATATTGAAATAACAATCCTCTTAATGAGCATTGATCGCTGTAAAAATACTTGATTCAGCCCCTTCTGCCTTAAGATAATTCTTAGTTTCATATGCTCACAGTATCACGTGACTGTCTACTTACCCATAATCAGTTATACAATACAGCACTAGAATCCTTGTAATTTGTGTTTCAATCTTATCGTTATTGGACAGAAAGAAGATTGACTGTAGCGTAATAACTAGTTTTAGTGGTTCAACAATCCATCAACATGTCCCGAAGACGTCCCAAATTAAACAAAACTGTACTTAAAATGGTCTGAACGCTTTTATATTACATGATTTATGTATAGACATATTGTATCTTAGCGGACGTCATTTTAATTTCACTCTTTATTTTCAATAACGTTCATATTATGAAAAAAAAATCTGTTTGAAAGCGTTTTCAATGAATGTGTTAATTTTAAATATTCTTATTGAAATAAGAAAATGTAATACGAGAAGACATCTTTCTCGAGATACTGCTTTTTATATTACTGTCAAGTATGACATCGTGCATTTCATAACATCGGATACGTACTGAAATCTTAAATAACTACTAAAATACAAGTTTTGCAAATAAATTTAAATTACGCAACAGAACACTTATCTGTCAATCATCTAATCCTACATAAATGTTTTACGTAATAAAAGCATTATTGAATTTTACTAAGCCAGTTTGTTGTATAATGGCTTTCTTAAAATAAAATCTCAATGATCTCTGATTGATTCCTTTGATTTAACTTCAAATTAACAGAAGATAGTTGAGCTAACCGGGACAACCTCCAAAAGGTTGATCGTATAGCCCTGATATACGTTATCATCACTGCACGTCATCGGTAACGGGTAATTTTACTGATAACAGTACTGACTATATGTACGGGGGGACTTTTGACGGCAGCAACACTGCACCAATAGCACTACTGTGAATTTCAAATGATATTGCCTCTACCTGGGAGCGAACTCATTCTTAAGAATAATAAACCATTTTGAAAACGGTTCGTTATATTTACATATGTTTGAGTTGATGAGTGGGTTGGATCACCTATCCCCGATACAACTGTCCTTCAAAGTTTCCTTTTCATCTATTCAGTCTTCATAGTAACGTTGTTTTTGCCGTATTGCGGTCATAAAACGTCGCCCCGTACATTCATTCGGTGTTGTTATCAATTACTTTCTTTAAAGGACATTGAGCGTGAGGTTGATATTTGTTAAAATATCGATTTGCGCTCCACCCGGGGCTAGGCAGCGTGTTTCAATTACTGCTTATAAGCAAGCCCTATCAAACCACGTCTGTAATATTTTTATATCTGTCGTGTTCGGTGGCTTTCAAAGTTCCCTTTTCATCTACTGTACTTATTTTTTTTAATCATGATGGCCGTACAAACGAGGTAACTCATCGGGTTCTTGTTTTCGTTAATTGTTAAAATGAACGTTTTTTTTTTTTAAATTGATCACTTTAGAGACTCAAACACTGTCTTTGCTTTTTGACAGTGTGGGGAGGCTATATCTTCGATAAATAATAAAAAAAAACGAATTTCTTTTTCTTTTATTTCCTTTTCGATAGCTTAAGTCGATGCCTCTTCCCGCAAGTTACCCATTGAATTATTTATTGATTTTTTACCTCATGCGAATGTACATTCCGATACGTAGATGTATGTTAAAAAACGAAATTCCTCTTTATATATTCCAACACTATTGAACTCACTTTGATGTTGGAAAAATATTTACCCATGATTCGAGAATATAATGTAGGAATACAATGTTTAACAAAACTATTACTAGTAGAGAGTATATATATTTTCAAGATGATATGTTTCACGATAAAGGAAACACTTCTTTATATATTACAAATCTATTGATTGAATCCCTTTTGATATTTTGGCAAATATGCGTATTTGACCAATGATTCAAGAAAATAATGTAGGGACACCATGTTTAAACAAAACAATTACCAAAAAGAGAGAAATTTCGAGGAAAATGAATACAAGATATTCCCACATCCCACACAAGTTGTTAATTTCTTAATAGGAAAAATGATTTACAACTCGCAGATCGTTTTTCAAAGAAATCGAATGACAGAACTGTTGATAAATTAGTAGACAAAAACCAGACTTTCTCAATTAAAGAATTCTTACTGTATATTTGGACGATTTTAAAATCTAACGATTTCGCACACTAAAATGACTACTTTATTGTCACCTATTGAAATAGATGAAAATGTGGTTTGAAAGTCATTGAAAATGACAAATTTGAGAATATTTCAGGTTTGTTGTCATCGAGGCTGTTTATAGAGATTAAATTTAAAAAATGTATTGAGCTTTAATTCATATTATGGTAAATCCTGGTCCCAAGTTAACACAACCGAGTCTGAAGTCCGCAGTCTTAACTCTAGCTCGTGATAAGTCCGTCCTGAGAGAGAACTCATGTTTATACGATTCAATTTTAAGGAAGGTATTCAATATTTCATTTTATTCCAATCGTGTTTGCATAAAGAGAATTACATGTTTTCTGAGTTATAAGACTGAGTGACCTAAACTGTGATTGCTTTCATTTTGTTTTAATCAGGCATAATGCGTAACGTACGTAGCAATAACAACCATCCATTTGTTTCTAAATAAAGGTACACCCTGGAATCTTTCTATTTGGTCTATGTTGTGGTTCTCCACCACCTTTGCAGGTCTTGGCGCAATCGCTGTGACGGTGCGGGTTCGCTCACAGGTAGAGGCAATATCATTTGAAATTCACAGTAGAGCTAACGCGATTTGTGCAGTGTGACGGCCGTCAAAAGTCTCCCCGTACATATAGCAAGTACTGTTATCAATAAATTTACCCGTTACCGATGTCATGCAGTGATGATAAGGTATATCAGGGCTATCCGATCAACGTTTTTGTGGTTGTCCCGGTTAGCTCATTTGGTTGCGTCGTCGGAAATGCTAGGCGCTATCGCCGTAACGGTGCGGGTTCGCTCCCAGGTAGAGGCAATATCATTTCAAACAAATCTTTGAAATGAGAGATGTTACGAGACTTAAAATATTGATAATTTAAGGCCAATATTAGACTTTTTAGTTAGTGAATATGCATCTTTATACATGTACATTTCAACAGTTGGCTTTAAACTTTTCCCTTAATTGAAACAAACGAATTGACCCCTAAAACGTTTTTTTTTCACAAATTTTCAGCAAAGAGTTGAGGATACGAATAATATACCTACGTTATTGAGAATTCAGAGCTACGACTATGACAAACCGGATGTTTTTTCTCATATTTTGATATTATGGAAAACCATGAAAGTTTTACACGAAAAAGGCTTGTAAGGAGTGTGTTTTGGTAAGTCAATAAAGCAATGTGTGTGAAGTTGGCTCTACGTTCGACGTTCGACGTTCGACATTCAAATTGCAGTTCGACGTTCGACATTCAAAACCAATTCGACGTTCGACATTCAAAATGCAGTTCGACGTTCGACATTCAAAATCAGTTCGACGTTCGAATTTCAAAATGCAGTTCGACGTTCGACATTCAAAACCAGTTCGACGTTCGACATTCAAAATGCAGTTCGACGTTCGACATTCAAAACCAGTTCGACGTTCGACATTCAAAATGCAGTTCGACGTTCGACATTCAAAACCAGTTCGACGTTCGACATTCAAAATGCAGTTCGACGTTCGACATTCAAAACCAGTTCGACGTTCGACATTCAAAATGCAGTTCGACGTTCGACATTCAAAACCAGTTCGACGTTCGACATTCAAAATGCAGTTCGACGTTCGACATTCAAAACCAGTTCGACATTCGACATTCAAAATGCAGTTCGACGTTCGACATTCAAAATGCAGTTCGACGTTCGACATTCAAAACCAGTTCGACGTTCGACATTCAAAATGCAGTTCGACGTTCGACGTTCAAAACCAGTTCGACGTTCGACATTCAAAATGCAGTTCGACGTTCGACATTCAAAACCAGTTCGACGTTCGACATTCAAAATGCAGTTCGACGTTCGACATTCAAAATGCAGTTCGACGTTCGACATTCAAAACCAGTTCGACGTTCGACATTCAAAATGCAGTTCGACGTTCGACATTCAAAACCAGTTCGACGTTCGACATTCAAAATGCAGTTCGACGTTCGACATTCAAAACCAGTTCGACGTTCGACATTCAAAATGCAGTTCGACGTTCGACATTCAAAACCAGTTCGACGTTCGACATTCAAAATGCAGTTCGACGTTCGACATTCAAAACCAGTTCGACGTTCGACATTCAAAACCAGTTCGACGTTCGACATTCAAAATGCAGTTCGACGTTCGACATTCAAAACCAGTTCGACGTTCGACATTCAAAATGCAGTTCGACGTTCGACATTCAAAACCAGTTCGACGTTCGACATTCAAAATGCAGTTCGACGTTCGACATTCAAAACCAGTTCGACGTTCGACATTCAAAATGCAGTTCGACGTTCGACATTCAAAATGCAGTTTGACGTTCGACATTCAAAACCAGTTCGACGTTCGACATTCAAAATGCAGTTCGACGTTCGACATTCAAAACCAGTTCGACGTTTGACATTCAAAATGCAGTTCGACGTTCGACATTCAAAATCAGTTCGACGTTCGACATTCAAAATGCAGTTCGACGTTCGACATTCAAAATGCAGTTCGACGTTCGACATTCAAAACCAGTTCGACGTTCGACATTCAAAATGCAGTTCGACGTTCGACATTCAAAACCAGTTCGACGTTCGACATTCAAAATGCAGTTCGACGTTCGACATTCAAAACCAGTTCGACGTTCGACATTCAAAATGCAGTTCGACGTTCGACATTCAAAACCAGTTCGACGTTCGACATTCAAAATGCATTTCGACGTTCGACATTCAAAATGCAGTTCGACGTTCGACATTCAAAACCAGTTCGACGTTCGACATTCAAAATGCAGTTCGACGTTCGACATTCAAAACCAGTTCGACGTTCGACATTCAAAATGCAGTTCGACGTTCGACATTCAAAACCAGTTCGACGTTCGACATTCAAAATGCAGTTCGACGTTCGACATTCAAAACCAGTTCGACGTTCGACATTCAAAACAAGTTCGACGTTCGACATTCAAAATGCAGTTCGACGTTCGACATTCAAAACCAGTTCGACGTTCGACATTCAAAATGCAGTTCGACGTTCGACATTCAAAACCAGTTCGACGTTCGACATTCAAAATGCAGTTCGACGTTCGACATTCAAAACCAGTTCGACGTTCGACATTCAAAATGCAGTTCGACGTTCGACATTCAAAATGCAGTTCGACGTTCGACATTCAAAACCAGTTCGACGTTCGACATTCAAAATGCAGTTCGACGTTCGACATTCAAAATGCAGTTCGACGTTCGACATTCAAAACCAGTTCGACGTTCGACATTCAAAATGCAGTTCGACGTTCGACATTCAAAACCAGTTTGACGTTCGACATTCAAAATGCAGTTCGACGTTCGACATTCAAAACCAGTTCGACGTTCGACATTCAAAATGCAGTTCGACGTTCGACATTCAAAACGAGTTCGACGTTCGACATTCAAAATACAGTTCGACGTTCGACATTCAAAACCAGTTCGACGTTCGACATTCAAAATGCAGTTCGACGTTCGACATTCAAAACCAGTTCGACGTTCGACATTCAAAACCAGTTCGACGTTCGACATTCAAAATGCAGTTCGACGTTCGACATTCAAAACCAGTTCGACGTTCGACATTCAAAATGCAGTGCGACGTTCGACATTCAAAACCAGTTCGACGTTCGACATTCAAAATGCAGTTCGACGTTCGACATTCAAAACCAGTTCGACGTTCGACATTCAAAATGCAGTTCGACGTTCGACATTCAAAACCAGTTCGACGTTCGACATTCAAAATGCAGTTCGACGTTCGACATTCAAAACCAGTTCGACGTTCGACATTCAAAATGCAGTTCGACGTTCGACATTCAAAACCAGTTCGACGTTCGACATTCAAAACAAGTTCGACGTTCGACATTCAAAATGCAGTTCGACGTTCGACATTCAAAACCAGTTCGACGTTCGACATTCAAAATGCAGTTCGACGTTCGACATTCAAAACCAGTTCGACGTTCGACATTCAAAATGCAGTTCGACGTTCGACATTCAAAACCAGTTCGACGTTCGACATTCAAAATGCAGTTCGACGTTCGACATTCAAAATGCAGTTCGACGTTCGACATTCAAAACCAGTTCGACGTTCGACATTCAAAATGCAGTTCGACGTTCGACATTCAAAATGCAGTTCGACGTTCGACATTCAAAACCAGTTCGACGTTCGACATTCAAAATGCAGTTCGACGTTCGACATTCAAAACCAGTTTGACGTTCGACATTCAAAATGCAGTTCGACGTTCGACATTCAAAACCAGTTCGACGTTCGACATTCAAAATGCAGTTCGACGTTCGACATTCAAAACGAGTTCGACGTTCGACATTCAAAATACAGTTCGACGTTCGACATTCAAAACCAGTTCGACGTTCGACATTCAAAATGCAGTTCGACGTTCGACATTCAAAACCAGTTCGACGTTCGACATTCAAAACCAGTTCGACGTTCGACATTCAAAATGCAGTTCGACGTTCGACATTCAAAACCAGTTCGACGTTCGACATTCAAAATGCAGTGCGACGTTCGACATTCAAAACCAGTTCGACGTTCGACATTCAAAATGCAGTTCGACGTTCGACATTCAAAACCAGTTCGACGTTCGACATTCAAAATGCAGTTCGACGTTCGACATTCAAAACCAGTTCGACGTTCGACATTCAAAATGCAGTTCGACGTTCGACATTCAAAACCAGTTCGACGTTCGACATTCAAAATGCAGTTCGACGTTCGACATTCAAAACCAGTTCGAAGTTCGACATTCAAAATGCAGTTCGACGTTCGACATTCAAAACCAGTTCGACGTTCGACATTCAAAATGCAGTTCGACGTTCGACATTCAAAATGCAGTTCGACGTTCGACATTCAAAACCAGTTCGACGTTCGACATTCAAAATCAGTTCGACGTTCGACATTCAAAACCAGTTCGACGTTCGACATTCAAAATGCAGTTCGACGTTCGACATTCAAAACCAGTTCGACGTTCGACATTCAAAATGCAGTTCGACGTTCGACATTCAAAATGCAGTTCGACGTTCGACATTCAAAACCAGTTCGACGTTCGACATTCAAAATGCAGTTCGACGTTCGACATTCAAAACCAGTTCGACGTTCGACATTCAAAATGCAGTTCGACGTTCGACATTCAAAACCAGTTCGACGTTCGACATTCAAAATGCAGTTCGACGTTCGACGTTCAAAACCAGTTCGACGTTCGACATTCAAAACCAGTTCGACGTTCGACATTCAAAATGAAGTTCGACGTTCGACATTCAAAACCAGTTCGACGTTCGACATTCAAAATGCAGTTCGACGTTCGACATTCAAAATGCAGTTCGACGTTCGACATTCAAAACCAGTTCGACGTTCGACATTCAAAATGCAGTTCGACGTTCGACATTCAAAACCACTTCGACGTTCGACATTCAAAATGCAGTTCGACGTTCGACATTCAAAATGCAGTTCGACGTTCGACATTCAAAACCAGTTCGACGTTCGACATTCAAAACCAGTTCGACGTTCGACATTCAAAATGCAGTTCGACGTTCGACATTCAAAACCAGTTCGACGTTCGACATTCAAAATGCAGTTCGACGTTCGACATTCAAAATGCAGTTCGACGTTCGACATTCAAAACCAGTTCGACGTTCGACATTCAAAATGCAGTTCGACGTTCGACATTCAAAACCAGTTCGACGTTCGACATTCAAAATGCAGTTCGAAGTTCGACATTCAAAACCAGTTCGACGTTCGACATTCAAAATGCAGTTCGACGTTCGACATTCAAAATGCAGTTCGACGTTCGACATTCAAAACCAGTTCGACGTTCGACATTCAAAATGCAGTTCGACGTTCGACATTCAAAATGCAGTTCGACGTTCGACATTCAAAACCAGTTCGACGTTCGACATTCAAAATGCAGTTCGACGTTCGACATTCAAAATGCAGTTCGACGTTCGACATTCAAAATGCAGTTCGACGTTCGACATTCAAAACCAGTTCGACGTTCGACATTCAAAATGCAGTTCGACGTTCGACATTCAAAACCAGTTCGACGTTCGACATTCAAAATGCAGTTCGACGTTCGACATTCAAAATGCAGTTCGACGTTCGACATTCAAAACCAGTTCGACGTTCGACATTCAAAATGCAGTTCGACGTTCGACATTCAAAACCAGTTCGACGTTCGACATTCAAAATGCAGTTCGACGTTCGACATTCAAAACCAGTTCGACGTTCGACATTCAAAATGCAGTTCGACGTTCGACATTCAAAACCAGTTCGACGTTCGACATTCAAAATGCATTTCGACGTTCGACATTCAAAATGCAGTTCGACGTTCGACATTCAAAACCAGTTCGACGTTCGACATTCAAAATGCAGTTCGACGTTCGACATTCAAAACCAGTTCGACGTTCGACATTCAAAATGCAGTTCGACGTTCGACATTCAAAACCAGTTCGACGTTCGACATTCAAAATGCAGTTCGACGTTCGACATTCAAAACCAGTTCGACGTTCGACATTCAAACCAGTTCGACGTTCGACATTCAAAATGCAGTTCGACGTTCGACATTCAAAACCAGTTCGACGTTCGACATTCAAAATGCAGTTCACCGTTCGACATTGAAAATGCAGTTCCACGTTCGACATTCAAAATGCAGTTCCACGTTCGACATTCAAAATGCAGTTCGACGTTCGACATTCAAAACCAGTTCGACGTTCGACATTCAAAATGCAGTTCGACGTTCGAAATTCATAATGCAGTTCGACGTTCGACATTCAAAACCAGTTCGACGTTCGACATTCAAAATGCAGTTCGACGTTCGACATTCAAAACCAGTTCGACGTTCGACATTCAAAATGCAGTTCGACGTTCGACATTCAAAACCAGTTCGACGTTCGACATTCAAAATGCAGTTCGACGTTCGACATTCAAAACCAGTTCGACGTTCGACATTCAAAATGCAGTTCGACGTTCGACATTCAAAATGCAGTTCGACGTTCGACATTCAAAACCAGTTCGACGTTCGACATTCAAAATGCAGTTCGACGTTCGACATTCAAAATGCAGTTCGACGTTCGACATTCAAAATGCAGTTCGACGTTCGACATTCAAAACCAGTTCGACGTTCGACATTCAAAATGCAGTTCGACGTTCGACATTCAAAACCAGTTCGACGTTCGACATTCAAAATGCAGTTCGACGTTCGACATTCAAAATGCAGTTCGACGTTCGACATTCAAAACCAGTTCGACGTTCGACATTCAAAATGCAGTTCGACGTTCGACATTCAAAATGCAGTTCGACGTTCGACATTCAAAACCAGTTCGACGTTCGACATTCAAAATGCAGTTCGACGTTCGACATTCAAAACCCGTTCGACGTTCGACATTCAAAACCAGTTCGACGTTCGACATTCAAAATGCAGTTCGACGTTCGACATTCAAAACCAGTTCGACGTTCGACATTCAAAATGCAGTTCGACGTTCGACATTCAAAACCAGTTCGACGTTCGACATTCAAAATGCAGTTCGACGTTCGACATTCAAAACCAGTTCGACGTTCGACATTCAAAATGCAGTTCGACGTTCGACATTCAAAACCAGTTCGACGTTCGACATTCAAAACAAGTTCGACGTTCGACATTCAAAATGCAGTTCGACGTTCGACATTCAAAACCAGTTCGACGTTCGACATTCAAAATGCAGTTCGACGTTCGACATTCAAAACCAGTTCGACGTTCGACATTCAAAATGCAGTTCGACGTTCGACATTCAAAACCAGTTCGACGTTCGACATTCAAAATGCAGTTCGACGTTCGACATTCAAAATGCAGTTCGACGTTCGACATTCAAAACCAGTTCGACGTTCGACATTCAAAATGCAGTTCGACGTTCGACATTCAAAATGCAGTTCGACGTTCGACATTCAAAACCAGTTCGACGTTCGACATTCAAAATGCAGTTCGACGTTCGACATTCAAAACCAGTTCGACGTTCGACATTCAAAATGCAGTTCGACGTTCGACATTCAAAACCAGTTCGACGTTCGACATTCAAAATGCAGTTCGACGTTCGACATTCAAAACCAGTTCGACGTTCGACATTCAAAATGCAGTTCGACGTTCGACATTCAAAACCAGTTCGACGTTCGACATTCAAAATGCAGTTCGACGTTCGACATTCAAAACCAGTTCGACGTTCGACATTCAAAACCAGTTCGACGTTCGACATTCAAAATGCAGTTCGACGTTCGACATTCAAAACCAGTTCGACGTTCGACATTCAAAATGCAGTTCGACGTTCGACATTCAAAACCAGTTCGACGTTCGACATTCAAAATGCAGTTCGACGTTCGACATTCAAAACCAGTTCGACGTTCGACATTCAAAATGCAGTTCGACGTTCGACATTCAAAACCAGTTCGACGTTCGACATTCAAAATGCAGTTCGACGTTCGACATTCAAAACCAGTTCGACGTTCGACATTCAAAATGCAGTTCGACGTTCGACATTCAAAACCAGTTCGACGTTCGACATTCAAAATGCAGTTCGACGTTCGACATTCAAAACCAGTTCGACGTTCGACATTCAAAACAAGTTCGACGTTCGACATTCAAAATGCAGTTCGACGTTCGACATTCAAAACCAGTTCGACGTTCGACATTCAAAATGCAGTTCGACGTTCGACATTCAAAACCAGTTCGACGTTCGACATTCAAAATGCAGTTCGACGTTCGACATTCAAAACCAGTTCGACGTTCGACATTCAAAATGCAGTTCGACGTTCGACATTCAAAATGCAGTTCGACGTTCGACATTCAAAACCAGTTCGACGTTCGACATTCAAAATGCAGTTCGACGTTCGACATTCAAAATGCAGTTCGACGTTCGACATTCAAAACCAGTTCGACGTTCGACATTCAAAATGCAGTTCGACGTTCGACATTCAAAACCAGTTCGACGTTCGACATTCAAAATGCAGTTCGACGTTCGACATTCAAAACCAGTTCGACGTTCGACATTCAAAATGCAGTTCGACGTTCGACATTCAAAACCAGTTCGACGTTCGACATTCAAAATGCAGTTCGACGTTCGACATTCAAAACCAGTTCGACGTTCGACATTCAAAATGCAGTTCGACGTTCGACATTCAAAACCAGTTCGACGTTCGACATTCAAAACCAGTTCGACGTTCGACATTCAAAATGCAGTTCGACGTTCGACATTCAAAACCAGTTCGACGTTCGACATTCAAAATGCAGTTCGACGTTCGACATTCAAAACCAGTTCGACGTTCGACATTCAAAATGCAGTTCGACGTTCGACATTCAAAACCAGTTCGACGTTCGACATTCAAAATGCAGTTCGACGTTCGACATTCAAAACCAGTTCGACGTTCGACATTCAAAATGCAGTTCGACGTTCGACATTCAAAACCAGTTCGACGTTCGACATTCAAAATGCAGTTCGACGTTCGACATTCAAAACCAGTTCGACGTTCGACATTCAAAATGCAGTTCGACGTTCGACATTCAAAACCAGTTCGACGTTCGACATTCAAAATGCAGTTCGACGTTCGACATTCAAAATGCAGTTCGACGTTCGACATTCAAAACCAGTTCGACGTTCGACATTCAAAATGCAGTTCGACGTTCGACATTCAAAACCAGTTCGACGTTCGACATTCAAAATGCAGTTCGACGTTCGACATTCAAAACCAGTTCGACGTTCGACATTCAAAATGCAGTTCGACGTTCGACATTCAAAATGCAGTTCGACGTTCGACATTCAAAACCAGTTCGACGTTCGACATTCAAAATGCAGTTCGACGTTCGACATTCAAAACCAGTTCGACGTTCGACATTCAAAATGCAGTTCGACGTTCGACATTCAAAACCAGTTCGACGTTCGACATTCAAAATGCAGTTCGACGTTCGACATTCAAAACCAGTTCGACGTTCGACATTCAAAATGCAGTTCGACGTTCGACATTCAAAACCAGTTCGACGTTCGACATTCAAAATGCAGTTCGACGTTCGACATTCAAAACCAGTTCGACGTTCGACATTCAAAATGCAGTTCGACGTTCGACATTCAAAACCAGTTCGACGTTCGACATTCAAAATGCAGTTCGACGTTCGACATTCAAAACCAGTTCGACGTTCGACATTCAAAATGCAGTTCGACGTTCGACATTCAAAATGCAGTTCGACGTTCGACATTCAAAATGCAGTTCGACGTTCGACATTCAAAACCAGTTCGACGTTCGACATTCAAAATGCAGTTCGACGTTCGACATTCAAAACCAGTTCGACGTTCGACATTCAAAATGCAGTTCGACGTTCGACATTCAAAACCAGTTCGACGTTCGACATTCAAAATGCAGTTCGACGTTCGACATTCAAAATGCAGTTCGACGTTCGACATTCAAAACCAGTTCGACGTTCGACATTCAAAATGCAGTTCGACGTTCGACATTCAAAACCAGTTCGACGTTCGACATTCAAAATGCAGTTCGACGTTCGACATTCAAAATGCAGTTCGACGTTCGACATTCAAAACCAGTTCGACGTTCGACATTCAAAATGCAGTTCGACGTTCGACATTCAAAACCAGTTCGACGTTCGACATTCAAAATGCAGTTCGACGTTCGACATTCAAAATGCAGTTCGACGTTCGACATTCAAAATGCAGTTCGACGTTCGACATTCAAAATGCAGTTCGACGTTCGACATTCAAAACCAGTTCGACGTTCGACATTCAAAATGCAGTTCGACGTTCGACATTCAAAACCAGTTCGACGTTCGACATTCAAAATGCAGTTCGACGTTCGACATTCAAAATGCAGTTCGACGTTCGACATTCAAAACCAGTTCGACGTTCGACATTCAAAATGCAGTTCGACGTTCGACATTCAAAACCAGTTCGACGTTCGACATTCAAAATGCAGTTCGACGTTCGACATTCAAAACCAGTTCGACGTTCGACATTCAAAATGCAGTTCGACGTTCGACATTCAAAACCAGTTCGACGTTCGACATTCAAAATGCAGTTCGACGTCTCTAAATAATTGCCGTTAGCAGTTTTTAAGCTCATACTTTGAGTTAAAGAGCGGACATCGCCGTTAACGCATCCCGCTCCCCTCCATGGTTGTTCTTATAATACGCCCTGTCTTCGACGGGCATTTAAAACTCACTTATTTAGATTTTTTCGTGTTTCTCATGCAAGGTTGCACAAACATTTACCTTTCGCGAAAACATGTTGCGAGTGCGCGTGTTCTCGCGGCCTCACATAGTGTTCTCACGACTCGGAATAGTGTTTCGTTATCTCTCACTGTTCACATGGCGAAGAAGCGATCGTTTAAACAGAACACCGTACATTTTTAAATGTGTTAGATGTACAACAAAGACAGGCGAAAAATGAAATAAAAAAAGAAACTCAATTATTCCAATATTTTGTCGTCAAGTTGCCAGCCTAGCAGCCTGGCAGCATGAAGTTATTAGCCTAGCAAACTGGCAACATTGAAGAGAGAAGTAGATAGGGTGACGGATGTAGTGTAATTTTCTTCACTCCAGGTTAAATTTATTCGAAACTTTCATAAAAATTTTGTACTTTTACGCAATTTTACATTCATGCGATAAAAAGAGATAAAAAAACATTTGCTGTTTTTCGGCGTTAGCTGTCTAAGCTCACTTTTGACCTAGTTTTTCTACCAATTAAATGTTGTAAATAAAACTTATTATGCAGCGGGAAAATCAAATAGATTGTTTCGATTGGTTGTTAGTGGGTGTTTTTTTACGATTACCGTTACGATTTTAATATTGTGCGTTAGTATTAACCTGACACTCACATGTTCGGGCATTTTCGTTTTTTTTAAAGCGATAATTGTATCGAAGAAAAATATATTTATGGAATAAATAACAAGTTAAGTCATTTGGTGGCTTAAATACGATTATATATGGAATATTCGTGGGAGTCGGATAAACACTTCGTACAATACACAGTGTAAAACGACAGAGAAGTGCAGATATTTCTAGTTCTTTCTGGTTCCTTTCTATTTCATTTGATACTGATTGTTAATTTCAAGCCCACAAACAAAAATATTCTATGGTGTAATGGTTAGCGCACTCCCCTCGCAAGCGGAAGGCCCCGGGTTCAATACTCGGGAGGAGCACTTTTTTAAAAGTTAATTGAAGTAAAAGTTGTTATTCTTTATATTTATTATATTTCAAGAACATGTTTTCATCTTGAGTTCTAACTCTACAAGAGGTTTTTTCACTGAAACTGAATAAATGTCAATCAAGACTTAATGTAAGACATTGCTTCCTTAATCGACGTATTATCGTCAAACGAAATTGTTGAACCAGCTTCAACATTTTTTCGGACAGACACTTTCAATGAAGTTATGGGGTTTCCATGACTCGGTCGCTTAATCCCTACGCCATACTTTTAACGCAGGGATGGTTCGTCAACTGCTATTACAAGTAAAATTAAATTGCTTAATGGTGTCTGATTCCCCGCTCTATATTTCTTTCTTTTTTATCCATAAAAATCTTTTCCATCAACGCCATTTATCTTTTTTAAAGATATTTCTTGTTTATGATTTACTGATTTTCAATTTTCGCATGTTGAGAAAAAAGAACATGAAATAAATTTTAAAAAAATGTGCGTCTTACACGATATTTGAAAATCACGCTTAAAACCTATTTCAGTCACGCCTTAAACTTCTCTCTGCCAGGCTGCCAGGCTGCTAGACTGACAGTCTGCTAAATGGAAGTCTTAAATGTACGCACGAATCTCACGTCAAAATTACATTTTCTCATGAAGTCAGTTAATTTTATGTTGCTTATTTTCGACATAAACTTTTACGCGATTTCCTTTTTTCAGCGGTCAAAGTAATAATCTTATTTATTTAGGACTGTGAAGTTGGCTCTACGCCCTACGTTCTACGTCCTCCATACAAATCTATTTCTACGTTCTCCATACAACAGTCCTACGTCGTACGTTCATTTCTACTGTCGAACCAGCTCTACGTCCTACGTTCATCCCTACAGTCGACCCAGCCCAACGTCCTACGTTCATTCCTACAGTCGGGGTTGAAATTCTGGATCCAACCATGTATGAATTGTTTGGCCAGAAAATTATTTTACATACCAGAAGAGACCTCATCAAAGCAATCCAGGTTAAAGCGAAAGACGTAAGGCTCCAATCCGAGGCTGGTCTCGGTTTCTGATATTTATTTCATTAAAAGAGGGCCTTATGTAAATGTAAACATATATTTTTCGAGGGTTTAAATTCTGATTCAAACCATGTATAGAATTTTTGACCAGCTAAGAAGACTGTGCAGATCCGAGCCTCCGTAATTGAGGTTATATGCAGAATATGGATTTGTTCTGTCGTCAAACATTACGCAGAATGCACTGCTGGATATTCAAAACATGCATAAAATCGAATTTTAAAGAATCAAGAAGGCCGCCAGGCTTCGAAAACTTTAAAAAAGCTAGTTCTTGTTAATATTTTGCTTATTCTACCCTGAAATGTACATTGCATGCTGGAAAAAATAAAATTCAAGCCGATTTAAGATAAACATAAATAATGATAAATATTAAGTTTATTCCGCTAGGCCGCCAGGCTTCGAAAACTTAAAAAAAATCAAAGCTAGTTCTTGTTGATATTTTGCTTATTCACCCATGAAATGTACATTACATGCTGAAAAATCGATTTCAAGACGTTTTTAAGATAAACATAAATTATGATAAATATTAAGTTTAGGCCGCTGGGCTTTGAAAAGTTAAAAAAATCACAGCTCGTAGTTCTTGTTGACATTTTACTTAATCATCCCTGTAATGTACATTTACAAAGAGTGCATGGACATAGGACTAGGTCGACTGTAGAAATGAACGTAGGACGTAGGGCTGGATCGACGGTAGGGATGAACGTTGGACGGAGGGCTGGGTCGACCGTAGAAATGAACCTAGGACGTAGGGCTGGGTCGACCGTAGGGATGAAGGCAGGAAATAGGACTAGGTCGACTGTAGAAATGAACATTGGTTGTAGGGCTGGGTCGACGGTAGGGATGAACGTAGGACTGGGTCGACCGAAGGGATAAATGCATGGACATAGGATTTTGTCGACTGTAGAAATGAACGTAGGACGTAGGGCTGGATCGACAGTAGAGATGAAGTTAGGACGTAGGGCTGGGTTGACGGTAGAAATGAACGTAGGTCGTAGGGCTGGGTTTACCGTAGAAATGAATGATAGACATAGGACTAGGTCGACTGTAGAAATGAACGTAGGACGTAGGGCTGGATCGACAGTAGAGATGAAGTTAGGACGTAGGGCTGGGTTGACGGTAGAAATGAACGTAGGTCGTAGGGCTGGGTTTACCGTAGAAATGAATGCAAGACATAGGACTAGGTCGACTGTACAAATGAACATTGGACGTAGGGCTGGGTCGACGGTAGGGATGAACGTAGGACTGGGTCGACCGAAGGGATAAATGCATGGACATAGGATTTTGTCGACTGTAGAAATGAACGTAGGACGTAGGGCTGGATCGACAGTAGAGATGAAGTTAGGACGTAGGGCTGGGTTGACGGTAGAAATGAACGTAGGTCGTAGGGCTGGGTCGACGGTAGGAATGAACGTAGGACTGGGTCGACCATAGGGATAAATGCATGGACATAGGACTAGGCCGACTGTAGGACTAGGTCGTAGGGCTTGGTCGACGGTAGGGATGAACGTAGGACGCAGGGCTGGGTCGACGGTAGGGATGAACGTAGGACTAGGTCGACCGTAGGGATAAATGCATGGACATAGGACTAGGTCGACTATAGAAATGAACGTAAGACGTAGGGCTGGGTCGACGGTAGGGATGAACGTTGGACGGAGGGCTGGGTCGACCGTAGAAATGAACCAAGGACGTAGGGCTGGGTCGACCGTAGGGATGTAGGCAGGAAATAGGACTAGGTCGACTGTAGAAATGAACATTGGACGTAGGGCTGGGTCGACGGTAGGGATGAACGTAGGACTGGGTCGACCGAAGGGATAAATGCACGGACATAGGATTTTGTCGACTGTATAAATGAACGTAGGACGTAGGGCTGGGTTGACGGTAGAAATGAACGTAGGACGTAGGGCTGGATCGACAGAAGAGATGAACGTAGGACGTAGGGCTGGGTTGACGGTAGAAATGAACGTAGGTCGTAGGGCTGGGTTTACCGTAGAAATGAATGCAAGACATAGGACTAGGTCGACTGTAGAAATGAACGTAGGACGTAGGGCTGGTCGACGGTAGGGATGAACGTAGAACGTAGGACTTGGTCGACCGTACGGATAAAGGCATGGACATATGTTGGCGAACGTAGAAATAGATTTGTATGGAGGACGTAGAACGTAGGGCGTAGAGCCAACTTCACACAGGTTGTTTATTTAGGTTTTCGAATAAAATGACTTGTAATGCCTCTAGCGTCATGATAATGTACGAATTCAAATTTTTTGAATGATGGTTTATTGTGTGTTTTTTTAAAGATGATAATCTGATATATATACAAACATCGGTTTTTGAATTATACGATAGTTTTAAATCACGCTGTAACACACTCTCTTCGCGATTGGGCCGCTCGGCTGCCAAACTGCTGGGACGCTTCCAAAATCGGTTTTTCTTTTCTTGTGATTTTTATACAAATATATCGCGATTTCATTTTTTGGCGACTAAGAAAGGGAAGTCTTATCAGATTTTGTAATGACACTTGCATCATTAAAACGAGATTGAATTTATTTTGTTCGCAAAACTCATGTTTTCTTATTTTAAAAAATATATTTCAAATTTCTTATTTGCTGAATATGAGGAAACGTTAATTATACATGTTCGTAAAGTTGGCCGCCTAGCAGCCTGACAGTGTGAAGCTAGCCGCCAAGCAGCCTGGCAGCCACACAGCGTGAAGCTAGCCGCCCCGCAGCGTGAAGTCTGGGTTGCTGTGGCTGGTGGTCTTCTGTGGCTGCTGGGCTGTTGTGGCGAATGGGCTGCTGTGGCCGCTGGGCTGTTGTGGGCTGCTGTGGCGACTGGGGTGCTGTGGTGCTGCGCCACAGCAACCCTAGCCGTCACAGCAGCCCAGCAGCCATACCAGCCCAGTCGCCACAGCAGCCACAGCAGCAGCAGCCACAACAGGTTAAGTTAGCCGCAAATTATTCGTCATTCAGTGTTTCAATTTGGTTCATTGATTATGTGTTAAAATATGATTGATCATATATGTGAAACAGAAGAGAAAGTTAACCATTCAACAAACATTTAGAATGTTATCACCGATAATGGCGGCATAGTGTCGTTTATGACTTCCGTTTGCTTAATTCCTCTTGCATAACAAGGTATCATTACACTTCGCGCGGATTTAAAATTCGCAATTTTTTTAACTACGGTTAATTCGCGAATTTTATTTCCAGCGAAATTACACCAAGTATTAGAATGTATTGAAAAATATAATATGCTATAATTTTTGCCCGCGCGAATATGTCATTTTCGTATTTTGAGCTCAAAATTTGTCCTTACAACATTACACGATATCACAGTTAGTTAAACGTCTTATCAATCAAACGTAACAAGTTCAGGAAGGCCAAATATTGTCCTAAAATTGAAAATGTTAATGCCACGTACAACGAGAAAAACATTCGAAATTTAATTTGTCAATTTTCAGACCAAAATTTTAGAAGATTATAATATACTAGTATGCGCACTTCTTTTATTATGGAGTCAATATTACATTAACTATCAACCATTACACTGCATGCGGCTTACATTTACCCCACCTTTTGTTATGTCCACACAAGCAACCACCGCAGCCCAGAAGCCACATCCGACTAGGAGCTACAACAGCCCAGCCGCCCCAGCAGCCACAGGTAGTCAAGCCGCCATAACAGCCCAGCAGCCACCGAAGCCCAGTCCACAGCAGCCCAGCAGCCACAGTAGTCAAGCCGCCACAACAGTCATAGTAGCCCAGTAGCCACAGCAGACTAGCAGCCACAACAGCCCAGCAGCCACAACAGCTCAGCAGCCATAGCGACAAGCAACAATAAAACAGAATAAATTCGTTATGTTATTTTTCGCAGCTGTTCTAATCCATTAAAATAATATCAAATAAATTAAATAAAACTAGATTTATGGCATTTTCGTATTAATTGACATATCACTAGAATGAAGAAAAACAAATTAGTTGAATTTATATCCCCCGCCGAGTACTGGTTATTTCTAACACAAAAGTTCAATGATCATAACTCAAATATAAATAGTATTATCAGGAGATGACGGGAACAAAACGACGATATGCGCATCTCCGCTTTGTATTATGGTTCCCATAAAGTTTCGTTGAAATCCATCCAGCTGTGGCAGAGAAATAGCGCGAAAACAAATACTTCTCTATTTGCATAATGCATGGGATGTCAAAGGGCCATAACTCTGTGCTTAACGGTCTGACCGGAACTAGACGACGACATGCGTATCTCCTCTTGGTATTGAATGTTCCCATAAAGTTTCTTTGAAATCAATCTAGCTGTTTAAGAGAAATAGCGCGGAAACGAATACTGCTCTTTATGCAAAATGCATAAGTTATCAAAGGGCCATTACAATATGTTAATAAATAAGTGATTTATATTAGCCCTGTTATTTGTCCGAGGGCAGTCGTATTGGCCCGAGGCCGAAGGCCGACGGCTAATACGACTGACCCGAGGACAAATAACAGGGTCAATATCAAATCACTTATTTATTGACAATTTTATTAAATAACCACAAGTATTTGATCCAAGCCAGAAAATGCTTGTGTATTTGTGAAATCTTCACGTTGTAAATTTATCATACGTTCGGTTTTAGACTCTTACTCAGTAGTTTTCAGTAAATAAGCGTCAATCAATTAATGTTTGAAAACTTTGTTTATTTTATTACGCAAAATCTCTGCGTCGACAAATAGACCGAGTGAAAACAAATGGCTGCCATTTCCTGGCCCTGCATTATTAGCCAATAAATTGCTTCAAATGCTGGCTTTATATCATTAACACTTTTCGACCCGGGGCCGACAAAGTGTTATTGATAAAGGCCCTGTTATAAAGCAAGCCGTCGTGTTATTGAACGTTGCAGATGTTTTTCTATAGGGCTAATAACGTATAGTTATTTAATAATCTATGTTAAAGGGTCCGATTGGAACAAGATGACGATTGGCGCATCTCCGCTTGGTATTGATGGTTCCAAGAAAGTTTTGTTGAAATTCATCCAGTTGTTGCAGAGAAATAGCGCGGAAACGAAATTTGGACGGACGAACGGATGGAGAGATGGACGGATGTACGGAGGGACAACGTCAAACAATTTCCCCTTTCCGATTTCATCGGCTGGGGATAATAAACCATGCGACCGTCACCCTAAAGTTTTTGTCAGCCAGGGTGTAAGGCTGCTAACTTTACGCTTCCGGGCTGCTTGGATACTGGGCGGACAACTTCACGCTGCTGTGGCTGCTAGGCTAGTGGGCGGCCAACTACACGCTGCTGTCGCTGCTTGGCCGCTGGGCGGCCAACTTCACACTGCCAGGCTGTAGGCTGCTGGGTGGCCAATTTAACGAACACAAGTCAGGGGTTTGTTAGACCGTATATGTCACAAAACTTATTTGTCGCACGTGTGATATATTCGGTCGAATACGTGACACGAGTGAATATTTTCTGTCGAATACGTTTCACCCTTCAGCCGAATTTGGGACATATAATGTGACATATTCGGTTGGAGTTAGTTTTTTCACGCTCATCAAAACGTATTTGTCACTTATCAAAAATTTCTCAAATAATGAAAACGGTGTATATAAATAGAATATAGAATAATATTATCATCTTGCAACATAGCGACAACACGATCATGCTAGATTTTACGTCTAATGGTGTGGTGTTCTTTTAATCACTGTCGATAGCGAAATTGTGGCAGCGACAGGATATTGGTAGATTTTTTCCTGTAAACTGTTATATGATTTCAAAAGTATGTAGTTAAAATATACTTCTAATGGTGCGGTGCCCTTCAAAATAACTGAAGTTATGTCATTATCATGTTTCTTAAATTAAAAAAAAATAGGATCCTTGCATAAGTGCGCTTCTATGCTAGCCGTACATGGGCCTCAGCAAATGTAAAAACTTAAATTCAAATATTATATGTACATGTATCTCTGTATTGTACAGATACATGCATTTATCAGTTATCTTGTTAGACAAATGCGAATTGATTGCGCCAACACACGCGAACCCAATATTCCGTTAAACGAAAAACCGCAGGAACAGCCGGACTAGCGGTGAACGAGGCGGCGGGTGACTTTAGAGACGCAGTTGCGGCGAACCTTTCAGCCTCATCGTCATCGGTTGAGGGCCCAGCAAATCAAGATCGACTAAGGGGACGGCGAAGGCCTTTGAATAAATATGTAATATTTTTATGAGAATGGAAATGCCAAAGATATTCCTCCGAGAAATAGGAATTTCTAGTTCCGAAGAATCGGAATAGAATAGCTTTTGTAATTAACTAATGAGAAAACTTTGCTTGGTCTTGATTTAGTTTATACAAATTTGTTGGAAACAACCCTTCGATTTTTAGTGTTTTCCTTTCTCAAACCTCGATCTCTCTTCTCCGTGACACTTGTCCATATGAACCGATAAAACGTTAAAAGCATGAAAACATTCACATAATATAATGGATATCTCTCAATTTACATACCTATGTCTTCTTAAATTCTTGGCATCTGCTCAGTGACATCAATTACGATACAAACGCCGACAGATAACAAAGGCGCGTAATCCACGTAAAACCTACTATGGTAAAACCCGTTATATCGCAATCGAACGTGTTTCGTTTAAATTTTATCGGATCTTGAATATGGCGCCTGATCATCTTTCAAGAATATTTTATTTATCCAATGTTGAATGAAACAGAACGGATTAAAAAAAATATATGTCAAACGTCGAACTGGTTTTGAATGTCGAACGTCGAACTGCATTTTGAATGTTGAACGTCGAACTGATTTTGAATGTCGAACGTCGAACTGCATTTTGAATGTCGAACGTCGAACTGGTTTTGAATGTCGAACGTCGAACTGCATTTTGAATGTCGAACGTCGAACTGCATTTTGAATGTCGAACGTCGAACTGGTTTTGAATGTCGAACGTCGAACTGCATTTTGAATGTCGAACGTCGAACTGGTTTTGAATGTCGAACGTCGAACTGCATTTTGAATGTCGAACGTCGAACTGGTTTTGAATGTCGAACGTCGAACTGCATTTTGAATGTCGAACGTCGAACTGGTTTTGAATGTCGAACGTCGAACTGCATTTTGAATGTCGAACGTCGAACTGCATTTTGAATGTCGAACGTCGAACTGGTTTTGAATGTCGAACGTCGAACTGCATTTTGAATGTCGAACGTCGAACTGGTTTTGAATGTCGAACGTCGAACTGCATTTTGAATGTCGAACGTCGAACTGGTTTTGAATGTCGAACGTCGAACTGCATTTTGAATGTCGAACGTCGAACTGGTTTTGAATGTCGAACGTCGAACTGCATTTTGAATGTCGAACGTCGAACTGCATTTTGAATGTCGAACGTCGAACTGGTTTTGAATGTCGAACGTCGAACTGCATTTTGAATGTCGAACGTCGAACTGGTTTTGAATGTCGAACGTCGAACTGCATTTTGAATGTCGAACGTCGAACTGGTTTTGAATGTCGAACGTCGAACTGCATTTTGAATGTCGAACGTCGAACTGGTTTTGAATGTCGAACGTCGAACTGCATTTTGAATGTCGAACGTCGAACTGCATTTTGAATGTCGAACGTCGAACTGGTTTTGAATGTCGAACGTCGAACTGCATTTTGAATGTCGAACGTCGAACTGGTTTTGAATGTCGAACGTCGAACTGCATTTTGAATGTCGAACGTCGAACTGGTTTTGAATGTCGAACGTCGAACTGCATTTTGAATGTCGAACGTCGAACTGGTTTTGAATGTCGAACGTCGAACTGCATTTTGAATGTCGAACGTCGAACTGGTTTTGAATGTCGAACGTCGAACTGCATTTTGAATGTCGAACGTCGAACTGGTTTTGAATGTCGAACGTCGAACTGCATTTTGAATGTCGAACGTCGAACTGGTTTTGAATGTCGAACGTCGAACTGCATTTTGAATGTCGAACGTCGAACTGGTTTTGAATGTCGAACGTCGAACTGCATTTTGAATGTCGAACGTCGAACTGGTTTTGAATGTCGAACGTCGAACTGCATTTTGAATGTCGAACGTCGAACTGGTTTTGAATGTCGAACGTCGAACTGCATTTTGAATGTCGAACGTCGAACTGGTTTTGAATGTCGAACGTCGAACTGCATTTTGAATGTCGAACGTCGAACTGGTTTTGAATGTCGAACGTCGAACTGCATTTTGAATGTCGAACGTCGAACTGGTTTTGAATGTCGAACGTCGAACTGCATTTTGAATGTCGAACGTCGAACTGGTTTTGAATGTCGAACGTCGAACTGCATTTTGAATGTCGAACGTCGAACTGGTTTTGAATGTCGAACGTCGAACTGCATTTTGAATGTCGAACGTCGAACTGGTTTTGAATGTCGAACGTCGAACTGCATTTTGAATGTCGAACGTCGAACTGCATTTTGAATGTCGAACGTCGAACTGGTTTTGAATGTCGAACGTCGAACTGCATTTTGAATGTCGAACGTCGAACTGGTTTTGAATGTCGAACGTCGAACTGCATTTTGAATGTCGAACGTCGAACTGGTTTTGAATGTCGAACGTCGAACTGCATTTTGAATGTCGAACGTCGAACTGGTTTTGAATGTCGAACGTCGAACTGCATTTTGAATGTCGAACGTCGAACTGCATTTTGAATGTCGAACGTCGAACTGGTTTTGAATGTCGAACGTCGAACTGCATTTTGAATGTCGAACGTCGAACTGGTTTTGAATGTCGAACGTCGAACTGCATTTTGAATGTCGAACGTCGAACTGGTTTTGAATGTCGAACGTCGAACTGGTTTTGAATGTCGAACGTCGAACTGGTTTTGAATGTCGAACGTCGAACTGCATTTTGAATGTCGAACGTCGAACTGCATTTTGAATGTCGAACGTCGAACTGGTTTTGAATGTCGAACGTCGAACTGCATTTTGAATGTCGAACGTCGAACTGGTTTTGAATGTCGAACGTCGAACTGCATTTTGAATGTCGAACGTCGAACTGCATTTTGAATGTCGAACGTCGAACTGGTTTTGAATGTCGAACGTCGAACTGCATTTTGAATGTCGAACGTCGAACTGCATTTTGAATGTCGAACGTCGAACTGGTTTTGAATGTCGAACGTCGAACTGCATTTTGAATGTCGAACGTCGAACTGGTTTTGAATGTCGAACGTCGAACTGCATTTTGAATGTCGAACGTCGAACTGGTTTTGAATGTCGAACGTCGAACTGCATTTTGAATGTCGAACGTCGAACTGCATTTTGAATGTCGAACGTCGAACTGGTTTTGAATGTCGAACGTCGAACTGCATTTTGAATGTCGAACGTCGAACTGGTTTTGAATGTCGAACGTCGAACTGCATTTTGAATGTCGAACGTCGAACTGGTTTTGAATGTCGAACGTCGAACTGCATTTTGAATGTCGAACGTCGAACTGGTTTTGAATGTCGAACGTCGAACTGCATTTTGAATGTCGAACGTCGAACTGGTTTTGAATGTCGAACGTCGAACTGCATTTTGAATGTCGAACGTCGAACTGGTTTTGAATGTCGAACGTCGAACTGCATTTTGAATGTCGAACGTCGAACTGGTTTTGAATGTCGAACGTCGAACTGCATTTTGAATGTCGAACGTCGAACTGGTTTTGAATGTCGAACGTCGAACTGCATTTTGAATGTCGAACGTCGAACTGGTTTTGAATGTCGAACGTCGAACTGCATTTTGAATGTCGAACGTCGAACTGGTTTTGAATGTCGAACGTCGAACTGCATTTTGAATGTCGAACGTCGAACTGCATTTTGAATGTCGAACGTCGAACTGGTTTTGAATGTCGAACGTCGAACTGCATTTTGAATGTCGAACGTCGAACTGGTTTTGAATGTCGAACGTCGAACTGCATTTTGAATGTCGAACGTCGAACTGGTTTTGAATGTCGAACGTCGAACTGCATTTTGAATGTCGAACGTCGAACTGGTTTTGAATGTCGAACGTCGAACTGCATTTTGAATGTCGAACGTCGAACTGGTTTTGAATGTCGAACGTCGAACTGCATTTTGAATGTCGAACGTCGAACTGGTTTTGAATGTCGAACGTCGAACTGCATTTTGAATGTCGAACGTCGAACTGGTTTTGAATGTCGAACGTCGAACTGCATTTTGAATGTCGAACGTCGAACTGGTTTTGAATGTCGAACGTCGAACTGCATTTTGAATGTCGAACGTCGAACTGGTTTTGAATGTCGAACGTCGAACTGCATTTTGAATGTCGAACGTCGAACTGGTTTTGAATGTCGAACGTCGAACTGCATTTTGAATGTCGAACGTCGAACTGGTTTTGAATGTCGAACGTCGAACTGCATTTTGAATGTCGAACGTCGAACTGGTTTTGAATGTCGAACGTCGAACTGCATTTTGAATGTCGAACGTCGAACTGGTTTTGAATGTCGAACGTCGAACTGCATTTTGAATGTCGAACGTCGAACTGCATTTTGAATGTCGAACGTCGAACTGGTTTTGAATGTCGAACGTCGAACTGCATTTTGAATGTCGAACGTCGAACTGGTTTTGAATGTCGAACGTCGAACTGCATTTTGAATGTCGAACGTCGAACTGGTTTTGAATGTCGAACGTCGAACTGCATTTTGAATGTCGAACGTCGAACTGGTTTTGAATGTCGAACGTCGAACTGCATTTTGAATGTCGAACGTCGAACTGGTTTTGAATGTCGAACGTCGAACTGCATTTTGAATGTCGAACGTCGAACTGGTTTTGAATGTCGAACGTCGAACTGCATTTTGAATGTCGAACGTCGAACGTCGAACGTAGAGCCAACTTCACACACATCAAATATTTATAGGTTCGTTGTATTAATGAATTAAGCAATTCAAACAAAGTTGCCGTGGTCACATGAGATACAATAAGTTAAAGTTTGAAACAATGATTTGAATTTGAAGCGATGAGTTAAGGTTTAACACAATGAGTTAAGGTTTGAAACAATGAGCTTAAGCTAAAGTTTGAAATAATGAGTTACAGTTTGACACAATTAGTAATAGTTTGAAATAATAAGTATAAGTTCGAAACAATGAGTCTAGTTAGACGCAATGATTTAAAGTTTGAATTAATGAGTTAAAGGTTAAAACAATGAGTTCGACACAAAGTGTTAAAGTTTAAAAAAATTAGTTCGACACAAAGTGTTAAAGTTTAAAACAATGAGCTTAAGTTTAGGTGTGTGAAGATGGCAATGACTAATGAGTAGGGAATTGGATATTCAATATCCAGCTGAAATTGAATCCACTGCCAGCAGTGAGTTGGGTATTCGCTTAACAAACACAGCGAATGCCCTAATGAGATCGAATCCACAGCTAGCTGTGAGTTGGGTATTCGTTGTACACTGACAGCGAATACCCTAATGAGATCGAATCCACAGCCAGCTGTGAGTTGGGTATTCGCTCTACACTGACAGCGAATACCCTAATGAGATCGAATCCACAGCCAGCAGTGAGTTGGGTATTCGCTTTACACTCACAGCGAATACCCTATGAGATCGAATCCACAGCCAGCTGTGAGTTGGGTATTCGCTCTACACCAACAGCGAATACCCTAATGAGATCGAATCTACAGCCAGCAGTGAGTTGGGTATTCGCTTTACACACACAGCGAATACCCTAATGAGATCGAATCCACAGCCAGCTGTGAGTTGGGTATTCGTTCTACACTGACAGCGAATACCCTAAAGAGATCGAATCCACAGCCAGCTGTGAGTTGGGTATTCGCTCTACATTGACAGCGAATACTCTAATGAGATCGAATCCACAGCCAGCAGTGAGTTGGGTATTCGCTTTACACTCACAGCGAATACCCTAATGAGATCGAATCCACAGCCAGCAGTGAGTTGGGTATTCGCTTTACACACACAGCGAATACCCTAATGAGATCGAATCCACAGCCAACTGTGAGTTGGGTATTCGTTCTACACTGACAGCGAATACCCTAATGAGATCGAATCCACAGCCAGCTGTGAGTTGTGTATTCGTTCTACACTGACAGCGAATACCGTAATGAGATCGAATCCACAGCCAGCTGTGAGTTGGGTATTCGTTCTACACTGACAGCGAATACCCTAATGAGATCGAATCCACTGCCAGCAGTAAGTTGGGTATTCGCTCTACACCAACAGCGAATACCCTAATGAGATCGAATCCACAGCCAGCTGTGAGTTGGGTATTCGTTCTACACTGACAGCGAATACCCTAATGAGATCGAATCCACAACCAGCTGTGAGTTGGGTATTCGCTCTACACTGACAGGGAATACCCTAATGAGATCGAATCTACAGCCCGCTGTGAGTTGGGTATTCGCTTTGCACAAACAGCGAATACCTTAATGAGATCGAATCCACAGCAAGCTGTGAGTTGGGTATTCGTTCTACACTGACAGCGAATACCCTAATGAGATCGAATCCACAGCCAGCAGTGAGTTGGGTATTCGTTCTACACTGACAGCGAATACCCTAATGAGATCGAATCCACAGCCAGCAGTGAGTTGGGTATTCGTTCTACACTGACAGCGAATACCCTAATGAGATCGAATCCACAGCCAGCTGTGAGTTGGGTATTCGTTCTACACTGACAGCGAATACCCTAATGAGATCGAATCCACAGCCAGCTGTGAGTTGGGTATTCGCTTTACGCAAACAGCGAATACCCTAATGAGATCGAATCCACAGCCAGCTGTGAGTTGGGTATTCGTTCTACACTGACAGCGAATACCCTAATGAGATCGAATCCACAGCCATCTTTGAGTTGGGTATTCGTTCTACACCGACAGCGAATACCTTAATGAGATCGAATCCTCTGCCAGCAGTCAGTTGGGTATTCGTTCTACAATGACAGCGAATACACTAATGAGATCGAATCCACTGCCAGCAGTGAGTTGGGTATTCGCTTTACACAAACAGCGAATACCCTAATGAGATCGAGTTGGATATTCGCTTTACACAAGCGCCAAATACCCTATGGAAGTGGTCCGGAATAAACTGTGATGGGGTGATCCGGAACTGTTTTTTTTATGTTGTAGTGTATTTTCACGTCATTTCTTTATTTACTTAGTCTTATTTTTAGTAACTAATTTGTACCTTTACTCCGAATGGAAGTGACTGTTTTTTTTAACCATTTTGAAGGAATATCTTGCTGTTGCTTAAGAAGGGCGAATTTTACTTTGAAAATTGTTGGTTAACTTTTAGTGACCGGAAATTAACCGGAGTTATTTTTTTGGACTCGGTAAGTTAAATCCAGGCGATAACCGGAAGTGATCCGGAATAGACCATGTTCGGGTGATCCGGAACTAGCCATTCTTAGTATTTTTATTGAAATAAACGCAATGAGCAGCAGTGAGTTTGTACAATGAATTGGGTATTCGCTTTTAACTCACAGCCAATACCGTAATGAGACCGAATCCACTGACAGCAGTGAGTTGGGTATTCAATTTACGCAAAAGGGGAATACCAAAAGTGAGATCAAATCCAGTGCCATTAATGAGTTGGGTATTCGTACTACACTGACAGCGAATACCCTAATGAGATCGAATCCACTGACAGCTGTGAGTTGGGTATTCGTTCTACACTGTCAGCGAATACCCTAATGAGATCGAATCCACTGCCAGCGGAGAGTTGGGTATTCGCTCTACACATACAGCGAATACCCTAATGAGTTTTGAGCGAATACCCTACTCATTGAAGAAACACACTGCAATGCTGCTCATTGCGTTTATTTCAATAAAATACTAAAAATGGGTAGTTCCGGATCACCCCAACATGGTCTATTCCGGATCACTTCCGGTTATCGCCTGGAAATAACTTCCAGAGTCCAAAAAAATAAGTCTGAATAATTTCCGGTCACTAAAAGTTAACCAAGAATTTTCAAAGTAAATTTCTGTTTTCTTAACAACTGCAAGATATTTATTCAAAATGGCTAAAAAAACAGTCACATCCATTCGGAGTAAAGGTACAAATAAGTTACTAAAAATAAGAGTAAGTAAATAAAGAAATGAAGTGAAAATACACTACATCATAAAAAATGGCAGATCCGGATCACCCTATGATAGTTTATTCCGGACCACTTACATAGGGTATTCGCTGTTTGTGTAAAGCGAATACCCAACTCACAGCTGGCAGTGGATTCGATCTCATTAGGGTATTCGCTGTTTGTGTAAAGCGAATACCCAACTCACTGCTGGCTGTGGATTCGATCTCATTAGGGTATTCGCTGTGTGTGTAAAGCGGATACCCAACTCACTGCTGGCTGTGGATTCGATCTCATTAAGGTATTCGCTGTTGTGCAAAGCGAATACCCAACTCACAGCTGGCAGTGGATTCGATCTCATTAGGGTATTTGCTGTGTGTGTAAAGCGAATACCCAACTCACTGCTGGCAGTGGATTCGATCTCATTAGGGTATTCGCTGTCAGTGTAGAACGAATACCCAACTCACAGCTGGCTGTGGATTCGATCTCATTAGGGTATTCGCTGTTTGTGCAAAGGGAATACCCAACTCACAGAAGGCAGTGGATTCGATCTCATTAGGGTATTCGCTGTTTGTGTAAAGCGAATACCCAACTCACTGCTGGCTGTGGATTCGATCTCATTAGGGTATTCGCTGTTTGTGTAAAGCGAATACCCAACTCACAGCTGGCAGTGGATTCGAACTCATTAGGGTATTCGCTGTTTGTGTAAAGCGAATACCCAACTCAATGCTGGCAGTGGATTCGATCTCATTAGGGTATTCGCTGTGTGTGTAAAGCGAATACCCAACTCACTGCTGGCAGTGGATTCGATCTCATTAGGTTATTTGCTGTCAGAAGAACGAATACCCAACTCACAGCTGGCTGTGGATTCGATCTCATTAGGGTATTCGTTGTGAGTGTAGAACGAATACCCAACACACAGCTGTCTGTGGATTCGATCTCATTAGGGTATTCGCTGTCAGTGAAGAACGAATACCCAACTCACAGCTGGCTGTGGATTCGATCTCATTACGGTATCCGCTGTCAGTGTAGAACGAATACCCAACTCACAGCTGGCTGTGGATTCGATCTCATAAGGGTATTCGCTGTTTGTGCAAAGCGAATACCCAACTCACAGCTGGCATTGGATTCGATCTCATTAGGGTATTCGCTGTTTGTGTAAAGCGAATACCCAACTCAATGCTGGCTGAGGATTCGATCTCATTAGGATATTCACTGTGTGTGTAAAGCGAATACCCAACTCACTGCTGGCAGTGGATTCGATCTCATTAGGGTATTCGCTGTCATTGTTGAACGAATACCCAATCACTGATGGCAGTGGATTCGATCTCATTAGGGTATTCGCTGTCGGTAAAGAACGAATACCCAACTCACAGATGGCTGTGGATTCGATCTCATTAGGGTATTCGCTGTCAGGGTAGAACGAATACCCAACTCACAGCTGGCAGTGGATTCGATCTCATTAGGGTATTCGCTGTTTGTGTAAAGCGAATACCCAACTCACTGCTGGCTGTGGATTCGATCTCATTAGGGTGTTCGCTGTGTGTGTGTAGAACGAATACCCAACTCACAGCTGGCTGTGGATTCGATCTCATTAGGGTATTCGCTGTCAGTGTAGAACGAATACCCAACTCACAGCTGGCTGTGGATTCGATCTCATTAGGGTATTCGCTGTTTCTGCAAAGCGAATACCCAACTCACAGCTGGCAGTGGATTCGATCTCATTAGGGTATTCGCTGTTTGTGTAATGCGAATACCCAACTCACTGCTGGCTGTGGATTCGATCTCATTAGGATATTCGCTGTGTGTGTAAAGCGAATACCCAACTCAATACTGGCAGTGGATTCGATCTCATTAGGGTATTCGCTGTCATTGTGGAACGAATACCCAACTCACTGCTGGCAGTGGATTCGATCTCATTAGGGTTTTCGCTGTCAGTGTAGAACGAATACCCAACTCACAGATGGCTGTGGATTCGATTTCATTAGGGTATTCGCTGTCAGGGTTGAACGAATATCGAACTCACAGCTGGCTGTGGGTTCGATGTCATTAGGGTATTCGCTGTTTGTGTAAAGCGAATACCCAACTCACTGCTGGCTGTGGATTCGATCTCATTAGGGTATTCGCTGTGTGTGTAAAGCGAATACTAAACTCACTGCTGGCAGAGGATTCGATCTCATTAGGGTATTCGCTGTCAGTGTAGAACGAATACCCAACTCACAGCTGGCTGTGGATTCGATCTCATTAGGGTATTCGCTGTCATTGTAGAACGAATACCCGACTCACTGCTGGCAGTGGATTCGATCTCATTAGGGTATTCGCTGTCGGTGTAGAACGAATACCCAACTCACAGCTGGCTGTGGATTCGATCTCATTAGGTAATTCGCTGTTTGTGTAAAGCGAATACCCAACTCACAGCTGGCAGTGGATTCGATCTCATTAGGGTATTCGCTGTTTGTGTAATGCGAATACCCAACTCACTGCTGGCTGTGGATTCGATCTCATTAGGATATTCGCTGTGTGTGTAAAGCGAATACCCTACTCAATGCTGGCAGTGGATTCGATCTCATTAGGGTATTCGCTGTCATTGTGGAACGAATACCCAAGTCACTGCTGGCAGTGGATTCGATCTCATTAGGGTATTCGCTGTGTGTGTAGAACGAATACCCAACTCACAGCTGGCTGTGGAGTCGATCTCATTAGGGTATTCGCTGTTTGTGCAAAGCGAATACACAACTTACAGCTGGCAGTGGATTCGATATCATTAGGGTATTCGCTGTCAGTGTAGAACGAATACCCAACTCACAGCTGGCTGTGGATTCGATCTCATTAGGATATTCGCTGTCAGTGTAGAACGAATACCCAACTCCCAGCTGGCTGTGGATTCGATCTCATTAGGGTATTCGCTGTTTGTGCAAAGCGAATAGCTAACTCACAGCTGGCAGTGGGTTCGATCTCATTAGGGTATTCGCTGTTTGTGTAAGGCGAATACCCAACTCACTGCTGGCTGTGGATTCGATCTCATTAGGGTATTCGCTGTGTGTAAAGCGAGTACCCAACTCACAGCTGGCTGTGGATTCGATCTCATTAGGGTATTCGCTGTCAGTGTATAACGAATACCCAACTCACAGCTGGCTGTGGATTCGCTCTCATTAGGGTATTCGCTGTGTGTGTAAAGCGAATACCCAACTCACAGCTGGCAGTGGATTCGATCTCATTAGGGTATTCGCTGTCAGTGTAGAACGAATACTCAACTCACAGCTGGCTGTGGATTCGATCTCATTAGGGTATTCGCTGTCAGTGTAGAACGAATACCCAACTCACAGCTGGCTGTGGATTTGATCTCATTAGGGTATTCGCTGTTTGTGCAAAGCGAATACCCAACTCACAGCTGGCAGTGGATTCGATCTCATTAGGGTATTTGCTGTTTGTGTAAAGCGAATACCCAACTTACTGCTGGCTGTGGATTCGATCTCATTAGGGTATTCACTGTGTGTGTAAAGCGAATACCCAACTCACTGCTGGCTGTGGATTCGATCTCATTAGGGTATTCGCCGTCAGTGTAGAACGAATACCCAACTCACAGCTGGCTGTGGATTCGATCTCATTAGGGTATTCGCTGTCAGTGTAGAACGAATACCAAACTCACAGCTGGCTGTGGATTCGATCTCATTAGGGTATTCGCTGTGTGTGTAAAGCGAATACCCAACTCACTGCTGGCAGTGGATTCGATTTCAGCTGGATATTGAATATCCATTTCCCTACTCATTACTCATTGCCAACTTCACACACCTAGTTTTGGGTATCTGCAAATAGTTATTTGTGTGTGTTTTCAGGCGAAGAAAAGATCGAAGCATCATGCGAGTCTTTTGAAATTCGTGATTTAACAGGCAAAAGTAGATTCAAAGTAGACGGGAAAGGTGTGACTTACGGATCCGATGAAGTCACTTACAATGGTAATTCTATTTTAGTCACGTATTTTTCAAATAAAACATTTAAATTGGAGGTGAAGTTTCTTATTATCATAATTAGGAATGAAAATGAACTATCAAAACATTTAGCAACTGATTTCATGTTCGATGCATGGAGTCAGGTCTATTCTACTGCTTAGATCTTATGAACCGGGAGCTGCGGGGGAAATTCCACGGTGCCCAGTACGCTCAATTGTCAGCCATCCCGCTCAAATGAGAAAAACATTACATATATGTCTCAAGATTTTTTTCTGCTTTATGAAATATTTTTTACAAGAACACTAAATAACTACGTAAATGTTCGTTCGGTTTGAACGCCAAACTTTTATTCAACTTTTATTCAAGCTTACCTTTACATTTATTTTATTTACAGGAAGAGCGATACTAAATGGTTCCATAGAAACCCCCAATATACGTGGCCCACACAAAGGATCTCTCAGGTTGGAATTGTTGTTACATTCATATAATGATATATTTAAACTGAAAGGGATAACGATTGCTGAAAATATTTCAACAAAGAACCATTAATGTCATTATACTGTAGTTATGTAAGTGAGTGTCTGGAAGACGATCTGGTCACAAGATTATAAAACTTATAATGAAAACCAGTCTCAAATCTCAAGGAACTGATTGGCTGTAATGGAGACTTGTCTTCATTTCAACCAATCAGATCCTTAAGATTTGAGACAGGTTTCAAATCTTAGTTTTATAATCTTCAACACTGGTATATATATCATTATCATATTCATAAGACCGAACCGCGACCCCGGCTGTTCGAACCGCGACCCCGGATGTCCGAACCGCGACCCCGGCTGTCCGAACCGCGACCAAAGTTGTCCATTAGAGACAGAGAGTTTCTTCCGTTTAAAATATTAATCCTCCTCCAACAACAACAACAAATAATATAATGATAAAAAAGTAGCGATGTCAACGGATATCTGAATATCCGGATATCCGTTCGGATCATCGGATATCCGGATCGAGTTTGGCATCCGGATATTCGTCTATAAAAGCTTTTTTTTACATTACTTTTATTTAGCTAAATGATCTTTCTGTTGTCAGTATGCATTTTAGCATAAGCATGTTAAACGGGTTATCGAGAGGTGATAAAACCCTGTAAATTTGGGCTTCACATGTTTATAAATGTTTTGAAGTATGACAGTATATATAAGAACTTGCTAATTAATAATCAACGTTTGAAGTTTATCCATTTTAAGTAAAGAAAATTATCTTTAATTTTGTTTGATCGGTTTTATTTAGAAGAGATAGAGCTATAAATATGTAGACAACAGGTTTGGCGTTCATACGTAAATCAATTACTCCCGTTTAATTATGTCAGTTTGGTTCTATTTTTTAAATTATTGATTAATTCGTTTTTAATTGATCTCGCCATATTGATTTAATAACATCAACGTTATTAACATATAATTTGTCATGCCTTCTTTTCTATTGTTCGCTGTTTGTGAATTAAAATGATGATGAAAAAAACCACAGGGATATATATAGTTCATTCACACAGCATTTAACCATTTTATTTCCCAACTTTTTGCCAGATTTATTTAACAACTGAAAAAGAACAAACGCAGGCGCGCACAGAGGTCGCAGTGCGAACGCTGTGGTTATCGGTGGCGCTTGCACGGAGATCGCACGGCGTTGTCGGAGATGTCACTGCGTCTTTACAGCGCTTTATGGCGCGTCTACGGCGCTTTTACGGAGTGTTAATTGTTTCAATGCGCTCTTTCAACGACTGTTCGGAGCTGTCACGGCGATCAATGCGATCAATGCGCTCCCAATGCGCTTCTACCGCGTTGTCACAGCAATTATTGCGCTCCCAGTGCGCTTCTACCGCGTTGTCACAGCGATCATTGCGCTCCCAATAAGCTTCTTCTACGTTCATTGACGTTTATATGACAAACATAATGTACAAGATTGGCAAATAAACATTCATTTCACCATGACTGAAGTACAGCAGCAAGTCGGTCTATTGCTGACCTACATGCATGTCAAGCAAACATACCAAGATGAAGACGTTTTGCATATGATTGTAATACGACGAAAGAGGAGAGTCTTTTTGCAGGCTTAGTCTTACCTGCTCAAGAACTAACAAGCAAATGATGAAGATTCGTGATACACTTCGTTTTAAAGTTAGATCGTCATCAACACGCTGTCAGTGCAGCGTGAGCGACGTGAAAGCGCAGTAGAAGCGCCGTAAGAACGCCCTGAAAGCGCATTGCACGCAGTGAAGGCGCCGTAAGAGCGCAGGCAATCGCCAAACAGAACTCCGTAGGGACGCGATAGAACGGCATGTAAACTCCGAAGCAACGCCATGGTCGCAGTGAGGACGCCGTGCAGTCTCCATCTTCACGATAAAAGTCAGATTTTTCTTGCGATCTCACGGCGTTCTGGAAAATTAAACAACGCCGCGGCAACGCAGTGGAAACGCGCTGTAGTGTGACAGGGCCTTTAATAAACAATTGAGTTTGTAACATAAAACATTCAAATTAATCAAGTAAGGTTAAGTCAGTTACGAGAATCATTGTTCCAATTCGAAAAACTAGTTAAACTTCATTGCCTGCGTCCTTACTCTGCGTCCTTAATCTTCTATGATACTTGCACGTTTTACCATATTCAGGTTAGAGTCCGCTTCCAGCTCCATCATACTGTTCGGCAGGGATCGTGTGCAGATCGAGGCACCTGAGGGAAACGTTGATATGAAAAGTGCCCAGGACCTTATTTTTACTGCCGACAAAAGGGTATGTCTGTCAGCTTATTGTTGGTAGAAAAACCTGGTGCCAAGGTTATAAAGCTGAGATTGGAAACCAGTCTCAAATCTCAAGCATCTGATTGGCTGAAATGGCGACCAGTCGCCATTTCAGCCAATCAGATGCTTGAGATTTGAGACTGGTTTCCATACTCAGTTTTATAACCTTGGGCACTGAAATATGCATATCAGATATCGCCACACTCACAAAACACAGCCTCCCCACGCAGCGAAAAAGAAGAGAGGAAAAGAGTCAATTCAAATAAGACGCCACAAACAATTAACGACATAGAGAACCCTTGGGGTTACCGCCTTGGAACGGTCAGTGGCAAAACAAATTTCCTCTGGGGGATTTCAACCAGGTTCTAGGGTGCACCAACCTCACACTTGCCCAAACAGGTTCTCATATCGCAAAACAAGTACAAGTTGTCTTGGTGAAATTCCAACTCTCCCGCCAGCTTAACAATGTTAAGCAAAAGCACACAGACATATAAAACATAAGAAGCTAATATCATTTCAAAGCCAAATGGGTGAGTTTGAATTTGAAAGTGTTGATTCTAAAATTAGTGTCTGGCAGGCGGGCGTCTATAACCTTTGCAATTTTAATATCAATCCGCGTCAGATATAGGTCGCAGGAAATCGGGGTTTGCTTTGTTGTTATATATGTTGCAAAGAAGGAAGAATGCTATACTATATACTTTCAGACTAATTAATGTGTAATAAATTAAACCTTTCGCTAGTATAGTGTGCTCAAAATGCAGTAGTGCCGGCTTTTCTGAAACAATGTGATCATGGTGGGGTCATAATAAAGCTAAAATCAAATTCCATTTATATGAACAGAAAAGGAACTTTGAAATTCATCTAATACGACAACTACAAAAACAATCAGGCTCGGATTGACTGAATCTATTTATTGACAATTACAAAAATGCATATTATCTGGCCACGCCGCCTAGCTCTGGGTTGAGAAACAGCAAATCATAGAACTAGGATTCGGTTCATCGGATAGATATTGGTCTGCGTGCGCAACAACTGATAGCTCGGCTCGAGTCTCAGCTGTGACAATTTTTTAATGTTTTGGTCTTTAATGTTATATATTAAACAGAACCGCGACTAAACATCAGATCCAGTTGTACATACGGCAAAATATCATTGTACAGATGTAAAAGAACTCTAATTAAATCAGTAAATTTATTTTTGTTTTATTTCCAGATAATTCTGAATTCCACACAGCTTTTCCTTAGTAACATAGCGATAAGTGAAACAAACGGAAGCGGCAAGCTGTATGACGACGTATACCAGCTGTGCATGTGCAACAATGGTCGCTTATTCCTGGTAGCAGCGACCAGCCGCTGTGTTACAGAAAGACAAACTTGTTCTTAACGATTGTCGTTCATTTGACTTTAAGTCTATAATAAAATTTAGTCGTAACGAATAAGTTGTGAGTGACCTATGGAATACCGGTGTTTAAGCATTTATATAAAAGTGAAATATGTGTATCAGGAATGGTCACGTGCAGAACACACAGTCTCCCCACAGTCAACAAACAGAGAGAAAAGAATAGCATCAGTAATAAAATTATCAATTCAAATTGGACGCCAAAATCAATTAAAGCGAAAGAGAACCCTAGGGGTTAGCGCAATGGGACGATCACTGGCAAAACCACCTGCCACTGGGGAGTTTAAACCAGGTTCTAGAGTGCACCAACCTCACACTTGCCCCAACAGGTTCTAATGTGAACAAACAAGTACAAGTTGTTTTGTATGCAACATTGTCGAGTTGATGGGTGGGTTTTAGTTATTTCACAAAGACAACTTTTACTTGTTTGATTATAAGAGAACCTTCTGGGGCACGTGTGAGGTTGATGCACCCAGGAACCTGATCTTAACCCTCCTCCCCCCCAGCGGCAAATGGTTTTGCCACTGACCGTTCTAAGGCGGTAACCTCTGGGGTTCCATTTTAGTTAAGTGATTTTTGCGTCTTTTTTGAAATCGATCATTATATAACCATGCCTGAATGTTATAAAGCTGAGATTGGAAACCAGTCTCAAATCTCAAGCATCTGATTGGCTGAAATGGCGACTGGTCGCCATTTCAGCCAATCAGATGCTTGAGATTTGAGACTGGTTTCCATGCTCAGTTTTATAACCTTGAGCACATGATTTCTTTTCCACTCTTCGTTTTGGCTGTTTTGGGAGGCTGATTCTGATATGCATATTTCACCTTTTCATTAGTATGTTTGAATTACGTTTTTCACCGAATCATCGTCCCAATCAGCCTAGCTACGTTACAATTCTCCAAAGGAAGATATCAAGTGGATACGAAACGTGAGAGATTGACGATCACAAACCAACGGATATAACTATACTAGATCCACTTCCCGCTCCGAGGCGGGGATTTAAAACCTTTTCCGGTGTTGGTATTATTTATGAGTTCGGCAGAGTGCATTTAGTGCATGTTTTCTAACAAAAAGAGTTTTAAAGTCGAAAATACGAGTCATAACGTATTCTCTTTGTTGGCAACCACAAGTAAGTTACATCAAGTAAAATTGATAGGATTTATTTTTACGCATTTTTTTCGCCAGAAAAGGTTGTCTCTACATACCGGTTTTATATGGATGTGACTTGGGATCAGAAAAAAACTAATTAAATGCCAAGTATACACAGTTACTGATATCGGACAAAGTTGCGAGTGCATTACAGGGAGTGTTGTTGAGAGATTGGTCATACAACGTTAAGGAGGTTAACATGTCCATACAGCAAGTCTCAATCGTTTCATCCGATGATAATCCCGGTCAGAAAATGTGGGCTACTTCCCGACTAACAACGATTATGTAACAAGGAAAAGCCATTTTTTGCTTCTTACGTCATTGTTCTAACGCGATATACAAAACTATTGGTGGCAAAGGATCTGACTGAACCATGTTTGCGGTATTATCAGAAGGGCCGCGTGACCCTTGAACTGAGGGGACTCACTACCAGGATTAGTAACAATGATGATTGTTACAAACTTCAGAGGGGCTTAAGAAAACCCGAAACAAGTGAAAGGTTGTAACAAACGGAAGTTTGTAACAATCATCATTGTTACAGTACTAATCCTGGTTGTGAGTCCCCTCAGTTCAAGGGTCACCCGGCCCGTCTGATAATACCGCCATTTTATATGTTTTCCAGTTAATTATATGGAGTTTTCTCAGTGAAATGAACATGGTATTCCTGTTTTGAAACTGTGGAACACCAGTTTTATTTTCACTATTTGCCGAACTACTGTTTTAGCTTATAACCTCACTTTGGTACGCCATTGATGGCATGATAATTCTTTTAAAATGATGTAAATTTAAATAAAATTAACTATTGTTTTTCAGTTTCTTTCAATATTAGTGATAGATAAGCGAACTTTAGAACTATTTTCTTTTGCTTCATCAGTTGTAACTGAAAGTTAAGCGGGTATTATTTTGTGCCCTAAACAGGGAACAAGAAACTCTGAGTTTCCAGTTCTTTACTTACTTTGTCAAGAAAACATAAACTCGTGAAAATATCAGTTTCTGGAGTTCACTCGTGAAATAAAAGCGCTATTTCATTGAAACAAACAAACATCCTCTATTTAATGCGATTTTTAATGAAATCTTCGCTCCGTATAGTTGTGGAGGATCGAAGACACAGGACCCATCTGAGCCTCTTGCTATTGAACCAGTATAGAGGTTTTATATTAATCCGATTTATGCAATTTTTTCGCTCTATAATAAATGAAGAAAAACAGTATGTCCTTAATAATTCTAAAGCTATAATCTAGTTACACTGTTAAAGCTATAGAAAATCTTCTTAAGGAGAACAGTAAAATTTTTAAAAATGTTATTAGTTTGTTAACATTTGTAACACAATAACTGTAATTGTACCACTAATAGATAACCGCAACATGAATCAGCTTTCTAACAAACACAAAAAGTGGCGTTTTTAAATTTTTACTTTGTAATTGGCAAAGAATGAGATTGATTCAGCTGTCCACAATGGAAGAAATATTTAAATAATAATTACTCTTTATATACTGAATAATGAAGCTTTATGATTAATCTCACGTTTTTACCGTTAATCATTGGTATTGGTAGGAAATTTCAGGGTTTAAAAATGAAAAATAAAAAATAAAAAATAATAAAACTGTATGTAAGAACGTAATTTGTAAGTTTTTGACCAAAAACTGCAATTCTGACTTGATAGCTTGATAGCCGTTCTTTGTGATTGTTTTTGTTGTGTGGGTCTGCGCAATAGCCACATCCACATGTTCGTGAAGTTGGCCGCCTAGCAGCCAAGCAGCGTGAAGTTGGCCGCCAAGCAGCCAAGCAGCGTGAAGTTGGCCGCCAAGCAGCCAAGCAGCGTGAAGTTGGCCGCCAAGCAGCCAAGCAGCGTGAAGTTGGCCGCCAAGCAGCCAAGCAGCCAAGCAGCCAGGCAGCGTGAAGTTGGCCGCCCAACAGCCTAGCTGATACTTTGGCTGCTGTGAAACTTTTGCTGCTGAGCTGCTGTGGCGGCTGGAAAAAAGTTCGCTGCTGGGCTGCTGTGGCGGCTGGGATACTTTGGCTGCTGGGAAAAGTTGGCTGCTGGAATACTTTAGCTGCTGAGCTGCTGTGGCGGCTGGGAAAAGTTGGCTGCTGGGCTGCTGTGGCGGCTGGGAAAAGCTGGCTGCTGGAATATTTTGGCTGCTGAGCTGCTGTGACGGCTGGGAAAAGTTGGCTGCTTGGCTGCTGTGGCGGCTAGGATACTTTGGCTGCTGGGAAAAGTTGGCTGCTGGAATAGTTTGGCTGCTGCGCTGCTGTGGCGGCTGAGAAAAGTTGGCTGCTGGGCTGCTGTGGCGGCTGGGATACTTTGGCTGCTGGGAAAAGTTGGCTGCTGGAATACTTTGGCTGCTGAGCTGCTGTGGCGGCTGGGATACTTTGGCTCCTGGGAAAAGTTGGCAGCTGGAATAGTTTGGCTGCTGCGCTGCTGTGGCTGCTGAGAAAAGTTGGCTGCTGGGCTGCTGTGGCGGCTGGGATACTTTGGCTGCTGGGAAAAGTTAGCGGCTGGGAAAAGTTGGCTTCTGGGCTGCTGTGGCGGCTGGGATACTTTGGCTGCGTCTTTCCTCTTCAAAGAGGGTAATAGTGTTTTGGTAATGTTTGATGAATGCGTGTCTATAAAAGTGTGTTTTTTTTCAAAAATCAGCGTATATTCCGTCAATCTAAGCTATAAGCGCATATCAAATATTAGCGCATATTCAGCTATAAGCGCAGCGTATACGCTTATTTTTGTGATTCTACAGTATATAAGAATAAAGGCTTCAAAAGACACCTGGAAATAAATTCAGACTTACACTTAACGCGAAACAAATTTTAACAATGAGGAAGTAAGCGCATAATGAAACTTTTCCCAGCCGCTACAGCAGCCCAGCAGCCAACTTTTCCCAGCAGCCAAAGTATCCCAGCTCAGCAGCCAAAGTATTCCAGCAGCCAACTTTTCCCAGCAGCCAAAGTATCCCAGCCGCCACAACAGCCCAGCAGCCAACTTTTCCCAGCCGTCACAGCAGCTCAGCAGCCAAAGTATTCCAGCAGCCAACTTTTCCAAGCAGCCAAAGTATCTCAGCCGCCACAGCAGCCCAGCAGCCAACTTTTCCCAGCCGCCACAGCAGCGCAGCAGCCAAACTATTCCAGCAGCCAACTTTTCCCAGCAGCCAAAGTATCCCAGCCGCCACAGCAGCCCAGCAGCCAACATTTCCTAGCCGCCACAGCAGCTCAGCAGCCAAAGTATTCCAGCAACCAACTCTTCCCAGCAGCCAAGGTATCCCAGCCGCCACAACAGCCCAGCAGCCAACTTTTCCCAGCCGTCACAGCAGCTCAGCAGCCAACGTATTCCAGCAGCCAACTTTTCCCAGCCACCACAGCAGCCCAGCAGCCAACTTTTCCCAGCCGCCACAGCTGCGCAGCAGCCAAAGTATTCCAGCAGCCAACTTTTCCAAGCAGCAAAAGTATCCCAGCCGCCACAGCAGCCAAGCAGCCAACTTTTCCCAGCCGCCACAGCAGCGCAGCAGCCAAAGTATTCCAGCAGCCAACTTTTCCCAGCCGCCACAGCAGCCCAGCAGCCAACTTTTCCTAGCCGCCACAGCAGCGCAGCAGCCAAAGTATTCCAGCAGCCAACTTTTCCCAGCAGCCAAAGTATCCCAGCCGCCACAGCAGCCCAGCAGCCAACTTTTCTCAGCCGCCACAGCAGCGCAGCAGCCAAACTATTCCAGCAGCCAACTTTTCCCAGCAGCCAAAGTATCCCAGCCGCCACAGCAGCTCAACAACCAACTTTTCCCAGCCGTCACAGCAGCTCAGCAGCCAAAGTATTCCAGCAGCCAACTTTTCCCAGCAGCCAAAGTATCACAGCCGCCACAACAGCTCAGCAGCCAAAGTATTCCAGCAGCCAACTTTTCCCAGCCGCCACAGCAACCCAGCAGCCAAATTTTCCGAGCCGCCACAGCAGCTCAGCAGCCAAAGTATTCCAGCAGCCAACTTTTCCCAGCAGCCAAAGTATCCCAGCCGCCACAGCAGCCCAGCAGCCAACTTTTCCCAGCCGCCACAGCAGCTCAGCAGCCAAAGTATTCCAGCAGCCAACTTTTCCCAGCAGCCAAAGTATCACAGCCGCCACAACAGCTCAGCAGCCAAAGTATCCCAGCCGCCACAGCAGCCCAGCAGCAAACTTTTCACAGCCGTCACAGCAGCTCAGCAGCCAAAGTATTCCAGCAGCCAACTTTTCCCAGCAGCCGAAGTATCCCAGCCGCCACAGCAGCCCAGCAGCCAACTTTTCCCAGCCGTCACAGCAGCTCAGCAGCCAAAGTATTCCAGCAGCAAACTTTTTCCAGCCGCCACAGCAGCCCAGCAGCCAACTTTTCCCAGCCGCCACAGCAGCTCAGAAGCCAAAGTATTCCAGCAGCAAACTTTTCCCAGCAGCCAAAGTATCCCAGCCGCCACATCAGCCCAGCAGCGAACTTTTTTCCAGCCGCCACAGCAGCTCAACAGCCAAAGTTTCACAGCAGCCAAAGTATCTGCTAGGCTGTTGGGCGGCCAACTTCACGCTGCCTGGCTGCTTGGCTGCTTGGCGGCCAACTTCACGCTGCTTGGCTGCTTGGCGGCCAACTTCACGCCGCTTGGCTGCTTGGCTGCTTGGCGGCCAACTTCACGCTGCTTGGCTGCTTGGCTGCTTGGCGGCCAACTTCACGCTGCTTGGCTGCTTGGCTGCTTGGCGGCCAACTTCACGAACATACGACATTAATCATTTTATATTCACAAACAATGATGATTTAGAAGAGTGCAATACATAAACAACTTTTCAAACAGTGTATTCGAAATATGAGAATGAGAAAAGTTCAAGATATTTTAATTCATTTCAACACCGTTCCAGATTAAACTAATGCTTTTAATGTCTTATTATGCCGATGTTTGCAGTTTTCTTTGGTGTATTTTGTAATAAATCTTGATATTTTGCAATTAAGGTAAGACCTGTGTAATAGGCACTATTAAGAATCCAACATCTAATTATATTTTCATCAACTGCTTCATACCACTGACTTGTATGCAAAATTTTAATGATTTTCACCGTGTAGTTTTTGAGATTTTTAGCTTTTTTTATTTAAAAAAGTGAGAAAAAACGTGAAAGTATCCAATTTCTTTAATCGGTGACAAAATTTTTTGTTATTGATTAATTCAACCCTAATTTTTTTACAGTTTATCCAAAATATGTTATATTTTACTAAACCAATTTAAGATATAATATATAAATACAGAATTTGTCTTAAAATGACATTTTTTGACCAAATAAATTTAAAAAATGCATTTTTTATATTTCACGAGACTAAATTAATGAAAATTGTGCAAAATCCTGATTGGTGCAATATATCAAACTTTACCATTTTTAAACTATATACCTTAAACAACATTTAAACAAAATTTCAGAGAAGTTTACCGTCCAGTTTTAGAAATTTTCAAATTGATGACTTGAATAAACACTATTCTGAAAGCGAAAACCCCTTTAATCTTGATTATTTTGCTTATTTTAGTTTAAATCATGACAATTTTATATTCAATGACAGAATTACACAGGAAAAAAAGAAATATGCCAATTATTTAAGCTCTAGGCTTACAAAAAAAAATTAGCTTCCAGTGGGATTTGAACCCTGGTCCTCTTGGTTGATAGAAATCTATTCTAATTTGATACTATAGTTACTTCCCTTGGATACTCTTCTGGATATAGGTATTCATTACACAGGTCTTACCTTAATATTAAAGAAACTATTCATTATTATTAATGTTTTATGTTAGCAGATTCAGTTCTTATCTCTAAAAATTTCTGTATCAGTTTATTTTACAATAATGTATTCAAGTGGGTGATGTTGCAGAAAGTATAACACGTAAACTGAATATGATACCGAAAAATAAAAATAATTATCATTTTGTATTAATACAATATGCACGTCAAAATTTCCCGAAGATATTACATTGCAATCTTTATTACCAATAAACATAACAGTCTGCAAGCTCAAATGGATATGATATATTTATTTTTAAAATGTGTTTTTGAAATAAAGTTAAATTAACGCGTTTTAAAAAATCAAGAAAGACATAAGAGTAGAATATTAGAGAGAAAATTTTAGATAATTCAACATACATGTATTTAGGTGTAAATCTTACAAATATGTCCATAGTTTATTATTTATTGCTTTAATAGCAGAATAAACATATCTGTTTCAAACATTTTGCAAACTGATGTAAAAGTTCAAACTTGTGTACCGCTACTGGCTATGAGCTTCACTATTTATTTTTCCAATTTTCAATGACAAAAGGAAAAGTTATAGGCGTTTTTAGAAGATCAAGTTATGTTTCCAATGTCATCAACTCAGATAAATGTATAATCCTTTAAAATCGTAGCGTATTTGGTATTAAAATATTAAAACAGATATTATCATTAAAACTATATTTTGTTAGCTCTCGGGGAATATTAATATTGCTTTATATAAGTCTCCTAATATTTAGGAGATAAGAATAATACCATTAAAACATTGCTGCTCTATTTAAATATATGACAAATTTGATAGGAAGGAAGCGTCATGAACGTGCATTGAACATTGTATGTAAGTATTTAATTAGCCACATTTTTGGCCAATGAGATTTAATTGTTTTGCTGTCTTGCCAACAAAATTGATTGACAGAAAATGTCATTCTCAAATTCCGTTTTAATGACAAATATCCTTTTAACAAATTTATAAAAAATGAACATTTGGTCTGCAACAGCAAGTAAGAAAATCAGCACATTTGTAACCGACTTTGTTTATATTAACGACAGCTGAAAGATCTCCTTGTAAAAAACCGATACAGTTTAAAGTATAGTACTGGCATAAGCTATAGCATGACACAAACAATATAAGATTGAACACATTTTGTACATATAGTTATCACTGATTTTAATGTGGGACTGGTTTGATTAATAGAACCATTGTTTTTGAAGTAGTCGGGTTGTCGACGTTCACACTGAGTCCGAGATTATTTGTGCGGGTGCAAACGGTTGGTGGCACCGTTTCTACTTGGATCACCTTCTCCTCATCGTTGAAAATGAGTATACTCACTTCAATAAATGCTTCGCCGTTTATTGTCGCAGAGTCGTGGCAGAATAAATTCACACTCCAGTTGTTCTCATGTTTTCTATAGGTTATTTTCCACTCTCCGTTACGGTTTTCGGACACCACCGGTCCGGCATAGGTTCGGACATCAACTTGAATACCGAACCGTAATGTGTTTTGCATGCTTACTGAATCTACCGCAAGATCCATGTAGTTTCTCGGCTTGTAGAAGTCGCTGTCAAAGGTAACGTCAAGGGTTGACTGAGTTGGACATAACGATCTGAATCTGTAGGCTTTATTTACAAGATCTTTTAAGATTGTGTTAACTTCCGGAAGTGCAAAGAAGTCGGAACTTTCTATCCTATACAACTGGCTAACAAGCATCTGGGGGAAGCGGATCAGTGGTAGGAGAGCGTCGGCGTTGCTTCTCAGGTTGTCTCGGTGAATTTCAAACTGAAGCCAAGATACTAGCCCTGTGTACAGCATGTATTCGTTCGTGACAACTAAACCAGAGTTATTTAGAATATCGCGAATGAACTGTAGATCCATATTGTGCCATTCTGGGGAACCCAGCACAGCTTCAATGTTCCAAGCTATTGTCTTGGTGCAAGACTCAACCAAATCTTCAAGGCTGAGCGCCTTAGCCCAGTTGTACCAGTGCAAAGCATTATGAACCTTTGGAGACTGGGTATTTTGAACCATATAACCGACACACAGTGCCTTCAGTGACGTAACGTTGTATTTGTCTGCAAGGCAGAGAACTCCTACCGCCGTTTCCACGGTAACAGTGACTTCCGCAGTATACATGAATCTCAGAAAAACGTCAAATACTGCCTGGCACTCCTCACTTTCTGTCAGAATTAAGTCCGTGTCCTGACCCTGTGTCCAACCATCACCGTAAAGCATTGTCCGGAACACATCACTTGATTTGGCAAGGACAAACTTGTGACCGAAATATTTGAAATCCCCAACTCTGATGTTCACATCACTTAGATCCCGCTGGTTGAAAAACTGTGAAACACTCCGGATGAAATTCTCTTCGTCTCGGAGAACTTGCTGTCCGTTTTCTACGTCACTTCCGGTCTCAGAGGTACCGTCTGCTACATCCATGTCCTTGCTCTGGATTATGAAACGACAGCAAAAAACATAGTTAATCATAACTTATATTAATTTACACATTTTTTTTTTCACATCGCTATTTAAACTTGCACTAGCGGAGCACAATTGCCGCACATTTTTAATAAATTAACATGCTGACGTCTTAAGGCTTGTAATATTTTTAAGAATTTGATCATTTATTATTTGATTTTAACCCGCGACGTCCAGATCAATAATCAAACGCTCTTTTCAATAACAGCGGTTTCCTTTATACATGCAGGCCATTTCCTTGCAAAGAAAGCTTCGATTAATCATCATAGTTTACTTGGAAATAACGGCATATTTCAGAGAAAAACAACGATTTCACAACAAGTCAAAGACAGTACCTCTCGGGCTGGCAATAATGTTTATGATTTAAATCCAGCAGCCGACGCAAATGTAATCTTAAACCCATGTCTTTGTTTTACCAGAACAATCCAATACACGATTCATGTATATGTCGGAGATCTATTAGGAGCTATGAAAAGCGGAGAAACTAGGAAACTCGTTCACAATCTAATATTGATTGTGTCTGGCTGAGTAACCAAAATTTGCGGCAATATGGTGCAACTATATTGATTTGTCTTATGAAATCATCTGTTGTAAAATGAGGTATAATCAGACATTTTATGTAACAATTATAAAAACATAACAAAGAAAATTCTGTGAATATTTTATCTTTACTATTTGTATAATAGCCTGAAAACACCTGTTTAACTGCCAATTACCGACAGCGTAGCTTAACATCAGTAACCTATCCAAGAGGTCCCTGACCGGAAAGTTAGTAAAATCCACATATTGAATTAAAAGATGTCCCTCGGCTCAGATCAATTGCGGATCGTCCGTAACACCACATATACAAATGCAATATTCAAGACAATATATAATTAAAAAACCTTTGGGTTCAAAAATGTATGACACAAAATGTAAACTGAAAATGAAATCAAGCTACAAAACGCTGGCAAACACCCACGATATTAAAGCTATGAAATTTGCTGCAAACAGATCTTATGATAGTGGTTCTGGGTTAAATTGGAAACAAGTGCTTTTTGGAATGTTTTCAGCGTCTGTTTGAAACACGCGCTTGAAACAATTTATCAAAAGAATCGGTAATTAAACATTATGATTATTGTATAATATAGCGATCAGTGTGCAATACGCAATACATCGATACATGCAACGACAATTCTATTATGATCTATATACCTATCTATAACCTTAACTGAAAGAATTTTATAAATATTTTATAAATCGAAATGTCTAGTTATACAAAGAGTAAATGCGAATAGCGATTAGTAATATGAACTAACTGTACGTCAAATATCACAAAAGATCACAAAAGATCACACTTACCGAAAATATATCCAACCTATTACTGTCATTTTTCTGTCCGTATTGACATCGTTTAACAATTAACAAAAGATATCTTCACAATTAACAATAACCTACATAGTTAAAACGGCACAGACTGACGCTCGCCAGTGGCTTCATTCCGCTGGATTAACAGTCATGTAGACTACCCGTAGTACATATATAGGAGTTTACCAATACAATGTACACGTTACAACACACAGATCAAAGTAAAAGCCAATAGTTCATTAATAGCTCAATCCGAGCTGTTAAAGTTAAATTGTAGCTAAGTCATTCTATAAATTATATTTTATTTAAAGCAGTTAGTTCACAAAGATAGCTTTTTCAGCATGACAATCGAGCCAGATGTCATACGTTTGAGACCTGTTCAGACCATAATCAGCCTGCGAATCCGCAATCTGATTAGATTTTATAAAAGAAAAATCTCAAAATTTACATGTAATTCTCGCATATAAAACATTTACTTGTACATTTAATTTGAACAACGCAATACCATTGAATCTTTGAATTCAAGTTTCGCGGTAGCAGTCCCAGTAGCTATGCTAGAGTTCTATCGAAATATTATAAACTTTCATTAGGAGGTTCGTAGCTTTAACCCCTTTCTCCATATACAAAGATTTAATTCATATGCAAACTGTGTAGATCCAGATCAGCCAGAACATCCGTGCCGTCTGATCAGGATCTACACTGTTGGCTTTCTGATTCATTACGTTTCTTCTGACCAAGAAAGAAGCAAAAAGTGTAGATCCTGATCAGACAGCACAGATGTGCCGACAAATCTGGATCTACTCAATTCCTACATGTGATAATTCCCGTATATAGTGAGGAAGGCTTAAATAAAGAACATTTGTTAACCCGTCGTATTGTAACTTGTAGAGACTGTATACCAGACGATTTTACATATGTCGTTTCAGGAATTGTCGAGTTATCCCATGCCTTGAGCAAAACTTGCATAAAATAAATAAATTATCTTTTATTCTGAAGCAAAGGTAGTGAAGGCCCTGAAACGTTTAGAAAATATGCACAAAAGTGGGAATGCCTTCTTGTTTTACCCATTTATTTAAAACAATCATCTCCGTCACTAGCAAACCAGCTGCTTTAATATGAAATTAAGATAGCCTAGCCACACAATCTTATTTTCTTTATATCCAAAACGTACTTAGAACACTACCATTCATAATAACCGCACGTTAAACGTCCACACCTGTATTTATTAATAATCAAAGAAGAAAATGTAAATCAGATGTTGCATCTTAATAATTGAGTCATAATCGACTCCCCACTTCTGTCGTATGTTTATTATGTTTATATAGATATTTTAATGCGATGTCAAATAGATGCTAAGCATTAACATAATAAAGTATGCAGCCGCAAAAGTGACATGCGAGATAAAATGGTATATCATCCACATGTTCATTCATGTCTTTTGCCACTGGTCGTTTCAAGGCTTTTCCCTATCATGGTTTGATTTATTTTATCGATTGACCATATTTCTGTTATTTCTTTTATTGTTATTTGTTTTTAAAATTTTAATTTGGTTCACTTTAAGAATGGTCTGTAATTGTGACTTAAGTATCTACTTGTACGGCATTATTTGGTCTCTTGCGCGATATAAATAACGTTTAATAATAATTAACAACAAACAATGCAGACTGAAGTGAACGTATTGAGGCACCTTTGCAAGTGAGTCATACGGACGACATATTTATTAGTATGTCTGATAAGCGACATTCAAGTTAATTGGTCATACAGAAATACGCTTAGTGTACATAATTAAGGTCCTTTAAAGACTCCGTATATTTTGATAGACAGGAGTGAACTTACTACACTGTGGCCTTATTGTTCTCAATCCACAACCCGAAGAAATTCGGTCATAGGAACATGCTTTTAACATTAGCTTAAACAGGGAATGTTTAAGATGTATTGTCTGAATATACTGAACCCAACCAAGACCAAAACAGTATAGACCGGTCAGTATGGAGACATGACCTAACTTCCATTAAGAGGGTTTAAGATTGAATACAAGTCTCCCGACCGCATGACGTGCTTAAGATTATCGTTGGATCATTCAATCATTTTTGTTATTAATTTTAATGAAAATGTTACATATGGATGCTCGCACGAAACGAGAAAATTATAACAGTAATGAGTCTATTAATGGTGAAATGAAATTACATTAAGTACATCATCTTTCAAACCGAACTCCATTGATGTTTAATTTAATGCATCATTTTTAATTAAAATCGAAATCAAACTTACATACAGACAAGCATTCCTTGTATATTTCTGAATATTTAGCGATGTTTAACACACTGACGAATTAAACTGCAAAACCTTTAATAAGACACGTTTCGCTTAATAACATAGGTCAAACGAGCAAGTGCATCGAATAGACAAAATATTTTAAATGCAATTTGTCCACTGGCAATAAAGGGCATCTGATACAAAATGTGATAGTAGAAAGTACGGTTTGACTTTAACATCGAGATCGGTATTTTCTAATAATATAAAGTTACTCACTTTAACGTGAGTAAATCAATTATTTCCTTATCTCATTATACGTAAAAAACACAAACAAAAACTAGGAATAGGTCGTTGTATTCAGCGGTAATATACATTAAAATCATGGGCGGATCTAGCGGGGGGGGGGGGGGTCCGGACCCCCCCCAGGAATTATCCGGACCCCCCCCCCCCCTGAAAAATATGGTGATATTAAATTTTGTTTGTAATAACGGCTAACATTCACTTATAACGCTGGATAAATAACACATTCAAAGTCATCATTTGGGCTTGGACCCCCCCTGGAAAAAAATCCTGGATCCGCCCTTGAAAATTTTCAAATGTCTGTAAAGTCCAAGTGCAAGTTGTTCAAAAACTGTCCGAACAGAGGTAGAATCAGTGGGCCTGTAGTGTGCGAACCGTCCGAATGAAAAGCTGACATCCGTAGCTCTGGCTATTTAGCTGTCCAGCAGACGAACGGAAAACTTTCAACACATCTGGATAAAGCTTCATCTAATAGTACCACTCGAACCTGAAACTAGTGAATGGCCTTAAAATATCCATATTTCTTACATGATGAATAAATATATTGTTTATGACTAAGACAAAACACCAAAACTCGAAACACCTGAAACAAAAATAAACACTTTATTTACACCCATTTTTCAATTTATTCTCTGAAAGTTCTGTTAAACCTCGACAACCAACCAAAAACAATATTAACCTATAGGGCGGGTGGGCGGGTGCCGACATGTTTACCGCTGAATAGAAACGCCTCGAATGGTGTACACAGATAAAACCAACACTTAAATAGCCTAATCGCACGAGAAACACGCACCTTTTCCCTCCACACTGACAATTACCGTCAAGTTCGTATTATTCGAAACGGAAATAATTTCATTCAATAAATTCCCATCCTCGGTTTGATTATTCCTAATATATTCATCCGACTGAACATGACTGTACTGATCATAATCCTTAATTTGTCTATACATACTTAACAATACCTTCAATCATAATACATTTATCACTTGGAAATGAAGGGTATTATAGTGCGATTATATTAACCTGCCCATTTTGCATACATTATTCGGTGGTTGGTTGTGATATTTTTAACTTTATCACCAAAGCGTGAAAATCGTCATTACCTCAACGGGAAATCCATTATTCATAAAGTATATAGGTGTCTTCTTTCCGCTAGGCAGGTATGAAAGCGGAATGGCTAAGTGGTAAAGTGCAGCATTCAAACGCTAAAGGTATGTGGTTCGAGTCCTGCTAGAGCCATTTTTGTTTTTATACTTTTTTACCAATCGAGAGATGTAGTGATTGACGCTAATATGGACAACTTTGTGATCAATCTTGCCGATGACAGCAGCGATGATGACGACAGTGACAGTGGCACTGACACCGCAAGTGAAACAGAACTGCTGTGATATGTTTAAAATATTTTGTACTGATATAATTTGTGACATGGAAATATCAATATTAGAATAAAAAGTCCATAAAAATAAATCAATAAAGCCCCAAAAAACCAAAATATTTAAAAAAAAATACACAAATAAACAATAAACATATACAATATAAAACGCAAATATTATAGGTCCAAGTACGACTCGAACCCGCGCCAAGCAGCAAACAAAAAAAATGTTGTTTGCTATTTTCTGTCTTCCTACCAACTGCGCTATAGACGCACGTGGAAGTGAATGCAGTTTTAAAGATATACATACAAATGCAAAAGACCAGTCCAAAATAGCAAGGATATCCCCGTCTCAAAATAGCACGTTCAACCACTGTGTAATGTATGCATAATGGGCAGGTTAATATAATCGCACTATACTAGTATATTACAACGTTAGACTACCAACTGAATAAGGAAAGAAAGTAAGGGAGAGGAAGGAGACAGGAGTAATCCGAGACCAATCTGTGATCGCAGTATGTCCTCGGGTGGTTCAGCAAACAAGAGCAAGTAAGAGGTTTTGATACGTCGGCAAAATGGTGTGGGAAATTTGTACCGAACAAAACCAAATTGAAAGCAGACCAAAATGAAATAGCACTTCTTGTAATACTGATTATATTTGTCCTACCATATTTGTGTTGCTGCCATATTCGCAATCTCTGGATGATCAACTTGACCTGTGTCTAAGATGGACTGTGTAATATAATCGTGCGAAAACTGCGAAAAAGCAGCACACTTGTTTGCTATGTCTTCAGTTCATTTTAAAACCGCGTTTGTTGTTAAAATATACTTAGGCATTACTTTTTCAAAGTCGCTACTCTAAAGCATTTTTTTCAATTCAATCAACTTTACTTTAAACGCCCACTATGATCGTAAAAAATGTTCCATGAGTTATTTCAATGTTGGAAGATAGCATGTTCATTGCAAACCAACCTTTTATACGAAATATGCCTATTGAATAAGGTAATTATAAATTAAAAAACAAACACCATTTACTGCATGAAGACTGGTTTTCATATATTTTCTTTCATAACTTTCATAAATACTCTAATCTTCGCCTCTTTAATCATACCATCTTCCATTGGAACATTTCATATGTAGAGTTTCGAAATTTTTCTTATTAAATGTGCATAAAGCTTAATATTGTGATGAAATTAACTAGTCAATACTATTCTCATCCCACCACTTAATTATCATGACCCAAAAGCGCGGGACGAATTTTGGTCATTGCTAGTAAACGGCAAGGCGACCCGTCAATAAACTCGTCTGAGGAGACTGAAACGCGCGCATAGCTAACCAAGTAAACATTTCATCATCACGATTATCTTCCAAGAAAAAACGTAGAAGAGTACAGTCTAAGAGTAAAACGTCGTAGGCATACACGACATTAAAGGATTCCGGACAAACACAGAACATTAATTGAGACTTTGAATTTGAAAAACGTGAATACAATGGTTGCAATAAAATCAGAAATAAATAACAAGTAATAGACTACCACGTATCCTCCAAGACACCGTTGAAGACTGGTGATGCTCCCCAAATGGGTACTTTGTCACAAAATCTGTTAGTTGTATCAAACTATAAAAAGCAAAAATAACCTCACTCCACGTGTTTTTTTATTGCAATTTTCTACCTAACAGTGTTATTTAACGGTGTATACAAATATGAAATTAACTCAAACTAAATCGTTTTAATGTCTTGTTAATTTTAATATTTATGATAGTCAGTCTAAAATAATATGATATAATATAATATAATATAATATAATATAATATAATATAATATAATATAATATAATATAATATAATATAATATAATATAATACAATATAATATAATATTTGCTTCCTGCTTTACTTTTTGAATGTCTGCAATTAAAGGTAATAAAACACCTGTGGGTGCGCGCACCCATTTTTTATTTTGATAAAACTAGTCAGATTGAAAAAATCGGACAGATCGCCGATTATGCAATAAGGTTGTTCACTTTAACTGATTTGATTCCCGGGGCTCTGGTATCAATTAGATCATTGAATACCCAATTTTTGCTTGACAAAGGTTTTGGTTTCATATATTTATAATGTGATTGGGCTTTTGCATAAAACATTGTTGAGGGATGGGCTGGAGATAGTTTTGCATGAAAAAATGATCATTGGAGAACCTGTTGGGTCAAATGTGTGAGGCTGGTACAACCTATAACCTGGTTTAGACCTTTCCCACCGACCGTTCCTATGCAGTAACCCCTCAGGTTCTCATTTTCGTTTATTGTTTATGGTATCTATTTTTAAGTTGATGAATCATGGGCTTTTTTCTTCTCTTATTTTTGGCTGGTTGGGAAGGCTTCTGGGTATGGCCATTCAGTATATGCATAGTTCACTATTTTCAGACTATCGCAAAAGATCCCCAAGAGACTCCAATGATTTGTTTAAAAGTTAACATCAACACAATATTAAATGTTAATAAACCTAAAAATTCAGATAAATCGACAAAATATGTGCATTAAACCAATTAGTGCCTTCTTTGGTGCATATATTACCGGAAAGGAAGTGTCTCTCCTCGACCGGCAGCCGGTCGAGGAGGCTATACAGGTATGATTGTCTTTGTGTATGCTGAAATATGATATACGCAACGAAGCAGTCTACCTGGGTCGTGTGATCTACGTAAACTACAGTACAGTATGGACAATAGTTCTGCCGGCGACGACAACAACAACACTATAAAGTAAAAAAAGTATTAAACACTGTTAAGCAGTCCTGTTTCGCACGAAATGGCTGATTCTTACTCATTTGTAAAAGGCGGGCAACTAAAGCTGAAAGGCAGCAAACATAAAAAGTAAAGATTTCTATTCTAAAATAGTGATTTGATGTTTTCAAGATTTGAACAATTTTCGGATCAAACACTTATTCGGCCATTCTTAATCATATATTTACCACTTTTTTCATTCGGTCAAACAAAACAGCAAACAAATAATGATTAAAGACAAGACCTTAAGAGAATATATATAATGCATGATCAGAAAACAGAACATTGATGGTTCAAAGTTTATAGTGCAAGTTTCTAATGTTTGTTTATCTAACATCATCAATATGGTATCATGAAATAAACATGATTTCAGACCTTAAACACAAACTCTTAAATATTGAAATCGAAAAGAATTACAATCAATATGAGAAATAAAGGTTCTAACACAAGTTATTTTTTGTATAGCATGAAAAATAGTGATTGAATATTTTTATCATATGCTTCTGAAGTAAAGACAGTCAGTTTTCAGAACAAACTCGGATCAAATAGTCAGAGCTGGGAAGAATTTGCACGTATAGACAATGTCGCTATGGCATCTATCTAGTGTTTTATCCAGGATTTAAAAAGGGCAGGGTGCTGTGAAAAAAGGGCAGGGTGCTGTCAAAAAGGAGCAGAGGCCACTACCAAATGGGCACTTTTCAGCATACTTAAACTTTTTTTGTTTTTGGGTGGGGTAGGGGTTGGTGAATAGGTGAATATGCTTTTTCAAACAAATCTGAATCAATGAATTATCATGTGACTAACTCTGACAACAGAACAGCCAATGTACAATCTTGTTTAAATTGAAAGTGTATCCTTAGTTCAGTCTGTCACTTAGTGATACTTGATGATATTGTAGGTGAGAATTTGGCCAATTTATGTGATAGTCAAAATTTATAAGATACTTACAAATATAATAAAACCCTAGAATAATTGTGGGAAAAAAAAACGTATCCGAAATTATTGCTGTCCGAAATTGATTCCACTTTCACTGGTTGTAATTTCTATTGAAATTTAGATTGTACATGATGAAAATTAAATTTTATCAAGAGAACTAGATGTTTCCTTGAGTTGTCCATGTAATTTGAGCAGTTTTAAGACATCAAGATATCAAAATCCAACTTACTAGATAATAGAAAAATTGGCAAAAAGTCGTACAATTTCCGTTATGAAAGTGAGCTTTTTTTTTCTTTTTTTTTAAAGTTCCTGTTTTCTATGGTTTCAACCATTGAAATAAAGTTATTTTTGTGTAAACAAGTTTCCTTTCCGATTATGAATGCTTGTTTGAAAGAGTACTTTGTTAAAAACGAGTGATACCGGCAAATTCAAAATAATTTGACAAGCGAATTACTGTATAAAATTACGATGTTTAGCTTTATTTCTGTTATTTAAAAGTATCAGATAACCTGGATTTAATACAAAAAATACTATACCAATATGCTAGACAGTTTATTGGAGTATAGAAACAAGTGATGCGACAATTAATTGACTCCAAGGGGGGTTGGTCGGGACGTTTGATACGCCGCATAGGCACATGCTGTTGATTAGGCTAATGCTGTTTATGACTAACAAGTTTTTTGACACTGGGTTTCTGTGTATTTGCCTCTTGTCCAGATATCGATTAATGACTTGTCTGGGACTAGATTTCAGACAGTCGCTGTAGGGTACGTATACACACATCGCTGTGTTTCTGTTAATTTCACAAGGTAACTTGGGGAAACACAGGCATTGAATAAACAAAGGCACAATTTGTAATGGTTGACCTTAATTATTGAAGACAGAAGGGTGTTTATGGGGAAAAGGGCAGAGTGTTTAAGATTTAGGGCTCTTCAAAAAGGGCGGGGCGCCGCGCCCCGCTATCACGCTATAGATACAACACTACTATCAAAATATGTTGCTTTTTTTCTTTTATTGACATACATTACTGTTCCTTGAGAATATTGGTTGCATTTAATTTGATCACTGTATAGTAACATTTTTGGGAGAAATTGCATAATTTTAAAGAAATTTTATAAATGAGGGTGTCCCCAGTTAACACTATGTACTATTGAAAAAAAGGAATGCCCTGTGAATGGTGTCATTGCCCACAAACCTCCATCTGCCACTTATGCTGGGATATATGTTGTTCGCTTTAACTAAGACTAAGAGCCTTTGGAATCTTGGATGTGCTGACTGATCTTGAGTTACACAGTTGCACAAATGATAAAACCTGTATGGATTAGCAAAGGTTTAATTCATGTGTGGAAATTGTTATTTCACTGCTCAACTTTAAGATATTGTTGCTGGCCTGAAAATAATTGTCAAAAATTGAGGAAATATACAAGTCCTTTATTGGCAAACTAATGCAGATTTACAAAACTGAAATACAGCATAATTTATTGATGTTCTCAAAAATGTTGAATTGATTAATGATTTGTTATAGACATAAGAAAAACAAGAAAAGAAAGCATGAAGATGAGGTTCCCTCTGGATCTTCAGGTGTGAGCCAGTCAGACATAACAGAACACGGTATGTGCACTAGCACTGATATTTTATTTCTACATCTGTAAATATTACGGTCAGTTGTTAGTTACTTATTTTTTTATATTGTTGAATCAAATATTTATCTTGCCATAATTTACTTAAAGGGATATCAGTCCCTATTGTCTTTTATTTTGTTTGTGGTGTCTAACTTTTAAAATTGAATCAAATTATAATTACAACACTGTCATGTTTTTCAGAATAGCACTTACCTGAATGCTTTTTTAAACTTCTTTGTGTGTTTCATTTGTCAATGAAGCAGCATTGGTGTTACTGCATAAAAATGTAAAGAACAGAATCGAAGTTAATACAAGGAATTGCTATGTGCACAATAAAATCACAGTGTATACAACAAATGAACAGTTACTGAATTTAAAAAATGAGAAATTAATACAGACATTTTTTGTCAGAGGTTGTAATTATGAAACATGAAAAATTTTGTTTTTCTACTTTAGTACTTACCATTGATGAATGAACTGTCAAAATTTTAACACCAAATTTTATCATTAAACATTAAGCTGTAAACATTCTGACAGTCCATACATGATTTGTTTAACAGAAAAATGAATTTTTGTTCTTCAATAAACTTCTGCTTTCTCTATCTATTTGGCAGTGTGAGAAGGCTGAGTTTCCTGCATGGTTCCTGATACACATTTTTCACATTTACTCTGCAAAATGTCTTGAACTTCTTTGCTGAGGGAAAAGTTTTCACAAGTCAAAAGGATTATTCTTAAAACATAATTCAGAAATATTTTCCCTAACTACCGAGGTCAATATCGATAACTCAGAAATGTTTACTGCAGGTGGTTGGTGGGCAGTGAGCAAGTTTAGCCAGATCACAGGCAACGTCTGTATAGAGCTTGACGAGAGAAGATACATGTTTGCTCAGGATAATGGCCGTTTTGTTTTAGGACCTCCAAGAGAAAGTGAGTATATCTAGCATGATTGCGGGATGTGGCACCTTGTTGTCTTTGTTTATTCAGTTCCACCTTCGTCGAGATGATACTTTCTTGTCACATTGTATGATAATGGCTGATTAACCATTTGCTCCATATATATACCTTTATCGCATGGTTGAACATTATAGACAATTCAGAACAGCTGGCACATCCATCTGATCTGTATCTGCCCTGTTAGGGTTTGTATAATTAGATTATTTCTGTCCAAAAAGCAGTGCAGATTCTGATAAGATGGCATGGATGTTCTCCCTGACCTGGATCTACACTGGTTGCACATGCAATAAAATACATATATATGGATTAAAGGGTTAAGGGCATCTTACTTGTATTGTACATGAAAACACAACATATTATTCAATGTGATTAAAAGTTTTTCAGATGTACAAAAGAAAATAGGGGACAATAAAATTGTTTGCCATTGAAGAACCTTATCTCTTCCATAAAGGTTCAGGTCACACTTGTGGGGTTAACTTAAATATTTGTGAACAGGTCTAAACAAGACTTTACAGAAGTATTAATCTAGTGAGGCATCTAAGAGACATGGTCTTATGTGAGTTATGTCAGTGATGAAGTATACACATAGATTTTAAAGGTCAAAGTTTCAATCTTATGAGAATTATTACAGTTTTTTGAGAAAAGATGTAAAATTTGTGTAAATTTCGTTTATGTTTTCATCACACCTTGGTGGATATGATCTGTTTTACCTAGTTTTATCATACAATATCTTAACCTGAGAGCTGTTTTACCTTGTTGGTGTTAATCATTTGTAGATCAGAGCAGGGCCCAAGACTAGTCCCCATTTCATCCAATCAGATGCTTGATATTTGAATCTTGTCTCCAATCTTAGATTTATGATCTTGGGCCCTGTTTTATGTCTTTATCTCTCCCAGGTGGACCAGAACCAGAAGAAATCCTGACCGCAGTGAAAGTAGATGAGACAAAGATAGCGTTAAAGTCCGGCTATGATCAGTACCTCAGTGTAGGAAACAACAATGTTGTTATTGGTAGATCTATGGCCATTGGCAGCAAGGAACAGTGGGAGCCTGTATTCCAGGAGGTTTGTTGTTCTTCAAAGATATCATGCAGGGTTTTTCATCCTTAGATAACAGAGGCCTTTAAAAGGCCTCTTCCCAATCCAGAAAAATAGTAGTTTTTCCCAACTGCGGCAGAAACTCTTCCCAAAATGCTAGGTGAGATGTCCAAAAAAGGGTTAAACTCCTTTGATGGGTGTTTGAAAACTGAAGTCTGAAAAATGAAGTGCTTGAAAAATAAGCTTTAAGTTCAAAATACCTATTACTATTCAATTTTATGAACTAGAACCCATCTTTCAATAAATTTTGTTTTCCCAAATAAAAAATTATCACGCATAAATTTCCCAATTAGAAAGGCCAGGGCCTCTTCCCAATTTACCAATGAAAAGCCCTGTCATGATTTTACAAAATTATGGCGAAGTTTGCAGTCAACAGCATTCTTGCCGTATAATAGTCTATACAAAAGAACTTCTTCTTTTGCTCAAAGAAGGGAGAAGTGTGGTCACTTTTGGGAGACCACTTCTCCCAAGTCTCCCTCTAGTGATATAATGAACATTTTCAGGGTAAGACAGCACTGAATGGATGTAATGGTTGTTTCCTGCCTGCTGAAAGTGCACTTAATTGATATAACGAACATTTTCAGGGTAAGACAGCACTGAATGGATGTAATGGTTGTTTTCTGTCAGCTGATGAAGATGATGACATTGTCTGCACAAGTAAAACTGCTGGCGACAAAGAAATTATAAAGGTATCACATCATTTGGTTTTCATTCACAACACTAATTTTTTCTGATTAGAGAGAATGTCTCTGATAAAAGCATGCTGGGTTTTAAGGAATACTTGGTTGTTGACTAGTTTTCAAATGTCATAGTGATACATGCTGAACTAAGTACTTCCAAAATAAACAGTGATATTAACAAATAACACTAAGTAGATTTCTACCAGAAACATAAAAAATGAATTTGTCATTATGTATTCTGATTAACGTTTTGGAAATTGCCTCCAATATATTTTTAAATAAGAATAGACAGTCTACAGTGATGTGTGTGAACTTGTGTTTAACCAGTGTCATCTAATCTGAATCTACACTGGTTCTTCTTGGTCAGAAAAATTAAAGGTTGCAACAATGTTTGTCCACCACAATTGATATGCGTAGTTCCACTCATGTGCTATCACAGTTAAACAATTATTTTTATTAATTCTTTGCCTTTTCAAATGTTATTAATCAAATTGTATGGTGAGGGCTGTCATTAACGTGAGCTCTCCACTTGTGGCCCAAACCAATTGCAAATATGTATGTTATCACATTACATATGAAAGGGCAATAAAATATGTTTAAATCAAAAATTAAATCTAAAATAAATACAGATGTGATGGCTGATCTGGATCTAAACTTTTTTGCCTAAGGATAACAGCAATATCTGTGGGTTAAAGGGCTTAATGATTTATTTAAACTTACATTCATCTGCATAGTCATGTGCATCTTCCTTGTGTATTTAAATACAAGAAGTTGCAATCATTTGTAACATTTTTTGTAAAATGAAGGAACTTGGACAAGTATCCATATTCCATTTTTTTGTAAATTAAGCTCCATTGAGCCCCAGTAACTCATACTGCTGTCCAAGCATTTTCATACCCTCCGATGAATGTGGTTTCTTGTAAGCTATATACAACCTCTGAAAAAACATGACTTGATTATTAGTTCTAACTGGTTTTGTTTTTACTTTTGGATTTCAATTCATCAATACGTCAAAATCAATCATAGAATAAAAAAGTGAACTTCCTGGATTTCGGGATTGGATCTAATGAGGCACTGGCATCAGTGATTTCCCATATTTTCAGATCTGATTTAATAATTCCCTGGTCACATATCTAAATAATTGGTGATTTTTTTCAGATCAGATCTAATGTGTCCCTGGCCACAGATCCAAATGCCTCTATACCAGTAGAAGAAAGAGGATCATTGAAAGATGCAGAAGTCAACTATGTGTATGTTTTCATGTTTGAATCAAACCTTACCTGTCTAAATTGTGTGATGCTCATTAAAATGATACATAGACTCTTTTGAAAAAATGAATTTACGAGGATAGGAACTAAACAGATGTATTTAAATAGCAACAAATATATCTTCTATTGTTTGGCTGAACTATTGCCAGGGTTCTGGGGTCAGTCTGAAACTTTGATGTTTTTGTAGCAACCATCATATTTGTACACTGTACTTCACCTTTACTGTGCCTTGTTGTGCAACAATCTATACTATGATACAATTTATATTGTTGGTGGTAATGCAATAATAGATATACATGCATTAAATAGCAAATTAAACCATGATTTTGATCAGGCTGTATGTCAGACTAAATGTCTGATAAGCCATTGAGTTATCAGATAAATTCTGGAAAATATTATTATTATAGTATTTCCTTCATAAAACATCTTTTTTTTTTAAAATTATTGACCGAATATTTCAAAGCACATATTTGTCAATGTATTTTTAGCTTGACTATTTGAAGAATATACAGTCTGTCATACTTGCCCCTTGTCCATATCCTTTAAAGTTTCTCTGCACTTGGTCCATAACTTTGAAACTATTATAGTTTCATTATAAATTGTTTATAATAAAAATTGAAATCAATAAATGTCCTAAATATGTCTACAGTTAATTGATTGGACTCTAAGAATTACTTCATTTAATTAATATTATTGTTTGAGATGATACAGTAGCACAATGTGTATAATCATGTTTTCAGGAAGAAGTTTCAGAGTTTTCAAGATCGACATCTCAAAATAAGTAAAGAAGACAAATCACAATTAAAGAAAGCTCGATTGGAAGGAAGCTTACATGAAACCATGCTTGACAGGTGCAGTTATTGTCAGTTTCATGTCATTCTGTAGCAAATTTGACTGAGCCTATGTAAATGATACTTTGACAACAACAACAATCACTGGTTAATTAAATCATTCTTTTAACTTTAGCTTGTGACTTGGTTAGAATGGTTATGGCCACATATTTCCAACATGTTTGGGAACCAGTCAGATTGCTTTATAAATTTTAAAGTTAAGCTCTAAAATTGTCAATATTTGATTAAATTAGCACTTTTAGGTCTTAAATAAACTTGTTTAGAGTGTTAATCTGCGTAAAATCTAGACTGAGTTCGGCCACTAGATTGGAGTTGGCTCATTTAAAGCCGTTGTTTAAACAAGTTAACCATGTTTGCTCTCTCTTGGAATGGCTTCAGGTCAGCCGGCACATTCATGCCTTCTGATCTACACTGATTGCTACTTGATCAGAGATTACCATGAGAGTCTAAAAGCCAAAAGTTTAGATCCTGATCAGACATCAGGCTTTTCAGGAGTGTTAATGATATAAAATGGCTGGTTGATCTTTATCTGAACTTTACTTCCAAAACTTCATCAAATTATGAATTATTGCTCCCTGATGTTTTTTGTGGCTGTTTGTCACTCTTGTTTGAAATTGTTTGAAATGATGTCATAAAGTTAAATAGATTGTGTTCTTTATTATAATGCTGTTTTAACATTTTACATAATGTTTCCCAAATAATCAACTAGCCTCTCATTCATAAGAAAATAAAAAAAAAAAAAATAGTTTTATGTCTGAAAATACTATTTTCAAAATAGTATCAACTGTTTATGTCTGGAATATCACAGATGACATATGTTCTTAAGATGTGGCATGTTATAAATGTTTCTTTGGCTTTCTGTTGTAACCATTTACTCCATAGAATCACCTTTATTGCATGGGCAAACTGTGTAGATCCAGATCAGCCAGCACATCTATGCTATCTGATCAGGATCTACAGTGTTCTCTTTATGATTTATTAGGTTATTTCTGACCAAGATGGGACCAGTACATATAAAGATCAGGTGGCACGGATGTGCCAGCTGATCTGAATCCACACTGGTTTTACACACACTAAAATATGTATATACGTTTTAAAGAGTTAAGTGTTTTTATTTCTATTTCAGAAGAGAAAAAATGAAGGCAGATAGATATTGTAAATGACAGTGGAGCAGAATGGCAGAAATCTGAATGGGAACTCTCGCTGGTTAATATGTACGCTTGAACCAGCCAAGTACACAAGCACCAGGACTTTACCAACTTGATTGTTTCATGATTCTAAATCGACTACAAAATTGTCTCTCTCGCGCCAGACATACTTGCAGGACAATCAACATATGTCAAGATCCACATTCACTGTCGTTCATTGTTTAATATCACAAACTGACGACATTCCTTTCACACAAAAGCCATACCGTAAAGTGGGATATTTTGGCCTTGGTTACTAGTAATTAGGCCTCCCTAATAAAAAGGCCAAAATTAAACACACCAAAATATGTCACAGGTGAAAATTAGGCCCAGGCAACACAACAATACAGATTATTTTTAACACTTCACCGACAAAATTTATCGCTTATCAAAACAACTCGCTAAATCTTATTATTTTAAATTTTAATTAGTTTATTTCAGTTTGTTGGACTATTGTGTGTTGCAATAAAGTTGTCAAACTGTGAGATTGGTTTTAATGTTTTAAATATCATATTGTTATTAGCATTATACTTATATAATTTGTATGCATTGGATATTTTTAATTCTGCATGTGAAGTTTTACTTTTGTATTTAAAATAATAATATGAATCATTTTGTTGTCTTTTGCTGTCTTCTGTTGCTTTTTCCTAGTTGTATCGTTTATCAATATGTCTAAGATAAATGCCGACCAATCTGCTAAATTAGCGTATATGACATGACAAAATAACGTATCTGTGTTTATTTTTCGCCACACGATGATAAATAGACAAAATTAAACTGGCCAAAATAAAACACAGGCAAAATGGCCAAAATATCACTACGCCAAATTATCCCAATTTATGGTATGTGATGAATTTACATAAGTGGACCAAATCCCTTTCATTAATTTTACGTATACAATTTATTATTTAATTCTTATTAATTTTTAATTATAATAAAGCGGCTTAAACAGTTTCTCATGTAAAAAAATTGAGATTTTACAAAATGTTGCAATTTTTTTAAAATTTATGTTAGTGATGGTATTACCGGTATGTGATATACATATGTCTTATACTTGATTGGTAACTCTTACATCACAAACGCTACCTTACACCACAAACACTATTGAGAGAAGTATTGGTAAATTGTATATTGCATGTGTTAAGCTGACAGAACTTTTTACAGTATTTGAAATGATAAGAAAGAGATTTAGCTGGATTGGAGCAATATTTGCAGGATAAAAAGTAAAAAAAACAACAACAAAAATGAGGCTTATTGTGTTAATTATGTGTATTAAGTGTATATTCTGATCAAGTTGCAAACTTAAACAAGCCTAAAGGATCCAATTGGTGTCAAATTTATATTTTTGGTTCAATGTACTAGGTTTTATTTTCACTGAGTGATTTACAAAACTGATCTTACAAATGCCAATAAATAGAATGTCAGTTTGGTCATTTGCAAGTAAAATAAAAACTGAAATTTTAGTAAAACAAACATTTGTTTTATTTTATGATTTCAAAAAAACAACACATGGTAGACCAGAATTTTTTCAGCACTGATATAGGTATCACGTTTTCCTTACATGCGCCTTTATTGCATGAGAAAATAGTGAAGATCCAGTTCAGCCGGCATGACCGGCACATTCGTGCGGTTAGGTCAGGATCTGCACTGATTGCTTTTCATTTATTGAACATGTATTTTAATCGATGTGGAAACTGTCAGATTACACTGAAAAAATCATGCATTCCTCAAAAATGTTTATTTTTTATTATTATTTTACAGGCTTCAGATACTTTTTTATCTGCAGACATAACCTATAAATGAAAAAAAGATTTAGTAGCATGCAAGGTACTACCTATTCCTTGTTCCCCCATCTCACCAAAAAACAATTCATTTCAAATGTTCAAATGTCTAACCTATGAACGAAAATAATTTCCCACACCATAATGCCCATTTAAAAAACTAGAATTTGATGTTTTCGGAACAGGTTTTGGCTAAAATTGTTTTTGAAAAGGACATAACTCAAAAATAGTGAAATAGTGAAGTGAAACAGGAGTTATCATTCTTGTTGTTGACAATAGGATCCCATTGTGTTTACCTGCTATTGCTGGAGACACAAGAACAATTTTTTTCTGTTATTCTGCCATGAACTCTAAATGTAAAGATGTAAATGAAATGTATAGTTTTTGCAGACTTTGTGATCCACCCCTACCCTGCCTTTTTATGCCCCCAAAGGGAGGCATATAGTAATCGGACCGTCCGTTCGTCCGTCCGAAATAATCTTGTCCTCGCTTCTTCTCCAAAACCGCTTGAGGGATTTCTTTGAAACTTCACAGGAGTGTTTGTCACCAAGCCTAGTGGTGCATATCCTAAGGAATTTCTGCTCGGATTATTTTTGGCTGAGTTATGGCCCTTTTTAGCAAAATCTTGTTCTCGCTTCTTCTCTGAAACCGCTTGAGGGATTTCATTGAAACTTCACAGGAGTGTTTGTCACCAAGCCTAGTTGTGCATATCATAAGGAATTTCTGATCGCATTATTTTTGGCAGAGTTATGGGCCTTTTTACCTAACCCTAACCCTAAACCCTAACCCTAAGGTAAATTTTGTTAAAGCAATAGAGGTTACATTTTTTTTCCGATTGTCATGAAATTTGGTATGAATATTGATATTGATGATTTCTACACAAATTATTAAAATCATGTTGTTAAATTGACCAGGGGCCCTGCCCTGGGGATTTTAATTTTATTTTTTAATTCTGTTTTTAACCTTTGATTTTCTACAGTTATCAACCAGATTTTGACACAACCTTTATACCATCTTAAAATTCAATTTTTCCTGAACAATTCATTCACTGGTTGTTCAGTGATAAAATTTAAAACAAAAATTTTAGTAGCAGGGTGAAAATTTCAAGTGTCAAAATCCAATATATCTACCTGTCTTCAGCTATATTTGTTTTTACCAGTTTATTGCTCCAGCTGCTGGACAATGACCAGATGAACTTTGCTGCTTAGATCTGTGTTATGCAATATAAAGAACTTTGCTCTGGAAGATTTTATAGGGTAAATTTTGTCATTTTATGGATAGTGCCAAATAAACTTTCTTACTTTATAGCACTTTGAAAATCAGGCTTTTCTGAATATGTTATTCACACTCTAGCTGTCACATTTTTGCCTCGATTGTTTTGAAACTTGGTCAGGATGTTTGTCCTAATGATTTCTCGAACGCGTTCGAATATGGGTCATCTGGGTCCAAAAACTAGGTCACTTACTAAAAATAGAATTATCTTGTAAACACTAGTGGTCACATTTTTGCCTCGATTGTTTTGAAACTTGGTCAGGATGTTTGTCCCAATGATTTCTCGGACAAGTTCGAATATTGGTCATCTGGGTCCAAAAACTAGGTCACTGTTACTGTCACATTTTTGCCTCGATTGTTTTGAAACTTGGTCAGGATGTTTGTCCTAATGATTTCTCGAACGCGTTCGAATATGGGTCATCTGGGTCCAAAAACTAGGTCACTTACTAAAAATAGATTTATCTTGTAAACACTCTAGTGGTCACATTTTTGCCTCGATTGTTTTGAAACTTGGTCAGGATGTTTGTCCCAATGATTTCTCGGACGAGTTCGAATATTGGTCATCTGGGTCCAAAAACTAGGTCACTGTTACTAAAAATAGAATTATCTTGTTAACACTCTAGCGGTCACATTTTTGCTCTGATTGTCATGGAAATTTGGTCAGGACATATGTCCCAGTTATTAATTGGACGAGTTTGAGTATGGGTCTCCTGGGGTTAAAAACTAGGTCACTGTTACTAAAAATAGAAAAATCTTGTCCAGGCTGTAAATTTGTTATATCTGATTGGATTTCAAAATAACTTGGCAAAAATTTTCACCATGACAAGACAGTGTGTCAACTACAATACCCATGTCGGTTGGTCCAAGGTCACTGTTACTAAAAATAGAATTTCCTTGTTAACACTTCAGCGGCCACATTTTTGCTCTGATTGTCATGAAACTTGGTCAGGATATCTGTCTTAGTAATTTCTCGGAGGAGTTGGAATATGGGTCATCTGGGTCCAGAAACTAGGTCACTGTTACTAAAAATAGAATTATCTTGTCTTGGCTGTAAATTTGTCATTTCTACTTGGGTTTCAAAATAACTTGGCACAAATGTTCACCATGACAAGGCGGTGTGTCAAGTACAATACCCATGCCGGTTGGTCCAAGGTCAAGGTCACTGTTACTAAAAATAGAATTGTCTTCTTAACACTCTAGTGGTCACATTTTTGATCCGATTGTCACGAAACATGGTCAGGACGTATGTCCCAGTAATTACTTGGACAAGTTTGAATATGGGTCATCTGGGGTCAAAAACTAGGTCACTGTTACTAAAAATAGAAAAAATCTTGTCCAAGCTGTAAATTTGTTATTTCTCATTGGATTTTAAAATAACTTGGCTCAAATGTTTACCATGACAAGGTGTTGTTTCGCATACAATACCCATGCCTGTTGGTCCAAGGTCAAGGTCACTGTTACTTAAAATAAAATTTTCTTGTTTGGGCTGTAACTTCCTAATGAATGGAGTGATTTCAAAATAACTTTAAATAAATGTTCACCATGACAAGGGGGTTTTATTGCTTACAATACCCATGCCGGTAGGTCAAAGGTCAAGGTCACTGTTACTAAAAATAGCATTTTCTTTTCCAAGCTGTAGATTTCTTGTTTCTTATTGGATTTTAAAATAACTTGGTGTAAATGTTCACCATATCGAGACGTTGGGTCATGTACAACACAACTTTGTTGTACTCAGGTGAGCGATAAAGGGCCATCATGGCCCTCTTGTTCATATTACCCACATCATATGTAGTAAGGTCCATAACTCTAATAATCATTTTCCAGGATAATCTCCCCATTAATCTTAGAATTTTCTAAAAAAAATGTAATATTTAACTTTATTTCACTATATATTTACTACAGACTTGAAACATATGATCCTTTCATCTTTCACATTGTATGCATGCAGTATGCTTTGTCTTCCACAAGCATATTTTTCATTACATATGTTTATTTATTACATATGTATACCTATTCGATTTCAAAGCTGCATTTCGGGGGCATATGTCAATTTCAAGTGACAGCTCGTTTATTTTCAAAAGTGGCATATGAATGAAGCTTTGAATGAAAAATGTGTAAATCTGGATATAGCGGGAAAACATTAACATGGGATGAAATACATTTAAATGTCTTAAAAATAGTAAATTGTAATTTGAATAAGTCCAGTATTTAAATACATTGTGATGAATTCACAGGGTTAAGGTAAGAGTTTACGGATGGTTGTCTGGCTATAAATGCGAACCGACCTTTGTCTTCTTCATCACAGCGCGTGCTGCTAGAATAAATCTGATCATAGACTGTCAAGTCTGTATAATGGTGGTCTGGTGTCGAAACATGTGGCGTGGGTCCTGGCTCAGAAGATAATGTTGTCATGGTTGTAGAGGAAGCAATTCTCGGACTATAATTTTGTACATTGTTTTCGGGTTTAAGTTTCCTACGAAGAACGTAGCTGTAGATGTTTAAAGACACGCTGACCATAAAGGCAACGACGAACAAGCATAATGCGAAGAGGAGCCCAATAAAAGTTGGCTCATTTCGGAAGTCTGACTTCCCTTCATGTGTCGGACTGGTGGGAGAAGTAAACGTACATGGTTCCACTTTGCTGCGAATTGTAGACTCGGTTGTGGAGCAGACGCATTTGCAATCATCTGGACTACACGATGCATTTGAAGGATTTATCGTAGATTTGCTGTCGACTCGTATAAATAATTGAAATTCTGCCGAGACTTTTGTTGTAAGTGTACTTTGATTGGCAGGCCGTACAGTATTTTCTGCATGACATATGTACTTTCCAGCATGGCTTTCGTTGGTAGCCATAATGAAATACCTATTACCCTCAGAGAGGAAAGACTCATCTCCAGTTTTTGTCCACCAAACGGTCGGCTCCGGATATCCGCCTGTATAGCATACAAGCTCCAGTTTTTGACCTTGTGTTACCCAAGTATAAAGACCATAGTTGATACTTGTTATAACAGCTTTTACATGAAGTACAATTTTTAAAGGTCGAACGACTCTGCCAATTTTAAAATCACCAAGGGTGGGAATTAAACGATTTTGAACAATACAGTACATATATAAATTTTCATTTGGAGTAAACGTATATGTTTTATTTCGTGAGAGTATAGTATCTAGAGTACCATCTTTTCTCCACTCGTATGTAGGTTCTGGATTTGCTCTAACAGTTGCTGAGAGTGTGATTTCTTCAGGCCACAGGACTGAGGGTGGGACTTCTACAGATATAGCTAACGGTGCATATCATACATCAACGTCTACAGACATTTTGTCTGTCACTGTCTTTGAAGTGGTGTTGTCAAGTCGTATCGCTCCACACATGTATTGACCAGCGTCGACAACAATTATTCTCTCAATTTGTAGAATTGGGTTACTGGAGAGAAAACTGTCGTCCTTTGTCCAAGTAAAACTAGTTTCTCCATAGACGGACGAACAATTTAACAGTTGATTATCGAATTCGATGATCTTCACAGTCGGGTTACCCGGAAGCATGTCGACATTCTTATCATAGAAGTAAATGCTGACGTCACCTGAAACATCATAACAAGTAATGACAATACTGAGCTAGTCACGGGATAAAGTGTAGGCCTAGTCGATTATTGTTTAAAAAGAAATTTCTTTGTAACTGTATTTGGAAATCATCTATTATTTTCTCACTACCAAACAAAAGTATTTTTAATACTCATTTGGGATATATAATGTTTTTGAGTCCCGGCCACATACACATTGTTTTCTTTTTAATGAAGAGGACATGTCTTAAAAGATGTCTTTTTATTTGTTTATATTGTCCTCCTGGGCTTTAAAGCCTTTTGGAAATAATTCTTGCCTGCCTGCCTGTCTGTCTTTCTGTCTGTCTGTCTGTTTTGAAAAATTACTGCATTTATCTCGGATTTTCCTATGTGATCTTATTCCTTATTTTAATACCTGTTGATGTTTTTCTTTGTTGTCGTTTTTTTTTAAATTTTGATTTAAAAATGTTTGTTAAATGTAAAATTATGCATGTCATATTCTTATAGGATTTAATGTACTGAAATAACTAATAAAGTTAATGTGTTGACAGCGGAATTGTGAATGCGGATGTTGCATATACAATTTTAATTTGGTATAAGCATAATTTAATAATCAAATATCAGTTTGGATCTTTGAATGAATGTAAATTTATTGACACGCATGAGATGACGTCGATTTTGATAGACTCGGTGTTAGTTTCTGTTTTTTTTATTGTGAAAACCCATTGAAAACATTTCACGTTGTCTTCGTTCTTTATATAATTTAAAATGTCACGAATAACACTAAATTAATTTAAATTAGCCCTGTCGAAATTTGGCCATTTTTGAAAAAAAAACTAGGTCGCTGAGTCAAATTGAACACAATCTCGGTAACGCGATAGAATTCACTTTCATGTTGATAGTCTCTCGTTCCTGTTCGAAATTGAGTCATCATAGGTCAAAAACTAGGTCAGTAGGGCACATTTTAAAAGCGACATTTTGATCTGTTTACGATTTAACCTTTACTTTAACAGAATGTGCGTGTTAATGTATCACACACTGACAACTTGGTCATCTCGGATCAAAAACTAGCTCACAATGTCAAATAATAGAAAAAACACCTTTTATAACACACTTTTCTTCAGGTCCTCATCAAACTTTTTTTTATTAAAATTTGAATTGATGATCATTACATTTTTTTTTCTAAATCATAATAGCCCAGCTCTGTGGATTGTAAAATTGTTGTGTTTTTTTAAATTGTATATTTTAATCATTGATTTTCTACAATTACCAACCAGATAGGGTATGTTCGGCAAATTATCATTTTAAGTACAAAAATTAAGATTCAGAGCGCGCGTCGATAATGTAATGTCTCTTGTAACGAAATTAATGTTGTATGTACATAATGACGACTATATTAACAAAATTTTCCATTTTGTGAAGGAAAATTGGCTTTTTTGACTGTTAAGTAAATTTTTCACAAATATTTGAGTTTTTATTTGCCATGAGTTGCTTCATAATAAGAACATTAATTTTACATATGCATCATGTTAAAACATCCCTCAGTTAAGTCACAGCTTGTTCTTTTCACCTTAAAAACTATACACGCCGGTATCACGTGATGTTTAGCAAGGGGCTAGTTCGGCCATCGAGGCAGGGGCATGTTCGGCTAGGAGCCGAATAACCCCTTTGCTCCAGCATAGTTTTATTTTCTTGATGAAAACTTTATGTTTTTTTTATAAAATGAAGTGTATTTACTATCACAGCTTAGATAAAACATGTTTTGGTTCGAAAAAAACGTCCTTTCTTATTGTAGATATACCATTATATGCAGCAAATTACATGATTTAGCTGATCGGTATATTATGAGAGGTAGGATTCTTATTCTGAGATCTACACTGACATATTCAATGTAATTTTTAAGAATTAATACGATTGGTTTTGTATATTTTGGAACATACCTAACCATAGTGCTAAATTATAAAAGAAATTTATTAGTTATTCCAAGACACCAGACGTCTATAGAAAGGAGTTAGAACATTACAACAACAACCAACACGAAAACATATATATACGTTCTCATACCACAGAAACCTTAATTTCCAACAGAAAACATCCAGACATCACATATATGACATTTTACACTAAATGCCTACCTAAAAATATATAGGCATAGAGGGTGAAATGTCGTTTATGTGGTAACCGAATGTTTTCAGGTGGAAATTCAGGTTTCTGTGCTCGTACACACTAAATGCACATGCACCCATGCGGATTTATATACGTATATAACACAACAAGTTATATATAAAACATGTTTAAATTATTGTTAATAAAAGTTGATTTCTGAGCCTACATATTTGTACATTATGCTTCTAATAGTTTTAAGTATACAAGAAAATAATTTTTAAAAATCTGCCCGAAAGCCGAACATGCTCCAGGGGGTAGCCAAACTTGCCCCAATGTCGGGGCAAGTTTGGCCACTTTGACCTTATTACTTCGAAAACCAATTACCATTTCTTTTAAAGAGAAACTTCATTTAATGTTCGGGGGTAATCAAGCCCATATAATTTCTTTACTGTTTATGAAAATTAGTAGAGAATTACATTTTGAATTCACTAAAAAATTGCATGTTTTTTAAAATGGGGCCGAACTAGCCCCGGTCTCCCCTATTTGACACACATATTTTATATCATCTTACAATTCGTTATTATTTTCAGAACCTTTCATTGGTTGTTCAGTGATAAAATTTGAATTAAAAAAGTTTAGTATCAAAGTAAGAATTCTGGTGTCAAAATTTCAATATTCGCACCAGGTCTTAACATATATATCCAGACGCATATTGTTAAGGAACTGATTCAGAAATCACCCAGAGCTCTTTTAAAGTTTTTGTCTGTTTGTCAATGACCTGTTCAACAACACATTTAGAATTTATAACCTTTTTGAATTCTTTAAGACTCTATACATGAGTTAGTGTTTTTATTGCTTTGTACGAGTATTTTGTTTTTAAGATTTTTTTTCATTTGAAAACGGGTTGTTTCAAAGTTAGCTTGTCTAATGAAAAAGGGTTGTGTATAAAATGTGAAAAAATCATCAGGCGACAATGAGGATGCCTGAAATTTTCTTTATTTAAATGTTTTATTAAAACGGAGAAATTCAAAACGTTTCGTTCCTGTGTGAATGATAAATTAATGGAACTCATGTGTGAATAGGAAAATTAATGAATTTTGACTACATGAACCTTATAAAAGACGTTGTCAGCAGGTGCTCATATTAATTTGTTATGAAAGTACTGATAACCTATCAGATGACTTGGCTATGTTTCTTTTGTAAAAATAGGCAATGTCAAAAGTTTTGAAATTATTATTTTATAATTTGAAATGTCATTGGACTCGCCATGAAACAAGTGACCACTCGCTTCCTAAGCTTGGCATTTAGACCAAAGGTTATTTATATTACAATGTGTTCAGAATAGTCAATTATCTTTGACATAACATTCTGTGTGTAGTTGTATAAAATAAAGTTTTATCAAATTGTTTCTCGTTGGTGGGGTAGTGGTGGGAAGGGAAAGTCTAAGAGCTCTGGAAAGTCTTAAAAATGAAAATTTCATAACTTTGAATATTTGACGAAATGAAGCACTACACTTCTCGTGTATTCGCGTGTACCCACCGAGATGACAAAAGTCAGCCGCGATACTCATAAGATTTTAATTAAAATGGATAATAAAATGATAATACTAAATTATTTACCTTGAGTAAAAGATAAAACACATATCCAAAATATATAATAGGTTTTCATGTTTTTACAGTGTTTTCGCGATTTTTGCACCCTTCCTGGTCTGCTGTAACTCGCATGATGGTGTGAACATTAAATAACCTATTTATAAACTGAGGTATGCACGTTCTAGTTTGCACGTTTAAGCAATTACAATTTTAAAAACCACGCAATATTAAAATACCCTTGGGGTTTCATACCCAATGCACATTTTGTGATAAAAAAGCCAAATATTTAATCGACCAATCATACCTAAAATTATAAAATAGCATAAATTGCATAAATATAAAATTATTGCTGCTAAATATAAATGTTGACTCGCATATTAATGTTAAACTTTTTATATAGACGAAACATCTGAATCTTTTGATGATTTAATGTTTCATTAAACAAGTTTTTGTTGCTTACAGAATGAAGTTGCAAGTTTTGTAAAAATGCTAACAACTTACTGTTAATTAACAGCTGGAATTGTCAGCTACATAGCTGTTTAGCACTCCTGCTGCTGGATTATCCTATAGTCTAGGGCATTATATGTGTCACTCTCTGCGACTTTTGGGCCAAATTCGGCAAACGTCATTTCGAGTAAAATGACGTCAACTTCGCGGCGCACACAAATCTCATTAACTTTTCCTAATTGCCAGTATTAAATGATACTTATAGCGATATATCTAGTGTTATAATCCAAATGCGTAAGACAAAATGTACGTTTGAACCTGTTACCGAAATCTTTATTTTAAATAATCTCGTTTACTATCTTTCTATACAATTATCACGTCCCTTATTTTGACATACGCCACACATTGTGATTCACACATGTACGACACAGTCGTGATATTTGAACTGCAAAACCAGCATTTTAAGACCTAAAATGTCGGTAAAGTGATGGATTTGAACAGGTTAGTGAACTTATAGTCTATTGTATTGCTTGCTTATGCAAAATTATATCAAATCATGTATGAAATTGGTGCAATTGCATTTTCCGGAAGTGAAAATGGCGGTCGTGACCTTGTTCAACAGTTGATTGTTTACAAATATTTTTTGATAAATAAACAGTCTGATATATAAATGCATCTTTGTCGTAAACATTGACAGCAGTCATTCTTCTTTTCTTAATTAGGTGCCAGATGAGTCACTTTTACACTGTAATCCTGAATTTAATAAAGGAACTTTTAAATAATGACATTTTCAAAATTGTCAGAGATTGTCTAATATTAGTAATAATTATTTTTTGGACAGTGAGTTTGAAAGCGCATTTTATTACTGATAAAGGAGGCAGCAATAACCACGATAAGAACGATTTCAAAAAAATGAAGTTTTAAATAAATGGAAAATGTATGTTCAGATAGTATTGATTCTGAAAAAAAAAAGCTGAAAATAACCTGTAAAACATTGCCTTGGGTGCTGCTGTACCGAGACTGTATGGAAAGCCATCTGGTTCTTTTGTATGAATAGACAAATTTATAAATTGTAAAGAAATTATTAATGTTATATTAAGATAATGAAGTTATATTTGCAACAATTATTACAGGGACTCGTATATTATTTCTCATAGATGAGAAATTCCATAGTGTTGGTTAAATGGCAATACAGCTTGACATAACTCCACCACCAATTTGAGTTTCCTGGATATGGCAAGAAAAATGCAGTTTTACACATGGAGAACTGTGCAGGGCAGAACATCAGCAACACTGTCATAACGTATGTAAGTATGGAAAAATTAAGTTTTAATTTTATTCACATGTTTTTGTTCTTTGAGGTCATAGTCATTCTAAGGTTATGCTTTTATTATCTTATTATTTAATTGCTAAATATGAAATCATGTTATCGACACTGGTATGTGCTAATAACAAACAAAGTAACAATTCCTAAAATACTATGATAGAAATCTGGTATTTTACACATTTGCTTGTAGTTTCAATTATCTTGAACAATATATTTATAAAGAGATAGGTAATGTTCAGAAAGAAAGCTTTAAGAGGTATCAGTTCCGGAACTTCAATTTTGAATTTTATGGGCAGCATTTCTGTAGTGTATTACCCCACTAGATACCTCTAACAGATTTATATATGTAGTATTGTTTTACTCATACTTTAGTCAGTGTTTGTTCAGAGCTTAAATGCATAATAAAGCTTCTATAAAATATATATAGGTGTTGTTTAATCAACATATTCAAAGACACAACATTGGCGACGAGGATGATTACCAATGGATAATTTATGGACGAAACACTGAAAAAAAGCGTTAAATCGCATGTGAACATAGTGCATTAAATTGCCGGTGTGACTGCATAAAATTGCTAGTTTGACTGCATTAAATTGCCAGCGTGATCACATTAAATTGTAACATTTGGATTAAATTCTAATATGAAACACTTACAATGGCAAAAGCTCTAAGTATTCCTGCGATAGAAAAATTTGATGTCCATGGAGACCAAACAACGCTATCACAAAGATGGGACAAATGGTTAAAAAGTTTTAATTATTTTGTCGTAGCATCAGGAATTACTGATAAGGGACAAAAACGTGCTTTGCTTTTACATCTCGTTGGAACCGACACACAGGAAATTTTCGACACGTTAACAGAAACAGGGGATGACAAGGATTTTGATGTAGCTGTTGAAAAACTCTCTGAATATTTTAAACCGAAAAAGAACATTGCGTTTAACAGACATTTATTCCGGAACGAATCACATACTGAAGACAAAACAATCGAACAATTTTCAACAAGACTTAAACAACTGTCAATCGCGTGTGAATATGGAGATTCCAGAGATGATATGATTAGAGATCAAATTGTTGATAAATGCAGTTCAAATGATTTGAGAAGGAGATATCTGAGAGAAGCAGATCTGACATTAGAAAAAGTGTTACGGATCGGTCGAGCATACGATCATGCTAACATACAGGCGGACAAAATGGAGAACCATCCAATGAGTTCTTTAAGAAATTCCTTAAACAAAGTCAATCAGAGATCTTGGAAAAATAAGACAGATCAATCTGATGAGAAGAAGAAGACACCAAAGTTGAAGTGTACACGCTGCGGTCTGAAAGGTCATCATGCTAAAGACTGTAAAATTACAGCTGGAAAAAAGTGCAATAAATGCGGCATGATAGGACATTTTGCGAAAATGTGCCGGACAAGAAACAAAGATAAATCAAAGTCTGGACAAAAAGTCAAGGAGATGACATCATAGTTTACGCACCAAATAAGGAAGAACATGATAAACGCTTGACAAAAGTGCTAGAAAGGCTACAAGAACGTGGTTTAACTGTTAATGCAGAGAAATCGAAGTTCTGTATGGATAAATTAGTGTTCAACGGACATGTTCTATCCAAACACGGGATTGGTCCGGAGGAATCAAAAGTCAAGGCAATTTTGGAAGCGCGAGAACCAGAGAATGCATCAGAAGTTCGTAGTTTTCTAGGACTAGTGAACTATCAGAGTAGGTTCTTGATGAATCTTGCAACAATAGCAGAACCATTGCGACGCTTAACAAAGAAAGGAGAAAGATTTGTTTGGCGAAATGAACAGAAACTTGCTTTCAAAAGACTGAAAGAAAATCTTGCAAACACATGTGCATTATCATATTTTGATACTACAGCCAAAACGACGGTGATGGCAGATGCAAGTCCAGTAGGACTTGGCGCTGTTCTTGTACAGACGAAAATGGTCAAGACAGAATACTTTTACATGCAAGTCGAAGCTTAAGTGATGTTGAAAAACGATATTCACAGACTGAAAAAGAAGCACTCGCATTAGTTTGGGCTTGTGAAAGATTCAGACTTTACCTGATCGGAATAGAGTATGATCTTGTGACTGATCACAAAGCTTTAGAAACTATTTATAGCCCAAAATCAAAGCCTCCACCGCGTATTGAAAGATGGGTTTTACGATTACAAGCCTTCAACTTCAATGTTGTGTATCGTACAGGAAAAAAAATGATAGCAGACCCATTATCACGTCTTATTAAGGATCAGGGTATTAAGAAATCAAAAGTTTCTCAAATTGCAGAGGACTATATCAAATTCAAAACAAAACAATTCTCAAGGCCGTCAGAATTTATCAAAGTGAGAAGGGCGACTGGAAAAATCATCTGAATGAATTTGTGTTTGCATATAGAAACACACCCCACAGTGTAACAAGTGTGAGTCCTGCTGAACTTATGTTTCAAAGGAAACTGAGAACGAAATTACCATATTTAATAAGTTTAGATCAGCATAAACATGACGTCCGGGAAAGGGACTATCAGCAGACGGAAAAGGGAAAGTTATATGCAGACGAGAAACGAGGTGCAGTGAAATCTGAAATTATGCCAGGAGACAAAGTTTTATTACAACAGGATCAACGGAACAAGTTAACAACACGATTTAACCCCGAACCATGTATTATGAAAGAGAAAAAAGGGAATCAAGTGAAAATTGAAACAAAATCAGGAACAATATTAGACAGAAATGTAACACATGTAAAGAAATATAACGAGGACTTTGAGGACAAAATTGAAACAAAAAGTCAGGAATTAAATGAGAACAAAGCCAAATAGGAGAGAAATTAAAATGCCAAAACGATTCGAAGATTTTGTAATGAAATAAACAGTGACTGGCTAAAATATATCTGTTTAAATATATAAACCAAATATTAGTATATGCTTTGCCTTAATATTCTGCTTTGCTTAAACATTGCAATTTTCCAACGAAAGAGAAAATATTTTGTGGTGATATGTTTTCTAACAATTGAGAAATAATCTTCTTACATTGTCAGCAAACACTTAGTTAATTAAGATTTGTTATCACTTAATTGGTTCTATTCAACAACACGCCTTAGTGTTATCAGTTTTATTGTTCTAGGTAAATGGCCGAATTAGTTCTTGGACGTGGGAATAATGATATCAGTTTTATGAATGAAATAGTTAGTTAAAATCTGGGAAGGAAAGGAATGTAGTGTAGTACCCCACTAGATACCTCTAACAGATTTATATATGTAGTATTGTTTTACTCATACTTTAGTCAGTGTTTGTTCAGAGCTTAAATGCATAATAAAGCTGCTATGAAATATATATAGGTGTTGTTTAATCAACATATTCAAAGACACAACAATTTCCTTGTAGTCTTATTAAATATTTTATTATATATTTGATTCAACTGGCTTTGGACTTGATAATTTACACTTATCACTAATGTTAAATGCAAAATAAAAAGGATATCATGGCTGAACAAATGTTTACTGTCATCTGCATAGTTTATATATTTTGCATTTTTTAAAATTATTTTAGAATGACATCAGACAGGCCAGATGTGCTTTCCGTTTGCAGGAATGAAACTAACCCAGAAGTGGAACAGTGTCTTGAGAAAAGTGCCAAATCTGAACACCTGCTTCCTGACAGGCTTCCTATTCTAGGCTTGATCCTCAAAGGATGTGGTACCAGTATGAAGATTGAAGAAGTAGGCTTATTGTGTGTGTGAACTGTGGTTAAAAAGTGAATGTCCACCCATCTGTACCAAAAGCCTGTTGGATTCAGTGTGTCATATCCCAAAAAGGAGAAGTGCTAACAGTTTGTTTAGCTGAACAATATGAAATATAAAATGAAATGATCTGCCAAAACAGGTGTGCAATAATAATTTAATTTATGCAAGCATTATTGATAATCTGAATAAATTTAAAATATTTCATTTGTCAGTTAATTTGTTGCCATGGTAACTGAATCATAATATAATGATGTTATAAGATATCAACATAGAAATATCAGTTTTTTTATAGATTTTTCTATCAATATATTATTTGTTATGGGACAAGTGTTGCAAAATTTGTCTTTCAAACATTTAGAACCTTTACCCAACATAAACATGTAGTTAAGTTTTTTGTGTGCATAGTATGTCAACTATTGTCGGCTATATAAATGTAAGTTATTTTATTATTAAACATTATCCACATCATGAAACTCAGTTCCTCCCTCCACCCTGCCTAGAAAAAACATCTTGCAACATTTAGTAAAACTATGTCATATATTGTTATATTACAATTTGATCATACAAAATTTAATTTACTTTGTGCTCTTAGTTGTGTAGTTGTTGGTGTAATGACCTCATACCGCTTTGAAGAAAATAATACACAAATATTACCATGGCAACTATAGAACTAGTACTAATTGTGTAACATATTGTTATATTACTCAGAAGATCAAACATTATGAATATGTACATAATATTCAGGTAGTATTACCACGGTAACGATTATTGGGTACAACAACTTTCACCTAAATGATTTTGTCACTTTTAATGAAGCTTTTGTCATTTTGTTAACTGCATAGTTATAACAAAATGTATCTATATTTTCAAAAATCAACATTTCTGTGTATGGTATATCGAGAAACAGACCAGAAAGATAGATTGTACTTAAAAACATTAACATATTATCTTTAAGATGCCAGCTACCTGAAAAAAATAGTCAAATATTTTTTTTTCAGTTCCGTTGCCATGGTAACCGAAATTTTAGTATTTCATTTTGTAAAATAAGTTACTTGATTTATATATGAAAACTTTTCATGGCAATAAACAGAGACTGAAATACTGTATTTCTTATAGTTGTCACATAAATGCACCTATTTATTTGGACATATTTTGACAAAAGTAGGCTTTTTCACACTAACGGTGGTTTCCCAAAAAATGCTGGTTTTCGGTTAAAATAAGTCGTTTTTGGAAAAAAATGAATTTGTGTACCAAAGTCAACAAGGTACCTGAAAATGATAATAACTCATTTTGGCCAAAAATTGCATTTTGGACCATTTTTCCCAGAGAGTGCCACATACGTATATTGACGCGATTTAAAGCTGTGCATAGTATACATATACATTTTATTATACTGATAATGATATATGCGTTAAAAACAGGTTTGTTCGATTGTCCTTGCTTGTGTGAGATATCAAAATGATTCGTGATTTTTTGCATTTATTGATTAACAAATCATATTCTAACAGTTTCAATTAATGTACAGGTTTAAACCGCGTCAATATAATACAACATAAACCGCGTCAATATAATACAACATAAACCGCGTCAGTATAATACAACATAAACCGCGTCAATATAATACAACATAAACCGCGTCAATATAATACAACATAAACCGCGTCAATATAATACAACAGGATACCATATATCCACATAGTAGACAGTTATAAAGACGTGACAAACTCATTATTCTAGATCACCCGAGTTTATCCACCCAAGCCCCAAATTGAACTACACGTAATACCACATACCTGTTATCCGTTTCACCTTTTTAATGAAATTACGGTACCCATATCAAAAGGGGCATATGTTGTGTCTTTCGTTCCTTCGATATCAGTTGAAGAGGTGTGCTACGTTGTAAGTAGTTTTAAGCTTCAAAACACTATACATGGCGTTCATATTTTCTATCTTTTACCCCCGATGGAAAGCATATAGTAACCACATCGTTCGTTCATCCTTCAGTCTGTACATCAGTCCGTCGGACCGTTCCAAAATCGTGTCCGCGCCTTACCTTTTAAACCTCTCAATCAATTTTAAAATTATTTGGTTGAAATGTTTGGCATAATGACACGGTGAGCAGAACATACAGTCACGCTGACCTTCAAGGTCTAGGTCTCGCTTGGGCTTCCAAAATCACAGGATCAGAAATTATGTCCGCCCATAACTCATGAATCACTTGAACAATTTTAAAATTTTCATTAGAAATGTAGTACATATGACACGATGGGCAGAACAGACAGTCACGCTAACCTTCTTCAAGGTCTTGGTCTCCCTTGGGTTAACCAAAGTCACAGGTCCCAAAATCGTGTCCGCTCCATAGCTCTTGAACGCCTCGAACAAGTTTGATATTGGTGTGTAGAAATATTTTGCCTGATAGCATGGTGTGCAGGACATAGAGCTACACTAACCTTCTGAGAGGTGAAAATCATACTTGGGCTTGCAAAGTCACAAACCCCGAATTCGTGTCCGCTCTTAAACCTCTTAGATTCGTAAACCTCTGGGGACGCCGCTGAACATTGAATGGTATTAATCTGAAAATACCGCATTGAAGGTTCCATGTTCACTGTCATTTGCATTCCATTGTTTGTGATGGATCAAAATTGTACTATTTATTTGTGTAAATATTGAGTTGCGCTCAACCTGGGGCTATGCGGCGTGGGCAGTAATATGCATTTCCATTACTGTCCATGAACAGGCTCAAACAAACCAAGCCTGTAATATTTTCATATTTGTCGTGTTCGTTGGATTTAAAAGTTCTCTTTTCATCGATCTTAACAATTTGAAGTAATTTGGTAGCATAATGACACGATGGGGCAGACTTACAGTTATGATGACCTTCTTCGAGGTCAAATTAACAACTAGGCTTTCAAAGTCGCATGCCTCCAAATCATGTCCACTCTAAAATTCATGAACATCTGAAACAGTTCTTAAACTTCTTGGTAAAATATGTTCGGTATAATGACATGAGGGCATAATATACAATTACGCTGACCAAGGTCAAGGGTATACTCGGGCTTCCATATCCATAGACCCCCAAATCGTGTCTGCTATATAACTTATGAACCCCTTGGTAGAAGTGTTCATCATAATCACACGATGGTCAGAACATTTTTACAGCAACCAGATATATTTAATTTGTTACACTTAATTAATATTAACTTTTTTTTCATATGTCCAGTAACTAACGTGTGATTATGACCAAGAAATGTTCACTGAACTTTACTTAGTGTTTGATGTAGACATTTAAATTGTATATTTAACTGAACACTTTCGTGCACGCTATTTAATAACTTTTATGCTTTTTTATTTTGTTTAAAGATACAATGACGAATGTCTGTCCTCATCCAAGCGGAACCATAAGCCTGAAAAAAGTGTTATGTTTTTAGCTTCTTATGTTTATGTGTTTGTGTGCTTTTGCATGCAACATTGTCGAGTTGATGGGCGGGTTGGAGCTAATTCACAAAGACAACCCGTACTCCTGTATTTGTTTGTTCATATGAGAACCTTCTGTGGCAAGTGTGAAGTTATTGCACCCTAGAACCTGGTTTAAATCTTCAGTGGCAAAATCTTTTGCCACTGGCTGTTCCAAGGCGGTACCCCCTCTTGTTCTATTTTGAAATGAATCATTTTTAGCTCTGTTCCTCACTACGTTTTTGCTGTTTGTGGAGGCCATTCCTGATGTGCACATTTCACTTTTTAAATAAGTAGTAAAAGGTTAGGGTGCCTTATTCACGATAAAGGCGACATTTATAGACAAACAAAGAAAACAAAACTAAACTTTCAAAATATAATTTAGACATAGGTATGTCTGTAAAGCACACATACAAACTGAAAGATAATAAAAAGCAACAAAACACGTGCATTTAACATTATATTTTATTAAAAATATGTTTCGTTGTTTATTTATGTTTGTAACTCCCATTTGATATAAGAACTTTCAACATACCAAGTGAATTTTGGACAATCTTTACATTTGGAAATTATAGGTACTGTCTTGTTATCTATTATTTCGAAATTTAAGGCCACCCTGCTATGACCTCTCCGGCTTAATTTTACATGTGGTTTTCTAAAATGAAAATAGATTACTTTTACAGATCTGGAACGATTTTCTTTATCAGTAAAAACTGAGGCTCACGTGGATATCACTGTAAGGAAACAGCTGCTACCAACTCGAGGAAAGGGAAATCACTGTGACGAGATTGAAGGCAACAGTCTTTCGACTAGTTCTACTCTACTTATGAGGTCTTTATGTTGTAGACAGATTGTGGCTGTGCCGATACACCTATCTCGGGAACGGAAGAACATGGACTTTTTCTTAAACAGTAGTATTTGTACATTTAGACGATAAGCATCTTCTATGTCGATTTCTTTAAAGTAAATATCTTCGTTGAAAACCCATTTAGATTTGCCACTGACCATTTTGGATTTTTTATGCTTTCTATTTGCATTTGGCATAATATTTAATGTTAAGTAAAAAGATACTTTATCCTTGGTCAACACTCTTTGGTCGATATCTAAACAATGAACAGTTATTTTGAGTCTCTGTGTCACTATAAGATATTGTACCGAAAGGAAAATGGATCCGAATGCAGAATTGCACACATCTGTTTTCGTCTGGCATGCAACCGAACCAGCTAAAGTACATGTGTTGCTTCCATCCATTATATCATTCACAAGTTTAGTTGACTTGCACAGTGGGATACTTTGACAGTCAGTTGAGGATTTTTGAGATATTTCTGCTTCTTTTTCTCCGAAAGTAAATATAGGCCTCATCTTTGATTTAATTGCAACTCCATGGTGCTTCCGTGAATTTAAAGGTGTTTCCATTGACGATATACTTAAGGAGTCGCAAATATTTTGTTGCAGGTGATTCGAAGGAATCTGGTGTTCACTTCCTAACGAGTCCGGGGTGTTTTGGCTGCTCGTTAAAGACAACACTCCAAAGCCTTTGGGATATTCTCCGAACTGTTTTAAAGTACGCCTCACAATCACGTCTGAATGTGGCTTTAAGACGTCTTCACCAACATAAGGCTTTGCAAGAGAATGTTTGTTTAAATTCGCAGCCTCGGATGAATATTTCATTAATTTATTGAAGCAGGGTCCATTAGTATCGGGGTTTGATGAAACCCACTGCAGTGTCCGGTGTCTGGCATCGTTTTGGGGTACTTCTTTCTTCTGTAAAGGAGAAATATAAGTAGGAACTTGGTTATTGTCTGCCTCTACTCTGACACAATGTGATATTTCTTTGTTCGTTGGTAGAATGGGGTGGTTCTCTGTAGAACTAGCGGTGCTTACTTCGTCATAATTTGGTTCTTGTAAACCACTTTCATTTCTATTTTCCAGTTCGTTTAATTTCTGACATCTGCTGGCATAGATATCCCGATATCTCTTTCTTCGCATGTCTCGAATCGCTTCCCTTCTGTCAGTAAACAATGTCCGTTTGATTTCAGAAACAGTTTCGCCTCCAATCGTTGACACTTCCTCTAAAAGCTCCGAAATGGACGATTTCGTGCCGGAGAACAAGGAATCAAACCTTCCGCTTATTTGAGTAAATATATTTCTCCCTTCATCTGTCTGGTCATTCGAAGAGAAACGTCTCCACAAAGAGTTGTCCTTAACAAAGGGTGACATTTGCAACCCTAATGTCCCTAATTCACTTTTAGCTCTCTCAAATTTATACATCTTTCTATTCAACAGTACGTTGGCCCTGCTGTTACAAAGGCTACTAATGCGCTCCTGTGAAAATTCTTCATTTTATTGCTTTTCTTATGCAGGGAAGAAAAATGTGATAATAGAATTGAAGTCACTGAGGAATTCTAATGACGTTAATAGGGGGAATGTTCTATCGTTTGCACTATCCAATCTCACACGAACCCTTCTTAAGCATTAAACATACGATTTTAGTACTGTTTTAACGATTCCGAGTAAAGGAGCAAGCTATTTCGTTGGAAACAATGTTTAATAAAAAAGTGAAATATGCATATCAGGAATCGCCACACTCACAAAACACAGCCTCCCTACGCAGCGAAAAAGAAGACAGAAGAAGAAAGCATGTTGTTACATGTATAACTACGTCAATTCAAATAAGACGCCACAAACAATTAACGACATAGAGAACTCTTGGGGTTACTGCCTTGTAACGGTCAGTGGCAAAACAAATTGCCACTGGGGGTTTAAACCAGGTTCTAGGGTGCACCAACCTCACACTTGCCCCAACAGGTTCTCATATCACAAAACAAGTACAAGTTGTCTTGGTGAAATAACTCCAACCCACTTATCGGCTCAACAATGTTGCATGCAAAAGCACACAAACATGTATATAGAACATAAGAAGCTAATAGTATTGCAAAGCCAAAGGGCGGGTACTCAATGATCTAACCGAGACCAGAGCTCCTGGAGTAAAATCAGCAAGAACACGATGACAGGGATAAAAGAAACAAATCGAGCTTCTAGGTTCTTTTAAGAAAAGATTTCCCCATAAAACTTCTTAAACTCGTAAACCCCTGCCACTGTCGTGCAACCAAAGAGGTAAGCTAAACGATCAACTGTAAAAGGGTTAATCACCAGGCCTGCAGAGCGCTGTAAAATATCATGTTGTAAACCTTTCTTTTTAAATTTACAGATGGTTTTTTACGAATAACCGGGAGAAATTAACATTGCCTTTTATCTTCTTAAGTTGATAAATTGAATGCAGGTATATTCACAATAGTTCGAACAACTCACTGAAAAAAGTGAAATAAGCACATCACGAATTGCCACACACAAACCACAACCTTTCCACTTAGCAAAGATCATGTAAACAGGAAGAGAGAACATGGTTTAAATAAAATGGTAAGTTTCAAAATAGACACCACACACAACAAAAATGAGAACCTGAGGGGTTACCGCCTTGTAACGGTTTGTGGCAAAACAATTTGTCATTGGTGATTTTAATCTTTTCAACGGTGCACCAACATCACACTTGCCCCCAACAGGTTCTCATATGAACAAGCAAGTACAAGTTGTCTTGGTGAAATAAAACCCCAAAACATCATGTCGATAATGTTACATGAAAAAGCACACGACACAAAACCAAGTCGTACATGTCAATTTTCTAGCCATCATTCACCCAATTTACCTTACTAGCACTGAGTCGTCGGTACCGCATTTCCACACAAAAAACACCATTGCTACCAGAACCTAAACGGGTATATCTTCTAGCATAAAAACCACGCTTATACCAACAACAAGGTTTGACCATACCATAATAAACTTGACCACACAACCAGCTCTGACATGGGGGTGTTGCCTAGCCACAAGAAATGTTTATCTTGAAGTAACAATCGCGCATAACCACAATAAAACCAATCGAGCTAACGGTTCGACACGGGTTATCGCTTATCCACAATTAAAACAATGCGCAGTACCAGTAATGAGTCCCATGTAACAGTTCGACACATCAGTATTGTCTAATCTCCATACCCGATCACCTTATCATCACCGACATGGCGGTATCGCTTTCCCACACAATAAATCCATACTTGCTACAAATAGCCACAGAGCTTTATCTCCTGGCTTTAATAAACAGGGTCGCGCTTATAACAACGACAAGATGGTATCGCTTAATCATAATAAGCATGACCATGCTACCAGTATCGCCCAGGAAACAGAATCTTGCTTTCAGTAAAGATACAGCGGAATAGCCTATGCATATTAAAACCACCCAAAATTCAAGCACGGGTAAATCCCAGATAAATTCTTCATTGGAATTTGCTGTTTTCTCGTACTAATTAGATTTTTTTTGTAAAATAATGGAATCAACTAACGTTGTAAAAAGTTTTGAATGTAGCAAACTTGATTTAATGGTTTAGGTTTATATTATGTGACGCGGTTTGTATAAAACGACTTGAATGTGTTTTTTTTATACAAACAGCTTTCAAATGTGTGTAGGGCGGGTTCTATGTTTATTGATACTTCCAACGCTGAATCGCAGCACGGAGCTGGTTGTGTGTGCTCCATTTAAGAGCTTACGTTACCCTCTCCCTTATATTATCGTATTGTATATTAAAACTGCATTGAAACCAACTGCAGATAGATATTGCCTTTTTATTCTAACAATTCCAAAAAGTACTTGTATTTATTTCTTCACGTAATCATCATGAAAATCGTACAGGGCCTGTTTAAAACCGGTGGTCGTCACCACGCATGTCCGTATCAGTGAAGATACCGTTCTGATGTTCTTCATTGCCCGCGTTTGTCGTATCTATGATAGTATGATTTCCGTTGGTGCCAGTGGCAGTTTGCTCCATTTCCACAGTTGCCTCATGTTTCGTCGGTTTCGCGTACATGTCGTCCATGCTGGTAAAATCACCGGCTGGATTTTCATAACATTGCGAAATTTCGTTATCGTTAGCAACAAGTTGCTCTTCGTCAGGCTTTCTTATGGGAGAGACGGTTGCTCCCTGGTGAACGGACTCCACATACTTGTTGTAGATTTCAGATGGTTCTTTGTTTTCAAGTGCTACGCTCACCTGTCCACTTCTGTCCAGGCTTCCTATAGAATGATAATGACCCGAGTTGTAAGAAGAAAGGGTTTCGGTTTTAGCAGGGCCATTAGCGGACTCGATTGGCTTACTGTCTGCATTATAATATATATTACCACCCAGTTTTGTCATTCCCAAATCACCGGGTTGTTGTTCATTAGAGGGATTTAGCATTGGATTACATTTACATTTTGCACACAGCAACCATATACTCAGCAAGATTATTAAGGCACAACCCGCAGCGATTCCTCCAACTTTTGCACTACGCTTGATTTCACTCATATACGTAGGTCCAAAGTACGGGCCGTCAACGTTAACACCAACTCTGACCACACGTGTCCCGTTGTTCCCTGTGTCCACAATACAATAATAAACACCAAAATCGTCATCGTCCAGCCAGTTAATTCTTAATACAAATCCATTATCTAAAACGTTGATATGTTTACCGGACAATGTCATGCCTGGGTGCCACACCTGTCCCGATGGAAGGATCCATGCTTGAACCGACTGTATCACTCCGTCCGATTCTTTATGGAATTCATTGCAGTGTAAATCTACACTTTCAAAATATTCAATTTCTTTTTTCCAGTCTTCAGATTTTACTCTGACGTTACATACAGCCAGTGTAATCATCAAAGTCAAGATTGAATGTACAATCTCCATTTTCACAAAACGGTATGCCAGTTCCTAAATTTCTGAAAATAAGTAGTAATAAACACAACCATTAGATGATAAAAACTTTCCATACGGTATATTAATAAAACGAAATTTTGATCTTGAGAATAAATTATATGAAAGCTTGACAAAACAAATTGATTGATAAATATGGTATAGCGCACATAAATTGATAAATTAATTTTTAAAACAAACAATGATTTAAAGCTATATTTTATATAACTAAAGCAATACTTACAATATACATGTACGTGCATCGTACTTCTGTTTAGATCGGTTCCTATCTGTTAGGTTGAAAAGACATATCTTTCTTTTTGACATAGTGTGATTGTCTCCCAAACTATTTTATCGGTAAACATAATATATGGTATGGGTTTTGAGGATCTAGCGCTAACAACGAAGGTATTTTATCATGCAAACTCAGTGTATTTCAACAAAAAGTTTAAACACTTTCAAGGTTAACATTTCATTTAAGGTGAAGATGGAATACAATATTTGTAAAACTCGAATCCACACGCAATTTATTTTAGAAATAATTTGCCCCAATTTCTTATGACGACGTATATGATAGCTAGTCTGTAAAAAGTCAAAAACAGACTAGTTCTCACTAAGATCCTGTATCGTTCTATTGAAATTCTGGACTCTGCCAATATGATCGGCTTTTCAAATTCATTTTTCTTGATTCACTGCTATATTTTGTTGTCATAAGGTTTTCATGCAATTATTTTTGGCCGGTATTCAAAAGTTCTATGATGCGAAGTCCGTTAGTAAGAACATGTTCCAATCCGCGATATAAATACATGTATTCATCTTTTCATAAGTGTCTGATGTTTTATCATTGAACAATTTAACAACAATATAATAGCTTAAATTATTCAAGTTGCAAGGCTAAGAAACCAATTGTCAAAGCAAAATGGCTGACATTTTGGATGTACCTTAAGCTTCTCCGAAAGTAGCTTGGATCTACGTCATTTCAAACCTTCTCAGTACATGTAATTATAAACAACACGACGATAGATGCTCTGTTAAAAATAAACACAAATCTAAATAGTTCATTTGATTTAACATTGGCATAATTTTATGAATAAAAAACATGTATCATTTACAATATTTCATTGGTTAAAAGTAACGAAGTCAGACCATCTTAGACAGTTAAAAATAATAAAACAAATTTTGGCAACCCCTTCACACCTGCGTTCACTTGGCCACGCTTGTTGACGCGTACCGAAAGAATGGCTGTAAATATACCATTGATACCAAATTACTCTTGGTTACAGTGCGCGCGGTACTGTATCCAGTTTCGCATACTAGGTTGAGAAACGATGTCTCTCGAGGAAAGCGTGAAACGGGAAAAGCTACAATTCTCCTCAAAGTTTATCAAGCATTATTTATCCCTCGGGTATATACTGCTCCATCCATTGGACTACATACACGTAAGTCAATATGCTACTCAAATGATACAAGCATTGGGTTAGGTTTAGAAAAAACCTTCCAGGGTTGAATGCTAAACGCGTTATTGGTCAAACGCAGGATTTACAGGTAAACAAATAAATGTATGACAAATTCTGTTTTAATTAGGCATAATGGTATCATAATAAGCATAAATATCACGCGGCATCACTATTCTCACAAACTAAAACAAAAATGCTAGCTTTGATGTTTTATCTAATACTATATTTCATGTACATGTACCTGGATACGTTTATAAAATTTAAATATTCCAAGTAAATTTACGAGCTTAAATGAGACAAAAAGTCAGTGACTAGTATTTAGAATCTTTACAAGTTTACATTTGATCGTCTTTTTCATTTTGTCCGTTTGTCTTAGGTGTTCCTACTTTCTTTATTTCTACGCCGACATCTTCCAAACCAACATTATCATAAGCTTTCAAATCAAACCCGTCAATTGCTTTATCTAGCTCATCAACGGCTTTATTCTTCTGTTCTCTCTTCTGGTACCTTAACTGCCACACTAAACAACATCCGGCGACAGCAACAAACAAGGTACCAGCTGCAATTCCACCAATTATCGCATTCCTCTTGTACTTTTCTAGCAGATCGCCATAGTATGCACCATCAATGTTCAAACTATGGACTATTCTATCGACAGTCTTATCAGATCGAATAAGAAGACAGAAATAATATCCAAAATCACTATCAATAATCTTGTGAATTGTCAGAGTAAAGTTGGAATCAATAAGGAACTGTTTGTTCGTGGTAGTGTTGTCAACAAGCGAACCGTTCGGAAGCAACCAGTACCGGTTCTCTATTCTTGCAGTGTTAGTAAAATTGTTTTTAGATTCATCACAATCGATGGATACTTCGGAATAATATTCCAGGTGGAAGTCTTCGGCCAGCGACAGCAACGGTGAGACAAGAACCACCAACCAAATAGGGTACATCATCTGTAAAATATCACGTGGCTATTCAATGTGTTATTCATATGCATAAATAGTCCTCATATATGATTTGGGAAAACAAGAATTAATCAAACATTTAAAAGAATCGTATCATTTGTACAACTTTTTTATTTCCGATGCAAAAATTGAAAAAAAAATTGGTATAGTTCATTGCATAGTGTGCTGTGTATTGACAATGCCCCTTCATTGCCGGCCCAGCTAGGACCATGTTTTAAGAGGAAACATTTTGTGTTTAGAAGCGTAATTACATTTAGTTGATGACTGAATTGGCTGTACGAAATGTAAATGTGTTTATTCAGAACTGGTGTTCATGAACTTTGTATGATTTTGTGGGCGAAAATTCGTTTGATAATGTTTCTATTATCCTCTGAATTTCCTGAAAGCATTGTTAATTTATTGTGCACTTACTTGAGAAAATACCCGAACTAGAAATCATGGATCTGTTTAACTCCTTAATGCTAACGTAGTTTACAAGCTAAGAGCTCGGTGTAACATGTTTTAACGGCATGGCTACAGGATACATGACAATGATAAACAGACATGGCAGCTGGTTACCAGCGAAGATGTTAACATGTTTTACCGGCAAGGCTACAGGATAGATGGCAACGATACTTTATTAAATAATTTACAGGGATGGCTTTTGGCTGTCAGTACAGATCTCTGATGCTAACATGATTCACAAGCACGACAGCTGGTTACAACCTGAGATCTCTGATGCTTAAATGATATACAGGCATGGCAGCTGGTTACCAGCTGAGATCTCTGATGCTTACGTGATATACAGGCATGGCAGCTGGTTACCAGCTGAGATCTCTGATGCTTACATGATATACAGGCATGGCAGCTGGTTATCAGCTGAGATCTCTGATGCTTACATGATATACAGGCATGGCAGCTGGTTACCAGCTGAGATCTCTGATGCTTACATAATACACATGCATGGAAACTGGTTACCGGCTGAGACCTCTGATGCTTACATGATATACAGGTATGGCAGCTGGTTACCAGCTGAGATGTATGATGCTTAAATAATACACATGCATGTAAGCTGGTTACCGGCTGAGATCTCTGATGCTTACATGATATACATGCATGGCAGCTGGTTACCAGATGAGATCTCTGATGCTTACATTATATACAGGCATGGCAGCTGGTTACCGGATGAGATCTCTGATGCTAACATGATTCACAAGCATGACAGCTGGTTACCAGCTGAGAGCTATGGAGCTTTTATAGACTTCAGAATGTTGCTTTGTGATTAAAGACTATGATCATCTTTCAATATGTTTGGCAAAATTGCACTTATAAAATACATGCAAACTCACAGCATTACGAATAAGGTATAACAATAATCATAAAATGGAAGCCGATAAAATGAGTTCACCTACCTTTTGAAACATGTTTGTTCCCTTTCGCTCAGCATTAGAATTAAAAAGTGGTCTGAGCCAGAAGATACGATTTTAACATTCTATACAGTATTAATGGTGTAGTGTGTCGAAATAGAAAATAGATGACAAATTCAATGTTATCGAAAGTCGAAATGATTAATAGTATGCAAATAATCAAGTACGAGATTACTACCGTAAAATTCGCCAGTTTGTAATATTGATTCAGAATATTGAATAGAAATGTAACATGTACATTAATCTAGAGAGAAACAAACAACAACAATTGAGACTTTCAATTTGAAAATATCTCTTGCCTTAATTTTATACAACAAAACATACTTTTTATTAAATAAAGACATCATATAGAGTAAGTTATTAACATAAAGTGATAAAACAATAGTGTGCAGTTCATTACCAGCGCCATGTTACATCAAAAATCTAAACGCATAAACGTAAGGGATGGGGGCGTTATGTAATGTAATGTGTATAATTAAAGAGCATATTTAATTGATAAATCTTTTTTTGGTTGAATAATTTTATTGAACTTATAGTGCCTCCTCCAAATCATAAAAAACTACTCTTGATAGCAAGTGCACATGAACTTATTGACGGGACTGGTTCCTCTGTGCGGTTTCCTCTTCGCAGACATGATTGGTTATATTTTTAAGTTCACGTGTTTGGTTGCTTTATAGCAATATTTTACCTTAACATTTGAGCAGCTTAAACAATCTAACTCGACTTATTTGTCAGGTATACGGTAGTCCATTGATAACATTTAATCTGGTTCATGGGTAAACATCTTCAAACGTATTTACATAATTTATCAATTGTTTATATTCATGCTGGTTCGCGACTGCACATTTAAATGAAATAAAATTTAAATATTACTTTCCTTCCATTACAATATTATTATCGAGTAGAGCTATCAGATAATTTCTGAAATCAGAAATTCCTGGAATTGTAAAAATAAAACACATTCCTTTTTGAATTCAATAAACTGTTTTCTGATACAATAAGCAAAATTTGAAACTTTTTCTTTATACCAAGAAGTCTTTGTATGTTTTAAAAGAATTTTCCGATATATGATTTTTCTGTTGTTATTATTCAAACATTTAAAATGATATTGCCTCTACCTGGGAGCGAACCCGCACCATAACGGCGACAGTGCCTGGCCCTGCAATTCCGACGACGCAACTCATTGAGCTAACAGGGACAACTGAAAAATCTTATTTCACTTTAAATATTTTTTTAAATAAGCAAATTCGAAATAATTTATTAGAATAGTAATTAGCCTCTTGACCTTTATACAGTACCTGCAAACATTGTTTGGCGTGGACACACAAGTTTTAGAATGCGATAAGGATCGTTTAGTAAGAGACAGGCTCGATTATAATGGATAAGTGGTATTTGCGATACTATACGTAATATTTTTTAGTAAGAAGAAAAGTTCTGATCTCGATCTAGATGTCGGAAAATAATAACAGTATTAAGAATCTAATTTTGATATCAATAAATAATTTAAAATAGTTATTTACAATTTAAAATTTACATGTACAGCTTCACAAGAGGCTTTGTATCTTTGTATTTTAACATAAAATACTTGTAGTTCGCTTTTACATTTCAGAAGCATGAGCCTTTCCGTGGTTGGTAAGTCGTGGAATACCGTCGCCGCCGTGCGGTGAATGGTGTGACGGTTTTTGCTTCAAACAAAAGTGTTTCAATAATACGGCTGTTACCACGATCACAACCACGGTTACTCCACCGGCTGCTAATCCCGTTAAGAAACGCTCTTTGTACTGTTCCGCAATATTATCAGTCTCGGAGACCTGGCTGTTCACATATTCCTTCAACTCAACACGAATCACATCCGTCGCATAGTTAATTGTGTTCCAAAGCATCAGACAGTCATAGAATCCTAGGTCCGAGAATGCCAGCTCAGTGATGAATAAATCAAACGTATACACATTAGGAGAAATAATTTTAAACTTTGTATTTCCACCAAAATTGTCTTCCAGTACAGTCAGATTTGGTAGCACCCAATGTCGTTTGAAAGGCCATGGTGCCGATGGATTTGTTATATTGTGTTTGATGTAGTCGCAAGGTAGTGAGACGTTGGTCCGAAGATATACGTCGTAACTTTCAAAACCTCTTGCCGACAAACAAGCATGGAACTTACAGAATACAGCTAGAATTATAAAGTTGCAACGAACACAGACCTCTTTCTTACGGAATTTGACCTGAAATAAATAACAGATTTATGTTGTTCAAAATAAAGGTGTAGGAAAAAATATGTTTTGTTTCAAGGCAACAAGTGACCTTAATAATTTTATTTAAAGTTTGAAAAAAATGTTGTTTTTTTTTTAAATTTCTGCACGAGAGTATGTTTCCGAGAAACGACTTAAGGCGGGAAAGCGGTAATGGTGTCGTATGCCGTTCTGATGAAAAATGATCTTCGAATCAGATTTTGCATCATAAAAACCGTTCAATGTTTAAAGTAAAAAGTGCGAGTTAAAAATCCAAAACGACTCTAGGAAAACTTACCATTTTGTTGTATTAATTTTCCCGCCGGTTTTCTTCATGAAAGTTGTAAAAGTAATGAAGAGAAACTGGAATGTTGTTTGTTGAAAACTTTGTTAAAACAAGTCGTAAAATGTTATGACTGTTTACAATACTTGTAAAGATTCGTAGATCTAAAACACTGCAATCTTCTTTATTGACTGTGAAATAGCTTTATGAGTTATAAGTGAACCTTGTTCAATGATATTCTGCGACTCAAGTATAACACAAACAAGAACAAGAATTTAAAGGAAAACGCATATCTTCATGTCATACTGGCCTTTGCCATCTTCTCGGGAGAATATAGAATTTGGATGGCAAACTGTAGCAGCTCTGACAATAATTTTTGAATATTTTCGCGGGTTTGAACTGACCTAACCCCTAACATAAAAACTGGCGAGTTTCGTTTGAAAGTATAACAACTAATCATTCATAGCAATTATATATTTAAGAGATAGATTAAACACATTTTTTAAAATTCATATAATTCATAATATTAACTGTTCAGCTCACAAATTAGCCGAAATTCGCCTTTCCTACGACTATATCGGCCTGATCCAATATAACCTGTTATCAACAAACAAGCGTATTTATACCTGTATTGTTTATTTATTTAATATTTATACAGCCCTTGAGGGGACTATAAATATACATTAATATCTTCGAAAAAAAATCAATATACGAGCCTTAATAATTTTACAGCCTTTAGAGACATCCAAGTAGAATTTAAACACGTCATGTGATTTAAACTCCAAATGGGACATTTCTCAAAGTTTAATAAAAGGACAGAGATTCCTAATATTGAGCTCTGCATAGCTGTATGTTGTTTGTGTGGGGAGATAGTTACGAATTAACACCGACAACAAAAGCAGATTTTTTTGCGATCATACCACACACGAACAGTTATGAGATTTCTTCAAAATGATTTACGATATTTTCGCTCCCTCACAATACAATTCAATTTTGCCACGGTGGCCGCATGTGGCACGCCAGAGGTGTTGGTTTTTTTTTTTTTGGGGGGGGGGGGGGTAGTAAAGGTTCCCAGTATCTTAGGCGTTGTAAAAGGATAAATTTAACAAGTACAATACCAGGCGCGCTGCCTGTACGCGGATGAATCCAATGACTGACAGAACGCCCAGAATGCGCACGTTTGTGCCGTTGTTTCTATCTGGATTTGAGCCCCGACACCCACCATACACAATTATGAATTCACATGCAAAGAGGGCTTGATACGCCCCTGAAAACTCATGGTTTGAATACATGCACGAGTCCTTAATCGTTTTAAGGGAATTGCTAACTGTAACTGCTACTGAACTCAGAAAAAAGAGGCGGAAGTATGTTATTTTTTATCATTTTGCCACTATTCGTGTGCTTGCTTCAAATACTACCGACACCGTCACAAAAGAAACATTGATTTAGGAGCACATAGACGGTCAGAATGTCAGAGTTTACTACATATTCTAAGTTGTTACCTTTCTAGCATGAAACGGTGGAATATGCATACAGAGCAGTTCAAGATTGTTTATAACACGGCGTGTGAATGCTGCCAATCACCAGAGAAAATGCTATGAAACTTTTTTTTAAATTTCTGTTTCTCAGCGGCTGCAAACTCTCACGTTTCATATGAAAATTTTATCAAACACGCAACAAGTTTCTATGTTTTGTTATCTGGTAAGCTAAAATCTGAACATGCACGAAACCGTTTCAGACTGACTTACATTGTATATATCTTAAGGAAACATAAAATTATAGTTTTCAACTTTCATACTTCAGCGTATATTTACAACTTTTTAACTTTTTACGAAAGCTGCTTTATTGAAAGGGTATATATTTTCGGATAAGTTTTATAACATACTAACTGACTAATTTTAAGTTAGCCAAAAGTAGATTTAACTCAAAAACTTACTCATACTTTCACTGCCTAAACCTTTGTCATATTGTAATTGTGTGGGTTACTGGTGGGGGGATGGGGGTGTCTGATGTATATTTGAATGGATTTGGATGAATTTCGGTCCATAAATTGTTCTAAAATGATTTAAAATCAGATAATGCAGGTAATAAGGTAAAACGTGTTATCATGTACGCATTCTTAAAAACAATGCCCCAATTAAATCCCTCGCCTCTATCTCACTGCACCCTGCCTCTTACTCTTGGAAAAAACACTAAGTATAAAGTTCGTTGCTGTGTCTATAATTGGGTTTTATTATGCGCTTAGCATAAAACCAGCATAAAGCTTTATATAATACGGTATTTTTGTAGTTTTTAATAAATTTAAAAACTGTATGATGTTTCTATAGAAACTAGAGTTTGGTATTAGTTATATCACTTAAACATTTTTATGTAAACTTATGTAGGTATGAGTGTGGTTAGATCTATAAATGAAACGAAATCTAACTCACGGTTAAACATTTCAGCACTTCGCTATAACACAAATGCTCATATATCCGTTGTCATCTAGGCGTTTTTCAAGGTTTCAAATTTAAAGGCAAATCAGCAAACAATAGCATTTGGTCATTTACAACATCACAAATATGGCACACAATGATAAAGTACAAAATACACAGAGTAAACAAAAAACATTAGGTGGGCATATATTATTCAGTATTTCTCTTTCAAATGTATTTCCAATTGCCATGTTTCCGAATAACATTCGGAGTTGACGTTGTTTTTGGCACGAGTAATTGTCCGCCATGCGTCAGCTTGTACGAGTACTAATTGCAGTTCTCTCTATTATGAAAACATAATTTCGTACGCATGAATTTAGGGTATGCCCGTCTGTTTTCTGTTTACTTTAAATACTTATTATGTCGATACGCGTGACGTACAACTTGTACTAGGTAGTTCCATTATCGCTGTTTTTGTAGAGTAATGAAAACTCGCGGATATTCCTAGAACTTTAGCACTAATTTGTAAAGTAGTTTGAAATAGCTGAAAAGGGAACTTTTAAAGTAACTCTGAACATATCGCATTTCGGTCAAATAGATTCCCGTTCCTTTGTTCACGTAGGTTATTATTCTGTTCAGTAGCTTAGTAGGTAGCCTTCGGTTAAGCAATCAGATCAGCTATATAGATTTTTGATTTCCCGTGGGAGAAAAAACGATCCCCTTCGAGATTGATGTAGTTTATTGAGTACGTCATTTATGTCTCTTCTGACTTGGGAATGTTTTACAGCTTGCAGGGACCTGTCCTGCATTTAGTAATATACTTGACGTCAGGTAACTTCCTATTCAAAAGGGTTGATTCCTAAAGTTTAAAAAGAAACGTGAAAAACAAGTAAAACTGTTCTATGATGCTATAAAAAGGAAGAGTAAAGGTATGTCCGACTCTAACGGCTATCCCAAGTGGCTCGTACATTGTTGCCAACCCATCCTTTAACTCTAAAGTGATTCTTTGTTAATAATGTTTTAGTTTTTTTACTTATCATTTTTTGTTTGATAATACTTCTTCCTTTTTTATGACATAATTTCAAAATAAAGTTTCAAAGTTTTCCAGAATGTGTTAAACTAGGAGACGGATACAGTGAGTTCTCGAAAACAGGAAAACATGACACCTTTCTTTTACATAAGCATTGCACGACAGCACAGCGGCTAGGAATATGACATTACTAAGCGTCTTCTTCAACTGACAATATTTACACTTCAAGTTCATCCTCTACGATGAAGTCTTATTCATCTAACAAATCATAATTTCTGATGGTGAACAGTGTGACGTATTACTTTAAAAGGCGTGGTTACTGTAGAGCCATAACATTGTTTTTACACCCTTTTATCTACGTTTCGGCATAAAGCCTTTTTCAAGATCATTTATAGAAAATTTCTACATTTTTGTCATTGTTTCACAGCACAGACAGGAAATACTAAACATATTAACGTCAACGTCATTAATATGCGTTACGTTGCACGCCAATTTGCGAGCCAATATACGGACATGTATCAATGAATATAATGTATCATACATATTACAATAACAATTACAAATTAGCCTTGAAAATAAATTTTATCGATTATTCTATATTTATATGTGTATACGTATGATTTGTGTGTGTGCGTGCGAGTGTGTGCGTGTGTGTATGTGTGCGCACGCACGTGTGTGCGTGTGTGTGTGCGTGCGTGTGTGTGCGAGTAATTGTGTAACTGTGTGAGTGTGTGCGTGTGAGTGTCTCTGTGCGAGTGTCTAAATGTGTGTGTAATCGTTCGTGAGTGCGTAATTTCGTAATTAAATAAGCCTATAATCAATTAGAAAATAAATCAATTGGTATAATAATTGCGTAATCTTGTGAGAGTAATTGCGTGTGCAAGCGCGCGCTAGTGTGCGCGCGCACGCGTGTGTGTAATTGTGCGTGTGTAATCTCGTGAGAGTATGCGCGTGAGTGTGTAGTTGTGTAACCGTGTGAGTGTGTGCGTGTGTGTGTGTGTGTGCGTGTGTGTATGCGTGCACACGCACGCACGTGTGTGCGTGTGTTTGTGCGTGCGTGCGTATGCGTGCGTGCGTAATCTCGTGCGAGTAATTCGTGTGCGTTCGCACGTGTGTGTGTGTGTGTGCGCACGCGTGTGTGATTGTGCGTGTGTGTGCGTGTGTGTTTAATCTCGTGCGAGTATGCGCATGAGTGAGTAATTGTGTAACCGTGTGAGTGTGTGCGTGTGAGTGTCTCTGTGCGAGCGTCTAAATGTGTGTTTAATCGTTCGTGAGTACGTAATTTCGTAATCAAATAAGCCTATAATCAATAAGACAATAAATCAATTGGTATAATAATTGTGTAATCTCGTGAGAGTAATTGCGCGTACATGCGCGAGCGTGTGTGCGCGCACGCGTGTGTGTGATTGTGCGTGTGCGTGCGTAATCTCGTGAGAGTATGTGCGTGAGTGTGTAACACACTTAAACTGTCTTTACATTTATTCCATTTGGTGCCTCTGTCTCTAATCTTTTAATCCATTCTAGTTCCTTGATTTGTCTATAATACTTTCCTTTATCCATAACATTTTCTAACACTTATACAGTCATATCTTCGATGCCATGGTTTTTTTCATTGAAATGGTCTGCCACTGGTTTCTTTCTTTTCAATCTTACATCCGCTTCGTGTTCCTTCATCCTCTCCTTAACAGTCCTTGAAGTCTCACCAACGGGCTTCACACACTTTAAACAACCCAACTGTTTTCCATACCCAAATGGAAACCATCAACTATCGATTCAATCCTTAAGTGCATCCATCGATTTCTTCACTGCATGGAAAGGCGCGAGGACGTTAATAGTCGTATTTCTTAAAATCGATTTCGACACATTCCATCCCTTTTTTCTCGGTTCCTTTTACGAAGAGTTACATGATGAAGCGGCTTGGTATAATTAGCAGAATGATAGAATAACAGAAAGAGCAGACTGAGCAAACTATCAGAATGAAAATACTGCCGGCAGAGTGGGCATATTTTCATTCTGATGGTCTGCATATTCTTCTGGCAGGATGAAAATATGTTCATTCATATTTTCATTCAACAGGTGTTCCCAGTCTGCTGGCAGAATGAAAATATTTTGGAAAATATTTTCATTCTGCTAGACTGCTATTCTGCTTACTTACTTTCATAAAAGCTTTTTAAAGAGCCTTGTCTTTCAGCGAATAAAATTGGCTGTACGATAACAAAGGACAAGTGATATTTACTGTTATTGACATCACATCATTGAAGTAAACAATAAATTCTTAAGGGAACCAAATAACACTAAACCATTGCTGTTTTTTTCAGATGATGTCAGCGTCATTATTTACAGGTTTTCAATAAGTTGCTGCAATGCTTAAATGAGTAACAATTGCTGTGCGAAGACTCATTGACAAACATTTTTTCCAATTTTCTTTATCAATAAAACATTAAAAACATGCTTGAAAATAAGCTTTTTATTTACATTCTTTCATCTATAACAAATGTTACTATTTCCATTTGACTTCCAGATTCCAATTGACAGTATTAATTAGATAATGAGAATTTTATAAGCCACTGAACACGACAAATTAGAAAATAGGCTCGGTTTTATTGAACCTGTTCCGGGGCAATAACGGAAATGCATATTTCTGTCCATGTCGCTTAGTTCCGGGTTGATCGCAGCTCAATTCATGTATTTAAACTAGTTATAAGTACAATTTCGATTCATCCCAAACGATGGTGTGCATATAGCGGTGAGGATGGAACCTTCAATACGTTGTTATCATTCTATGCTGAGCGGGGTATGGTCCCCAGATAAAAGAATGAGTTTGCCATTAGCGAGATAACAATCGACAGAATATGATTTTCAAAGCGGATCTGAGAATGTAAATCCCACAGATCACAGAGAACACCTAAAGTTGGCAAAATCAAAAAAGCAGGAAATATATTCTTGGGGTTAATCTATAATGAGTGTGATATTGAAAGTACCTATCTGGTCTTAATATTAATACAAAAATACTTTTTTTTTTAATTTTCGAAGTACTTTAAACATGCGTTATTATCATTCTCAACGACTTTCAATGGACACAACTCAAAACAGCTATTTTACGTCTCGCATTAACTGCTGAGGTAATATGATGACGTTTATTTTTATTTGTATTTTAATTGCATTTTCTATAATATGCAAATATTTCAATGATAATGCTTTATACTGCTCATGACATAAGCGGTGTAACCATCGCTAATCAAATGTTCGTATGGAGTAATTTCTTTAACAGGTTATTGAAAATATACCGATTCTGACGATTGCGATTTTAACGATGTTTTTTTTAACCATTTTCTCGATGGATACGTCTTTTATCACATGGGCGACCAGAGTAGATATAGATCAGGGTCCAAGATCATAAAACTAAGTTTTGAGATCAGTCTCAAATCTCAAGGATCTGATTGGCTGAAATGGCGACTGGTCGCCATTTCAGCCAATCAGATATTTGAGATTTGAGACTGATCTCCAGATTTAGTTTTATGATCTTGGACACAGGTGGCACACCGGAATCTACATATTTTGTTTCTTGGTCAGAAATAACATAATGAATCTAGTATCTAAAGGTGTAGATCCTTATGAGACGACAGGGATTTGGTGGCTGATATTGATCTGCACTGGTCGTCCATTAAATATAAGAAACAAAAATAGTATATGTCAATAAATATGTTTTTGATTACCCCTGAAAGTTCTTTCATAAATCATGTTAAAACTCATAGTATTATATATATCATTCCTTTGGTCTTTCAATAAAACATCTTACACTCTGAAAATTGTTTATTGGTTATACTGTCCTTTTTTGCAAAAATGTTTTACAGCTTTGCAAAAGTTTCCGAAAAGAACCAACTCATCGCATAGTGCATCGTCAGTTCACAAATGTGATGATTGTTCTTTGACATTGCCATCGTGGCTATGTATACCAAACTTTCTAACATTGGCGTACGTTTCTGCTGGACTTAGTTCTCTGGGTTCGGGCGCTCTTTCCTTAGAAATCCCACTGTTCATTTCATACGTGTAAGCTGACTGGCGACCATTTGACCTCGGAGAGAAATGATCAGTGTCAGGGAGGCCGCCATTTCTGTCATGTTTCCTCTGACGACACCTACAAATCGCACAGCCAATCAGAATGATCAGAACAACTCCACCAGCCGTCGCACAACCAATAATAACGTTTCTTTCAAACTGTTCTAGCTTATTCTTGTAATATGGTCCATTCTCATTAAGAGCGACCCGGATTGCACTTGCTGTATAGAAAATGTTTTCCCAGATCATGATACAATGGTAGACACCAAAATCAGGGTCATCAATAGCGCTAATTCTTAGATTAAAAGTGTAAGGATTTGGTTTTTCAATCCAATATCTTTCACTCCCCAAGTATGTGTCAGCAAGAACGGTTGTATTTGGTAATATCCAATATCTCTTGAATGGAATTGGTAGTCCTGGAAAGGTCAAGTTGTGCAAAGTAAAATTGCACGGCAAGGAAACATTGGTGAAGTATTCGGCTTCATAACTCTCCCGAGCGGCTGATGCCGCTAGAACTGTGTGAAATGTCCAAGATACCATCAAGATGACAACCACCCTTATTCCAAATGGAACAGAAGAAATCTGAAAAGATGGCGAAATCTTTCATAACTTAGTCGTGTTGCCAAAAAAAACAATACTTGACATTTGAAATAACTTCATTTTATTTTTTTACCTCTACAAGCGTTATCGCATATCATTTTTCTGTCATCAAACAATATTAATGTAACTTACATTCATTAAAGAATAAGTATACACTCTTTTAAATCCATGAGTTAAAAAACATTAATCACTTAATATTTTGGTAAAATACAATCCGATTTTGTATTAATGCGCATGTATATTTAAAGAACAAATTTATAGACACAACGTGATTTTATTTCAAAGTTAAAGAAATTAAGAAATGAAAACTTACCGATTGTTCCATAGTTATTATTAAGAAACTAATTGAGAGAAAAGATGTATCCTAGAACAATGACAGAAATATGTACTTACAATGTATTTATTTGACAGATACAAGTCTATAAACAAAGTTTGTTTGTTTAAATGGTAATTAAACAAACGTCTTGTGTACAAACATAGGCTCAAATCCTCGTGCGACAACAACTACGCCCTTTAATCTTTGCCACAAAAATTGAGACAGTTAAACAAAGAAGTTTGATATTGACCGTGAAACAGGCATGTTGTATCTTGAGTCATATAATTATAAATATGGTACGTTTTTGCTTAAAACACACTTAAACAATAAATAAGCGTTTTAAAAAGACTGTTTGGTATTTAATTTATAAAGATAAGCAAATAATAATAATAATAATAATAATTTCCACACTCTTCTAGTGCGTCGCCACTAAAACAACATTAAACATTAAATAAGTTTTAAAATCTTTTCACGAAATGAAAGAAACTACAATCTGTTACACATGATTTCTCGTCTAGTATTCATAAAATCTCTGTGTTAAACAAGACTGTGTTCAGACATGAATCATTCAGCATTGGCTTCTTGATTTAGAAAAAAAACGATACTGTAATTACCTGCTCATTACCTTATATTAACTTTGCAATTTCAATCACAAGTCAACAATAACCTTATATATTCTAGAAGACCGTGGAAACTGTCCAGCTTCATTCTGGTTCATTTATCATCTACAGAACTTCATAGAGGAAACAAACCATAATCCTTCCTCATATTGAACATATACAGTTTGCATTCGGATAATAATGTTTAAAGGATTTTTGAAGATAAAATACAGTAATGTGTCTGTGCAGTGTCTCGATATAAATAAATCTAATTACTTGTTTCTGTTTTTCTAGAGATCCAGATGTAAAAATTACGTAGAATATTTCAAAGATTTTTCAAAAGAAATAATTTAAAAAGCAACATCGTCGTTACACCTTTCTTTTACATGCTCAATGAGCTCTTCCTGGAATAGAAATTGCTTAGCTTGATCTTCTTCACTCTTCCCTCCTTTCAGTCTACTACTGTGATCACCTACATCACGGTGGTCTCCGTCGTTTGAACTATGAACGTTGTTGACGAGGAATGGTGGTGTTGGTGGAGGCGGTGGCACGATAGCATAACCTCCCCCGTCTTCCTCTGTGAATGCTTCGACTCTCTGTTCACTTGTCGCTTCTGACGTGAACCTTGGTTCAAAGATTTGGCGTGGCATTCCATCTGTCGCAGGGACCTCTTCAATAAATGCCTCGTTGTGAAATGCAAGGGCGACTACACCTTCCCCAATGATAATATCGTTGTCGTCGAAACAATGTACTGCTTTATCTAATTCATATATTGCCTCAGTTTCTTTAAGAGTGGTATTTTCTGAAAGAGTGGAGTTCTTCTTGACCTTCTTGTTTTTCTCTTTTTTGTCTTTGTTTTCTGTGTTGACTTCGCTGTATCTGCACCAATACAGCAGACAGAGCAGAGCAATAAGAGCCGCAGCTGACCCACCCGCTATCAGTCCAATTATTGCATTACTAAGATAATGTCCAGATAACTGGGGATATAATGCACCATTCACATTAAGACCTATTTTCATAGAGTGGACCAGGTAGATGTAGTTGTCCCATAGAATAACACAGCAGTACCATCCGTAATCTGCATCATCAATGTAGTTGATTGTTAAATTAAAGTCTGGGGATTCGCCTACGAGAAATTTACTTCTGTTTTTGGGAGCATGCGACCATTGTATTGTAGTTCCGTTCGGCGTTATCCAGTATTTCTTAAAGGCCGTGTACGGTAGATTGAGCAGTCTGTGGTTACATTGAATTGTTGTATTAGAAAAGAATTCGGCTTGGAATTCAACAGTAATTGCTGAAGTTGTATGTGCGATCCATACCATGAGTAGGATATATTGAGACCAGCTTTCAACATGGTTCCTGAAATGAAAGATTAATATTACTGAACTTCGGCGAAAGTACTGCTACTCAAATTTCGGAAAAAAATGGCATATATGGTTTAAACCTGACTGTTATTACTTGAAGAGTGTCTATGTGCGCTGTCAAATGAAATCAAGGAGTTTTTCGGAAATGAAATGCGCGTGTGTACTCTCATGCATTATAAAGATCGTAAAAACAAGAATTAATATTGTATTAAAGAAATATAATAATATTAATAGTTCATTACCTGTAAGAATTCCACGTAAACCTCATCTTCAAAGACTCTAATCTTATCAATATAACACGGAATGACAATAAAATTTTGAATGATTCTGAAGATAAATATTTAAGAGTGTCCAAAGTCTATCGGTTTATGAACAAAAACATTATGTTTAAGTTTTCTTTGCATAACTTATTAATACGAATTTGATACTTGTTAAATGTGTTTACATTCCTTTGTTTATTAAGATGTTAAGATGTTGTTCATCCCTTTTATCAAACAACTCTTGAACTTGAACTTGAAAGTCGATGAATAACCTTTACTTTTGAGAATCATGTCGTAATGGCCGTAATCACAACTGACCGAGGATATGTTCGCTATGATCTGGTACATGTCATCAATGAAAACTCACTTGAGAGAGAAAATGCGATTTCCCAGTTTCTCAGGTATTACACGGTCGATATTGTATAATCAATTCCTGCAATAGGCCAAATATGGTTAAGTTCATCAAACTGTTCATTTAACTGTTGAACACAAACAACAGAAAATGAAATTAAAAAAAAATATTTATTTTAAACTCATTTACCATAAGAATTATGTTTATGTACGGTAGGATCTAATCAACTAATCAAAAAGTTAATTTGCCTGTTTATGTAGTGACATTTTTGTGTATAAATACGTCATGCAATTGTGTTTTTACTATGATTCTGACAATTTAAATTGTTTATTTTTTTAAAGGCAACTTCTCCGGTGCTGTTTTTCGGAATTAGGTCTGACAAACTGTTTATTTCACTTTAAAGAGACCTTGTAATAGTTATTTTTGTTATAATTTTATAATTATAATTGTCATGTTTGTCATTTGCTGTTCGCTATTTTGTGAATGACTAAGTGTATGAGCTTTGAACATAAAGGAAATCGTCTGTCTGTCTGATCACAAAATCTGGAGAACGACGCTCTACCCATAGACTGCTGTTCCTTAAATGCAAGATAAGTTGATGCTTTGTCGCTATTTCTTGCAAACTTGCATATAACTGTGATGTTTAATTATGTCTATAAGTTTGTTTTTTCTTAAGTTTGCTATCCTCTTTTTTATTAGTCTGTTGTTCTGTAACTGCAGAGCAAGTAATGGTTTGTTAGTATAAAGGAAACATTTCAAATGGCGAAAACCCGACTAAAATTTCGAAAATGGATTATAGAAAAAATAATCATTGCCAGGAATATTTAAGTGAAGAAATGTATTTATCTTAGAATGTATTAACCTTTTTTCACGCTAAATTCAGTCTAAATCATGTTCTAATTACCAAGCACATACTAAAACAAAAAAACCCGCCTTTTTTCGGTATCATCTCAACGAATATTGTAATTGTTGGTTATTTTGATCAGCTTTCGCACATGTTACTTTTGCTAATTAATATGATCTTTAGCATTGTGAATAGACGCAAATGCCTGTACCTGAGAAATTCATCCGTGTTTATCATTTGAGCTGTGTGCTTTTGTCAATAAATGAAACAAATAGTGTATGAAACTGATATGGTTTAATTTTTATTTTGAAAATATTACATCTGTCTAGTAAAAATTCCTAAAAAGTGTGTGTATTACCCCAATGATCATGTTTAGATCCCCTTAATACATGTTGTTGTCTGCGTAACAAGTTAAACTGTGTAACAAGGTTACCAAGGACTGTTTTTCAAAAAAAGAACGAGATAAATATGTTGGAAAAAGCTGATCCATTCTTACAATAAAATACTTTAGAAGATGCTTTATCTGGCCGATTTTTTCACATATATATCCATCCCAACATTATCATATATTTGAGTGCTGTATCGGTGAACTCCCTTTGCGAGATCTTCAGATAGTCTTTTCTTCCGCTTCACTTTCTCGCTACACCGGAAGTACCACACTATATATGCTAATATAAACACGACCAGCACGGTGCCGCCTGATATCGCTCCGGCAATTGCATTATGTCTTTGCTGTTCGTAGAAAGCATGAAGGGGAGGACCGTCTAAATTTAAAGAGTGCCGTATTGCTCTGACCGTCGTATCATTCCATACCTGGATACACCAGTATACGCCAAAATCTTCGTCATCAATTCTTTTGATCTGTAAAACGGATACTGCGTTATGAAACGAAGCAAATATACGCCTTGCGTTATTGTCACTGGTGTCAGAGCTTTGTACAATACCTCCTTTTGGAAGCAGCCATACCTGATTAACTAGAAGTTTTCCATTAAGATGTTTTTCAAGCGCCACATAGGTTTCAGAATGACCGGAGATGGTAGCAGCTGTATTGTTACAATGTATTTTAACATCAGTAAAATACGCCTGACTGATGTCCTCGCATACAGTTGTATGGCAGTTGATGAAGAATAATACGACAAGGAGAATTCTGCATCTTCCTTTAATCTACAAAAACAAAAATCTCGATCAAATGACTATTTTGCATCTGAAAGCACAATAACAATTCCATTTTGCGATTGACAAATAAAGCAGCCAAATGACTGCTCCTTAATGACATCTGTACATTCTGACAAAACACTGTATAACGGACCGCGCTGAGTGTTTGTTTCTTTTAAAATACATTACTACAAACAGTTTTCCTTCTGAGAAAATGTATGTTGGATAAGTGGAATCGCCTTAACAATCCTTATGTTGTCTATCCAGTAATTGTTTATTTATTTTTGTTGTTTGAATACAGCCAGTCCGTGACAGTGTGCAATCGGTTCGTGCTAGAGCCAGGTTTCAACCAAAGTATCACAAACCGATAAATGGGTGGTAATTCCGAAATTATGGTTGAAATGAGTTTGCATTGGTTTGTTTTCTGTCTTCTATCTTATTTTCTTGTCTTACATGTCACAAAGGTTGTGTTTCTGATATGTTTTTAACTACAGATTTATTTTGATTTATTTAATTTAGCTTAAATATCATGTTTATGAGTTGAAACAATCATTAGTGCACTAGCCCGTTTACCTCTTAGTTTGTTGTTCAAGCACGAGCCCTTTATCTCTTAATGTATTGTTAAGACACTAGCTCTTTTCATCTTAGTGTGTTGTTCAGAATAATAGCCCTTTACCTCTTAGTTTGTAGTTCCGACAATAAATCTTTACTTTTAAGTGTGTTGTTCAGGCAATAGCCCTCTACCTCTTAGTGTGCTGTTCAGGCACAAGCCCTTTTACCTCTTATCATGTTGTTCAAGCACGAGCCCTTTATCTCTTAGTAATTTGTTATGGTATTAGACCTTGTACCTGTTATTGTGTTGTTAAGACACTAGCCCTTTACCTCTCAGTGTGTTGTTCAGGCACTAGACATTTACGTGTTAGTGTGTTGTTCATGGCACTAGCCCTTTACCTCTTAATGTGTTATTCAGGCACTAGACCTTTTCATCTTAGTGTGTTATTTAGGCACTAGACATTAACCTCTTATTGTGTTGTTCCGGCATTAGACATTCACCTATTTATGTGTTGTTCCGGCATTAGACATTCACCTCTTATTGTGTTGTTCAGGCACTAGCCCTTTACCTCTTATTGTTTTGTTCAGGCACTAGCCCTTTATCTCTTATTGTGTTGTTCAGGCACAAGCCCTTTACTTCTTAATGTGTTGTTCAGGCACTAGCACTTTATCTCTTAATGTGTTGTTCAGGCACTAGCCCTTGTACCTTTAGTGTGTTGTTCAGGCACTAGCCCTTGTACCTTTTAGTGCGTTGTTCAGGCACTAGCCCTTGAACCTCTTAGTGTGTTGTTTAGGCACTAGCCCTTTACCTCTTAATGTGTTGTTCAGGCACTAGCCCTTGTACCTTTTAGTGTATTGTTCAGCCACTAGACCTTTACCTCTTAATGTGTTGTTCATTTTCTAGCCCTTTTCCTTTTAATGGGTTGTTCAGTCACTAGTCCTTGTACCTCTTAGTGTGTTTTTCAAGCACTAGCCATTTGCCTCTTAATTCGTAGTTAAGACATTAGCCCTTTACCTCTATGTATGTTGTTCAGGCATAAGACCTTTACCTCTTAGTGTGTTTAGGCAATAGCACTTTTCATCTTAGTGTATTCTTTAGGCACTAGCCCTGTAGGGATGTATATTGAATGAACAAATGGGTTTTGATTTCCAGGTTCGACCCTAACTTACTCACTGTCATATCAATCTATAAACACTAACAATACAAATATATAACTTCAGAAGTTGCGTCAGAGCGCGGTTCGTCATGTATTTTATTCACGCTGTAATAGGTGTTATTAATTCCCGACAAGCCATATCCTCTTAGTGTGTCGTTCAGACACAAGCTCTTTACCTCTTAGTGTGTTGTTCAGGCACTAGCCCTTAACCTCTTAGTGTGTTGTTAAGGAAAAGCCCTAAACATCCTAGTGTGTTTCATGCACTAGCCCTTTACCGCTGTGTTGTTCAGGCACTAGGCCTTTACCTCTCAGTGTGATGTTCAAGCACTAGCCCTTTACCTCACAGTGTGTTGTTCAGACACTAGCCCTTTACCTCTTAGTGTATTGTTCGGCATTAGTCCTTTACCTCCTACTGTGTTGTTACCTAGTGTGTGTTCTTAACCACCTCTTAGTGTGTTGGTCAGGTACTAGTCCTTGAACCTCTTAGTGTTCAGACACTAGCCCTTTACCTCTTAGTGTGTTGTTCATGCTCTAGCCCTCGACCTCTTGGTGTGTTGTTCGGGTTAAAGCCCTATACATCCCAGTGTGTTATTCAGGCACTAGCTTTTATCCTCTTAGTGTGTTGTTCAGGCACTAGCCCTTTACCTCTTTGTTGTTCAGGCACTAGACCTTTACCTCACAGTGTGTTGTTCAGGCAATAGCCTTTACCTCTTAGTCTGTTGTTCAGACACTAGCCCTATACCTCTAAATGTGTTGTTCATGCACTAGCCCTTTACCTCACAGTGTGTTGTTCAGGCAATAGCCTTTACCTCTTAGTCTGTTGTTCAGACACTAGCCCTATACCTCTTAGTCTGTTGTTCATGCACTAGCCCTTTACCTCCAAGTGTGTTGTAAACTAGTGTATGTTCTTAACCTCCAAGTGTGTTGTAACCTAATGAGTGTTCTTAACCTCAGGCACTAGCTCTTGTACCTCTCAATGTCTTGTAAAGGCACTAGTTCAAGCACTAGCCTTTTTGCCTCTTAGTGTCTTGTTCAGGCAATAGGCCTTTCCCCTCCCAGAGTATTGTTCAGACACTAGCCATTTATCTCCTAGTGTGTTCAGGCATTAGCCATTTTAACTTCTTGTGTGTTGTTTAGGTACTAGCCATTTACCTCCTTGTGTGTTGTTCAGACAAAAGTCCTTTCCCTCCTAGTGATTTGTTTTGGCTACGGTCATTGAACCTTTCCATGTTTTTTTTTCAGACAAAACTTATGTTTAACTATGGTCTATGGAGGTACCTCAACAGAGAAATCTATCAAAATTAGTAAACAATAGTTGACCTTTTGTGAATTGTGTTCGGCATTTACTTCGCTTTATATTAAAACCTCAGAACTTCACATGAACAATTAATAGGCGCATCTAGTTTGACGTGAGACAACCCGTAAGTCATACAAAATTTAATACTTACGACAAATGCACCTTCAATATTAAACAATCTCACAATTTTTTGTTTTTATGTTTAAAAATTCAAAACCACCTACGTCCATATTCTTGTTTTTAAAAATTTATCACATTTTTGCTAAACAAGCTTCATGATTTACAGCTGAGATGGTTTCGTCTAAATTTTATTGCTTCACTACAGACATGTTTCGAAATAAATTATTGTTTGTCATGAATAGCGTATGCAAATGATAGGTGGTCAAAACTTAATTTATTTCGGGGCAAAAGAATGACATGTTGACTACACAAAATACTTTATTTAATGAGAGAACTAAGCTGTAAAAATCAATCCAGTAACAATAAACACTATATAAAATATTTGACTATTTATTCTTAATGTTTGTCATTCATCAACAACAAGTTTTCATTTTGAACAATCATATGTCTTGCTTAAAATTGCTTGCAATCCCATTACGCTTACTTGTGTATTATTATTCATATGTTATATATCTTTCAATCATCGAAACGCGTTGAAAACTTTTTCCAGACTATGTATATATTTAAATCCTAAGTTTTAGTAATTTATATGCGGCAATCCATACATGAAGTGTCGCTAATCTGATTTTCAGTCCCGTGTAACGGCTATATCGACAATCACCACTCCATTGACAGTAAGCCGAACCACGAAGCGGTTTTCATTTGCATTCACCATTCATCCGAATGTCAGTCCCGAGAAGCGGCTATATCTACGACTGTCAGTCCCGTGTAACGGCTGTATCTACACTCAGCACTCTATTGACTGTCAGTCCCGTGAAGCCGTTTCATTACGTCCCAGTAGACGCACTCAGCTTCCGCACCATCCTTCTGAAGGTCAGTCCCAAAAAGCGGCTGCATCTACACTCAGGAATAGTATGATTACATTGTAAATATGTCATGCTCTCCCACGTGGCGGAGTGTAGTTCCGGCTTCAGATCCAAATTAGGGGGATGGTAGGCTTTTTTGAAGTGTACGAACAATTTGGGAGTCAGTCCCACGCATCGAATCAGGGGGGGGGGGGGGGGGGGGGGGGGCTAAAGAGACCCTTCAGAAAGAAACTTATTTTATAAGCAGAATAAATACATACATACATTTAACAAAACAAGGATTCAATGTTACAACAGACAGAACGTTAATTTACATGACGAAAACACAACGGATGTTATATTAACACTTATTACTTAATTAACAAAAAAAACAAAAAAAAAAACAAAACAACACACCTACGAAAAGTAAAACTAAATGTAAGAATTTATATAAATATATAAAAATAATTCTTTTGTTTTGTGGTGAAATATGGTCATGATACGTCATAATTTTTATTAAACTCTACATCAGGCCAGGCTCGCAGCCAAATAGAAACATAATTTGAGATACGTATAGCATGGATAGAGCCAATTCCAATGAAATGATAAAATATGTTTGCGATATATTACGGATAAAGTAGCATGTTGTCGAAATGAAACACACGATTAAACTTTGACCACAAATACAGCGAGGTACATGCCGCTATTCCTCAGGACTTTGGAGGCCAATCAGTAAAACATGAATCTTATTAATACATGTAAACTATTATTCTCATAACGACCGCAGTTTTATTAACGAAATTTAACGTAAATGTATCGTTAAAACTGAATAAAAGTCTTAAGTATTGGATACTATATGGCTAGCAAAAATTACATTGCACTTATATAAAAATCCGTGAATAAAATCTTAAACGAGAATTTATTTCTACATCAAAATTGAAAAATCAGTATCTAAATGACCATAACAATTAAATGTACATAATCAGCTTAAAGTCTATGGATTAAAAGGATAATCTCATTTCTCTTTCTAATGTCCATGATCAACATTTGAAACTATGAGAAACAATATAATATACAGACTGGAATAAAGTAGTTGCATGCCGGCTAGTTGATGAAGGACTATTCGGACTATGAACATGATGCGTGAATAAATGATGAGTGATATTGCGGTTGTGTAAAATGAAGATCAGAGCAATCCTCCTATCCGTCACGTCACTTTACCTATCAGGTAAATCTGGTTTTATTTTGCTTTTGATTTTGTTTAGAAACTGAACAGTCATTAATTAAAGATTATTTATTTTCGTAATTAAAAAAATGTAAAACTTATACGATCACCCCCCATCGGAAATATTGAAGCAACAATAAAAAACATCGTAATAATCATTACCAACATCGCCACCAACAGCAACAACATCAACAAGGTTCTCTCTAGTTTTTGAGAATTGGTAATTATTCTTAAAGCCCAGTAACTAACTCAAATAATAGTAAACGATTGACTGTACATCGTCTTAATAACATATAAACAACCACCTTTGACTGTCTTATGTTGAGCATTTGTCTTTATGCTCACCACATCCATCCGATTTACATGCAATATTGGAGCTATACCAAGTGACTTTAGAATGTCGTGCACATATTTATAATGGAAAAATTGCTCGCTTCAGGTAGGTTTTTTTTCTTATTTCTCAGAAACGTGTGTGATGACTTTAATGAGATATGCCGCACAGTACTTCTGTTACCAAGCATTTAGTCTCTTCCTTTAGTTTATGGCCGAAGAGACAAGCTGTGGATGATATCAATATGTGCACGACATTCTAAAAGTCACGAGGTATAGCCACCTTGATTAAGATTGTTAGTTCGGTAAATATGTCAACTGTAATTTCCTTTATGTAAGGTTCGTCTGATTATATATAAACATCTCATTATGTGCTGTCCTGTTACCACATTCAGTACACATATATTCGGTTTAATATGTGTCTTGATATGCAGGTGTTCACATCTATGGGATCTATGTTTAATGGTTCTAAAACATTATATGGGAATATTTCTGGAGTTTATGCAGTTGTTTCTACTGTACAGAAGTGAAGGACACATTATGTTCAGCTCATTTTAAAGTATGTTCAGATTAAGTAACTTTATAATTATACAGTGCTCATTTCCGTATGTTTAGGGTTTTTGTGTCGCCCTTTCGAAGAAATATCGATACATAGGGATCGCTTTGTACGTCCGTCCGTCCGTCCGTCGGTCTGTCCATCTGTCTGTCATGAAAACTTAACGTTGGCACTTACTTTGCCATTTCTTAATATTTTTTCATTAAACTTTTACATTATATTGCTTATGACAACACGCTCATGATGACGCCGAATTCTTTAGGTAAAGGTCAAATTTGATGCAGTTATGTCCTTTTTTGTACTTGTCTTTTTACATAAAACCTTAACGTTGGCTTTAACTTTGCCATTTCTTAATATTTCTTCATGAAACTTTCAAATTATTTTGCTTATGACAACATGCTCATGATGATGCCAAATTTTAAGGTCAAGGTCAAGTTTGTTGGAGTTATGCCCCTTTTGTAATTGGACTTTTACACGAAAACTTAATGTTGGTTATACCTTTACCATTTCTTAATATTTCTTCATGAAATTTTCAAATTATATTGCTCAAGACAACACACTCGTGATGATGACAAGTTGTTTTGGTCAAAATGGAGTTAAGCCCCTTTTTGAACTAGCATTTTTTTTCCAACATTGTACCAGAGGGCGAGACAAGTGAACACCCATCTAGTTTGTAATAATGACGATGGAAACAAGCCTGCTAACGGAATTTGCCGAAGAAGTCCGTTGTTGATAAGAATATTGCCAAGCAGGCACCATTTAATTGGGTAAAGTAAATGTACACGCGTCGTCTCACAAGTTAAATGTTAGTTTGAAAAATAAGGTTATCCAATCCTGAAAAATAAAACGAATGTTAACCAATCGAACTGAATATTTATAATTAACAAAATGACAGCACACATTGAGATTGTAACCGCACATAAAGTCAGATAAACTTTTAATAATGGAAATAGCACATCACAGAGCATAATGGTTTTACTAGCGCATATATTGTATTAACCACTGCACATAAAGGCATATCAAGCGAGCATAAAGACAAATGCACGTCAAAAGACTTGCTTGTTAATACATTGATCAATTATTCATAATGAGTTCGCATATATTTTCGCTTTCGTATGCTTTTGATGCGTATCAAAAACCTCTTTTCTTTCCACTTTATATTCCTGCGAATGTATGATATATTTGTTAAATTAAAATCACACGTTCTGTCCTGTTCTCTAGAATATAATATCATCTAAATTTTCCGCTACAATTTAGCTTTCCACTTATATGTAACTATTTAAAAAGGGACGTTTCTATGCGTTTCTCATGCATGGGTCACTAAGTCAAAATAATAAATGTATTGTTATTCTTACAAGATGTTGACTTTGTCCGGCACGTACCGCATACCGTTCCGTACTCCGTTCCCCGTCACAGTAGCAGGTTAATAGACTCCGCCACGAATAACGGCCAGACGGGCAGGACTAAGATTTTACTAATGCCTCTGCTTAATATTAAATAAAAAGTCCTAACAGTAACCAGAGAGAGCCCTGGGATCAATGGGCGGTATTGATATGCCGGCTGATCTGGATCTACACTGATCGCCGAAGCGATAAAATCCATATATATGTAAAGGGTTAAAAGCACACGTAAGTTTAAGAAACAAAGATGCACGCACAGTTTTATAGTATCAGCTTGTTAGAATAAAATTGTGAATCTAAAACATGCATTGTGATCCCTTTCTCTTGGCTCAGGTACAAACATTCAGTTTGCAAACGTCGGAAACGGACATAAGGAAAGATTAGCAAAAGAAAGTTAGTATGTAGTTAACGTGAGTCACCTGATGAAATCGTCTTATTTAAGAATGAACTTAAATCTCATATATGTAAAGTACTTTCAATATAATACTTAACGGCTTAAGCAAGATTTACATGCAATTTAAATGACCATCAACTAGACACCATTACATGTATTTTGACCAGTTTATATGACCAATTCACACTGGAAAAATACCATCCCTTTTTTGCTATTCATTTGCGACGTTTTATTATTGTAAATGTAGCATTATAGATAAATTCTCACTCCGTCACTCTGTGGAGATGCCGCATTGTAACAAATATGTCTAGATAGGAAATCTACAGAAGCCGGGGGTATGAGAAATTTTCCGAGCGCTCATGGGGTTGAGAAATTTGCAGTTATTACTAAGCACTCATGGGGCTTAAAAAATCTGTTATCCTCATCCAGCACTAATCATCAGTCTTAATCAATGTTGAATGTGTGTACAGTATGTTGTTTTTTTCCAAGAGATGCTGTTATCAGTCATACTTTACGATTAGGTTCGTCAAGAAAATGTTCTTTTAAATGTTCACTCCAGTTTATGAAGTGAGCAGACGACATTGATGACTGTATATTTTGAGGGTAAAATATATCATAATGTCGTTTACATTTAAAGCGAAATCAGCTGTTGGTGATTAGAAAAAAACGGATTATTAATAATTATTGTAAATTCTTTCCAAAAAAGTAGCTATTACAATGTAAACTTCCAAATTTTACCCGCGAGAACACCTTTCCCGTGTCATGCCCGTTATCACCACCACATTCGTTTAGCGTTGAGTTCGAACGTAAATCGTCGCACTGGTGTTTGGATAAAAAACCATTAGTCTTATAATATAGTTAAATCAGCAGACACAGAATGAAATAGTAAGAACGCGCGTTCTGCCGATTTATTGCTTGTCACACCTTGTTCTATATTTACATATTTAATGTGATTTCAGGTGTTTCATCAACATGCACGTTTCCGCCTGGTTTATTGGGAACTTGGGAAAGTCCTGCTAAAGGGAATGTCACATTCAATGACACTCATCTGACCGGATATGACGTATATATCTACACTGGCCTTACATACGAATGTCACCTGAGTTCTGAGGACTACTATGTATTAAGGTAAGTGCTTGTGCTCGAGGAGTTCCTAACTGTAAATATGGACTTCTTATCAGTATTGTTGTTGCCGCGCCCGAATCTTGAAGTCAGTTTTAGCGTTTGTTCATTAAAGAAGGCCTCTTACAATAGAATGCGCTGAAAGTATGTCGGAGAAAGTCGTTTTATACAGGTACACGTAGTTTCTTATGCTGTTATGTGTAATAAGGTAATATTTCGTGTAATAGGGTAAGGTAAGGTAATATTCGTGTTGTAAGGTTAGGTAAGGTGAGGTAATATCTCGTGTTGTTAGGTAAGGTGAGGTAATATCTCGTGATGTAAAGTTAGGTAAGGTAAAGGCTCATGTTAAGTGATATGTGGTAATCTCTAATTCTGTTATAAATGTGACATGAAGTAATGTCTCACTGTATGCCATTAGAAGGTAACGCCGACTTTATAATTTAGATTTGTTCCTTTGCGATTGTATTGTAGAGATTTATAGATTTATTTCGATATGCAATACATATACACTGGCATCTAAAACAACATGTACACTACAAATATTTTGCATAAATGAGAATAATTAAGCCATGACATGCACATCAACACCAAGGATAACACAAAAAGAGAAAAAACTCATTGTTTAGACCTAAACAAGACTGACTCAGTCTTGCCTAAATGAAGTAATATCAGCCTTTGATTTACCTGAAATTAGACTTCATGAGTCATCTCCATATAACAATAACTTATTTTTGACAACAGCTGACATCAACATATATAAAAAACAAAAGAGGACCAAGAATTGACCTTTTGGAGTGCCACATGTAATCTGAGCGGTAGAAACAAGCTGCCTTCTAGCAGAAATATGTGATCGCCATGTAAATGCCATGTAAACGGACTTTGAGAAGAAATATGTTCTGACTCTTTCTTCAGGTCTGATGACTTCACGTTATTGGGAAGTGGGAACGTAGTCAACGCAGCTTTCTGTTTGTATCCATCTAAACAAACTGCCGACAAATACACGTATTTTGTATTAACTTGTAAGTTCATTTAGTATTTCTAACATTTGAATTTGCCTAGAAATTAAAACAATTTGATTACAAAATTAGAGTGATGATCTTTTCATCATCACATAATTTGACAACAATATCTAAAGATATAAATAAAACTGTTTTGACATACTGAGCAATGAAGCATGTGCATATGCAACGTTTAGTAACCATATACTATGTCTTTGATTGCTTACAGAAGAATTTCGCGGAAATCAAAAAGAAAACTAGGCTTGTTGCAACAGCGAATTTTTACTTGATAATTTTAGGAAAAATAAATACAAAAACAAGTGTTGAACATGAATGTGAATACTTGCAGTAGTGTTTGAATTAGGCTGTCTTGGTAGCTCATTTGGTAGGTCGTCGGCACTAAGCTCCAGCTCGAGACTACTAATTTTACCACAAACTGTTACATTAGCGTTGTCGCAAAACAGCCAAATTAGCATTGTCGGCAGTGAAACCTTTTGAACACCTTTGGGCTGGGTTAGTTGGACCGAGCATGAAAAGTCCTTTGAAGACATTTGTCCAGTAAATTGAAAATGTCTCGTATAACATGGGAAAATGTAGGAGTGTTTGAATCAGGCGAGCCCGGTAGCACAATTGGCAGAGCGTCGAGATCAGAGGTTCGAGTCCTTATCGAAGCTACTCATTTCATTCTAAATTTGCCAGAACAAATACAATCAACAACAGAAAACTTTATGTACTTCGTTTTGGTAAAAATTATATTTTGTTCATTTCTACTAAAGTATCTTTTTCATATTGTTGGAAAATTATTCCAGTAAGTCAGAACTTACCATCATTGAATGATTTATCAAGTAAATGACTTTATTTACTAAATATTATTTTAACCACTAAGTCGATTAATGTTTATTATTGAACATTATAAAGTTAATTGGTCGTGCGGTAGGGCCGCGCTAGACTGATTTAATTTTGTAAATTAAAACACTAACCTATACTATATTAACATTTTAAAATATTAAAAGAAATATATTTTATTTACTATTACAGCCGAGCTAGAGGATGCTGTCGAGGAACGGGTTATCCTTCTGCAGAACACAGATGTCATATCGGATGTGTTTGAAATATGTAATATTATATTTGCTATTGCAGCCGAACTGGAGGATGCAGGCGAGGAACGGGTCATCTTTCTGCAGAACACAGATGTTATATCGGATGTGTTTGAGATATGTAATATTATATTTGCTATTACAGCCGAGCTGGAGGATGCAGGCGAGGAACGGGTTATCTTTCTGCAGAACACAGATGTTATATCGGATGTGTTTGAGATATGTAATATTATATTTGTATTTACAGCCGGGCTGGAGGATGCAGGCGAGGAACGGGTTATCTTTCTGCAGAACACAGATGTTATATTGGATGTGTTTGAGATATGTAATATTATATTTGCTATTACAGCCGAGCTGGAGGATGCTGGCGAGGAACGGGTTGTCTTTCTGCAGAACACAGATGTCATATCGGATGTGTTTGAAATATGTAATGAGACGTCTGTTCAAGACATCCCACAAGAAACTAAACTGCTGATCAGATATGGTTCGTGCACTTTATTTCACTTCTGTGACATATCGTCAAAAAACTATTTCCTGTCAATTAGGCAAAGGGATACGGGTTATTTGTTCTCTAAAACTTTAAAAATTCATTGGAGCAAATTAAATTTTGTTTCTAATTTAGTAAAGGATGTTAGCATTGCAGACAACATGATTCGATTTTGCATTTCATTTATTCTATTAAGGATTTCTAATACCCGAACATTAAACGGGTAATACTATTCTGCATTGGGCAGGGCTGTGAGTTAGAGTATTAATTTAAACAGAATGAATCTATGAGAATCAAAATACACCCCCACCCTAAAATATATTTGAGTCGGACATTTCCCGGATATCCGATGTGCTATCTCACCTATAAGAGCGTCCATAATAACCTCCACGGGATCACACACATTTTGGATTATGTCTCTTCTGATTTCAGAAATACATAGCACACATTTCATAATTTAACTTTTGGTCCTTCAGTTTTGTGTTGTTTGATATAGGTAAATAAGACAGCATTGGTGGTTGAACTTATGTGTGTATGTTTGTGTGTGGAGAGGGGGTGGGAATGGTATTCACACTAAAAACTTCACAACTTTATTTTTTCTTTTTTTTTTTAAATTTTATTTATTTATTTTTTAGCCTACTGTAAATTATGAAAACAGTTGTACTGAACAATTAAGATAATACTGATACCGAGAGATAATTTTATGTATTGTTTTAATAATGTTATGTATTGTTTTAATAATGTTATGTATTGTTTTAGGGGAAGCAATGAATCAGCGTGTCCGGTGCCCGAAGCCTATTTTGGGGACATTTTGGTACTACAATCATACCACATGTAGCATGGGCTACTGGGACGTGTGTGATAATCATAAACAGATGACATTCAACTACACAGTGTGCTCAGAAATTCAGGGCTTCTCAGGTATGATCTTAGCCTCTTGGTATTATTAATATATATATTTTTGTGATAAATAAAAATTACATCATTAAGTATTTATTTTTAATCTATATTTTCTCATTTATAATAACCAAGCGAAAATATTCTATTTAATTATTACGTTGATACATTGTAGTTTTTTTTCAATACTTTGTCTTTTCAGTATTTAATAAACAATGTTTATAGGAAGTTTAAGATCTAACAATATACCAGTATATGAGTGCTTTTTTACAATCTAAATCTATACGTCGGTGCATTGTCAAACCCGCAAATCATTTCTAAACGTTTTATGGCCGAAATATCAGTCGTACTTAATACTCTGGCTTTTAAATGACACAATTCTTCTGCATTGGGAAAGTTTCGCAAAAAACATTTAAATTTCCTCTCTTGAATATCTACATTAAATTTGTTTAATTTTGCAGCGAACGCCACGGTTGATTGCCTGTATTCAGTATCGGATGATGATGATGAGAAGGTGTTTTATGTGTACAACGAAGACTCTACTGTAGATGACAGCACTACTTTCCAGTACTCCTGCATGGTACATCCTTTATCTTGCAGATAGGTGTTCAGGATTAAAGCTGCGTTGCTTATAAGTTGCAGGATAAATTTCAACTTTCTATTTAAATTTTGTTTAGGGTTCGAGCAAAACTGCTGCATATCCCCATGCGTTAGTAATTTTATAATTATAAATACCACAATGACATGTGTCTGCTATCTTAAAATGCTAAATAATTAATTATCAAGGATGGATTGTGAAGACTCTATATAGAGAATGTACGGAATGGCTGCGATATTGTTGTCCTCGTTCACTTCTTATAAATTATAAATTTATATATTTTTTTAGATTCGCCAAGCAATTGCAAACCGATATGGTTAATTATGATATTATATTACATGAATAAAACGTGTACTCGTGACTTCTACATAATACATCGCCAAGCATAATACGTGAAAAAATAATAACATCGGCATAAACGTCAAATACATACATCGGCGTATTTAATAGTTCTTTCGACAAATAAACAAATAATAAGTAAATTAGTATAAAGTGATATTTGTTTTTAATTAATATGTAATGGACTACGTCAAATTGGTTAAATCTTTCGGTCTGGTTACTTAAATTTGAACTTAGTTTCATTTTATTTTGGGAATTTTATCCAGTTCGCATTCGTATACAATCGCACTGCAAACAACGAAATGAGAACCCGATGGGGTTACCGCCTTGGAGCCGCCGATGAGTTTCATATAAGATGATTTGTTTGCCCAATAGTATAGTGAAGAGGAAGTTAATTTGGAAAGTATTTTTGCAAAAAGCTCGTTTTTATACTTTACGTTGTGATCACGGAAGCAGTTATATTTAACTTAGCGTATTTTAGACATTCTCTCTATTCTAGGTTGTCAAGAAAGAGGCAGGATTAGTTTACTTGACACAATACCCCAAAGTGTGCCTCAAGAATCAGACATCGCAGTACGTTCCTTCAGGTGGACAGAGTATAATCCTCTCAGCAAACGGTATGTCTCAGCCATATTTGTCCCTATAGGAACGGTTTTTTATTCGCAAATTTAATTAACAAGTGGAGCATGCTGTAAGGAGCGGAAACTTATAAAGCATTAACACATTGAGCAAACTGTTCTATTCAGCCTACATGTTCGACCTTCCCATCAGTGTTGGTTCAGACCAGTATTATCGCCTATTTACCACCATGGAATTTTATTAGCTCAACATTTGATGCCTTTGACTCCAAGGTGTAAGAGCACAAACTTAATATACGTTATTTGATTGAATAATACGTTTCACAAATTCACGAAATCGTATATCAATGAAAGGAGGAAATAAAAAATAATAAAAATCTTTCATTAGATGTAAGAATCCTAATCTATCAATATAAATTTCAATTGCATGTGCACTTCAATTTTTTTTTGTTACTTTTCATCAACTCACCAATTCGCGCCATTTACAATTTTAGACCCCCCCTTCAAATATGTCTTATTACCAATACAAAATGCAATCATAATTAAGAGTAGTCAAGATGTTTTTGATTTTTTCAATTCAAACCTTGTATGTTTTCTGATTTCAGTTACCTGTGGTAAGTCTGTATTCGTTGATATTGACCTTGTTTTATATACAACTGTAAATTTGTATCTGCTTTCCTTATTCGACGTACTGTTTTAAGTTGATTGTTACTGTAACTGTTGGTATACACATAGAGGGCATTTGTTTGTACAGTGTTTCACAAGACTTAGTGAACACTTCACGAGTGAAGACCAAAACATGGTATATTAATATCGAAACATGCTAAATTCCTATATCTTGTTTATGTCGTAAAATATTAAAATTTATTTTCTTTAACTTTTTAATATTTCAGAGAGCTGTTAATAGTTATTTTTAGTTTCTTGACAATGTATGTGTATGTGATCTGGGTAAACTTCCTAAAACACAATTCAGTCAAGTATTACATGATAAAAGTGTTCAATAAATGTGTTTATTTAACTGTTATATGCATCTCAATGCATATATTTTGTAAATGTAAACACAAATATATAATGTTATGCTCTGTTCTGTAGATTTAGAATCCCATTGGCAGATCTACGTGTATTCAAAGTAATCAAATAGTCAAATCTAGCATTACTAAGATTACGTGTTACAATTTATTAAGACTGACAAATAATACTTTTTATCGTGTAAAACGCTGGTATCGCTTTTTTGAACAACAATCGGGTCATCAGTATTGCATAGGTACATTGTTTAGTTTCATATTAATTAAACAACTACTTTCAGTTCGTACTCTTATTGTATCTAATACCAAATTACTTTAAATTTTAGTTCCATCCACTGCGTCACCACCGAAAGTGTCCAGTGCGGGCCTTATCGCTGGAGTTGTCATAGTTGTCGTTCTTCTAGTGATAGGGGGCGTGGTAGGTTTCATTATTTATAAGAAGAAGTTCAAAAAGGTCGACGTAGAGAAAAGAACAATTGATAAAGAAAACACAGTAGTCAGCACCGATACCCGACAGCTCGATGCCGTAACGCCAAGCGTTGTGAAGGCTGATATGGATTCGTCAAGAGTTAGCGGGTCCCATGGTAAGATTTCGCAAATTTTAGGACCCGAGTACACAATGACCAACGCTTGTGACGATACAAAGGCGGGCCACAGTATTGAAGAAACGCCGGAAAACACTCCAAGGAGGCTTCCCGCCATTATAACCGAACCTACCGGAAATACCCCACGTGATCAGCTGTCTCCATTGGATACCCAACTGAATAGACCAGTCCTTCCTCAAATTCTTTAAACAGGACTGAAAATATTGAACATATTCGTTATCATAGTTAAGACCTTGCAAAGGTTGTTCAGTTGTGTTTGTTTTCCTTTTTCCTTACATGTGCACGTTTGGAAAGTACGTAATCAAATGAGAAACATATTTTAAAATCTGTATTCTTCCCAATTGATATTTTTCTAGGAACTAGAGTTCTGTTCAATGTACACCAGTTTTTGTCATATTTCACACACTGAAAACGGATGTGTGTGTCCGAGTTAATGAAGCTTGAGATCAAACTAGATGTTCAAAACGGAGCGGCATTATTTAATTCAATTGCTTTTATTTTAATTTCTCAACCCCGTGATGATAATGCTCTGAACCAACTAATTAACAACAGATGTTTCTTTTCTCATAAAGAAAGAAACAAACATTTGAGTTTTGAGCACGGAGTTCAAACTCAAGTTTTATAACCTCAGAGCCTTGACCTACACTTGCCGCTCACGGAGTCCTGCCATCATGAAAAAATTCTTCATCGGTTTTGATAACTGTTGAAGTTGGGAATCACACAAATAAGATAAATAAAATGAGCACGTCACGAGCTATTGTATCTTTGGAAAGATAGCGCCAATCCTTGAAAAGACGTCTTATAGTTGAGAAGTTACCATTGCTAAGTATGCATTTTTTCGGTAAAAATAACATTTTTGGGTCGAAATGAGTATATTATCACACATTTATTTTGAGGAAATAAGAGATAGTTTACTTTGTTCTAAATACATATTTTATAACAACTAGAGTTTCAATTATCACATAAGCCACCATTTTTCCCGTGGCGTGCCTAAACATTTCTTCGTTTTCAACACTGCTTTACACGGCAAGTTCTGGGGCACTTCTTTTTAAGTTTTGGATTCTGCTTTCGGTCCTCTTATTTATAACTCAATATCTTGTTTGAAAACATTATTTGCCACAAAGCGTGCTGTTTCTTCGATATTATTTATGTCAATGTTATATGTCTGTGTTGTTGCAAGTCTCTAACAGTGTCAATAAACCTCGACAAACACAGTATAATTTGTGTGTATGATTTATTTCCCCTTAAACAGCCTTTGCAAGAGTCGTTTCTATGCCGCGAACGGTCCTACGTTGCGACTTACATGTCTTGAAATAGTTTTTAAGAAGCTAGATAGCTAATCGGGATTGACGGCAAGACTGTCGTAGCTACTTTGAAGAAAAGAAGGAGTTACGGCAGTCTTCAGTACTCTCTCGATATACACATATTCATACGTGACCATACCCCAGAAAATTCTGTTGCAGATTTAAGTCCTGGTAATATAGTTTGGGATCGGTCGACCACGTTGCCCAAAAGATCCTTAAATTTGCTAAATCCATCTTACATGCTTTGAAACTGAATACGGCTTTGCTTTAGCTCGCGCAGATTGCAGTTCATTTAAAGAACGTCTGCATCATTGTACGTTCGTCGATGAAAAAATAGAAGTTATCAAAATCTCTCTTACGGCAAAAATAGAAGTTTTGGGAATTTTAGGTCTAGCTATTTTTCTTTACTGTACTCACTTTTCTAAAGGCCTTTAAAATGAACATTAATAACGTTTATTTATGCAAAGTTTTGTTTGGACTGCATTTTGCTGTTACAGAGATTTTTTTTGAATTCTTTAATGATGTTAGTATAATGACGACTAAAGACGGCCCTTGGTTTTAATTGACAAGTTATTATCTTGATACTATTAAAAGAACCTTGTAAGGCGGAACAGTTAACGCTGTTAAAATCCTAGTTACAAATTTAGTATATTTTCCCCTTGAGAGTTTTAATACGGAATCTTTAATTGTTCGCATCGCGTTACCTATTTTGCATTGGTTAATTTAAACATTGAACATTTTAAAGTTGGTATAATTTAAATGACGAGGAGAGACAACAAATCGAGCGAGCTTTGAGGTAAAACATAGAAAATTGTTTTGGCGTCTATCTCTTTCACATGTAGATAACATATTACTATATTGAAACGCTGCCGTCACTGAGCAATTCGGTAAACTCAATAATTTTATGAGGGTCATTCTGGGAAAATACCAAATTATTGACCTTCTGTTTTCCAGTATGCTAGTTATTTGCAATTGTCAATATTATTTCAAATAAAGGAAACAAATCCAAAAAAATATATTTTCCCAAGATTGGCCACCATCTTGATTGTACTTGCACAGTCATTTAAATTTATTAAAATTGGCGCTAGGCGGCGATGGAAGTAACATGCATAGCTATTACTTACCATGAACAGCCTCATAAATTTGAATCTGCAATATTTCATTTTTGTTGATATTTACATTGATAACTTTCAAATTTCATTTTTCATCTACTTTAGTAATAAAGCCACCATAATGTCGTTAGTTGCACCAAAATTAGTAGAAAGTTTGTTTGAATTGCAAAATTATCAAATATTTGATCAAGACTAGTTTCCATTATTGATTATGGCGCAGTTTAACAGTAACAGTACAGTAGTTCAGTGCGATAGTTCAGTGAGAGGGATATAATACACGGACGTTGCATTTCGTGTAACTAAGACACAATAATTTGTCATTTCAGTAAATGTTTACAGAAATTGTGTTTTTCAAATCCACGTGTCTGTCAGATTTTATTACTTGTTAATATAAATGAAGATAGTGTTATTATTTATCTTAAAATAGACGAAAAGTGACCTTCGAAAGCCACACAACCCAACAAATATGAAAATATTGCAGGCTCGGTTTGACTGTGCCTATCTATGGAAAGTAATGAAAATTTTAAATGCTGCAGAAATTGTATATTAAGAAAAAAGCAAATTTACATTGTGCAACGTAATATATTTGAAAACATAATAAGCAGCAGTTACGGTTCTGTAAACATGCAGGCAAAAGATGACACAAATACACGTTATAACGATAAAAACTATTAGTAGCCCTCATAGAATGGAAACAGTTATCACAATGAGTGAGGAGACCGCTGTTGTAAACATAATCTATAACAAGAAATATCTTAAAAAAAGATAAACGGCGTTGATGGAAAATATTTATATATACATGTATATAAGAAAGAAAGAAATACAGAGAGGCAAAGCAGACACAGTTTAGTTATTTTATTTTATTTGTTATAGCTGTTGACGAACCCTCCCTGCCTTCTTAGTATGACTTAGAGATTAGGCGACCGAATCATGACAACTCATAAATTTATTGAAAGTGTCTTTCAAAACAAAATGTTGAAGCTGTTGCAACAATTTCATACAGTGATAACAAGTCGATTAAAGAAGCAAAATATTCAGTTTCAATAAAATACCTCGTGTAGAGCGAGAATTCAAGATGAATAAATGTCCTTGAAATTTAATAAATATAAATAATAACAGCCTGTTACAAGAGCGAAATCTACCAAATTTTACGTATATTAAGTTTAAAAAAAGTGTCCGTCCTGAGTATTGAACCCGGGGCCTCCGCTTGAAAGCGAGAGTGTTAGCCACTACACTACAATGACCTTGTCTTACGAATTTGAAATTAACAATCAGTATCAAAGGAACTAGAAAGGAACCAGTAAGAACTAGAAATATCTACACTTCTCTTTCGTTTTACACTGTGTATTGTATGCAAGTGACACCCAAGAATATTCCATATAATATTGTATTTAAGCCATCAATATTGACTTAACTGGTTACTTAAATCGTAAATATGTTTTTCCTCCAATACAACACCCACTAACAACCAATCTAATTAATATATTTGATTTTTCCGCTGCATAATACTAAAATCCCACTAGATACCTCTCCAGCCTGCTAGATGCCTCTCTGGTGTAAATAGCTACCAATCGAAATACTTTATTTCATTTTCCCTCTGCATAATAAGAGAATACGAGTATTATTTACAACATTTCATTGGTCGAAAAACTAGGTCAAAAGTGAGCTTAGACAGCTTACGCCGAAAAACACAAGGAAAAGCGACGCTCAGAGATCACAGTTTCTTCCCGCAGCCAATAAGGGAATTAATCATAACATATTACTGTATAAGCCATTTAGTAAATGGTCATGCTAACTGTTTCTTGTAGCACGATAAAGACCTGCTAGACTTTTCCTGCAATTAAACTTTCACCACCTACTGCAGGAAAACGAAGATTCAAGCGCATAGGTATCCAGCGAGTTCCGAGATCAGATATCGGCACAGCCCCTGCTGACACCCAGGTAGACTCCCGCAGACGTCGTCGAAAACTTGCAAAATTATCACTCATTACACCTAAAGACATTCTGCCATCACCAAGAACACTAACTCGAGAAACAGCATCACCATTAGCATCAAACAATACTTTGTCGGCAAATCGTAGCGAAAATGTTGGACAAAAAGTGGAAGCTGCTTCTCCCATTCAGCAACTTCCGCTGTCAAGAGAGGAAACATTTACAGCAATTTCAAGATGTAGCACAATATTTGAAGACAACATAGGCATTTCATTGATTCAAGAAAAATCCAACCTTTCAGCGAAAGATATAAAAACCAGTCACCCCGATGTTGAAAAGTCTCATACAGTCAAGACAAAGAGACCGCCAACACAAGGTTCATTAAGTACACACCAGAATCGAAATTCTCTTAGCAGAGATACAAAGAGTAGAAATCAAAATAGAAATATACAAAGCAGACAATCAAATAAACGCTTATCAAACACTTATAGTTCTCAGTCCAGGAGGACTCCAGCAATGACGGTGAAGTCTTTAGATAAGTCTAAAAGTAGTTACGTCAAACATACCAAGCTCGTTTTTAAAGATGCACGGACTGTGTACAAGAAAAAAGTGAAACTTATTGGAAAAATACGAAAACGAAATAACACAAAATCGGCTAATAGTATCAAGCTTGATGATGTAACAAAAGAAAGTTTGAAGGCAAAGACACCGCCAAGTTTCGAAAACAGTATCTCTACAAATCTTTTCACTTTCGATTTTGTAAAAGAAATGAAAAAGGAAGCAAAGGTATTAAAAGTCGAAGCTCCCGTGAAGATCCAAGAGGAACCACCTCCAACATTAAAATATTTGAATAATGTCCCGGAAGAAGTTAAAACCACTACTGATGGCGACGACAACTTTTTTATGTGTTCCACCGAGGACGAGAACCCATACGCGGAATACATACAGATGAAGAAGAAGGAAGAAACTGAAAAGAAACAAAATGAGTACATAGAAGAAAATTTACGTTTACCAAAATCTGTGCCAAATGTATCCAAAAAGACCAGCAGAAAAGCCAACAAATCTGAAATAAAACCATCTGAAAGTAGTATAAGAAAACTAATAAAACAAGTGGAGTCTGTTGCAAAGTTTAGTGTACTTCGACAAAAGTTTTCATTTAAAAATGACAAACAAATATCCAAATCAACAAAAGAAGCAGTAATTGAGCAGAAAGTTCTCACCAAGTTATATTACAAGTATGATTCCAAAACTAATACAAAGATCAAAAAGCGAAGGCGTAGAAATAGGAAAATCGTAGATTTAACCCGAGATTTTGAACGAATTCCAACACTTGTTAATTGGGTTGAATGCACAGACATTTTGTCAACACCAGCTATGAAAATGCAAAACAAACTAAAATTCGAGAGTGGAAATTTTGATGCTGTAAAAAATCAACGATATCAAGCTCATGTTTAGGTCGGCCGAAGTCTTCCACAATCTGTGTAATGTTTCATTTTAACTCATTCTTCAATATTCAAGTAACATCTGGCCCCGTGATTATAAAACTTTTTTCATGCTCAACTCCATTCCGTGCTCAAACTTAAAATGTCTATAGCATTAACACCTTCACAAGCATGAAATAACTGTTGTTTTTTTTCTACAGCTGTTATTAAGAATAATTATGTGATGTTTTCAGTTCAAAATGTTGTAAGTATGATAATAAAGGCAAATAAAGCCATCGAATGTTCATGCTCAAATTGAGATGAACATGAAAAGCGTTTTATAGTCACGGGGCCTGATATTTTCTTGTTTTCATTTAAACTTAAATTGTGTACTTTTGTTATTTATTTTTTGTATAGATTTCATTTTAAGGTCACATAATGCTAGTTATCATCACATTATCCTCATATGTATTAGGACACAAACATGTAATTATTTAACTATTTATTAAAGCATCTGTTTAAAGATGAACATATTCTTTATTTTTTTCTTACTATATGAATGTAACTGGATTTCCCGTATTATGTCTGTTTCCTGTTTTGCTGTGAATAAAAACGTGTTCGAGAAGATACTGCACATCATGCATCAATAAAAGTGGCATAAACGCATTCAAAATATTTCTTAAAAGGTTAGGAAAAAACAGAATAATAATATGATCAAATGTGAAACATGCATGTCAGGAAAAGCCATCTTCGGAAGACTCAGTCTCCTCATACAGCCAACAAGTAGAGAGGTAAAAAGGAGCATGGTAATAAAATGATAAATTTAAAATTGACACCGAATAAGGCTTAGTGAGCTGTATCGCTCTTATGACCTTGGCCTTTTGGTAATAAGAGATTAATGAACTCACAGGACCGCATTTTTTTTGTTCTCAACCGTTTGATAGAATTTAACATCGCTTTACGTACAATAATATTATTGCAATACAATGTAACAAATAGAATATGGTAAAAATAAGCAACGCGTTTTGCGTATTTGCGTTTTCTAGGAAGAAGACTCCAAGAGAAGATTCTGTATACTAGAGGTGGGTGTACACATCTAGAGAAGTCACATGCACAAAAACAAATTCCCTAAAAAGACAATATTTGGTGCTGAACACCGCGTTTGACAAAACTCCTTTAAAGATTTCTTTACGAAGTGATTTGTTGGTAAACATGTAACATAGTTTAAACAGAGAGTTGATTCTGTACTATTGAATGTGTAGTTGAAGGACAGATTTACAAAGATAAATACAAAGATAACATATCGAGCATTTTATAATAGTAATTGCACAAAATGAGTTGTTTTTTCTTCCGTAGATTGAAAAAGAATTTCACGTCAGAGGCTTTAACACCCATGCTCTCTTTTCCTCTACTTTTTGGCTGCGTTGTGTTTTCTTAGTGTGTCGATTCCTGAAATACATGTTCAACTTTAAGAAACTAACAAATATCTCTGTTTTTTGTTTAACCATTTCGATATATCTGTCGCGATTCAAGAATACGTGACATAAAACCTCTGTAGACTCAATTAACCTATATATCTCGCAAAATAATTAATTAATCAAAAAATGTCACATTTCCATAGCAAAATAAATGGAATCGTTCCAGATTCTCTTTTGAATCTGATCCAGTAAAAGTAAGATTTTACGATAAATGATATTCTATGACTAGCAGACTGACAGCCGGAGATTACCGGTGATCTTCTATTTATAAGCCTCAATATATAATCTTAATTAGGCCATACACTTTGCGTATCAGACAGAAGATTCTGAAATCTTATTCCGCTAAATAACAAACATACATCCTGTTATATAATGGATTGGATTTCCGTAGAATACATGAATTATAAATGCATGTGACTTTCTTCAGAAACCTGGTTTAATTATCATCAGATATAATATAGTTTTTTTATGAACAAGACATAAGATATTGCATGCAAGTGAAATGATAAATGACCAAACACAAAAAGGTTAGATCATACTTCAAAGAAAGATTTCATTTTAGGTTCGTGGAATTCCCCCGTCTTCGTTTGTGGTATATCTTTATATTTTCGTTCGAAAAATAGACGATTTTATTGTCAAAAGTGTAATCGTAAAAAATATTGTAAACAAAATTGAAATTTTCAGCATCTTGCAGACCTGTCATTGAACCTGAATGGAATCAAGATAAATTCATATACCGGTATATCATATTAGCTGACGACCGCAGATTTTAAGTTAGACACAATTCGGACAAAAAAGGCAATATTATAGTCTATAAAATATAATTTAATTTGCTATAGCGAATTTTCAGTTGGACTGGATGACGTCATCGACAACTCTTTAAAGTTTTTAGTTTTGTTTATAACTTACTAACTTATAATCCAATTCTTTTAAGTTTGTTGCAACATTCATTGCATAAATGTTTACTTATTTCTTAGACAAACATATTGTTCAGTTTCATGCAGATTTCTTGTTGCTATAGCAACCGAACGGACACACTTTAAGCCTTTATTCACATACTGATAAAAATTAGGTGTATCCCCAAGATATAAAGCGACGTGAAACACCGGGTTACGAATGAAGAAATTTATATTGCCTTTTATTTTCTTCGATTTGTAAACCGAATTCTACGCAATACTGTTTGAAAAACCTTGACACAGACGTGGTTTGAACTTTAAGGTGGAGCGCGACACTTTGCGAATTTTCGAATTTCTTTATGAAATTTGGTATGGTATTTATTGACGATGATTCCAGCATGAATCCGCAAACCGTTTTTCGAATAATCAAATAGTTGTTTAGATATTAACCTTCAAAGTTAGCTATCAACGTCAGTTTTCTGCAGTGACGTCAACGACGCTCGCCGAACACTTTTTCGGGACTGGCTGAAAATTGTGGTTTTCGATTTCATTTATCCTTTCACAGATGAATTTTCAAAATTGTGAAAAATTCCAGAATTTAATTTTTAATTTTTTTGCTTAAAAAGTTTGAGAAAAGCAATTCCAATTAAATAAGCGAACAAAATTTGGGGGTCACCGACTTAGTTATTGTGCTATTACCATTTTAATTACCCCTCTCCCCTTTTGAAAAAAATGCGCTATTTTTGGAAATTTTAGAAAAACAAATTAGTTCATTAATTAAAAACTTCGTCAAAAGACAGCACAGAGGAAGTTGAAATGAATTATCATATAAAAATGAAATCTAATCGATTTCTCTCATGTTAATTTGTCAAAAATATCTTTAAAAACGTTACTAGGGGTAAAAACGAACATTCCAAAATGCGTATAATACTTACGTCAATTATTTGTATTCGGACGTTACACTTATAATTATCAAGTATTTCGATGTTATACTTACAATTTCTTAAATTCTGCTGTTTTCTTCTTAGATTGGCAAAGCATTTTCGCAAAGGCGTGCTAAATTTATTTAATAGTGTTCTTAATTACTCAAGAAACGCACAAGATTTCGGTGTAGTTATAGACATTTGATTTAAACTGTTCAAATGGTTAGTCTATGCACGTAATAGAAATACTGAAGCGCCTAAATTTGTGCGCGGTGACGCCTAAAATAATTAAAAAAATATATTTTGTAGCCCCGGCAGATCTATAAAAGGAATATCTATCAATTCTAGTTAGCTAACGCTCTTATTTTGTCTTGTAAAAAGTTAAAGGGATGACAAATCATCCACCAGCCGTGCGTATGATTGATTTGTTCCCATTATTTTCTGCAAATATACATCCTGTTTTGCTTGTAAGCTGCAATTTCAAATGATTGACATTGATTTTACTTGCATCTAAGGTAGCTTTACAGTTCCATGATGGGATGCTCCATTAGCGCGGTCGTAACTGTATTTCATTTACCCTTATACGTTGTACTTCATATTGTGCAAATTCTAAATTCTTTTATGATTAGAGAAGAATTCACAGTTTTCTCATAAAAGCGTCAAAAATAGTAAAGCAAAAAATAGCCAAGTTGTTAGGTGGTATGTTGCTTGAACTTTAGTTGGTGACAGTGAGAATAGCAAACAGTGAGAAACGACACAACAACGGTGAAGGCCGCGGCGCGGAAGTATAAATTCGTCCCTCGTTTTCTTGTTTATATGTTCTTTCTCGGAAACTGCTGCGACACATACACTGACCAAGCAACATGATAATGCATTTATTTTCTTGAATAGAAGAAAAGGGCGTTAAGTGAAATTTAAAAATTAAAATTTACAATACTGCAAACAATTTTGAATATTGACCACAAGCTGTGTTGTCCTATGATTTTTGTTTTGTATTATAACAAAAGCTCCTGTGATGCAATAATTGAACATTGCATTATTTCCCTTATTATAAATTAATTGAGATTTCGCGTAATATGAATAAGTTGTAAATATTTTACACATATTGGTTATAGACTGTTTTTATTTACACCAAACTACCTAGTGTGTCAATAAATTTGATTTGCGGCATCAAAATTTTCATCACGAGTCAGTCGTAATGTTCATCGAGCTAAATGAAGCAAATACAATTACATGTATAAAGACAAGTTCTGCTCTTTTTATTTTATTTCTGTAGTAGCATTTTATTTTGCGGGGACCAGTTTTCGCGCCTAAGCCACTGCGGTGCCATAAAAGTAAGCAGTTACATGTATATTACATTCAGCAGCATACATGATAAGCTAACACATGGTTAAATTCACTGCACTTTCATTTCGCGCACGTTTTCTAGTGAGAATTACGCGAAAATTAGACCAGCGTGAAACATAATGATACGACAGTATCTCCAGAGGTTTCTCATAGCAGTTAGTCTTATGACGAGGATTTAGCCAAAAAGCCGAGTTTAATGATATAACTTTAAAATTATCGAGCAACATATGTAAGGCACGCTGACAAAATAACACCAGAGGGAACGTTTCTTAACAATGTAAAACTCCAAAAAATGTGAAATTTTCGTGCGAATTTACCTGCCCTAAAGCAGCGCACAATGTGTAAAACATGTTTTATTTAATTTTTCTCGTTCTTCTTAAATAACCATAAGTCACTGTAGTTGCTGTAATATTGTAGAATTTGAATAAAAAGTCATAAATTAACAGAAACGTCACTTTTCATGACACGTTTTTAAAAGGGGGAGGGGTGCTAAAAACGGCCATAGCGCAATAACGAAGTCGGTGAACCCCAAATTTTATTCGCTAATTCGATCGGAATTGCTTTTTTCAAACTTTTTAAGCAAAAAAATCAAAAATTAAATTCGGGAATTTTTCACAATTTTGAAAAAGTCGACAGAAAAAAGACAAAACTCGACGTCATTTTTAACGCGAAAACGGCGTTTAACGGTAAACAACGTTGTCAAAACTGGTCACATTATGTTAAATCTTATATCACCGGAAAGGTATTTTCAGCACCAATTCATCTGTGAAAAAATAAATGAAATTGGTAACAACAATGTTCAGCTAGCCCCGAAAAAGTGTACGGCGAGCGTTGTTGACGTCACTGCAGAAAACTTGCGTTGATAGCTAACTTTGAAGGTAAATATCTAAACAACTATTTGATTAATCGAAAAACGGTTTGCGGATTCATGCTGGAATTATCGTCAATAAATACCATACCAAATTTCATAAAGAAATTCGAAAATTCGCAAAGTGTCGCGTTCCACCTTAATTGTTTGTTCTGGATTAATTCTATGTATCGGGGATATCACTTGAAAATGCTTTCCTTAGATCATGGTTAATTCAGTAAAACTTTTAAAAGATATTTTCATTTTTACCACTTAGCCTTAAGCAAAAAAACTTTTGTAAATGGTATTCTCGCTATGAAATAAAAACATTCATTTCATAGAACATACAAATATCCGCGATTGTGATGATTTTTTGTGATGGCAAATATTGATATGTACGGGATAAACTACAACCAGAAAACTATCTTCAGTTTTACAGTCGAACAATACAGTGCAAGAAACATAAATAATCAAATGCCTAAATTTGTCGTTTACAAACGTTGGCATTGTATGCCTAGCTCATAAAAATGTTCTGCACTACAAAAGCTCCAGCTGATGAATTACCTTAGGTTATCGCTCTGCTGTATCTCTATTCATTCCAAAAGGATACCACTCTGAAATATTTTGCAATTGATCTTTCGTCCATTTTATTAAATGTAAATGAATTCTCTATCTTACTCATCTCTACACGTAAAAGTTAGTACTTGGGATTACAACAAAATCGCAAAACTAATAGTTGATAAAAGGTCTCAATCACCAGTTTGAGAACGACGATTTTCAAAATCTGTTTTTCTAAGATGATGTTTCAAAAGTGTAAATCTAATCCATACATACGATAGAAGATTTAAACACACTGTTTTAAACGGAGACGGTCATATTTTCTTATTTGTCGTGATTGATTGCCCCCAACTTTCCTTGGCATCTATATGAATATCACAGTTGCTGTTTGGTGGCTGTAAAAAGTCTCCCCGTATATTCCGACATTATATTATACTATTTACTCTAATACTTGTTCGCTATGTGGGGCGACTGTGTATTCTGGATGTAGCAATTCCATGATATGCATATATTTCACTTTTTTCCAAATCACTTAACTTTATTATACTATTTAATCTATAGCTTAATAGAATACCTTTTCACTGAAAAAAAATATTTTTATTGCACATATCGTGATGTATATGCATAATTTCTAGTTCATAAATATTAACTTAACAGTTTATTAATATCAGTGGTCATAAATTGATACGCAAGATGAATTAGAATCAATGTCTTTGAAAATTGGGATAATAAAAGGCTAAAGGAAGCAATCCTGACTAAAATATAGGAGTAAATCCCTCAGGATTTTTCTTGGTTCGGTTTGACAACTTCTGCGAACAGTCAGATCTTCAATCGTCTTGACTTGTCCTGCCTGAGGAGTCTTGAAACGGACTGGCCAAAACAGCACAACTGGCTGCAGAGGATATATTACCCCTCGGCTGAACATGTTCTACAAAACTACTTTTGTATGGAGAACCATACCGCGGAAGAAGTAATAACTATATATAATTGTGTAGAAAATCGCATCTAGGTTTGGTTAAAGACTTCTTTTGAAGACTTTGACATTGCTATCGACTCATCAGAAAGTATAGCTTAACATCGGCTTATATGACTCAATAATATATTGTTTCAGACGTATTTAGTATATTTGTAAAAACATTCAATGTGTCATTATCCTAATGATGATAAAATTTCATACTTTTCATTATTAACACGCGTCAGGAATAACCTATTGTTTTCTTTCACCATAATGATAATTATGTACAAAACCAATATGTAAAATTATTTAATTTAATAACTCACATTAAAAGCCATATATCTCTCAAAATGTTAGTTTCATTCCTTTTTTGAAGAATGCTGATCGATTATTTTCTAGATACAAGATCGGATTTCAATGTCTAAAAGTGCTCTTTCCAACACATTAAACAGTTTTCTACTACATTGGATTCATTTCTGCTACACTGGATTTAATAATACGTGTCGTAAGAGCAAGGGATTACCTTATGTAACGCCTTCTCCATGGACGATTTGACAGTACGCCGCGTAATCAATGCTTTTAACTGATTTTAGAAATAACATTTAATCTGCCCAGAAAGGTTTGATTTGACATTTTCTCTAGATGATCTTTCTGATACACATGTTAAATATGTTGCAAGGGCGGATCCAGGATTTTTTCCAGGGGGGGTCCAAGCCCAAATGATGACTTTAAATGTGTTATTTATCCAACGAAATTTAATATCAACATATTTTTAGGGGGGGTCCGGATAATTCCAGGGGGGGGTCCGGACCCCCCCGACCCCCCGCTAGATCCGCCCATGATGTTGTGTTCTTATCCCTTTCCTCCATAGACACACCTTTATTGTGTGGGCAAACAGTATAGATCCAGATCAACCGGCACATCTGTGCTGTCTGATCAGGATCTGCACTGATCGCTTTATGATTCAAGAGGTTATTTCTGACCAAAATGCGACCAGTGCAGATCCTGATCAAACGGCACAGATGTGCCGACTGGATTTACACTGGCCGCACAGGCGTAAAAAGGCGTATATATGGAGGAAAAGGTTAAACTTTGCTTTATGAAAGCTTTGTTACCAATCCTGCTCATCATCGGTTAGGACAGATCAAAATGCGTCCTGTGCCCAATGTTATAAAACTGAGCATGGAAACCAGTCTCAAATCTCGAGCATCTGATTGGCTGAAATGGCGACTGGTCGCCATTTCAGCCAATCAGATACTTGAGATTTGAGACTGGTTTCCAATCTCAGCTTTATAACCTTCAGCCCTGTTAACTTCTGTTAACAATGACAAAAACATGAAACGTCATCTTGATCAAATATAAAATAGATGAAAGGGCATCACCGAAACCACGGAACACGACAAGATGACGATATAGCAGGCTTTCTGTAATGGAAATGCTTACGAATTACCACGCTGTTTAGTACAGGCTTGAGTTGAACTCAAGCCTGTACTAAACAGCGTGGTAATTCGTAAGCATTTCCATTACAGAAAGCCTGCTATATCGTCATCTTGTCGTGTTCCGTGGTTTCGGTGATGCCCTTTCATCGATTTTATATTTGATCAAGATGACGTTTCATGTTTTTGTTTATGATGAACAAATACAAACGTTCTGAATGTCAGATCGTCGGTGCCAACGTTTGTCGACCTTCGAATATCGAGAATTTTGGAATCGTTTCAACAAAGCAACATGCACTTGTTTGGTATTTCGATTAACATAAATAATATTTGCGGGACAATGAATTAACTGTCTTTTAAATTAGTTAAATGTTTGAACATGTGATCACTCCTCGTGCATTATAAATCGTTGTGTAGAATGAGATGATTATTGTAGTATTTTCTTGAACCACCAGTTTTGCATGTTTTACAGACCTCAAATGACAGACCAACTTTATTAAAGCATAAAATTACTGATTTGACAGTAATAGTGTTTATATGGTATTTCTATCAAACAAGAATAATACAACAAAAGGCTTTTAATACTCTTTATACCTGCCATTCCGTTCTTTCTTATTTTCTGATATTTGTGCTATCAATCTTCTACTCTATTTCTGTGCTGTTCAGCGTGGGAAGACTATTTTCTCGTAATATGCGTATTTAACCTTATTTCTGTTTTATGAGCATATTTCTTTAAAGCAATTCCTAACTTATCTCCTTACATGTACCTTCTACAGAAACTGTCATGATAGATTAATAAAAGATAAAATATACAGTGATTCATAAATATTTGAATTTCGTGGATTTAGTGGACAGATCAGTCCGCGAATTGAAATCCACCACGAAGTATTGAAATGAACTTAAACCTTTTTTTAGAAAACTAAAAAACATGAAAAAAAAATCATAAAAACCAGGATCCACGAAAAGGCATTTAACAAAAACAAAATTGTCATGCTACATCCTTTGAAGCAGACAGAAGAGGCACTATTGATGACACGATTTGGCCTGATCTGCCCTTGTTGCGTTTAAAATAGAAACAAATAATAAATTTGATTATTATTTAACACTTATTATTGCAAACATACTTTAAGAAGTTTAACAATTATCAAAACGATATGTTCTGACATAATTCCTCAATTTAAATGTTATTAGTAGTATTTCGAAAGGAAACAAGTTTTTTTTTTATTTTTAGAAAACACAATATTCAGTAACGATTGCCATAAGTTCTTTATTTATATCAAATTCTAGCCGAGAAAATAAAACATGTAAACAAATACTATAAGTATAATTGTTAAATTTCTTGAGGTATGGACTTATTTCATATTTTGACGACATATCAACGCCATCCAATTGGGTTTGATTAGACTATGATACCATTTACCTCGCAGCAGAGACGTGTGCAACTTAATAATATTCAACTTTGCTGGAATATTACATTTCATTTGAAAACTTTAATTATTTATCATACTCTTTTATTTGTTTCATTATCAGTATATTCATTAACAAATTCTAAAAAATTGTGAACGTCTGAGAAAAAACCCATGCAAATTTGATGCTGAGCGAGTTAAACATTTTATGAGAGAGTTTGCCATGTATCAAACGCTGTCAAATTATACAATTCATAGAATATATTTTACCCTAAACGCTTTACTTAAGATTAAATAGATAGATAAGTTTTCAAATGAATATCTAGTCGAATCCAGGGTTTTATGTTATAGAAATGTGACATTATGATTGATCTACGTTTAAGATTACCTAAGATAAGTATGTAATGAAGTAGATATTAAGTGATATTATGATATCGTTTAAACATAGCCTGTATGAAAATGGTAAGAACAATCGAGCAGACATAATTTCTGTTTACAAAGATTAAGACAAAGATCGTATACAGATATAGATAAAGATCTGTAAAACAATATTGGTATGAAATTGAATGTCAGTTTTATTATCATGTTGGCGAAAACCAAAGCAAACAAACAACAATACCAAAAACTCATTGATGATGAAAATAATAATAGTAGTATAACCTATAACTTTATACGATGACCTACATATTTCCTTCTTTCATCTATTTAATTATCGCAGAAACATTGTCTGAGAAATGTGGCGGCTGTAAAACATTCAATCTGTGCTTTTTATCAATTACGTCCGTTGAGGGCCGTTGAGGGTTGCGCTCAACCCGGGGCTAGGCGGCTTGGAAAATAACACGCACTTCCATTTCTGCCTATAAACAGCTTCAATCAAAACGAACCTGCAATGTTTGTTGTACTGTGACCATATACCAAATGCATATTAATAATAACAAATTCTACTTATCTTCTGATTTTATAAAATTTTGAACAAAATTTTTTAACAATGATCGTTGCAAATTTTGAACAATCAATAGAGTTGCTCACAAAAGAAAAATACATCATAGGCCACAACCCTGAATTTGGGACTGTCTATGAGACAACTATCGAATTGCTTCAACAATGAGATTTGTGACTGTCTGCCAAAACAACTATTCTGGGATTACCAGATTATTCAATCTATGCTGCTCTTTCAGAGCTTCGAAAGAACTAAGCAGCCAAAGGAACCGTACATTGTGTACCAAAGTATTGTTTCAATGATACCATTCTGCTTGTACTACGCTCGGAAGAGAAAGGTCGCGGAGAGAACGCGGAAACCTTTCCTTTCTGTATTACAAAGCTTTCTAAATCTTAGGAGTGCCTTTATATTTGCCGGACATCTAACAATAAATGGTTTTATATATCTTCTGCTGATGCCAAGACAGCTGTATATCTCAAACATATACACATTTATATTTTTATATCAGGTGGTATGAGATGAACACCATCAAACCAACCAAGATAACAATCTTTTACATGGTAATTATTAAAGTATTTAAACCGGCAAAACATTTCTCAATATTCATGAAAATTTTTAATGTTTTTTCCAAAGAGAGCCAAACCTGTCTCCACAGACCACTGTGGGCAAAAACGAAATAAAAGTAGTCTTTGATCACGTGTATATGTTCATTAAAAAACAAAATTATCGTGACACATACCAGGAAATCGTATAATAAACTTATGTTCTCAGTCACCCAATACAGTCTAAAATGGAGAAAAAGAGAGATAATATCAATCGTATAAATCAATATATATTTCATGACATAAAAAACAAAACTAGAGAGTATGTAGATCATCGCCTTGCAATGGTAAGTGAAAATACATATTTTTCAGTGGGCACTATCCAGTTCTACCAACTTATCGACAATCCTGCTTATGCAAGCGTGAACAAGCAAACACGTTATTGACCCGATAACGTTTTACCATCACTGCCTAAAAATGAAAATTCATGAACAGATATAAACATAGAAATAATCTCTTTTAGCAAAATCTAAAGAATTCCTTCTCATTTAATCTTGCCCTCTATGAGCCAAACGATGACAGCTCCAAAAATGCCTAAAACTTTGTTCTGATGTGTTCTTGAGTTGTTGTCGGTCATCCTGATGACCGACATATTATAATGGACCAAACTTGAGCTTTCTACCTGAACACCGGTTAACAGTGATGTAAAGCAAAGATCACGTTCCAGACGGAACGGATAATTTAGATAATTAGACTCTTACTCAGTCGTTATTTATGGATAGACTCTTACTCAGTCGTTATCAATAAAAACATAGAGGCCTCGTATTGGCTGTTGAAGGACGTCACATTTGGAGTCTGTACCTAATATTAAATCCTCTCTCCACCTTCTTATCATCTAGGCTTATTACTCATAAAGATATTTCCGACAACGAACAAGAAACATATACATGTACATGGATTTTGTCTAGTGAATGTACACTGTGTATGATAAACAAAAGATGTACAGCTTATAAATTTATTAAACCAAAGCAAATAAAATGTGTAGAGAACAATGAAAAGAGATTAGCTACTTATTTTGCTGACCACGAATCTACGAACTTGTGCAGCATTTTGTGAAACTCGGGGATCAGAGGTATTCCAGGTATTTTTTTATATGGTTTAGCTAGCTCGATATGGATACATCCGTCGGTACTTTCTTGATAATTTTGCTTAACTGTTATCTTGCATTTTGCCACTTATCAACTGGTTGCTAAAGTTTTATAAGGTTTTGAATGTAAAAATTATCTTTGGAACACCAGAACACACAGTTTTGCAGAAATCTTAAATCGGGTAATGAAACTGAAAATAATAGACACTACAAGTTTAAGCTTTACTTAGTTGTAATTTGGTTTTGAATCAACAAAATAATCTTTGGAACATGCAAATACACATACTTTTGCAGAAGTATCAAATCGGGTCATGAAACTGTCAATAATAGACAATACAAAATTTTGCTTTCCAAAAAGCTAGTCGGTCATTGGCATAAGCTTTTAACAAAAAAGACGGCGCTGTAGTGCATACTTTTTGCGAATTTGAATTCAATGCGTTAGGTTGTTATTCGAAGTCATGAGACATACTAAGTGAATACCAACATTCTAACGATATTGTTCTAGATCAGAAAGAACAATTTTATCATACCTGTAAGTCCCTGACAGACTGTTCACTTTTTTCTCTCCCACTCTATGACTGTGACAAAACTTTGGTTTTTAACATATTCCGTAGCTTTTAATATATATTTACAGCTTGATAATCGCTGCTTTCTAACACTTTCTGACACAAAAATATTGTTTGACAAACTTTTCCATTTTGGTTTACTTCCAAGTAAATTATTAACTTGTTCGCAAACAGGGTTAGATTTATCACCAGATTAAATAAATCTCATTCGAAAGAGGAAATACCTATAAGTAAACTTACATTTTTGTATGGCATCCAATAAAAGTGCCTTAAAATTAAAACTTTTCTGCCGTCTTGTTTAAAGGTTGTGCTTATGACCGACTAGCTTTTTGGAAAGCTAAAACTTGTTTATATATATAACCTAGGAAGAGATGTAATGATAAAAGGAGACTAATAAATGCGAACGGTTTTGCTTTAAAACTGTTCTTCAGAGATTTCTTATGAATACAATATAACGTAAATCTTGCAGACAAAATAATTTTGCAAACACAGAAATGAAATTTGATTAGCTGTGGCGACTTTGGTATTCAGAAAGAATAAAGATTTATTCTTGCTCTGATAAATACCTTCATTTTAGCATAGAAAAGACATTTAAGGAGGATAGGGTTCGTATAAATTGTAAAACTTCTGTTGTTTATAAATGCCGTTTTGATAAGGGCTTCATTTTAAAACTCTTTCCATTTTCAAACGCATAATCATAACAAACGAATAACCAAAAACATTGCAAAATAAAGTCTCAGTGTTCAAAGACATGCAAATAAAAATACAAATGTTTTGCAATGATAATGTAATGGTAACATATTTTGTACGTGCACGGTGTGATCTTGAAAGTTTGTGTATCGTGCATAAGAAGTTTAGACATTTGCGAGGGAAAACAGATATTATCAAAATATCCTTAACGGGAATGTACAGTTCAACAAAACTTTGAAAAAAAATGATATAATTTTATCTTCAACATTCATGCGCTAGCAATTGTAAGGACAGTATTAAAACATATCACTAAAGGGACCGTCACACCATAACATTCTGGCCAACATTTTATTAACGTTTCAGTAGTTCATTTTTGAGCATTCTATAATGAGGATAATACTCATCTGGCTTGTGATTAACGTTTGGTCTAATGCACGCGAAGCGTGTAACAGCGACCTTGTAAAATACCCCTAAAAACCAAAGTGTCCTAACACTAACGTTAGACGAGCGTGTCGAGACATGGACGTTCGAGAATGACGCTCAATAGACGCCAAAAGGACGTTCGTTTGACTTTAGTCACACGCTGCGTGCGCTAGGGGACTGTTCAGCGGACGTAAACAGGTCGCCAGTGAGTTTCACTGCAAAGCAAACAATTAGTAAATTTCGACTAACGATAGCCGAACAATAAACGTTAAAGAACGCTGATCTTAGTTAGATCTCTTGTACATGTTAAAAAAAATTCGGACCAGCGTTCTCAGACTCATCCCGGCGCTCGCCGACGTTCACTTGCGATACAACGAACTTCGCTATCCCAGCAACCATGGGCGACTTACAACGCTTCCTCAAACGTCTAAGAACGCTGATCAGAACGCAATAGTGTAATGGCCCCATAAAATTTAAATTACATTTAAATGCAGAGAAAAGAACAACCTCATAAATCAGAACATGAGCAACTTAGCCAAACAGCATAGAGAACAACAGTGCACGAGATTATGTGAGTGAAGTTGGCTCTACGTTCGACGTTCGACGTTCGACATTCAAATTGCAGTTCGACGTTCGACATTCAAAATGCAGTTCGACGTTCGACATTCAAAACAAGTTCGACGTTCGACATTCAAAATGCAGTTCGACGTTCGACATTCAAAACCAGTTCGACGTTCGACATTCAAAACCAGTTCGACGTTTGACATTCAAAATGCATTTCGACGATCGACATTCAAAATGCAGTTTGACGTTCGACAATCAAAGCCGAATCTACGTTCGACATTCAAAATGCAGTTCGACGTTCGACATTCAAACCCAGTTCGACGTTCGACATTCAAAATGCAGTTCGACGTTCGACATTCAAAACCAGTTCGACGTTCGACATTTAAAATGTAGTTCGACGTTTGACATTCAAAACCAGTTCGACGTTCGACATTCAAAATGCAGTTCGACGTTCGACATTCAAAACCAGTTCTACGTACGACATTCAAAATGCATTTCGACGTTCGACATTCAAAACCAGTTCGATGTTCGACATTAAAAATGCAGATCGACGTTCGACATTCAAAACCAGTTCGACGTCCGACATTCAAAATGCAGTTCGACGTTCGACATTCAAACCAGTTCGACGTCCGACATTCAAAATGCAGTTCGACGTTGGACATTTTAAACCAGTTCGACGTTCGACATTCAAAATGCAGTTCGAGGTTCGACATTCAAAACCAGATCAACGTTCGACATTCAAAATGCAGTTCGACGTTCGACATTCAAAACCAGTTCGACGTTCGACATTCAAAATGCAGTTCGACGTTCGGCATTTAAAACCAGTTCGACGTTCGACATTCAAAACCAGTTCGACGTTCGACATTCAAAATGCAGTTCGACGTTCGACATTCAAAACCAGTTTGACGTTCGACATTCAAAATGCAGTTCGACGTTCGACATTCAAAACCAGTTCGACATTCAAAATGCAGTTCGACGTTCGACATTCAAAACCATTTCGACGTTCGACATTCAAAATGCAGTTCGACGTTCGACATTCAAAATGCAGTTCGACGTTCGACATTCAAAACCAGTTCGACGTACGACATTCAAAATGCATTTCGACGTTCGACATTCAAAACCAGTTCGACGTTCGACATTTTAAATGCAGTTCGACGTTCGACATTCAAAACCATTTCGACGTTCGACATTCAAAATGCATTTCGACGTTCGACATTCAAAATGCAGTTCGACGTTCGACAATCAAAGCCAAATCGACGTTCGATATTCAAAATGCAGTTCGACGTTCGACATTCAAAATGCAGTTCGACGTTCGACATTCGAACCATTTCGACGTTCGACATTCAAAATGCAGTTCGACGTACGACATTCAAACTGCAGTTCGACGTTCGACATTAAAAGCCAGTTCGACGTTCGACATTCAAAACCAGTTCGACGTTCGACATTCAAACTGCAGTTCGACGTTCGACATTCAAAACCAGTTCGACGTTCGACATTCAAAATGCAGTTCGACGTTCGACATACAAAACCAGTTCGACGTTATCGTTTAGTGACCGGAACATATTCGGGATTGTTGTTTTTGACTTAGGCGGAAGTGATCCAGAATAAACGATGTTGGGATGAAACGGAACTGTCCAAACACATTTTTAATTAAACGAGTTTTCCATATACTCGTGTATTTTATACCGGATGGGATAAACCATGTTTAAGTACACGGAACGCAATCAAAACGCATCACTTAATACCTGAATTATATTTATGCAAGCTCTATTTTCTATGTCCGGCAGTAGCGAAACTTCTTTATGAATATGGTACAGTTGCTAAAGTAGGACCGATTTTAAGGTTTACTTTTAGTGATAGGAAGTCATTCTGACAATCTTTTGGACTCGGGAAGTAACGTTCAGGCAAAAGTCAAAAGTAATCCGATATGGTGATCTGGAACTACCATAAATGGATTGGGACAAGTAATAACCTTTGTTTATCATCGAATGAATATTAGTAATCTTCGTAGATGGGTTACTTTGTTAAATGTCGTGTTTTTGTAAATTAATTTAAATTTGTATGATTTTGTTTGTGAACGGCCCAGGTTGAATTTACGGACAAAAGCCATGTTTTGTAAATTTATTTTTTGAATATAATTAAGTCCGATATTGATGATAATATATATGATGATTTCACATTTTTTTGAGTTTAATCAAGGTCTACAGTGTTAAGAAACTTGTTTTTTTTTGTGAAGTTCCGTCTGGTAATATAACTTTGTCAGCGTGCCCTTCATATGTTGCATTTAATTTTAAAGTTATATTATTTAACTCGGCTTTTCGGCTACATCCTCGTCATATGGCTGCGATGAGAAACCCCGAGAGATACTGTGGTATCATTATATTGCATGCGGATGAAAGTCCAGTGAAATTTAGCAATATGGATTATAAAATGATTTATGTCGGGGTTCAACTGTCTAACATTCTGCATAACCTAAATATTTCGTTTAGTGCTTTTGTTCTTATTATATAAAAACTTCTGTTAATATGTCGGCCAATCAAAACAGACTAAACATTGTAACCAATCGTATTAACCGCAGGCCATCTTTGCTTTGTTCCTCAAACAAAGAAGACGGAACACAAAACCTTCATTTGCTTGGCCGAAATATCATCTTCACTCAGTTTATATGTATGTAACATTATTAATGTTACAGTTTTGATAATGTTCTCTTTGCTTTTCATAAGGGTGTTTTTTTTTCTCAGCCCAGATAAGTAAAAATAATCAAAATGTTTATTTACTGACAAGTTTATGGTATTTTAATAAATGCCCATTAATTTTATCAATCACACTAGCCTTTTGTTATTTTCATTTACAAGTGCCACCAGCCTTTCAGTCTCTTTATAGAACTCACGACATACATGTTAACTTATTAGGCTTCTAAAATAAATATAACTGCGCAAATGGCACCGCAATGGCTTATGTGCGAAAACTGGTCCCGGCGAAATATAATGATACTACTGTAATAGTAATAAAATTGTCTTTGTACATGCTTCATTTGGCACGATTTTGTATGGTGGCTGATTTATGCCATTTCATTTTTTCGTTATTTCGCCGCGAAATAACGCCAAGCGAAAAGACGAAATAACGAAAAAACGCCAGGCGAAGCTAGAAAGAACGCTATTTTGTACAGTTTAATTGGCGTTTTACTGCACGGCGACTTTTCGTTATTTCGCGCAAAAATAGCGTTTTTTCGTCATTTCGCGTGGCGTTCTTTCGTTATTTCGTCTTTTCGCGTGGCGTTTTTTCGTTATTTCGTCTTTTCGCGTGGCGTTTTTTCGTTATTTCGTCTTTTCGCTTGGCGTTATTTCGCGGCGAAATAACGAAAAAACGAAATGGCATAAATCAGCCACCATAATTTTGCGACTTGCTCCGACGTTATGCAAATTGTTTTGCCGCTTATCAAAGTTTATTGACACACTGAGCATTTTCGAAGTAGATGAAAAACCACTGGCGCTTGACCAGCCCCCCTCTTGCCAACCCTTACTTATACGCCCTTGCTTTTTTTTTAAATTGGTGTCAAGTCAATAATATTATTCCATTCTATCAGTATATTAGAAAATACACCGTCAAAATCGTAGTTTAAAAAATGTATATTCTATGTATATAATTTAATAATGGTCAGGAACGGCTCCAGACTCTACCCCCGTTCGAGAGGCTGATTTTCCTACAATACGGAGGGTTCCAACCTGACAGCTGTTTGGTTCAACGCAACTGGGTCTGAATTAACATTAAATGTCAAAAGGTCTCACCAAAAGCTCGAATTACGCGCATTATTTAACAGAAAACGGCCTCCGAAATGCAGGTTATTTTTTCATAGATTCTTCTCCTTAGTGCCACATCCGGAAATCCCCGACACTTTTTTAGGAGCGTTCTGATTGGTCGAACGATTTGTGTGCAAACTATTTCCCGGACTAAGTCAATATTTCGACCAATCAGAACGCTCCAAACAAAAACGTCGGGGATAACCTGAAATTTGTTGTTTGCTTTATGCGAGAAAAGGCGTGTATAGATAGGAAAGGGTTAAAAAATTCGGATTCTTACTAAATCAATTTTACAGCAATTTTCTTGGTCTGATGCTGCTTAGTTTCGTGGTACCTTTCTAAGCAGATTGTCGTGACAGTGAAAATCGCATACTGCGCATAACCGCAGACACGACATACGGGCGTGGAATCGCCGTTCTTATACATTTTTAGCAATCTATGGCAGGCTAGAAACAGACACGTACAGGAACCACAGTTTGCGTGGTCAGTGTGCGTGTCGCAGCCGTTATCGCGAAAGTACATTAAAACAAGAAAACGGGAGCGTATTCCATACCTCAGTGCCAAGGCCTTCACATTGGTTTTGTCGTTTCTCACGGTGTGCGATTCCCATCGTCACCGACAAGCAACATACCACTAACAACTTGATGATCTATTCTTTTGCTATACTTTTTTAGACGCTTTTACGAGAAAAAAATTGAACACTTCGATCAGTCATTAACGAATTTAAAAGTTGCACAATAAGAAGTGCAATGTATGTGATTTAATGGAATAGCTCTCGGTACATACGTACCCCATAGAGCACCCCATTATGGAACAATAAAACAACATACTGACGTTGTAAGTAAACGCTGAAATTGTAATCAATGTCAACCATTTGAAATCGCAGCTTACAACCCCCTAAAAGGTATATATTTGCAGAAAATAATGGGGAAAATCAAACATACGAACAGCTTATTTTTTGTCATCCCTTAAACTTTTTTCAAGACAAAATAAGGCACGTAGAATTGATAGGTATTTTTACAGATCTGCTTGGACTACGAAAAAATTATTTTTACAAAATTATTTTACGCGTCACCGCAAACAAATCTAGGCGCTACACTATTTCTATTAGGTGCATAGACTTTATATTTGAACAGTTTTATTCAAATGTCTATAACTTCCAAAGAAAAGGCAAAGTTTATAAAATTATAAGTACAAAGAAATGACGATAGTATCATACGCTTTTTGGAATGTTTGTTTTTAGCATTTTTTTTACAAGATATTTTTGACAAAATTAAAAACAAAGAGCAATCGATTTGATGTCATTTTTATATGATCAATCATTTCAACATCCTCTGTGGTGTCTTTTGACGGAGTTTATAATATGGGTACTTTAAATGGTAATAGCACAATAGTCGATAACCCCCAAATTTTATTCTCTTCTTCGATTGGCATTGCTTTTTAAAACTTTTTAAGTAAAATAATCAAAAATTAATTCGGGAAATTTTCACAATTTTGAAAAGTTGACAGAAAAAAGGCAAAATTCGGCGTTATGTTTAAAGCGAAAACGGTGTTTAGCGGGCCACAACGTTGTCAATATGTTAAATCTTACATCACTGGAAAGGTATTTTCAGCGGCAATTCATATGTGAAAGAACAAATGAATCGCATCCCAGTCCTTGACTGAGACCACAATTTTTTTACATTGAATATCTGAAGTGGGGGATAAAACCATCATCCCCTGTCAACTGACCCGTTTATATTCAAAAAATAAATTTACAAAACTGAGTTTATGGGTCCGTAAATTCAACAAATGCAATTGAAAACCCCACTTTTCTGCAAGCCTCGAAAAAGTGTTCGGCGAGCGTCGTTGACGTCACTACAGAAAACTAGCATTGATAGCTAACTTTGAAGGTAAATATCAAAACAAACTACTATTAGAAAAACTGTTTGCGGATTCATGCTGGAGTCATCGTCAGTAAAAAAACAAGCCAAATTTGATGAATAAATTCGAAAATTCGCGTTCCACCTTAAGCCTATGCGCTTAACACTATAAGATAACAAGATGCAAATAAATTCCTATAATACTTCAAACAGAGTTATGACGAGTGTATCTGTCATTCTACTATAATCGTCAAAAAGATTTTGTGCATTGCAGATGTGTACATTATTTGTTTGGAAGAGGTAGAAGAGAGTTACGAATTATCACATACAAAACGACTTCTGTATGCATTGTATATTGATAAGCACTAGCCTCGGCGCGCATGCTGGTGTTGATAATTTTTTAATTTGTCTTTAAAGCCCTAATAAACCTAATCAATATAGGGTCTATATAGACACAAAATGTGCCATATTCCTGTGCTAACATCAAAACCAGGATATGACATGAAAATAGTCTCATATTTGTTTTATTTAAAAGCATAAGATGCATGTATAATTAACACTTGAACTCAAAACAATAAACGTAGAATCTTTTATTTTTAGGCAGCGTTTCAAGGTAAACAACTAATTTTCAGATTTTTCCACCGCTGACGGCACTGGTACATTTTCCTTCTTTAAATCGTTACTAAAGAGATATCATTTTTTAAACGAAATAACGTTCGCACAAGTCACACCATACCACGGTATAAGTATTTCTTAACCTAATCCCCCGCCACCCCTCACAACCATCACCAGATTAAAGTGAAAGCAAGAATGCAACAAACTTGAAAGTCTGCGTACACAATACGTTATCTGTAAACATGAATGTTGATTGAAATTATATGCTTCGTTCTGACAATACTATAAACGGAAAATTGAATTTATCGATTATTCGTATTTGTACAATTCCCAGGGAGTATATGCATGCACACAATTACTTTTTAAGGTTTAGTCCGTTATTACTACATCATTTGAATCTATGGAGTGGCAGTGGCACAATTTACAGAGACTATAATACCTGAACACTTCTTCCAGATTTCAGATTATGTCTAGAAATAGAGTGAGAGAGAGTTATTAAGTCACTTGCATTCGGGATATAGGTACGGATTAATGTTTGGGTAAAGGAAGAAATTTCGTTAAATTCAACTAAAAACCACAAAATGGGTAGTTCCGAATCACCCTTACACGGTCTATTCCGAATCACTTCCGGCCATCGCCTGAACATTACTTTCCTATTAAAAAACAGTACGTCCGAATAATTTCCGGTCACTTAAAGATAACCAAGTATTTACAAGGTAAAATTGGTCATACTTTAGCAACTTTACCATAATCATTCAATATGGTCAAAGAAACAGGCACTTGCATTTGAAATAAATATAAAAATTAGTCGCTTTAGAATAAGACGTGAAATTGCGTTATTTTCAATAAAAATATTAAAAATGGGTAGTTCCGGATCACCCCAACATGGTCTATTACGGATCACTTCCGGCTATTGCCTGAACATTACTTCCCGAGTCAAAAAAAATCAGTGCGGATAATTTCCGGTCACTAAAAGTTAACCAAGAATTTTCAAAGTAAAATTGGCCCTTCTTAAGCAACTGCACCACATTCCTTCAAAATGGTTTAAAAAACAGTCACTTGCATTCGGAATAAAGGTACACATCATTTACTCAAAAAAAAATTGAATGTCGAACGTCGAACTGGTTTTGAATGTCGAACGTCGAACGGCATTTGAATGTCGAACGTCGAACTGGTTTTGAATGTCGAACGTCGAACTGCATTTCGAATGGCGAACGTCAAACTGGTTTTGAATGTCGAACGTCGAACTGCATTTTGAATGTCGAACGTCGAACTGGTTTTGAATGTCGAACGTCGAACTGCATTTTGAATATTAAACGTCGAACTGCGTTTTGAATGTGGAACGTCGAACTGCTTTTGAATGTCGAACGTCGAACTTTATTTTGAATGTCGAACGTCGAACTGGTTTTGAATGTCCAACGTCGAATTGCATTTTGAATGTCCAACGTCAAACTGGTTTTGAATGTCGAACGTCGAACTGCATTTTGAATGTCGAACGTCGAACTGGTTTTGAATGTCGAACGTCGAACTGCATTTTGAATATTGAACGTCGAACTGCGTTTTGAATGTGGAACGTCGAACTGCTTTTGAATGTCGAACGTCGAACTTTATTTTGAATGTCGAACGTCGAACTGGTTTTGAATGTCCAACGTCGAATTGCATTTTGAATGTCCAACGTCAAACTGGTTTTGAATGTCGAACGTCGAACTGCATTTTGAATGTCGAACGTCGAACTGGTTTTGAATGTCCAACTTCGAACTGCATTTTTAATGTCGAACGTCAAACTGGTTTTGAATGTCGAACGTCGAACTGCATTTTGAATGTCGAACGTCGAGCTGGTTTTGAATGTCGAATGTCGAACTGCATTTTGAATGTCGAACGTCGAACTTGTTTTGAATGTCGAACGTCGAACTGCATTTTGAATGTCGAACGTCGAACTGGTTTCGAATGTCGAACTGCATTTCGAATGTCGAACGTTGAACTGGGTTTGAATGTCGAACGTCAATCTGCATTTTGAATGTCGAACGTCGAACTGCATTTTGAATGTCGAACGTCGAGCTGGTTTTGATTGTCGAACGTCGAACTGCATTTTGAATGTCGAACGTCGAAATGGTTTTGAATGTTGAACGTCGAACTGCATTTTGAATGTCGAACGTCGAACTGGATTTGAATGTCGAACGTCGAACTGCATTTTGAATGTCGAACGTCGAATTGGTTTTGAATGTCGAACTTCATTTTGAATGTCGAACGTCAAACTTCATTTTGAATGTCGAACGTCGAACTGCATTTTGAATGTCGAACGTCGAACTGGTTTTGAATGTCGAACTACATTTTGAATGTCGAACGTCGAACTGCACTTTGAATGTCGAACGTCGAACTGCATTTTGAATGTCGAACGTCGAACTGGTTTTGAATGTCGAACGTCGAACTGCATTTTGAATGTCGAACGTCGAACTGGTTTTGAATGTCGAACGTCGAACTGGTTTTGAATGTCGAACGTCGAGCTGCATTTTGAATGTCAAACGTCGAACTGCATTTTGAATGTCGAACGTCGAACTGGTTTTGAATGTCGAACGTCGAACTGCATTTGAATGTCGAAGGTCGAACTGCATGTTGAATGTCGAACGTCGAACTGCATTTTGAATGTCGAACGTGGAACTGCATTTTGAATGTCGAACGTCGAACTGGTTTTTAATGTCGAACGTCGAACTGGTTTTGAATGTCGAACGTCAAACTGCATTTTGAATGTCGAACGTCGAATTGGTTTTGAATGTCGAACGTCGAACTGCATTTTGAATGGCGAACGTCGAACTGGTTTTGAATGTCGAACGTCGAACTGCATTTTGAATGTCGAACGTCGAACTGCACTTTGAATGTCGAACGTCGAACTGCATTTTGAATGTCGAACGTCGAACTGTTTTGAATGTCGAACGTCGAACTGCATTTTGAATGTCGAACGTCGAACTGGTTTTGAATGTCGAAATTCGAACTGGTTTTGAATGTCGAACGTCGAGCTGCATTTTGAATGTCAAACGTCGACCTGGTTTTTAATGTCGAAAGTCGAACTGGTTTTGAATGTCGAACGTCGAACTGTATTTTGTGTGTCGAACGAAGAACTGGTTTTGAATGTCGAACGTCGAACTGCATTCTGAATGCCGAACGTCGAACTGGTTTTGAATGTCGAATGTCGAACTGCATTTTGAAAGTCGAACTCCGAACTGGTTTTGAATGTCGAACGTCGAACTGAATTTTGAATGTCGAACGTCGAACTGGTTTTGAATGTGGAACGCTGAACTGCATTTTGAATGTCGAACGTCGATTTGGTTTTGAATGTCGAACGTCGAACTGCATTTTGAATGTCGAACGTCGAACTGGTTTTGAATGTCGAAATCGAACTGCATTTTAAATGTCGAACGTCGAACTGGTTTTGAATGTCGAACGTCGAACTGAATTTTGAATGTCGAACGTCGAACTGGTTTTGAATGTGGAACGCTGAACTGCATTTTGAAGGTCGAACGTCGATTTGGTTTTGAATGTCGAACGTCGAACTGCATTTTGAATGTCGAACGTCGAACTGGTTTTGAATGTCGAATGTCGAACTGCATTTTGAAAGTCGAACTCCGAACTGGTTTTGAATGTCGAACGTAGAACTGAATTTTGAATGTCGAACGTCAAACTGGTTTTGAATGTGGAACGCTGAACTGCATTTTGAATGTCGAACGTCGATTTGGTTTTGAATGTCGAACGTCGAACTGCATTTTGAATGTCGAACGTCGAACTGGTTTTGAATGTCGATATCGAACTGCATTTTGAATGTCGAACGTCGATTTGGTTTTGAATGTCGAACGTCGAACTGCATTTTGAATGTCGAAGTCGAACTGGTTTTGAATGTCGAACGTCGAACTGCATTTTGAACGTCGAACGTCGAACTGGTTTTGAATGTCGAACGTCGAACTGCATTTTAAATGTCGAACGTCGAACTGGTTTTGAATGTCGAACGTCGAACTGGTTTTGAATGTCGAACGTCGAACTGCATTTTGAATGTCGAACGTCGAATTGGTTTTGAATGTCGAACGTCGAACTGCATTTTGAATGTCTAACGTCGAACTGTTTTGAATGTCGAACGTCGAACTGCATTTTAAATGTCGAACGTCGAACTGGTTTTGAATGTCAAACTTCGAACTGTATTTTGAATGTCGAACGTCGAGCTGATTTTGAATGTCGAACGTGGAACTGCAATTTTAATGTCGAACGTCGAACTGCAATTTGAATGTCGAACGTCGAACGTAGAGCCAACTTCACACACATCACGAGATTACATGTATAGAATGATCATTTTCAAAAAAAGGCAACAAAACCAATAATGAGAAAGAGAACCTGCGGGGTTACCGTTATGAAACGGAAAGTGGCTGTGCAACATCCCACTGGGGATTGCATCCATGTTCTAGAATGCACCAAAATTTTGCTTGTCACCAACAGTTCTCATATGGATAAAAAAGTACGTAAGGTGTAAGGGATTATCGCCTTGAAACAGTTAGCGGCAAAACAATTTCCCGCCGGTGGCTGAAATCAGGTTCTAGTAAAAGGGGTTACTATACCGTAATATTTCCTTATAAAGACCGGATATGATTAAATAACATAAATACCTGCTCATACAACGAACACTTTATGTTTCACAGATTTGTTGTCGTGAGAATCTTTGACAACAATGGAATACAAAAAAAAAAGATTAATCAATCACGTGTTAAAATAAAATGTTTTACCATAAAATTATGCTTTGTTTTTTATTAAATATTTAAAAAGACAACTTAAATAAATTCAAATCCAATTTACAATATCCTGGCTTTGTTCATCGAGAGAATTATATTTGTATGTTTTTCTAAATTAGATTGCGTATATATTAGCTTTTCAAATTAATTCAAATTGTGAATGACATGGGATTTTCTTGATATCACAGACAAGATACATATCATGAAACTAGCAGAATCGATTTGAATAGACACTTTAATACTGCAGAATCGCTCACACTCGCCTTTGCAGAAAACGAGTGGGTTACTATCTTCAAGACAACTTGTTTCGGTCCATGAGCACAAAGAATCAGTAAAGCAAGGCTACCAGGGTACTGCACGCAATACAAGAGTCTCCCATCGGAGAAAAAACCCCTATTAGTAATTTGCGTCAGATACTAATATTCAAAGTAATTGACTTGAGCGTTACATGAATATTAAACAACGAACAAGAAACTTAGTATTTTAAAGCAAATTATATTTGAAAAAAAATGTGAACAATACTTCTGACATAAGTCAAAACTTGTCTTATGCAACACTTGTATTTAGCAGCTTCCAATCTTAGGCAGTCAGAAAAATAAGATAAAGCTTTTGATTTGAAAATAAACTGGCCGCTTGAAACAGGCCTGACTATATTTACATTATATATTCAACAGAACAGTCGTACCTGTATTAATTAGCCACCAAATGGGAAGTTGCTTTATATTAGACAGAGCTGCTAAATACAGGTAAAAACCATATTTAAACCACATTTAAATCAAGAGCTTAGTTATCTTTTCCTTTGAATGCTTTCGTTTTTTTTTAATACAGATGAGCCTATTTAATTAACGAGTCTAATGTACTTGTATACTATAAACAGTTCAACACCTAAAAATGAAAAACAAAAAATTGTATACAGAAGTTACAAAAACTTGGATTTGGTTTCCCTACATGAAGATCTTAGAAAAATAGAAATATGTAAACAACCAAACGTGACTATAAACGAACAATACAGAACTTTTGAAAGTGATGTCACTGAAATATTTAATAAATATGCTCCATTAAAAGAGATGTATAGGAAAAATGAACAATTACCATGTATGAATAGAGCATTAAGAAAGGAAATCTATAAAAAGAAAATGCTTTTACACAAATTTCAAAAATATAGTACTTCTAAAAATTGGGAAAAATACAGGCAGCAAAGAAATCTAGTTAACAAATTAAAAATTAAATCACATAATAATTATTTTCAAGAAAGATGTGTGGGTGGGGCTAAAACTGCAGATTTTTGGGACACTGTCAAGCCATATTTATCAAACAAAAACAAAACCGCAATGTCAAAAATTATTTTAAATGAAAATGAAAACATTATATCTGAAAATGAAAATGTAGCTGAAATCTTTAATAACTTTTTCACCAATGTTGCTGAAAATATTGGGAAAGATCATTTTTTTGATCCTAGAAATCATCCAAGCTTGACAGAAATAGGTAAACTTCAGATTGCTCAAGATACTTTTACATTCCAGAATACCAATACAGAAACAGTGTCCAAAATTATTACAAAATTTAATGCCAAAAAGGCAACTGGAGCTGATAAAATCTCGGTAAAACTTTTAAAATTTAGTCAGCCTGCCCTCCTACAACCAATAACAGATTTAACAAATATTTCTATTGAGTCTGGTATTTTTCCAGACCAGCTTAAGCAAGCACAAGTCACACCCATATATAAGAAAAATGATCCAATGGATAAATCCAACTACAGACCAGTTAGTATCCTACCAATTCCCTCAAAAATATTTGAAAAAGTTCTGTCTGGACAGCTATCCAAGTATTTTGATAGGATTTTTAATAATTTCCTATGTGCTTTTCGCAAGGGCCATGGCTGTCAAACAACCCTTTTAAGATTACTGGAAGATTGGAAATATGCACTTGACAAAAATGAATATGTTGCTGCTATTCTAATGGATCTGTCCAAGGCGTTTGACTGCCTCCCACATGACATACTTCTTGCAAAATTACATGCATATGGTCTTTCTGAAAAGGCAGTCTCTCTTCTAAAATCATACCTTACAGATAGGAAACAACAAATAAAAATTGGGAATGTAGTAAGTAAATGGGACAGCATTAAAAAGGGGGTACCTCAAGGGTCTATTCTTGGCCCTCTTCTCTTTAATTTTTTTATAAATGATATATTCTGTTTTGTTAAGAAAAGTAACCTTTATAACTATGCTGATGACAACACGCTTTCATTTCACTCACCAAATTACAACGAACTTATATCCGTACTAGAAGAAGAAAGCAAAATTCTAATTGATTGGTTCAGTTTTAACTGTATGCAGGCAAATCCTGATAAATTCCAAGCTATAGCTGTCGGAAGAAAAACTCATGATAAGAAACCTGAATTCAATATTGGTCAATCAAAACTGTCATGTGATGATGTTGTAAAACTGTTAGGTATAGATATTGATTACAACTTAAACTTTGATGTTCATATAAGTAATCTATGCAGAAAGGCAGGTAGACAACTAAATATTATGAAAAGAATTGGGCAAAACTTGTGTAAACTTAACAGGTTAACTATATTTCACACCTTTATACTGTCAAATTTTAACTTCTGTCCAATGGCATGGCATTTTTGTTCTACAACAAATACAATGAAGATGGAGAAATTACAAGAAAGAGCACTTCGTTTTGTATATTCAGACTATATATCAACCTATGACCAACTTCTCGCTAAGATCAATCTCCCAAGCCTACACATTAGACGCATGCGAACAATGGCGTTAGAAACTTTTAAAATTTTAAATGGTCTAGCTCCAGTTGTCTTGGAAAATATTGTTAAAAAAAAGAATGTCAGCTACAGCTTCAGATACTGTAACATCCTACAAATTCCAAGCGTTAAATCTACCAAATTCGGTAAAAACTCATTTAGGTTTGCTGCTCCTGTGCTTTGGAACTCTTTACCAGAAGAATACAGAAACACCACAAACTTCAGTCAATTCAAAAATCTTATAGCATCTTGGAATGGTAAAGACTGCAGGTGTATTGCATGTAAACTGTGAATTAGTAAAAATAACGATTGCACCATATCAACTTTATTAATGTGCAAAGTCTTGTCAACTTCCTTTTCAATGGTAATTGTTCACCATGCTACTATGGTCACTTATAACATATGACTTAATATTTGTGAAACTGACTATTACAATTTGTAAAACTATGCTTGTATATTTACGACTGTTTTGTTCTTGATGTCTGGAATTTGTTAAGAGTGCTCTCAGGCTCTAGGACTAGCGCGTGAAACAAAAGTGTAATAATTATTATGATATGTTCTAAATAAAAATTATAGTTATACTAAGATGCAAGCTGAAATGTATAAACTGTAGGCTAGTCATAAAAATCTTTTAATGAGTCACTATTATTTATTATCTTATTTATTATATCAAAACGTGACTGGGTGGCAGATACTCGATGCACTCCATCACCCTCTGTTGTCAGGTGGTACGTCTAACCCCCTGGACAGGGGTGACTTAAATGGAGTAGCGATACTTTCAGGCGGATGTTTTGACCTCCTGGGTAGAACTGGTATTCAAACACCGGCACGAGTGAAGCCAACCTCCTCATGTGTGATAAAATTTTAAATAAATCTTAGTAAAACTTCTGTGATAAATGAAACTTTTATTAACTATTAAGACATGTCACATTTTAGAAATCCTATATATATATTATGAATGTATTATCTTAACGATTTAATGTTCATTAGCTTTTAACTGTCAGAATTTAACTTAAAATGTGTTGTTTTTTTATACTATGACACACTGTTTAACATTTAACTATGCTTTTATTACAGCCTCTTTACACTTGTTTTTACCCTGTTTACATTTGTTATTATAGTCGGTTAAAAAGCTCCTGAGAGCTTATGTTATTCTATTGTACTTGTCTTGCCGACTCAAAATAAATCTTATTGTATTGTATTTTGTATTGTATTGTATTGTATTGTATCATAAATATTTGACATACATGAGATATTTGCAAGTGGACAGCGATCAGGCGGTGGTCTTACTAATACTCGACTGTCAGTTGCATGACAATATCCAGCTGGGAAGTTAGTAAATGAAATATCCAGGTCTTATACAGATTTAACAATGGAATGAATACAAGTCAAAAATAGTGTGACTAATGATGATAATAAACAGTGAGAACTAAAAAACCAATATGTTCCTTTTGTTTAGAGTTATCGATATTTCCTTAAATTTTGCTACCAGTGTTTTGTATTTTTACAACTACTCGTATTTTTATAAAAATAATAAGCTCATAATATGTTCTCAACTCTGTAAGTCCCAGTGATGGTAAGTATTGACGAATTCATATACATAAATGAAATAGTTTTGTTATCTGTTTTACGGAACCGGCATAGCATACAGTCATGTATTTCTACAGATTCATTTGCAAAGCATATCAGAAACAACAGACATTAACATTTAAGTTATTGCATATCATGTTTAAGTTTACAATAACAACAAGGTAGAAAGACCCGAGATGACTGTGGTTAAAACGACGATTCAAATTTAAGACAGCATAAGCTTAAGTCTTGTTGTTACAGAATATATGACCTTTAAAATAAAGTCTTGGAATATACAGCACCTCATTTATACAAGTCGTTTTGAACGGTGTTAGTATCCCATTTAACGGAGATTTAATAAAATAGATGAACATGGATGGTTTACAGTTAAACTATAACCCTAACCCTATTAAGTTAGCGAAATGCTTAGCCTCACACAATTGTTAATCTTTAGATAACTAGATGGAGACCCGCGCAAGCGGTCTTAGACAACCTACGTTTTACAATAGGACGTAACGCCTGTAGTAAAATGCAGGAGAACTCCGCTTAAAACCACCGTAATAAAATTAGTCATCCCCTTCCACAAAAACTGACCAGAACATGTTTTTACCCCTCCAAAACAAACATTTTTTGCCAGTCTTATGCAATGTATGAGTGGTCTTTTTAAGCGAGGTTTTGCTGCATTGTTATAATAATAACTAACAGAAAATGACATCGCATATTCAGAAGATCCACCATTGATACAATACATATACTTTTTGATGAATTCTACATTAATTTTAAAAAATGAGTGTGATATTTATATCCAATGTCAAAATACATTAGACAAATATACGCCCAGAAAATTACTAAGTTTACGAAATAAAAAGAAAGAAAAAAATGGGCGTACGCCGGAAGTCGAACCAAGCATTCTACCGCTGAACTACTCTACCATAGTTGTAATGGATTTTAACGCAGTTCACTGTTACAATATCAAGATTGTTTTTTTATTTTTAAATGCATGCCCATCAATGAGATTGTTATGCTGTAGCTGTTCTGCAACAATCCCTGTCATCGTGTTCTTGCTGACTTTACTCCAGGAGCTCTGGTCTCAGTAAGATCATTGAGTACCCGCCCTTTGGCTTTGCAATGCTACTGTATTAGCCTCTTATGTTTTTTATGTTTGTGAGCTTTTGCAACATTGTTGAGCCGTTGGGTAGGTTGGAGTTATTTCACCAAAACAACTTGTACTTGTTTTGTGTTGTGAGAACCTGTTGGGGCAAGTGTGAGGTTGGTGCACCCTAGAACCTAGTTTAAACCCCCAGTGGCAATTTGATTTGCCACTGGCCGTTCCAAGGCGGTAACCCTTTCGGGTTCTCCTTTTTGTTAATTGTATGTGGTGTCTTTTTTGAAACTGATCATTTTATTAACCATGCTCTCTTACTTTCTCTTCTTCTTGACTGTGTGGGGAGGCTGATTTTTTCAGAATGTAGCAATATTCATGATATGCATATTTCACCTTTTTTCAAAGAGTGCAACTGAGACAGGCCTGTAATCGTTCGATTTAAGTTAGGAAGATCCATTTGTAGCATGAATTTCAAACCTTGGAAGTTTTCCGGTACTATTTTCGTAAGTATCAATGCATATTAAAATGATATGTCAACTTCAGATGCTCACATATGAGTGCTTCCTCGAAACAAAACAGAACAGCTTGATATCGCACTGTTTCTCCGATAGATCGGCGAACCTATTCTTCAATAATATGGATATCTACAAAACATAATTTTTTTGCAAGATTTAGGTATCGATAGTATTGATTATAATGTCAAACTGCAATATTGTCATATCTACATAAATTGTTTTTGCTTCGTTCTATACTTGTTGGTACATATAAAAAGCAATGTATATATGATATGTGTCAAGATATGTGTCAAGAGACCAATTCAAATGAAAAGTTTTCTGTAACATGCTTGCGAATGAGTTTGTATCTGAAAAAAACATGTCCATTTCTATAACACGTAAATCAATAGCTTATCTTTATTTTTCGGCGTTAGCTGTCTAAGCTCACTTTTGACCTAATTTATTAACCAATGAAGTGTTGTAAATAATACTCGTATTATATTATCATGCAGCGGGAAAATTAAATAAACTATTTCGATTGGTAGCTATTTCCACCGGAGAGGCATCTAGCAGGGTGAAGAGGTATCTAGTGGGACTTTTAAACAATTAGTTAATACACTGTTTGAAACGATTATTGCTGTGACGTTTAGATCTTTGCTATTCTCTTGTGTTGAAAGATGTTGAAATGAGGCACAATACAGTACTCGGCATTGGCTAGGATTTTTTGTCAACAACAATACAGTCACTCTTTTATATCAACCTATACAAAATGAAAGTGAAAGTAAGTGGAAATGGCTTAAAGAAAACGATGTTCCACTTTCACTGTAAAGCTTAAAATTGAAGTAATAAAATCCGCGAGATTGAATTATTGTAATATTTGTGAGTATTTAGTTAATGGAAATTTATCACAGCTCATTCAGTAATTGAAATGTTTTCCCGTCTCTTAAATCGGTCAGCTGTATATAATATGCTACGCGATATAAACAATGAGTTCGCTATGTAAGTCTTGAAGTCTTCACTAAAATTTTTTTATTCTTTCAGCAATTGATATATCATCTGATACATTATGTATTAAGAATAAACACAACCAATGCATTTTACAATACGTTTCTTATATAAAACTCATTCTTTATCGCGACTGAGGATTTTACAATGTGCTTACTTGTCTTAAATCTGGCAACAACGTGTAATATGTTACGCGAAAAAACTGCGGGTCCGCTATTAAGTCATTGTGAAGGATTCACAATGAAATTATTTAATTTACACGTAAATCAAGATGAAGTGAATAATACCAGCTACAAACTGCATCATTTCATAAACAATCTACGCCGTTTATCTTTTTTAAAGATATTTCTTGTTTCAAATCTGATGATAGATTTTAAAATAAAATTGCAAGAGCGTATCTAATGCTTAACCGTCTAAAAGACATAAATGTTTTCTACTACTTATTCAGAGATATAAAATACACGAAAAGTGAATTAAAAGCAGTAAATACGGCAATGTATTTGTTGCGACTTGTTATTTGGCTAAAATGAAATGCATATTTTTACCTACGCCGCCAGGTTGAGTGCATTAAAAAATTAATATTAAAACAATAGACACAACACAACATTAAAGAAAGGTAAAAGAATACCAAAAACGGTTTACTGAATTTGTAAGCCATCTGCAAAAAAGATGAGTAAGTGACTTTCGTGCTCCTACCAGAATCACACTTTATTAAGAAATTACTTGTAAAATGTACCCTGATGTAAGACAGATGTAAGATGTAAGAAAAACCATGCAAAACTACTTGAAGAGGAACATAGAGAAAAGCCTGGTTAATTTATTGTAAAGTAAATTTTTTAAGTATAAAAAGTCTGTGAAGTATTGTCGGCGTAAGTGTTGTCCGACATTCTATTAAGTCTTCATTTGTTATATTTAATTTCATTGTTCTACAAATAGTCTCGCTCTTATGATAAAAAGATCTCGCTTTGAAACATTGCTTGGAAACAGCTGGTGATTAAACCACATATAAATATGCCGCCCTGGACTTCTAATGCATCAGCGCTATGCCAGGGTGTCATTGGTTCAACGGTTTCCGCGGACATTTTACAAAACAGGACCCGAACCAATAAAAGAAAATAAATGAAAGTACCGGTATCAATTTCTTCAATTTATTCGCAAAACTCACAAGGTTGAAAACCTGCTTGGCCAAATGCATGGCTTAAAGTAAACAACAGTGGACACACAAATTGTCTTGGTGAAATCACTCCAACCCACCCATCAGCTCAACTACGTTGCATGCAAAAGCACACAAACATATAAAACAGAAGAACCTTATAGCATTGCAAAGCAAGAGAGGCGGGCGATCACTCAATGATCTTACAGAGACCAGAGCTCCTGGATTCAAATCAACAAGAACACGATGACAAGGATAAAAGAAACAAACCGAGCTTCTAGGTTCTTATACATGATATCCCCATAAACCTTCATAAACCCTTAAACCCTGCCACCGTCAAAGAAAAGTTAATAAACGAAGATTTATTTTCGTGATGTATTTTATTATTCATACGAAAGAAACTTTTATTATTCATATTAAAGAAAATAGCTATATGATTATGATAAATGAAATGGAAGAAATTTGGACACAAAGTGATCATGATCTTTCTTTTGAACAAATTCAATGAATAAATTTGTCATCCCTGATGTATTTCTTTCATTCAAGTATTGTAAAGTAGTGATTTGTATACATTTCAAATATTTTGGAAGTAGTGAAAACCTTCTAAAGTATTGCCTTTAAGAATATATTTAAAAGCTCTAATTGAGACTGCATTAAATATCAAAGTGTTTAATTGTCGACAGCTTTGCCAAAGTAAATAAGGGTTTCTATTTTTAAAACGAGAAAATCATGTTACAGATTTTTAACCGGTTAACCGGAACTTGTAACCGATAAGTTAACCAGTTAACCGGAAATACAGTTCAAATTTTCAAAATTTTATGATTAATATGAACCTAGAAATGACATTTAAAATGTGTCTGCACTCAGTTAATTTCATAAACTGTTAAAATAGTTGTCGAAAGGGAATTCTTCGTTCTATATGTTGAACAGCAAAAAAATTAATGTTCAACACGTAATAAATAAAGAATCGAGCTCATGTCCAATATTCTAAATACAATTTAAAGAAATTCAGCTTAATAATGAAACTACTTCAATAAAGCGACTGTCTATTTAAAATAAAGATATGTCTGATGGAGAGAAAAACTTTTATAAAAAGAAGATTACTTCTTTTAAGATCTTGGGAATTTTCAGCCTTTAAATGGCGAGTACTTGCGTGTAACTACTAACTTGGTCTTAATTTTACTACTTGATCGCATGTTAAAGATTTCTATTAAAATCTTGAAACAGAAATGCTTGTATCAGTAGGGTGGTAATGTAATATCCAAAGCTGTAGTCTCTGGCAATTTGAACACATTCATTTAAAAAAGGGACCGAAATACTTAACAAAATTTAACCATATCAGGAAAGGCCAAAAACAGCTCTACAAGTTATAAGAGGAGATTTAGAGAGAAAACCTATTGTGAAAACACTACAATTTCAAAAATAAGACACTCCAACACATACAAATACAAAAATATTGGGATTACTGCTTAGGAACGGCGCAGGGGCAGCATTTAATTGGTCGGTTCCAAAAATCATTTACTACTGGCCAAAGAGAGGTTGGAGGAAGGGATAGAAACAAATGATAGTCTCTACTGGGTAGCGAGCCCGTACCGTCACGGCGACAGCGCCTAGCCATGCAATTCAGACAACGCTACCGACTAAGCTAGCCTGGACAACCACAAAAAAGTTGATCGGATAACCGTGATAAACGTTTTCATTACTACACGGCTTCGGTTACGGAGTATTTTACTGATAACAGTACTGGCTATATGTACGAGGTGTCTTTGTTTTGCCGTCACACTGCATAAATAGCGCTTCTGTGAATTTCAAATAATATTTCACTTTTTTCATCTATTTGAAACTGAAATAACTCAACCCGCAATGAGAGAAAACTTTGGGGTGCGATTTATTAACCAGTATCTTCATAAGCCTAATTTCTTAAGTATATCAAGTATTCAAAACAAATTGATTTATTTGTTGTAATGAATAAATTCTGCAATAATTATATAACACTCAAACTTATAAGCAAACATTTATTTGCCATCCATTGATTCCCTTGCTCATCGTATTCGACTAATCTCTGCTGAAGATGTGATAAGACGGCGCACTTTTCCAGTAAGAATGGATAATGTCAATTCATGTTGTCCATTGAACGGTAAGGCATGCTGCTACAAGATAAATGATATCTATTGAGTTTTAAAATTACTTTCTCTTGTATAAGAACCACATACAAAAGGAACATCTTTGTTAGCGATCGAGCTATTAATCTCTGAGCGCACACGCTGGAATGCTCTGGCAAAATATGTCGGCTTTTCAAGCTATTAGTTCTATTAAAATATTATGTGTTTGCGGAGTACTTGCTTCCTTAAGGTTAGTATTTCTCATTTTAAATGATTACACAAATCATTGATATTTCTTAATATTTTAACAAGACAAATAATACAGAAAATTATACATTTTTTAAGGGGCCATAACATGTAAGAAATTATCTCTATAATCTCAAATTGTAAAAAATACTTAGAATGCAATAGGTAAACATTGTGCATGATCAGGCTTGCAAAAATTTGGGCAAACGAACGAACGAACGAACGTACGAACGTACTTAACTAACTAACTAACTAACTAACTAACTAACTAACTAACTAACTAACTAACTAACTTACTTACAAGAAAGCAAGAAAGCAACTAAGCAAGCCACCAACCAAGCAAGCAAGCAACCAACCAACCAATTAACAAACAACTAACCAACCAAACAAACAATCAAACAAACAAACGAACAAACAATGAATAAATAAATAAATTTAATTTAAAAATATTAATTATTTTAACCCAGGTTAATCGAAAATATTTTTTAAATAAAACCTTAAATAATGCCTCCATATGTATGTTCTTAGTCTGTTCGTTCGACCGTCAGTTCTTCCTTTGAAGCCTCGGTCCGTTAAGCCATATATCCATACAATTATGTAAACATTTGAGTATTGGCGTTCGAAGTTTGGACTTGGAAAAAGAAATTAAAATGTAACGACGTGGAAGAGCTACTACAGTAACCATCTACCGAATAGAAACTTTAAATATATGTTCGTCATCAAGTACAAATGCTCATAATACTCTGTGTGGCTGGGTTTATTTTTTTCTGAAGAGCGGGTCGGAATATTGGGTGTGCAGTGTTCTTAAAACCCTTCCTTCAAAATTTGACCTATTCTACAGTTTTCAAGATATTGTTTTGAAACTTTAAACATCAATCATCAAGTGAGAAATATAGAGACAACATTGTAATGTCTCCTCGGACAAAGGGATATTGCTTGGGGATTAATCACATTCAGTGATAGCTCTAGCTTGTGATTGGTTTAAACAGTTTTTTGTCGAAGTTATTGCTTATGCAGTCAGTCAAAATCTTTCACAAACAGAATTGAGACACAAACAGCATTGTTGTTTATGATTAAAACACGGTTCTGTGGCAAGTTATGTTTGAAGTAATATTATGCCCTTGAATATGGGATACGGACATGCATTACAATATGAATATACGATATCCCCATACAGTCTAGATAAACAGCGTTGAAAGATAGAGGATATATTTTAATATAACTATATTCAATGATAATTTCCGACCCGAGCATATTGTGATCAACCTAACAATAAAAAACCAGCCATGTATGTCACCCTGATCTACCTGAATAAAAACGAAGTTACTGTTGGGCATTGCCATTCAGAAATATTTTACATATTGTCAAACTATAAAGAAAGATGTTTGTTATTCATCGAACTGAAAGAAAATATTCATCGACATGTCAGTTTGGTCTAAATTATTTAAAACGATAAAATCTTTAAGTCAGAGAGCGCAGGTGTTAGAATCCGCTTCTAAGTTCCGAACTATCTTCATATACTTGTTGGTGTATATATTATGAAATTACACTCTATAAATATACAAAGTCATCGTACATGATGTTGCAAAATTATTTGGGCGATCAAGAAAACAATGTCTAGAGTTTGATGCAAAATTTTTTAATATTTTGAAAGTTTTGCTAATTCATTCTTTCAAGCAGCGACGTCGTTTTTTTCATTGGGTAAAATTTCACCAATTTATTTTCTGACTGGTATGAAAAGCATTCATTGTATAATTTTTATGTGTTCAAAGATCGTTTTAAAGCACAGGAAGCTTTTGACTGAAGAAAAAAAAAGAAAAAATAATGCAAATTAATATAATTGTTTAATATGATGAAAAGAAACAACAACACTTTATGTTTTTATATTGACATGTCCCATGTGCAAATGATGAGGTATTATTCACATTCATGTACTCGCGAAATCGTCATAAAAACCTGCCGTGTCGTAAAGACAGACCATGGTAATTTGTAGGAATTGATTTACAACACTAATAACCAAACTTTTTAAATTTTTTTTTCGATTAAATTAGGAATGTGTGGAGAAATAAGATTCTAATAGTATAAAGTTTACATAGTGTTCACAAGTTAAATAGTTCATGGTTTACCGTTCCGGTGTGGTCCATTTGAGCATACGTCATCAAAACATTTTCGAATTACAGTTTCGATTGTTAATAATTAGTGGTCTATTTCAAGAATAGTTTTTTCTAGATTGCCAACGACCCAAGTAATGTTAGAATAGTTTCTAATATAACTCGGAAAAGATATTTGCGTCAAAACTCTCATATTTAGATTTCTCTGATCTCATTTGCTTATTTTTTTCTTTAATGGTATATTTCCTTACTAAATTTAAAATGATCGCTTTGAATAATTATATAGGCATCGTGCCATGATTTATTTTTATATCTCGTGAATATTGAAACGAAAGAAAGTCGTAATGGAAATAAATGGGAATTTTCAGGATTAGAGTTTGACAGCCCAAACACTAAAACTTTCACTTAGCTCTAGCTCTCTGTGTTGCATTTTGTTAAAAATATTGTGTGCTTGTATTTTATAGCTACTTCATTTTAAATACGTTTCGTAATGACGAACTGTTTGTTGGTCGCTATATTTGGAATTTCGGCGCGTAAAGCCTTTTACTACAGGAACCCAAATTGCATCTGTGTCGTTAAATCCTAAAATTCGTAGTATTTCAGAATTGCAAATTGCTTTCAAATCTTATAAGTCTCTTGAATCATTCTAATGTCTCATTGATGCGAACCAATCAGCTGAACAATGTTTAACAACACATCGTAAAGTTTGAGGCGCCCTAAATAAACAGTCCCAACAGTTTTATAGTTTGCCACTTAATTTCAGAACACACAGACTATTAGTAGACATTATTCAAACTCTCTCATTCATACAATCGTAGTAAGGAAGATCGGGATCTCTTACATTACAAGATATGTCAAAATAAATCTAGAAGTTCTTAGAGTAATGTTAAATGCAAATGGTAAACAGTAGCTCTTTTGCATACATGTATATAACAATTACATGCATTTTCGCTGTGTTTTATATCCTTGTTAAAAGAAGGCAAAGTAAATTAAAAAATAAACTCAATATTCATTATTATTATACTGCAAATAAATTTGCTTGAATTTGATTGGATAATTTGACGTTGATGTATAACCGTATTTACGGCTCGGCCGTAGATATTATATAGTTATTTGGTTTCTTGACAGGGAATGTGAGGATATATTGCCGGTCTGGGTGTCATATTTCCCGAGCCGCAGGCGAGGGATAATATGACACCCAGACCGGCAATATATCCTCACATACCCTTTCAGGGAACCAAATAATTATTTTGTTATACTGCAAAAAAAGCAACATATGCATATCAGGAATCGCCACACTCAAAAAACACAGCCTCCCCACGCAGCGAAAAAGAAGAGAGGAAGAGAGAGAGAGAGAGAGAGCTCATGTTTTATATATGTATGTCAATTCAAATAGGACGCCACAAACAATTAATAAACAAGAGAACCTTTGGGGATACCGCCTTGGAACGGTCAGTGGCAAAACAAATTGCCACTGGGGGTTTAAACCAGGTTCTAGGGTGCACCAACCTCACACTTGCCCCAACAGGTTCTCGTATCACAAAACAAGTACAAATTGTCTTGGTGAAATAACTCCAACCCACCCATCAGCTCAACAATGTTGCATGCAAAAGCATACAAACATATAAACATAAGAATTTAATAGCATTGCAAAGCCAAAGGGCGGGTACTCAATGATCTTTCCGAGACCAGAGCACCTGGAGTAAAATCAGCAAGAACACGATGACAGGGATAAAAGAAACAAATCGAGCTTTTTAGGTTCTTTTAAGAAAAGATTTCCCCATAAACTTTCATAAACTCTTACACCCCTGCCACCGTCGTGCAACCAAAGAGGTAAGCATAATTATCAACTGTAGATGGGTTAATCACCAGGCCTGCAGAGCGCTGTAAAATATCATGTTGGTAACCTTTCTTTTTAAATTTACAGATGGTTTTTACGAATAACCGGGAGAAATTAACATCGCCTTTTATCTTCTTAAGTTTATAAATTAAATCTCCATAAAAAACTGGCTGTGAAATTCCTTGTTGCAATAGTGATTTTAAACTGCAGCTGTATTTATGAATTAGATCTGGATATCGGCGATAAAACTTGCAAAAGGGTTTCCTTAATTTGTGATACCGATAACCTTGTTTTAAAAGTTTTTCTGTAATGCAAAGATTACGTTCATTGAAATCATTCACATCGTTGCAAGCTCTTGTTGTCGTCCGCCATTTTGTTTTGAATTTCCGGAAAAATGCATATTTTGAAGCCGATTTTGTAAATTATAAAGCGGTATGCTTAGGGATTACTAAACTTGTTACAGAAAATATTTGTGTTATATTTTTAATGTTTAAAACGATCAGATTATTCTCAAATTTAGTAAATAAATATCAAATCGATAATCCATTCAATTTCTATAGAAGTGACGTCATGCAGGTAAATTAATGACGTCAGACATGTAATTATTGAGGTTCTCAGAGGGGAATTAAGCCGTGCGGCATTAAATAAGCGAAATAAATGAAAAATCGATATTTTCTTATTATTTTTGTCTTAAAAAATCTTTGAAGTATAATAAAACAATTATTTGGTTCCTTGAAAGGGTATGTGAGGATATATTGCCGGTCTGGCTGTCATATTATCCCTCGCCTGCGGCTCGGGTAATATGACACCCAGACCGGCAATATATCCTCACATTCCCCGTCAAGAAACCAAATAACTATATAATTCTTTCTGAATTACCGACAAAAGACAGAACAGTAAAAAAATGACATAGCTGACAAAACGTCAAGCAAGGGTAAGGTTGTCATATAGGAACGGTGGAAATAGAAATAAGGCCGCTATGGACCCGAAACGTTTCAAGGTGCGCGATCTCTTGCTTGACAGTTGCAAAATCAATAACGTGTTACCGTTATCATTACCTTTTAGCAACCCTAGAGCTTTAGAACTTTTTAAAGATGGTTCTTATGATTAATATACTTCACGGAATTGACTGATTGAGTCGCTCTCCATTTTACCGGATAATATTTATGTCAAATGTGTTACCTCTGTAGTATTTGTACACCCCTTGTTGATGACCTGTTTTAAATTTGCTATGAACTCGATTTTAGGTTATCTCTTTTTGTGCATTGTCAAGATGACATTATTACAGCCTTTTACAACACATCGAGACATTAATCCATCTTGGGTCAACGCAACATATATTTTATAGAGCTTGTAACAGTATTATCCTTGCATAACAGAAGAAACTTTCAAAACGGCGTTATCGGTACCGCAAAAATGTTCTCCACAGTTTTTCGAAAAAAAAACACCTTAGTGTCAAATCAAAAAGAAAGGATACCAACATGATATTCTAGAGCGTTCTGCATGACCCCAAGTGCCAATTTGATTTGCTACTACCTGTTTGAAGGCAGTAACCCCTTATGTTCTCTTTTTCTATTATTGTCTTCTAAATTGATCATTTTATAGACGCGTGAAGTGTTTTCTTCTCCGGCCCTACTCATCCTAAGCATTTCGTCACCAATTATTTAAAAGATTAATTCACAATCAAAATTATAATCTTCAAACAAATCTAATGATAGTTTGATAAATTAAATTGTTTTTCAATATGCTTTCGATTAAGGGATTGAACTCAAGTAAAACAAATAGGCAGGACTCCACTGAAGGTCTTTATTTTTGAACAGAACAGATCTTTCATTTACACCCAAGTATGGTAACATACAATTAGGGCAATATAACACAGTATCTATTAAATAATACTAAGAAAATTGTCTTACGGTTGGTAAGTGAAAGTGTATGTTTTCAATGGATGAGAAATAATATACAATGTATTCAAGTACACATACAAAATATGATGATTTATATCCACGAGGCAAATTACTGTCTGAGGTATGGGAATAATTATATCCAAATTGTTGCTTTACTTACATGAAAATCATAAACACATAATTATCTTAACCATGTTAGACGATTCTTGTCGACAGTCGTGTATTTAAGAATGGTTTCCCTGTATGAGATATTAATGGTAACACTAAATAATGATAAGCATTTTAGTTGATTCAGTAATAACACAAAAATAAAAAAAAAACTGTTTATTTTGTAGTCATCGAACATAAAGGTTAAGAAAAAGTCTGGTTTTAATTGAAACTGTTTAAATTGATTTATGAACATGCAGATACTCAAAGAAATTTCTTTAACAGTGGTAAATACTAATGCCGCTAGTTTGTTGAATATTTACAGCTGCATTGTATAGCACACCCATGCTTTTTTGACGTATGGTTACCGGAGTGAAAATAAAGAGCGAAACGCTACACAAATAAGAATTCAATGAATGTAACAAACAATACAATAATTGGAATGTGTCATAAAACATGAAAACCCCAGACAGGAAATACATCCTGTTTAAAAGCCTTGTTATAGTACTTATAAAATTACATTTGTTTAAATGTTTCGGCAAGTTTTGAGATGGGTGGTTTCAATTTCCCAGCCAATATAGATTTGGATATCGTTCAATCACCCCCGAGGATATACTTCCTGCTTTTTTGAATTTGCCTTTGGCGTTGTCTTTGATATGCAGGATTTATATTCTAAGATTCCATTCTGTTTAGTTCCACCCATTGTTTTCTCGTTTAGGGCAAACCCATTCGTTTATCTGGGGAAAATACGCCACTGAACATGGAATGGTATTATTCTTGAAATACCGCATTGAAGGTTCCATGTCCACCGCCATATGCACACCATCGTTTGGGATGGTCAAATGTTTACTGTTTATTGCTGTAAATGTTGAGGAGTCGCGCTCAACACGGGGCTAGGCGGCGTGGGCAGAATATGCAATTACATTACTGTCCATGAACACGCTCAATCAAACCGAGCCTGCAATATTTTCATATTTGTCGTGTTCGATGGCTTTCAAAGTTCCCTTTTCATCTATTTCACCATTAATATATAAACATACAAATAACAAATCTACAAACAAGCCGTTAAAATTTGTTTTATATAAACAAATAAAGATTATATGAACAGTAATTTTCGCAGCTCAACAAACAAAAATAACAAATGAAATGAGCTTTTAAAAATACCATAATTTTCCCTTAAATTCTATAAACTTTCATCGCTGCCCCATTCTTTGCAATAACGACGGAACTAGCAACAACTAGCAACCCATTTAATAGCTGCGAAAGAACGATTAATCATGGTGTAATCCGATAGATGCTATCCAATAATCTTCGAAATTACTTTGTGTCTGCTAAGATACGGTATAAGAAATTTCTGTTAGATGATATTACCCGGCGTTACTTAAGTTTTTTCTTTTTGTCAATGTTGCATTTTTAGCCATAACACAAAAGTTATTTAACTAACTTGTCAGCTGTATATGTGCTTTTTGCGTTATTTTCATTCGGGGTTCACATACTTTAAACAACCTAATTGTTTTCAATATCCAACTGAAAAACACTATATCCTTTAAGTATTATTTGTGGGAAAACTTACAACAAGAAAAAAATTCTTTGAAAGCATTCCACACTCATTCACACGCTATTTGTGCAGTGTGGTGGTCAGTACAGTTATCAGCAAATAAATGGTTTCCGGTGTTATGCAGTGATGATAACGCTTATCAGGGTTAACCGATTAACCTTTGTGGTGTTTTCCCGGCTAGCACGGCTAAACATTGATTCTTATTTGTTGCTTTCAGTGGTGTTCAGTGCCTTTAAACATTTATCCATATAGCTTTCAACACTGAAACAAACATGATAAAATATTTAAATTTTGTTCTAAATTGCGATCACAACCTTGGTAGGAAGAAATATAAAACCTACACATATCTGTAATATCGTTTACTTACGTGTAATTTGTGATTTAGTCACTGCGCATTTTCTATAACATGATTTTGAGCAAGCATTTTGCTTCTGAGAAGATTTGTTCAAATAAATTACAAGAATCTTGTCTGATGCCTGTAATATTAGAGGATAACCTGAAACCAAGCTACATGATTAATTGTTACAATGTTACATGTCAAATCTTGGCGAATGGTGAAATATTAAATTTTCTTATACTATTTTAGAGTTGTTCTTTAAATTAAAGATGCCAACTTTAACACAATCGCAAATAAATTTATAGGATAGGTTTGGTTTTATATAGATGCCCCAAAAAGATGCGCATACGTATCATGAATGTTCAAAATAAACAACCTACTGTATCTAAAACGTTTAAAATATTGCACAAAGAAAGTAATTCATAGCTTGTTTGCGTTTGGATACAAATAGCACTCTTTGATTAAATGATGAAATAAAAGACAATTGAAAGCCAGTAAACACGACAAAGCAGAAAAGATCACATCACATCACGTCGTCTTGTCCTGTCTCCATGATTATAAAACAGAGATTAAAAACCAGTCTCAAATCTCAATGATCTTATTGGCTGAAATGGCGATCAGATGCTTTAGATTTGAGAAAGGTTTCTAAACCCTGTTTTATAATCTTCAGCACTGGTTTTTCTAGGCCCTTATTGAGCGTTATATCAAACTGTACTATGTCGAATTGTTCAGTGCGGATATTCACATGTCTTTCTTTTGACGTTGTTAGTGATGGGTTATTACGAGACGTGAGTGATATTGTGTGACGTGATTTTCTTCACATAATGACGCTATTATGATGGAGTTTCGTGTCTCTTTGCTAATGTTATAGGTGTTGCCAGATTCCCAAGTGATTTATTGTATATAGAACTATCAATGTTGTTGTGCAAATCTTTTATCATCATAGATTAATTGATTTATAGGGCACCGTGCTGTGCGGCTGAATTTTATTTACTTCCCTATATATGTAACAGACTCAATCAATTCAAGCCGTTTATACATGTATTGATCATTGGTTTTAAAGTTCTCTTTTCTTTTTTAAGAAAGGTAACCAACATCATATTCGGCAGAGCTCTGCAGGTCTGGTTATTAACCCATGTACAGTTGATCATTATGCTTACCTCTTTGATTGCACGACGGTGGCAGGGGTTTAAAAACAGTGAAATATGCATATCAGCAATGGCCAGATCCAGCAGACACAGCCTCCCCACACAACCAAAAAGTAGAGGGGAAAAGAGAGCAACGTATTACAATAATCAGTTTCAAAATGTACGCCACAAACAATTAACGAAAGTCAGAACCCGAGGGGTTACCGCCTTGGAACGTTCAGTGGCAAAACAAATTGCCACTGGGGGGTTTAAACCAGGTTCTTTGGTGCACCAACTTCACACTTACCCCCAGAGGTTCTCAAATCACAAAACAAGTACAAGTTGTCTTGGTGAAATAACTCCAACCCACCCATCGGCTCAACAGTTTAGATTTTAAGAGTTTATGAGGGTTTATGGAGAAACCTTTTCTTAAAAGAACCTAGAAGCTCGAATTGTTTCTTTTATCCCTGTGATCGTGTTCTTGCTGATTTCACTCCAGGAGCTCTGGTCTCGGTAAGATCATTGAGTACCCTTTGGCTTTGCAATGCTATAAGCTTCTAATGGTTTATATGTTTGTGTGCTTTTGCATGCAACATTGTTAAGCCGATGGGTGGGTTGGAGTTATTTCACCAAGACAACTTGCACTTGTTTTGTGCTATGAGAACCTGTTGGTGCAAGTGTGAGGTTGGTGCACCCTAGAACCTGGTTTAAACCCCCAGTGGCAAACTATTTTGCCACTGATCGTTCCAAGGCGTAACCCCTCGGATTTTCACTTTCGTTAATTGTTTGTGACGTCCATTTTGAAACTGATAATTTTAATACCATGCTCTCTTTTCCTCTCTGCTTGTTGGCTTTGTGGGGAGGATGTGTCTGCTGGATGTGGCCATTGCTGATATGCAGATTTCACTTTTTCATCTACTCTAATGTTTTAAATATCTACTGTGCTATTCAATCATTTTCAAGCCTGGTCGTCTTGACAGTTGTATTGTAATTGCTATCAATGAAAGAATGTGTATACATGTTCACACTATTTTAATACTCTTCTCGCCCGCTCCAGTACCATACAATTTCCCACTTATAACAGTTCGATAGTTTCCCCGCTACCGCATGTCCTATACTAGACCCATACTTAATCCGCACAATCTAGAAACATGTATAAACTACAAACCAGATACAAATTTTGCCGCACGCTCCAAACCTATTTTTTACCAACACACACACTAGACCGATGTTGTACACGCACTCAAAAGACCTTTATTTTACCCACACAGACCAGACCCATACTTTACCTACACAGCAGACCCTTATATTACGCGCACACTTCAGACCTATATTTTACCCGCATATAACAGAATCATACACAACTCGCAAAAACAAGACCCAAAGTTTATCTGCTCAAATAAAACCCAAATCTTACAGACATAAACTGACCCATATATGTCTCGGACAAGCCCCAATTTTTCCCGCATACACTAGACCCATATTTTACCCGCGCTTACCAGACCCGTACTCTACCCCTACACCAGAACAATATTATACATGTTCGCTAGACCCATATTTTACCCGTACACGCAAGAAAAATACTTTGACCGCACACACTAGACCCATATTTTCCCGCAAACCAGACACTTATTTTACCCGCACACCAATGACCCGTATTCTGCCCTCACACACCTGTCCTATAATGACTCCACTGTTTTCTTCTTGAAAATAAAATACGATAAATAAACATCCCAAATTCATATTTAGGTCGTTTTTCCGATATTATTAGGTTACATATACGTTGCCAAATAGATTATGCATTGACAAGAAAATCAAGAGGAATTTAGACAGATTCATCTTTCATCGATATATCGTATATTGTGTGATATGATTGATGTTTATATTATAAAGAGTTTGTTGTATAGCATCAAGTAAAATTCTTCCGATTTAGATAGAATTGTTGCTAATGTATCTCGCCGACTTCTTATCGCTTGATTGCTCTGTTAAAAAGATAACACACACAATTAGCACAAACTAAACGCCGGAGGAATGTCCCTATTTACACTTAGTGTTTGATATTACTTGCTTTATTAAGGCAACCTTTGCTCAAAGCCATTCCTATGTGTTTGAATTATGCATCCCTTATTAAATCTGTTCTAAAATTATGCACGCAAATGTATGCTTGAACGTCAAAATAATTAAATTATCATTTCTTTTAATGATAATTCATTTTAATTGTTTTAATTGTGATTATTCCAACAACTTGTTTCATATGTTTGCTCAAAATAATTAAGTTCAAATCTTCATTCTAGATAAAAAATAGAGAGGATTTACAAAGTCCATAACATTTTTAATATGTTTGTTTTAAATGATTTCAAGAAATCATATCAGCACCTGTATCACATAGCATATTTGTTCGGGATTTAGAACTCGGGGAAATCTTTTCTTTAAAGAACCTAGAAGCTCGATTTGTTTATGTTATCCCTGTCATCGTGTTCTGGTTAATTTAACATCAGGACTCTGGTCTCGGTCAGATCATTGAGTACTTGCCCATTTGACTTATCAATGCTATTAGCTTCTTATGTTTTTTATGTTTGTTCGCTTTTGCATGCAACATTGTTGAGCTGATGGGTTAGTAGGAGTTTTTTCACCAAGACAACTTGCGCTTGTTTGTTGATATGAGAACCTGTTGGGGCAAGTGTGAGGTGGGTGCACCCTATAACCTGGTTTAAACCCACAGTGGCATTTTTTTTTACCACTGACCGTTCCAAGGCGGTATCCCCAAGGGTTCTCGGTGTCGTTTATTGTGTGTGGCGTCATATTTGAATGGACTCACTTATAACAACATGCTCTCACTTCATCTCTTCTTTTTCGCTGCGTGAGGAAAATGGAGCATGGATAAAAATGAACAAGTTCAAAATAGACACCACAAACAATAAACAGAAAATGGGAATCCGAGGGGTTACTGCCTTGCAGCGGTCAGTGGCAAAGCAATTTTCCACTGGGACTTTTAACCAAGTTCTATTATGGTGCACCTACCTTACACTTGCCCAAAGTTGTTCCTTAAAGATCATTTTTATAAAATAAAATAAAAAAAAATGAAATAACCACATAGAGACAACACGGCGTTCCTACGCAGGTAAAAGTAACAGCAAACGAGACATAGAGACAACACGGCGTTCCTACGCAGGTAAAAGTAACAGCAAACGAGAACACGAGCTTATAATTTGATTATAATTTCAAACCAGGTGCTAGGGTTCGCCATCCTTACACTTTCACCGTCAGGTTCTCACATTACTATAAACAGGTACAATCTGCATTGGTGAATTAAGTCTCACCTCTAACATATGCATATGCCACTTTTTACCCACTCGACTCTCTAAAATGTTGCCAGCAAAAGAACTAAAAAAATACAACACGCAAAACATAAGCTAATTGCACTTCGAAGTGACTTAGTTAGGTACTCGAGGAAATCACTAAGACCAAAGCACTTGTAAGAGAAAAAAAAACAACTAAAATCACGTTAGCTCAAAATATATGTCTTAATTCCAGTTACATTTTCAATAAATCGCTCGAACAAAGCATTTCACTTGACGTGCCATATTTGTAAAGAAATATGAAATAAAGCAGACAGCTCATTATTTCAACTGATTTATGAATATTGTGATATAAAAATCATACAATGTAATAAAAACAAATTAAAAAATGAAAAAATCTCTTGCTATCAGTAATGAATATGACGTCATTTTCTGTTATCTGGAACACTGGTAACTGGGTAAATAGCAGTACGGTATAGCATTTTACATTTATATTGTCTTAAAAATAGTATATAGGTGATAATTAGCAAAATTTCGTATTTTTGTGCAAAATGATTATTTATGGAGCAAAATGGTGCAAATGGAAATTTTTGCGTACATATTTGACTTTTTATTGAAAGTTTTAAAATGAATTTAATGCAGATAAACGTTTCTCCTTGTATTAAGAAGATGAAGATAAATTACATTTAATATTCGAGTGTAAAACAATTTTACGTTTTGTGATTCTTTCATTTGCATTTCCATTACTGCCCATGAACAGGCTCAATCTAACCGACCCTGTAATATTTTCATATTTGTCGTGTAAGGTGACTTTCAAAGTTCCTTTTTCATCAATTTCTTACTTCGTGCTTGTAATAAACAGAAAACTTGGATTTAGACTTCAGCCAAATGGTAGATTGTTGAAATGAGCATCTGTATAGGGTCTCTGCGGAAGAATTTCGTCATTAATTCGTAATGAACAAAGTAAGATGTTTAGTGATGACCATTCAATTCTGTATTTCGGGATTACCAGTAGAATCAAGGTATGTACTAAAACATTCATTTTAGGGGTGTTCCGTTATTGAATAGCATTTATATTGTTACTTAATGACTTTTAAATGTTGAGCATTCGTGTGTTGATGTTAAACATTACACTGTAGTTGTAGAATTAAGCTCGACATAATCTTCAATGCATAATCAGTTATTTGAAGTTTAAGACAATTATATTCCACACGTTCGAGTATCATCTTAGAATGCGCATACCGTATAGCGGGTTATTTGAACTCTGTCACTCTTGCTAATACTCTGCTCGAAATGGGAGCTTGCGATTCGTGGGGGAAGGGGCGATTATAGAAAGGGCATAAAGTTAGTTAGCGTGACATAATGTTTATTATTTTTATTTTGCTGAAGTTTTTAATTGTTTATTATTTGTTTTAGAAATTTGAGTGATTTTCTGGTCATTTATCGAAATATTTGTTCAAATGCTTTAAATATTAATTAAAGTGTTCAAAACAAATCACGTTAAAATATGCAATTGATAATTTTTTTATTCAGAATATAAAGCTAAAGTCATAGCATATATAGAATTAAGAGAAAGTTGACATGTAGAAACTATGCTATGTGCAATAACAAATTTGAATACAGTACACGATGTTTATTTGTTTAAAGCATAAAACATTTCTTCACTCGTATTTGAAATCACAAAACACAAATGTACAGAAGAAATAACGCAATGTATCTGTTAACAAAAATACATGACGGTAACACATCAACATAAATTTACAACTTGAGAAACCCGACAATATATTTTTCAAACGTATCTTTTCAGAGGAGACCCTCTATGTTAACAATGATTTATCATTTCATTACGTTGTCTAACATTCATTTGTTACTCCTTAGTAATTTCAAGGGAAATATTCTCCATTCACTTGACAATCAGTGTTTGTAAACATGTAACTCCCAGGAGATATTCTAACGTCTTTTCTATGCTAAATGTTCTTTATTGCCCTCGCCAAGTATACATTGAAAGCAGCTTTGAATAACAAATCACAGCTGATCTCAGATTGCATTATTTTAATATTCAAAAAAGAAAGTTGATCCTTCTATGTTCGCTGCTAATCTCCTTCCAAACCAGGCATTGTGGGGGCAGAATTCAAAGGGAAATCTCAGAAACATGTCAAGAGATCCGTTAAATTGGATTGCTTGGAGTGGTATGCTCCGGGAAGGTTTTGTTATTAAGTAATTGTTCCTGTTGCTGTAATACAATTCCAATTTCCTGCAAGCTTGCTATAAGTAATATTGTCCGTTCACTTAGAAGAAATATGTCTTATAGTAAGAAATCAAAGTGTAATTTTGCTAGTAATAAAACTGTCCCGGAATAATTCACATTAAACATCTACTTTGATTTTGGAAAAAATATAGGTGCTTATGCAAAGTAGTAATTTCAAACACAATGTAAAAAGCCACATTCAGAAAAAAAACAAACAAAACATTTGACCTTTGTAGACAAAAAAGAACAGACAATGGCTTAATAATTTCAAATATGACCAGTTCCAAACTTCGTCATCCCAGAACCTCCCGTGGGATTTCCACCTCGTAACAGTTGGTGGCGAACAAATTTTCTGGCTATCACATCATTAATGGTTCGCAGTTTTTATTCGTTTTGACAATTCTATACGCATATTACGTTATTTTGGAAATTCTATATAAAGAAATATAAGTTCATAACATAACACAATTAGCAATAGTGTAACAAACACATTATCAATAACACATCTGCAAATATAGCCCGGAATATAGTTTAAATTATACCCTTATCAACATTTCTAAGTTTACTGTTCACTAGTTCTTCCCGATATTTTTCATATTTTAAGAACGAAATCGTGAATGTTATACCTTTTCTATGACAGTAAAGTCTTGATTATGCACAGTTTAGTTATCGACTTCCATACTGCACGTCCATTTCGAAGACTGCAGCAGTTTGAATCCAAGGGAACTGAAATGCTTAGGAATATAAGCGACACGCCCCTGATCTGTTTTGCTGTTATATATTGATTAATACATGCGCATATTTAAAATGATTGACACATTTAAATTCACTCAACTGTAATACTTTTCATTCAAAACAATAATCATTTGTGGTGCAGTAACATCAATTCATTTACGTGGGGCAGTTCTTTTAAACAAACCTTAGTAAAAAGATTTGCCACTTAAGGATTTAAACCAGGTTTAAGATAACAGCACCCTTACATTTACTCAAACAGGTGTTCATAAAAAACAAGTGAAAGTTGTCTTGAATTGGCTCCAACCCACCCATCAACTCGAGAGTGTTGCATGCAAATCATACAAACATATAGATTGTAAAACATAAGCAGCTAATGGGCACTTTCAAGCAAAAACCAAAGGGGGGGGGGTGTACTCAGTGACCTTAATGAGATAAGAGCACACTGGAGTCAAATCGTCAAGAACACTATATCAGAATTAAAAGAAAAAGTGCGTTGTCGGAATATTTGCGTGAATTAGCGATAAGTCTCAGCGTTCTCCGGCACTTTACTGACGGAATGTAAGAAATATCTGGTAATTTATCTTGAACCTTATAGGTTAAGTTCCAATTAAGATAAGCAAAATGAAAATGATATAAAAATATGGGGGAAACAGATTTGAATGATATTTCAAAAGTTTACTTATGTTTTAAAACACAACACCACCCAAACAGGAAAAAACGCAGCTGTCCTGTATAATATGATATGATATAATGGCATTTTGTTGACTAATTTAACAGAAGAACAAACCAAATTCTCATTAAAACTAAAAACCTAGAACCAAATTAAATACATCATTATACAGCTGATGAAATTTATGGAAACATATGGCCCACACATGTTCGATATCGAAAACAAATTATGGTAGTGTAAAAAGATCCTTCTTTGTTTCATATCGCGACTGCGGCACAGCAAGAAACGCGCTGACGAGATTTCTTTATTTCACATATTCGAAATTCTTTTCCATCGACATTGTTTATCTTTTCAAAAATGTATCTTGTTTAAATCATAATTAAATCCTATGCTCCCTCCCTTTCTCTATAATTGGTTGGGGAGACTGGTTTTCTGAGTGTGACATTTCTTGATGTGCATATTGAAAGTTTAAGTTCACATGCGTTAAAAATAAGGTTTCTTCTTCTATCATTCTTTCTTAATGTTTAGGTAGATCTACAGTCACCGTAAAATTCCTCGATAGTAAGATTATCTGAGTACCCGAGTACTAATCGTACTACTCTAATTAAAAGAAAAAAATCTTTATAAATAGATGAAAAGGGAACTTTATAAAGCGTTAGAACTTCCGAAACTCGATGGTTTTTACCTCCTTCGGATTTCTGTGGCAATAAAAAAGCGGTAACAAACCATTCTACATGTACATTTGGATTTTTAATCAAATAGAGAAAATTAGATACAACGTAAAATAAACACAGGATCCAACAACGAAGAAAATGCGTTTGACCTTTCATGTCTTTTCGTAATTAAGGAAGTAAATGATATCACAAATTTGAAGCGATTTACAGCTGAAATATCAGACTTTTTGACCAATATCATTAAATAGTGCATTCTCATTTCCAGGTCCTCCTTAGCGATAACCGATGTTAGTAACATAACGGAGATGGAGCTTATAACTGTGGCTCTGGAAGACATGCTCAACAATTATGACAAGCGGATTCGGCCGGGATATGGAGGTATCTTCAATCTTTCAATGTCCCTACGATAATGACTGTCTCGAATGTTTGCCCAACTGGAACGCTAGTTGTTTTAAGGGCCTACCACACTCCTCCCCCGTTTGTTCATCGATAAAAAGAAAATTATCAAAATCTCAATAACGGCAAAATGCCGTTCAATGAAACTTTGCACAAATGAATGTTACTAATGTATCTTTATTTTCATACAGTAAGACACGTTAGAAAAGTAAAAAAAAAAGACTTAAAAATTACTTCAAATTCTATTTACACAAATTCACAAAAACTAAGCAATACAAAACATAATTTTAAATTCCCACATGAGTGTAATGATACTGACAAGAAAATGTTGTGTACTTTGTAAAGAACTTTCAACTACTAAAAGAGAAATCAATAATTGTCATCCGTTTACGCGACCAGGAAATTGAAGTTCAAACACACTTTTACTAATATCTCATAAAGTTTACCTATGTAAGTCACGAGGACACAAGACAGTGTTGTCAGTATCATATTACTCCTGTGGGCATTTAAAATGATGTTTTGTGTTGTTTAGTTTTTGAGAATTTATGTAAATAGAAGTTAAGGGAATTTTTAGATCTCGCTAGTTTTATTAACTGTTCTAACGTGTCTTACCATATGCAAAATAAAGATACATTAGTAACGCTCATTTGTGCAAAGTTTCATTGAACGGCATTTTGCGGTTATTGAGATTTTGATAATTTTGTTTTTATCGATGAATCAACTGGGGAGGAGTGTGGTATTCAATGCATACATGCACGCAAATAAAATAATGAATGTAAAGCAGAGATATAAACGTACGATTTTTTGGTGCTAACATTTTTGATGAATCAAAATGCTGTACTGTTACCTGTAAAAATATTGTGTTGCGCTCAGCTAGGAGCTGGTCCACGATAGCAGTAATGTGCCTTTCAATAATTGCACATGAACATTCAAACAAAGCCTGCAATATTTACTTATGCTGGAAACCATTGAACACAAAACTATTAAAATATTGCAGGCTCGGTTTGATTGAGCCCGATCATGGGGACTAATAGAAATGCATATTGCTGCCCGCCGACTTGTAGGTAGTTTCTCTTTGGCGGCCTAAACCAGGTTTTAGCTCAAATTTATGTAAACTGTGTCTGCTGGATGTGACTATAAATGATATGCACATTTCACTTTTTTGTTGAAATTATAAAATAGAGGGTGTAATAGACATTGTTTGGTATTTCTTAAGCCTAAAATAAGTACAGATTTTCTTGCTGACATTATACCCTGAAGGCATACTGTAATATTGGCATGTATCTAAAATCAGATTTTATTTTACCGTACAGTATGATTTTCCGCAAAACCTCGATATTTACTGCAAACTTTCGTTTCAGGAGACCCTGTAGTTGTTCAAATAAATATGAACATCAGATCATTGGGACCAATATCTGAAATGGACATGGTATGTGACGATCCTGTTGCTAATTTACTATAGTTAAATGTTGAATAAGTCATAAAAGAGCACACTGAAACCCCTTTAAACCGGACGAGATCAGGACCGAACAAAATCTCCGGTTTAAAGGGGTTTCCGGACCAAAGGGATTTTGTCAACTAGACAAGATTCCAACCTTTTTGTTTTACATGTGGACATTTGGATCTATATTTTATACAGAATTGCATTAATCAGTAATAATAAATAATAGTCACTTCAGCTTTTAACTAATAAAAGTTAAATTCATTATTTCATAACAAGAAAATGATCAGCACATTTTCTCCATAAGATATTTAAACTTTCAAAATTAAAACAAACCAATTCTTTTGTTATTTTTACACAACTGATTAATATTAATTGAGTGTTGAAGGAGAACTCCTTGAAGCAAATACTCTAGCCCAATACCAAATATCACACATGTCCTAATTTAAACAAATAGTTGTGAAACACATTCAATAAACCCCAGTTTGTTGTCATGACCAATCATGACATGCCCTAGCCATACACAAATTCATACAGGTGTGAATAAATCAACTTTCTATGACAACAATATTGATCAACTTCATTTACTGTGTACATATTTTTTAAAATGAATTAAAGTTTTTCATTCTTAAATGCACCGTACATTTCCATTTTAACATGAACAATTTTATTAAGACTTTAATTTTTTCCTTTTTAAAGGGGTGTTTTATAATGGCGAAATCCAATTTGGGCCATAATTCTTGTCCGGTTTCCTGAAAAAAAGTGGTTTCCGGATAAAGGGTTGATGTATATAGTAAAAAATTTGGGACCGGACAATTTGTCCAGTTTAAAGAGGTTTTCAGATTAAAGGGGTTCCGGTTTAAATGGGTTTTCAGATTAAAGGGGTTCCGGTTTGAAGGGGTTTTCAGATTAAAGGGGTTCCGGTTTTAAGGGGTTTTCAGATTCAAGGGGTTCCGGTTTAAAGAGGTTTCAGTGTACATGAATTCTCTATACTACGTTTTGCCAAAAAGAAACTGTTTAAGAAAAATATGTTAACGAGTGTTTTTTATTAGCGAACTTTTGAAATCGAAATCTACGTCCTACTCATACTTTTGAACCGATCTTTTTTGCAGCAGAATGAAACAAGAAATCGTATTAATTCTAATTGACCACTGTCTAATTTAATACATGTAAGGTTTAAATTGTTTAAACACCCTTTGCGCTTCTGGTTACCAAAAAGTACCGACTTTGTTTTAGAATTAAATTACGCGTCAAGAATTTTCGCGCACAAAATTGCAGTCTTTTTTCAGATAAATGAAAAAAAGTTGGTAAATTTTGCTCAGAAACGAAATTTGCACAGTTTTATTAAAGAAATGCTTGAAAATTAAACGCCTATGAAATAAAGTGATTTCCTAGCAGTAAATGTTATGTTTACAGGCATTTACATTGGATTGTTATTTCCGGCAAGTTTGGACAGATTCTCGACTTGCAATGAAAAGAAACACCACAAAGGCAGATGGTGAATTCATTCAACTCAGTATAAAGGTGAATACCAAATTAATTACTCATTTAAAAGAAGAACAGAACAACTTCATCAGAATATACCTTTATAATTATTTTACTTAAGCATTTATTTTGGGTAGTAATATGCATTTCCATCACTGCCCATGAACAGGCTCAATCAAACCGAGCCTACAATATTTTCATATTTGTCGTGTTCGTGGCTTTCTAAGTTCCCTTTTCATCTATTGGGAAAGTTTTATTTTAAAGTTATAATTTTAAAGTTTAGACTATTTTTATTCATCATTTTTTTTATCTCAAAGCATGCAAAAAGACTCTATCTACTTTTATTAAGAAACTTTTTTCGGCGTTAGCTGTCTAAGCTCACTTTTGACGTAGTTTTTCAACCAATGAAATATTGTAAATAAAACTTATTATGCAGCGGGAAAATCAAATAGATTATTTTGATTGGTTATTAGTGGGTCTCGTTAATGATTACCGTAACGATTTTTATATTGTGTGTTAGTATTTACATGGCACTTATATGTTCGGGCATTTTCGTTTTTAAAAGCGATAATTGTATTGGAGAAAAAGATATTTACGGTATAAATAACCAGTTAAGTCAATTGATGGCTTAAATACGATTTTATATGGAATATTCATGGGTGTCAGGTAAACACTCGAGTACAATACACAGTGTAAAACGACAGAGAAGTGCAGATATTTCTGGTTCTTACTGGTTCCTTTCTAGTTCCTTTGATACTGATTGTTAATTTCAATTCCAGACATTCAAATCGCCATGGTGTAGTGGTTATCACACTCGCCTCTCAAGCGGATGCCCCGGGTTCAATACTCGGGAGGGACACTTTTTTTAAGTTAGTTTACGTAAAAGTTGGTAGATTTCGCTCTTGTAACAAGTTGTTATTATTTTCATTTATTGTATTTTAATAACATTTATTCGTCATTAGTACTAACTCTACAAGAGGCTTATTGAAACTGAATGTACAGTTAATGTTAGACATTCTTCTTTAATCAACGTATTATCACCAGACGAAATTTTTGCACGCTCTTTATTTCTTTCTTTCTTATATACAAAAAATCTTTTCCATCAACGCCGTTTATCTTTTTTTAAAGATATTTCTTGTTAGCAGATAATGCGAAATTAAATTCTTAATTTAATCTTTGAGTTTAAAGCAAAGTTACTGTTAAAATTCGAAAATAACGAGTGAGAAACTCATTCATTTCTACACACTATCAGACGGCCACAAATCACTCACACTAAGAGTCCCTATTATTAAGACATTTAAAATTGCAAACTCGAATTTATTAAGAATAACACTATATTTATACAGATTCTGGATCGAATTTGGTTTCCAGATACAGTGTTTTACAACGGGATGAAATCATATCTTCATACAATCACAACACCAAACAGGTTTATCAGGATTTATAGAGACGGTAAAATCCTATTTTCACAAAGGTAATTAATGTTGTCGCACGTTATCTTCTCACGATTTGTAATCAGTGACGTTAATGAGGAACTGTCAACTTTTTGTGGCAGTACACTACGTAACAAGTTTGAATCTAGCGAGTGCCGTTACCTTAGACACACGTCCTTGGAGTGAAGTAAATCAATTACAATTTACTTTGCAATTTATTTTAAAAATACAAATCTCAAAAAATATTTTAAAATTGTTCTGCGAGTATGAAATTGGAAGATATTGTATCTCATAGCCTTCGAAAAATTCGCATTTCACTTATTTCCGTGATTTTGACCGTCGATTGTTTTAGAAATTTGTCATTTAAAAAGTATTAACTAATGGTAGGTCTTGTTTAAAAATAATTCATAAATAGTAACGATATAAAAAGCAAATGCCTTTTAAAAGACTTTTTTTTCTTTTTTAGACTATGCCTTGAAAATTCGATTTTAACTAAAGAAAATACTTTGTGCAAGCCTGCCAACAGAATACCTCTATTTATCTGGCGGATAATATCAGATATACATAATGTCTGCAATAACTATCAAATTGATCAGCATTTATTGTCTTCTTGTCCATTTTCGTATTGAATATCCTATTAATATAGTCCCTCTCGCATATGTCATCGTTAAAGTTAGTTGTTATGGAGAAATCTGCCGTATTTATGTATTTCTATGATCTCTTAGATTCCGCAATAAATCATTTGATGCCTTGTAGTTCTCTCGGTTTTTGGCAACGTTTGCCTTTCTGTTTCGCAAGCAGTTAAGATATTCTTACCGTGATGGATGTCCTGAATACATATATTTCTGATAGCAATATTAAACGTGATATTTGAAAAACAATACAGGAAAAACTTATTTAGAAACACAGCCATCTCGCATAAAAAGCAAGCTTTGTGTTCGTATCATGACTACTTTAAGAATCCACGAAATTCCAAACAATAAACCAAAAAAACCAGGGTTTCTGTGGAGTTTTTTTTCCGAATGATTAATGAAAAAATAATTTTGAAGCTGAGAAATTAAATCGAGTTCTATGTTGAAACAACCCCAGAATTACACGATAGTTTTGTGATCTGACTAACCCAATCACAAGTTCGGCAAAGGTTAACACAAACCATGAAAATGCATACTAATAAAATAAATTAAGGCGGACATGTTCAAAAACAGGATTTTAAATTACAATAGAATACTATCAACATACAAAATGTACAGGGCGTTTGCTTTTGGTATGTACTTCTGTATTCTGTTTAAATAAACACAGTCTTTTTTTCGCAAACGTTATAACCATTAATGGAAATTATGAAAAAAGGTGAAATATGCATATCAGGAATCGCCACATTCAGAAAAAACAGCCTCCCCACACAGTCAAGAAGAAGAGAGAGGGAGAGAGCATGGTTAATAAAATGATCAGTTTAAAAAAAGACACCACTAACAATAAACAAAAATGAGAACCCGAGGGGTGACCGCCTTGGAACGGTCAGTGGCAAATCAAATTGCCACTGGGGGTTTAAACCAGGTTCTAGGGTGCACCAACCTCACACTTGCCCCAATAGGTTCTCATATCACAAAACAAGTACAAGTTGTCTTGGTGAAAAAACTCCAACCCACTTATCGGCTTACACTGTCGATGTGGTTGTGTCCTTGAACTTATTTACAGTCCCCGCAGCAAATTTGTTGTTTTGCATCTGGCAGTTGAAAAAAGTAAAACATACGTATCAGGTAATGTCACAGCCTCCTCTCGCAGCCAAAAAAGTAGTTAGGAAACTGGCATGGGTTTATAATAAAAATTATTTTTAAATACCCGGTAAGATACCAGAAAAAAATTAACGAAAATGCGGTATTACATGTATTTCTTTTTTTTTCGTTTGTTAATACTGATATGTTGTCTTGTTGTTTAAATTGGTATACAATAAACTTAGGTTCAATCAGTATAGGCGAGAGTAGTTGTAGAATACAATAACTTTAATATTAAAGCTTTTTCTACAGTCCGAATTCGTGAGAATAACCATCGAGTTCGGGTAATAAATACATGTTTATGTTAGCCTGTTACTACATATATGACTTTTACATACAGGCCATGCAATCCCATGACTCTTGTACCACATGATGCAAAGCAAACATTTGAAAGCGGTTAACTGCTCGTACATAGACCTCGTACATAGGCTCTGCAGGCCTGGTGATGAACCCTTCTACAGTTGATCATTATGCTTACCTCTTTAATAGCACGACGGTGGCAGGGGGTTTAAGAGTTAATGAAAGTTTATGGGGAAATCTTTTCTTAAAAGAACCTAGAAGCTCGATTCGTTTCTTTTATCCCTGTCATCGTGTTCTTGCTGATTTTACTCCAGGAGCTCTGGTCCCGGTAAGATCATTGAGTACCGACCCTTTGGCTTCGCAATGCTATTAGATTCTTATGTTTTATATGTTTGTGTGCTTTTGCATGCAACATTGTTGGGCCGATTGGTGGGTTGGAGTTATTTCACCAAGACAACTTGTACTTGTTTTGTGATACGAGAACCTTTTGGGGCAAGTGTGAGGTTGGTGCACCCTAGAACCTGGTTTAAACTCCCAGTGGCAATTTGTTTGCCACTGACCGTTCCAATGCGGTATCCCCAAAGATTCTCTTCTTCGTTAATTGTTTGTGGCGTCATATTTGAATTGACATACTTATATAAAACATGCTCTCTTTCTTCCTCTCTTCTTTTTCGCTGCGTGGGGAGGCTGTGTTTTTTGAGTGTGGCGATTCCTGATATGCATAATATTACTTTTTTATATCCTTCCAACATTTAAAATCACGGTTGATATTACTATGATAAAAGCACATTACTATGAGTAACATGTTAACTGTATCATAAAAGACCTTAATAGTTGTCTATTCGCAACCAGTATTGCCTTAAGATATATAAGGGTCACTTTACATTGTAGGTTGACAATTCGAGCAATGTGCAAAATGCAGTTAAAGAAGTATCCGTTAGACGAGCAAAATTGTCCTCTACATATTGGAAGTTGTAAGTTGTTTTGAATATATGTCAATGTAAAAAATAAAAATCTTAATTATTTCCTGACACTGCGACATTGTAGCACACTATAGTTTCGAATGGTTTGAAACACTGTTAACTGCTGTGTCTGCTGCATGTGGCCATTCCTGAAATGCATATTTCATTTGTAAAGACTGAACTGAGCTTAACGTTCTCATACTCTCATATATTACTTTTTCATTGAACCGATGCTGCTGTGTTTTCTTAAGTTACCTGTTAGGTCCATTTCAAAGGTGGAAACACTCAAAAGTTGTTTTTGAAGGTAGTTGGTCTTTGTTCACACGTGAATTTTTTTCTTTAAATTTATAAATCTTTTATTTAACTTAAATTAATCTTTTGATGATAATGTACGACTGTATGTTTTTCTACCTGATTGCAAGAAGTCTTAAGGTATCGCATATGGAATAGAACGAGTATGGAAGTCACTGACAAAACAGTTTACATATGGATCTAATGAGTATATTTGATAGATTCACGGGTAGTGCTTCGCTCGATGACCGTTGCTAGTTTCGTACTCATTCAGCTGTTTGATCAATCTTAGATATCGGACCATATATTTCTTTATTTTTGCAGTTGCCTATTCTACCAAAGACGTTGTATACTTGTGGCGCCATGAAAACCCAGTTGAAATGCCGAAGGACATGCGTCTTTCACAATTTGATTTGCTTGAAACCCCATTTAATTACACGTCTGAGAATTTTATCAAAGGAGGTAACAAATTAACATACATTAATAATGAATAGATAGTAAAGGCGACCAAAGTAAGATGATGAAGTATTCCTCATAGATGTTTTATAGTACAACTCATTTTGAAATTGGAATTATTTTTTTAAATAGGCGAAGCAATATTTGCAATTACAGTTTTTTTTGCTTTCGCTTTCACTTTTCTTACCAATACTTTTCATTTTAAAAATAAACAAATTCCTATTTTCAGCGTGGCATACCGTTTTGTCAGTAGATTTCCGATTGAGTCGTCACCTGGGATACTTTCTCATCAACGTCTACGTTCCATGCTGCTTACTGGTAATTCTGTCGTGGGTTGCTTTCTGGATAAATAGAGAGGCAACAGCCGATAGAATAGCACTAGGTAGACTTTTCCATTTAACGATTCAGTGATAAAGCTCTTTGTTAGATAGATGGGTCTGTTGGGACGTTGTTGTAATTACTTTTGAGATTTTGTCATTAACTCAATTTCTTTTATGCCATTATATGTTGAAGGATATCTATCAGAAAAAGCATTACCTAGTGAAAAAGTACAACCATTTAAATTTGTAAAGTGCGCTGCAAATATGATAAGGGTTTTGCATTTCGCCAGTCACACTGTAATGACAAAGTTTGTTGTAAAATGAAATTGCCTCTACTGGGGAGCGAACCCGTACCGTACAGCGCCTAGCCATTCAAGATATAGTATATGTTTTTGTCTTGATTAAGACTGGGAGATCTCTTTTTATTTTAAGGTACGATGACAGTATTGACGATGACATTTTTAGGTTTGGAATCCCGCAGTGATCTTCCACGCGTGTCATACACTACCGCTCTTGACATTTATATAGCAATGGCGTTTGTGTTTGTTTTGGCTACAATGGTGCAGTTTGCGGCCGTTCATAATTTCACAAAACATGGATATGGTGAACCACTCCCACCTCCTCCTGTTGGACATTCAACTGAAGATGAGGAAGATGAAGAACATGAAAAACTGGTATGCCAAAGAATACTTATCGAAGATTTGAAAAACAAATCAAAGTTAAAGTTTAAAAAAGGAATTATCGTTTTACTTATCTTAATTTAAAATGGGGTTTACCTTACTTACTTATCAGTCCGATCACATTTAAATTTATGATTTACGCTTTGAACACGGTGTGGCGGTATTTGTAATAATACTTACTTCATATTCAATTCAAAATTCTGTTTGAAAGAAATGGTACCGGTAACAAACCATTATGTTTGTCATTTTGAAACTTGAACAGCAGATATGTCAATTTTAATGCAGTCGTTTCTTGCAAATCTGACATAACATTTGATAAATGATTGCAGCTTCAAAGACGAGCAGGGGCTAGAACTGCCCGACTGAAACGACAGCGAGCTCAAAGAGGCCACAGTCATGCAAACGGCGGCCACCACTTTACCAGGGCTTCTATGAAAAGAGCTGCCTCAAAAGTCTGGAGACGACTTACAAGACTTTCGAAAAATAAGAAAGAAGAAGATCAAATTAACAGTGTTAGCAAAATAGACAGAGCTTCGCGAATTTTGTTTCCGTTGGCCTTCTTTCTGTTTAATATTATGTATTGTGTCCTGTATTATTCTGTCTAAGTAAACCAAGTTGTTCAATAACTGCGAAGGTAAATGACACACACACATATCTAATCAAACTAGAAATAAAATATACAGAGGCTGATCCAGAGGGGTCCATTTGGCTTCTCGAACCCCTTTTTGGGCAGCAATATTTAATTTTATGGGGATTTTGCCAAGAAAGATGGATATTTCCATACAACTACTACCATAAGAATTCAACAAACAATCCATGTTTTTGGAAATCTTTCTCGATCTAAATCTGTCCATTGAAAATGGTTATGTCACTACTAAAATTTATGATAAAAGAGATGATTTTAATTTTAATATAGTAAATTTTTCGTTTTTAGACGGCGATGTTCCCCGTGCAACATCTTATGGGGTTTATATCTCACAGCTTGTTCGCTTTTCAAGAGCTTGCAACAATGTTAATGATTTCAATGAACGTAATCTTTGCATTACAGAAAAACTCTTAAAACAAGGTTATCGGTATCACAAATTAAGGAAAACCTTTTGCAAGTTTTATCGCCGATACCCAGATTTAATTCATAAATACAAATGCAGTTTAAAATCACTTTTGCAACAAGGTATTTCACAACCAGTTTTTTATGGTGATTTAATTTATAAACTTAAAAAGATTAAAGGCAGTGTTAATTTCTCCCGGTTATTCGTAAAAACCATCTGTAAATTTAAAAAGAAAGGTTACCAACATGATATTTTACAGCGCTCTGCAGGCCTGGTGATTAACCCTTCTACAGTTGATCATTATGCTTACCTCTTTGGTTGCACGACGGTGGCAGGGGTTTAAGAGTTTATGAAGGTTATTGGGGAAATCTTTTCTTAAAAGAACCTAGAAACTCGATTTGTTTCTTTTATCCCTGTCATCGTGTTCTTGCTGATTTTACTCCAGGAGCTCTGGTCTCGGTAAGATCATTGAGTACCCCTTTCGGCTTTGCAATGCTCTTAGCTTCTTATGTTTTATATGTTTGTGTGCTTTTGCATGCAACATTGTTAAGCAGATAAGTGGGTTGGAGTCTTTTCACCAAGACAACTTGTACTTGTTTTGTGATATGAGAACCTGTTGGGGCAAGTGTGAGGTTGGTGCACCCTAGAACCTGGTTTAAACCCCCAGTGGCAATTTGATTTGCCACTGACCGTTCCAAGGCGGTAACCCCTCGGGTTCTCATTTTTGTTTATTGTTAGTGGTGTCTTTTTTGAAACTGATTATTTTATTAACCATGCTCTCTCCCCCTCTCTTCTTCTTGACTGTGTGGGGAGGCTGTTTTTTCTGAATGTGGCGATTCCTGATATGCATATTTCACCTTTTTTTTTTCATCCGACCCAGTTATATATTTTGAAGTCCTAGTAAATACAGTCCACTCTCGTTGTGTCAAATTTGTCGGAACCGTATATTTTATTTCGAGATATCCGAAGTTCGACACATCCGAATCGGCGCCAATGAATAAATAATATACCTATATGCTTCTAATGCTGACATGATTGTGAGTGATAATAGTTGTTGAACACGTATACGAACATTTCAGATAATGAATTCGTATTCAAAACAGAACAGAAAAATATATTAATTCGATTATATTTATTACTTTTAACAAACATCATCATTATTGTGTAACATCGTCGTCACCTTCACTCTGTGTGTTAAAGTCGTCTTTCGATTGTTAAATTTTTATAAGGTTAACTTATTCAAATTGAAATAAATATTAAACTCATAATCGTTAGCATAGAGCTTTCTTTTTGTGCTACAGTTTTGTTGGGAAGAATTTGCTACGTTTGGATCGGTCATGTTTTTTGGATTTGTTATCCTAAACGAACAAACTCGCGTTTTATAGGCCCGATGGTCTCATCATTATTGTAATATAATGTTTTTTGTTTTGTTTTGTTTTAAACTCAGATTAATAATTAATAATTATATGTACATTCGAACGCATTAATTTAGCGAACATTTTACTTGACACGCGTTCATCGTTAATAATGGTTTAATAATATGTTGTTTACAAGTTATCACTTTGAAGAAGCCTCGCGCATTGTTCGACCGTGGCAAGTTTCACACCTCGACTTATCCGATGACTTTACATAAGATATTTGAGCCGTCGGGTTTAAGATTCACTTTGACTTATAAACACATTGTTTAAGTCGAATTCGATTTAAACGGCGTAATATTATATGTAAAAAGAACACATTTTGACTGGACCGTGAAATTAATTCGAGATAACCGATGTTTCGACTTTGACACAACGAGTGTGTACTGTATTAGATCTAAATAAAATATCCCGCTAAGTGCACGCTAAGTGGCAGCGAATCTGTAGAAAGGAACTTAGTCATCTTATCCGGAAGTCCTTATACAGATAAGATAAGCTAGTTCGCTATTTTAGCAGCGACTCAACAAGTGGTGCTGATTTTGACTAGACAAACTTTAATATTGAAAAATAATAGTGTTGAAACATATTTAAAGGAACTTTTCAAGCCACCGAACACGACAAATACAAATTTTCAGGCTCGGTTTGATTCAGCCTATTCATTTGCATTAAAGGAATTGCATATCACTGATCACCCTGCCTAGCACAGTGTTAAGCGAAACTCAATATTTACCCCAAAAAACTTATCACTTGTGCGTTATTTTAGTTGACAAAAGAACATGCCGTTCAACTTCCGTGATAACTTAGTCATTGCCTATCATTCAGATATTACTTTTGTTTACATTAATTATGCACAATTCGACACGATCCACGATCAGACTTTCTGGAGACGTATCTTACATATCGCCAGATAGAAAATGTAGTTCAATGTATTGAAAGACGTTCTCGTGTACAGCATCAAGAGGCTGAATGTAATTATATATATATAAAACCTTGATCCTAACCCATTTTATTAAAATCATTACACAGAAAATTTGTTTTTTTAATATTTAAAGAAACTTCTACACAACACATTGTACTTTAAATCATTTGCGGAAATACCTATATTTTGAAAATGAAATCGAAGACTCTTCTCACCACAGTGAACTATTGAAACGAAAATAAAAAATAAAAAACCAGAAGTAGGTCACGAAATCAATTAATTAAAAATGAAATTAATGTTGTTTTTTATCTATTTTTCTAAAATTCGATTTTGCAGCTTCTATGTAATATTTCTTGATTTATTAATATTTCTAATCCTGATAAAGATAGCAATATTTTGCGCCAGAAAAACGATGAATTATTAAGTTCTATATATGTTGTAGGAAAGAAGAATAAGACGAATACAAATTTGATTTCAGAGATGATCACTAATCTCGGAAAGTCTTAGAAATAAGCAATGCAAATTTTACCAAACGATCGGAGCAAAATAAATGTAGCAAATGCATTTTAGCAATTCAATGGAGAAAAGAGATCAGATGAGAAATAAGCCTTTAATCGAGGCGTCACATTCTGATATAAAAACTACAACAGCAAGTTAATAATGTTAGAGAAAGGCAAATATTTGTGTTTGAACAGAAATGAGAAATGGAATGATGTGAAGCAAACTCAACAGATCATAAAATGCTAGCAGGATAAATAAAAAATGCCAAAGCTAGATTTTGAGCATTTATAGTGGAGTGTTATTAAAATGAAATAAATGCGTTTATAATAACCATTTTATCGACGGGATAACATTCTGATAGGACAATGTCACTTTGTGAAACACAGAGCAGTTGGAGTGCTCTTTCCATAGCCTTTTCTTTTATGTAGTTTGTTTCCTTAATACATAATATCGAACACACAAAATAAATTGCATATAATAAAATAATGTAAATATGTTTAAGGATAACACGTATAAGGACATGTATGTGGGTAGTAGAACATACATAACCCTTATCGTGATTTAAAACTTACATGTACTTAAAAAGAAAAAAATCACGAAACCCCAGATAATGTTACATATGTTAAATATGTATTTTTAACAATGACTGACCCTCAACATTTTAGGTCAAAATGTGTGTTTTTGATACGTTTAGAAAGTTACAGAACATTATTCAGCATTGGCTACGAAACATTTTACATTCTTGTTCTGAATATCATCTTACAAAATGGATGGTAAATGCGTTTGTGATGTGTATCCTTAATAAATACATATATACATTATTTAGACAAATAGTATATTAAGAAGCGTAATTCCTGAGTTTTGGTAAAAAATTAATGTATGTTCTTGACTGCACCTGTGACTTTGTCCTATCCGCCACGCGATCATACAACTCTCTATATCTATCTATGGGGTTGTCAATTACAAGCTTACAATCGTATTTTCGGAGACAAGAATCGTGCATTTGGTCATTCTGAAATCACAGACGATGTCACGCGTTGCCCGTAAACTTGCAAAAAGGTGAAATATGCATGTCAGTAATCCAGAAGACACAACCTCCCCTCACAGCCAAAGTGTTGAGAGGAGAAGCGAGCATTGTTATACAATCATCAGTTTCAAAATAGACGCCAAAAACAATTAACGAAAGTGGAACCTGAGGGGTAATCGCCTTGGAAAGGTCAATGTCAAAACAACTTGGGGGTTTAAAGGATTTAATGTGCACCAACCTCACACTTGCTCCAACAGATTCTCATGTGAACATACAAGTACAGGTTGTCTTGGTGAAATAACTCCAACCAACCCATCAGCCCAACAATATTACATACAAAAGCACACAAACAAATACAACGTAAGGAGCCAATAGTATTGTAAAGCATAAGGGCGGGTGCTCAATGATCTTTACAAGACCAGAGCACCTGAAGTCAAATCAGCAAGAATACGATAGAAGACACGGATAAAGGTTAGAAATCGAGCTTCTTGGTTCTGTTACACGATTTCCCGATTAACCTTTATTTACTCTTAAACCCCTGCCACCGTCGTGCAACAAAAGAGTTAAGGGTAATGATCTACTGTACAGTAGATGGGTTAATCACCAGGCATGCGTTAAGTTCCTGAAGGATTATTATCACTGATACCCGCCATAGGTAGACATGCCAAAGATTCATGCAAAGAATAATTTTAAAAACAATGCAATGATGTTACTGTTAGCAAAATGTGTTCGTTTTATAAATAAATTTATTTAAAAATTGCTGAAAAAAGTGACAAATCAGAACTTTTGTCGAGTGTGTACCATTCACTATGAAAATAAATAAGACATTTATTTCAGCATGGTATTTTTTTACTAAATTTCCGTTTGAGTTACATAAGATACTTTGTCATTAACGACTGTGTTTGTCATGTTTCTTGCTGGCTTTTCTGTCATAGGTTGCCTTCTGGAAAAAACTGCGAGGCAACTGCTGATATATTAGCATTAAGTAGGCTGTTTGGCGGTTAGCGATTCAGTGATAAAGCTCTTTGTTAGATAGATTGGTCCACTGGGACATTGCAGTAATAACATTAGAGATTTTGTCATTAACTCTATTTACTTGATGTTTTTTTTATGGTTAACGATATCTTTATGAGAAAACATCATCACGTGAGAGACCACAGTTTCATAGATAGTTGAAATACGTTATAATGTGAATTTACCAAACACAATGTAATGACATAGTATACTCCGGAAGACAGACAAAATACACTTATTGTTCTATTTTGTCTTGATAAACAGCATGTTTTTCATTGTTACGATGAAGGTATTGACAGGGATATTTTAGGGAATAAAATCTTCGCCGGTCTTCACTGCGTGTCGTATAGAACAGCTCTCGACATTTACATTGCATTAACAATGACATTGGTATTTTGGGCCACCAAACATACATCTATAAATATAAGATTTATCTTAATTGTAATACACCAAGAGACATACTAAGTGTTATTCGTCGTATTTTAGCTTTGGGCAAAATAATATGCTGCCTGCTTTTTGTCATTCCTGAGGTATACATATTCTTTCCAGACATGAGATGTTATCCACTTCACAACATTGAAAAAGTATCACTAGTGTTTCTTCAAGTTCATTATATTCTATATATTATAATTTCATTTGACAAAAAGGTAGGTTCTGAAAGTTATTATTTACACATGAAGGCTCTCGAAATCAGATGTTGTCCGGGAAGTTGATTGATAAAATTAGTCTCCCCGACTATGTATGACTTTCTTGGAACCAGTTATGTGTATGTTTGCATAGTTGTCTCGATAAATTTAACCAATAAAACTAGACACCCCAACTATGTTTAGCTTATCTGGAACCCAGTTAAGATGCCTATTTGCAAACTCGTCCTATTTAAAACTAGTCACCCCAACTATTTTTAGCTTATTTGGAACCCAGTTAAGATGCCTATTTGCAAACTCGTCCTATGGGTAATGCAGTTGTCCGATGAAAATAGTCCCCTAGCTAGGTATTTCTTTCACTGCATTCATAGGCAAAGTAAATAAATACTGACAAAACATTGCACGTGACAATCATTCAATTTATTTTAAAAAGTACATGTAACATTTTGACGTCCAAATGAAAAGAAAATCACTCAATCGCTATAATATCAAATGAGCAATCTAAATACTCTGTTTAATACAATAGTGATTACTTAATAATCGGTGTTTATTATTCGAAAGTAGAATGTTCAAATTACATATGAGCAGTAAAAGAGATCCAAGGAGAGTTACCTTTATATGTACACATTACCGAAGAGAACATTTGTAAGTGAATTGAAAGACCTTCACGACGAGCGTTTAATAAATTGGATAGCTTTATAACCTTAACCCCAAGGCTATTTATAAAAATAATCGTTACACTATTCATGAAACTTTTGCACAGCCCATATTTTTATTTAATTCTATTGCGGAAATATGCATATTACGAAATCCTACACGAAGAGGACATAGACTCTCCTCACAGTCAGTTTTTGAAATAGAAGTAGAAATTACTATCTTTTATAACTAGAACAATTTCACAATAAGACACTAACTTACGTTTTCGTTTCATGTTTTTTCTTGATTCAAAACTGTTTCCATTCCTTGTAAAGAGCAAAATATTAAGAAACGTAAAATTATTAAGATTTCTTTATGTTTTCATTAAGTAGCGTTGGCAACATAAAACCTGATTTCATTATTAATGGTAAAGACGATTAAAAGATTTTGATTTACGAGATGAACTAGGAAAATCTTGCAATATAGCAGTGTAAAATTTACCAATCGATCGTTCATAAATGTTTTTTATAATGTTTTTTATAAAGATTCACAGGTGGAAGGATCATACCTTAGTAGCCCCGTACTTAGGTGATAAATATCTAGGTATGAAAAAAATAGTTATGACATTTTTTCTTGATTTTGTATAATCAAAAGAAGCTGCATGACATTTTTTCTGTCTTAATGTTAAAATAATAATGTTTTGAGCTGGGACAGTGGGGCGGGATGCACCAGGGGCAGAGGAGTTCCAAGGTATGATCATTCCACCTGTGTAAAGATCCTAAGATAAATAAGCCTTTAATCGAAGCATCAAATACTGATTATAAAATTGACAACAATAGCATACGATTGTTATTTTATAGGAATGTGAATCTTCGTGTTGAAAATCACAGAAGTAGATTTATGAAAGAAAATTAAACAAATAAAATACTAAAAGTGTGTAATTGGATATCCAAAACAAACACACAGAGAGTGCTGAAAGCTAGATTTCGGTCACTAATGGTTGAGTTTGATTTTATTGAATAATTATTATTGTACTTCAAAGCCAAGAAGTCAACGAGATAACATATTGAGAAGTGGCCGTTAAGCACAATACTTATATCTGTGTAAATATCGAGTTGCGCTCAACCCGGGGATAGGCGGCGTGCAAAGTAATATGCACTTCCATTACTTCTCATGCTCAATCAAACCGAGCCTGCAATATTTTGATAACTGCCGTTGTTGGTAACTTTCAAATTTCATTTTTCATCGAGTTTATGAAAGCATTTACATGACCATGATACAATAACAAGTGAAATATTCATATCATGAATTGCAACATCAACAAAATAGCCTCTCCACGCAGCCAGACATTGTAACATATGATGTAGTATAAAATAACGCATATCACACGTTTATTGAACCACTGCTGCTTTGATTATGGCCATGGTATTTATTTTTTATTCAAAATGTCTGCAATAACTATTGCATTACCAGTATTTCTTGTTTTCCTTTTCCATTTTCGTAAAATTGCATATTTGGTTAATAAGGTCCCTCTCGTAAATGTCATCGTTTAGATCAATTGTTATTGTTAAATCTGCCAGATTGATCTCTCTGATCACGCAGTAAATCATTTTATGATTTATAGTTTGTAATACGTGTTTGTATTAAGGATATTCTTATCCAGATTTTTTTTATAAATTTAATATATTTATACTTATGTAAGCATATTATTTAATATAATATCAAAAGAGAAAAGTCACATTTAGAAAACACGGCCTTTAAACACATACATCAGAAAAAATGAAGAGACTGCTTAAGTTAAATAAAATATATGAAACCACTCAATGCATTACGAAAAAGAGAAAGTGTATTTATCTTTTATAAAACTAATTTTGCTAAAGCTTAATTTTTATAGGTGTTTTGATAAAAGTTATACATGTATTATATTATACCCGAACTTTCTGTTCCAAATTCATTTTTATTTAGAAATGGCAAAACGTTTTATAAGTAGCCTAAGAAACAGTATGTATTTAAAACCTTTAAGACCCATAATGTTAAATAAGATTTAGCAGCTTCAAAGACAAACAGAAACAAAATAACACAAATTCTTTAACGATATTTACCCCAGTGTCTAATTGTTGTGACACCGACAGTTCCAAGGCGGTAACCTCTACGGTTCTCTTTTTGTTAATTGTTTGTGGTGTCTTATAGATATTTTTATAAACACAATTTAGGAGTGGGACCGAATATTCGAACATTTGAATATTCGGTTTGACGACGAATATTTGAATACAATTTTAGTGTTCGAATGTTTCGAGATTTTTCTTAAAAATATTATACATGTATTATCTTTTCTCAGTGATTTTGTAGTATTGCAATGAAACTTGAATTTCATCTTTAAATCAAATATGATAAAACATAGGCCCCTATTTCGCTTCTTGCAAGCAGGCGACACATGTGTTCCGCGGAATACCAAATTCTAGTAGTTTGCTCGTTATGAATGTCTAGCTATACTGTCGAATACATTCCCTAGTAATGAGAGGCTTAACACTACTTTATCATAATTAGGATAATTTAATATTCTTGTAAATTGGCGATCATGCCAACTTTCGAAATAAAGTTTCTTACTGTTAATGCTTCAATTTCGAAGATTGCCATTCCTGATATGCAAATTTTAATTTCTAAAATGACAGTTGTTTTGTTTGTGCTCTGGATGGCCGATACACGTCTCAACGTATATTGAATTAATACTGTTATCTTTAAATTCCTCAGGGATTGCAGTTGTATTTACTTTTTATACCCCCCCCCCCCAACTCATGCTAACGTCACTGTGGAGAAAGTGTGTCTGCTGGATGTTGCCATTCTTGATGTGCATATTTCAATTTTCTATATCCTTTCTTGATTTATTTATTTTAAAACTTCAGTTAAAGATCATGGAAACAGCAAACGAAAAATGTTGAAATATTACGATTTGTAAATAGTGACATATGAACATAAAATTTGATTTCATGATTGATTGCAACGATGAATTAGATTTTGATTTATTAAGTTGATATCGCTAGTCTTGGGAAATCTTCCGATGAAGAATTGTTAAATTTTCGCAACAATCATCCTAAGATAAATGTAACATATGTCTTTTAGCGCTTCAATAAAGGAGAAAGAACGACTGGGAAATTAACCATAAAATGAAAGCGCCAAAGACATATTTTAATGAGAAACTAACAACAACGGAAAACGAAATCTTTTTGTTTGGAATAGGGTCTTTTCATGGCAGCTTGTAGTAAAGAATCAGAGGATGGTTAGAACATGAGAAAGAGGAGAGCCGATAAAACATATTTTCCTTTATTTGAAGGTGACAAATAAACATGTTGATCTATTGCAAACGATGGTAGGAATTCGACGATCATCACAAAACATTTAATGCAATACTTTATTAAAAATTAGAGCCAATAATCACAGCGAGATGTAAATGGTTATATCATTTTGCCCTGTCAGTCAGCATATCATCAATTCATATGAATTGATTTGCTTTGCAAGCAGCACTCTAAAATAGTAAGTGTCAGTTTGCAACGAAGTTCGATATTAATACGTTGATCCTTTCAGTAATTATGTTCACTGTGCGGACATAAACGACACAGTTGTCATGGTTTACGATCCTGTTTAGCTTTAAATACTTTAATATCTTTTGCAAAATAGGAACTAAATTGAGGTCTGACGTTTTTGCAGCCTGTTCTTTTTCTTCAATTTTAACATAGGTTGGTGATTACCCACTGAATTTGATTTGAATTATTTCGTTTGAATTTCACATAAAAGTTTGTCCTACAAATTCCAAACAGCAATCTAATGACACCTTAATAATGATGTCCAGGAAGAGTGTAATAAGTGCATGTCTGGGTTTGTAAGTTATAGTCTAAGAAAACAAGTGTGCTAAATATCATTTGATGACGTATACAAAATCAAACATCAGTTAAAAGTTGGTTTTTAATAAGCTAACATATTGTAAGAATCAGTCGATTCCACAATGCATAATGCATTACAATAAGAAGCTTTTGGCATTGTCAATCAAGATGGGTAGGTACACTTTTACCTTTATGAGACTAAACCATCTGGAGTTAAGTCAGTAAGAACACGATGACGGGAATAAAGGAAATCGAGCGTATACGTTATTGTTTAAGATTACCTGGTAAAAATCCTAAACCCTGACGTTGTGTGAGAACTTAGAGATAATCAAGGCGATAAACTCAAGAAATGCATAGCAATTTATTATATCATACTGATGGCATTCTTTTAACTTAATATCACAGCTGCGGTGTTTGTGCCGTGTGGCGGCAGTAAAAGTAAAAAGTCTCCCCGTGCATTCAATCAGAGTTGTTATCTGTTACGTCTTTTGAATGTCGTTTAGCACGATACATATGTACCATGTTAATATATGTAGTACTTCTAAAATTACTTTTAATATTTCGGCCTTTTAACGTTGGGATTGTTTTAATAACCCTGTTCTTGAGTAGTCGATATTTTAAGGCCCATAAAAACAACTATAAAATACGATATCTTCTTTATTGCCGCCGCAGCACGAGAAGGTTTCACAACACTAAAAAACTATATTTTCACAAAGGTTACACACTATCAAATTTTCAACTAAATCAAGGTACTATGCCACTATTACAACTCATGAATAGAACCTATTCATACCAAATGTAAGACTATAGAGAACTCGATTATAGTTACTCTTCTAAACATTCCCCCGCACATTGAGAGGTTTACCGATCAATTACATAATACAATGAAATACATTATGCAACTATAAAATCACATTATCCAACTATAAAATCCTTTCAAGATTTATGTTCTGATCACATTTCTCTATATAAATGAAAGTTACTATTTAATATGATATTTTGAGTACATGATTATTAGACAAAACCAAATATCATTATATCAAAAGTTCATGGTGTTAGTAAGGCCACATGCCTTCGATTAAAATGTGATTGTCACAAGGTACAGTTACTAAATTGCGATCTATAACACAAATAACTCAATTTGTAAAGTTCATCAGTTCTGCACAGCTCATAAAGTAACTGATTTACATGTCAACAATGAAAATACAGCACTCTTGATGCCCTATGAGTTCTTCTATGTAACAATATATACAATCTTCTTTACAGTTAGTTTCTTCAAAAGTTCAACCTTCTTTGGTTTGGTTTTCCATGAAGTTACATGAAAGATTCATTCTTCATATCTGTATTCACAAGCTTATGAGATTTTCTCATACCTAATGACTCAATGAGAAGGCACTGGGGATTATTGTGCCCCTTAACACTATGCCTCTCAAACTTTAAAATTTAAATGCTTATACCTAATGAGAAGGCACTGGGGATTATTGTGCCCCTTAACACTATGCCTCTCAAACTTTAAATTAACATTAACACCTAAAAACCCTATTCAGTCTACTTCTATTCTGTGATTAAAATAATCTTTAATCTGTTATGAAACTTAAACGTGTAATTGGTCGACGTAGCACAGTTTCTCCTAGTTTGAGATCCACAACTCGAACATGACCATCTTGTCCACAGTACACTTTAACTATCTTTCCTAATGGCCAGTGCCCACGTGGAATTTCTGGATCAACCAACAGTACAACATCGTTGACCTTGAAATCTCGAGAACGATGAAACCACTTTGATCGTGTTCCAAGGGTTGGTAAATACTCTTTTAACCAACGTTTCCAAAAGTGACGTAGAAGTTCTTGTATGAAACGCCAACGCCTTCTGATGTCATAACAATCAGTGTCTGGTATTTGTGGAGCTAACTGTCCACCTAGTTGACCAATCAGAAAATGGTTTGGTGTCAAAACGATGTCATCACATGGATTTGCTGACTGGTAGGTAATTGGCCTGCTGTTTATAAGACCTTCAGCTCCGGTGATTGCTGTTACCAATTCCTCGTCGGTGATTTCTGCATTGCCTAAAACAGCATACAGTACAGCTCGGGTGTCTTTTACATTTTTCACCCGTCCACCGCGTTAATAAATCAGTCCGGGTGGAAATTCACCGCGAATATGTCCTTCCGACGCGGCGATTTCCGGGTGATTTGCCGTGATTCGCGGCGATAATTCGGCAGTCATTCTCGCTCTTCTCGTGTTCATCGTCAGCAGTTTAGCTTCAGGGTCGATCGCGGGGGATCGCGGTGAAAAATCTTTCGAGAAACGAGTGTTAATTAACAATTAAAATGTAGTTTTTTTAATGTAAAACATTCTTTCTTTAACCAATTTGAACGTAATATTGTATCAAAATAATGTAAAAATTTTAGTCGCGTAATCGGACGTGCCGATTCGTCAGCATTAAACAAAAAAATTTGTTTGTTTGCATATCTTCTGTGAAAATATCCAGTTTCTTAATAAATGTAATAACTTTTTAATATAACAGAGCTTGGTTTTATCACCGACGCCCGATTTTTGCAAACTGGCATAAATTAGTCAATAACTATTTTGAAAGTGCTTACCTGCCAACGTAAGAAGCTTGGGGTTAATTAATCCATATAAAACACAAGTTATCAACAGCTTTGTTGATTGCCAAACAAAAGTGACACACTACCCAACGACAAATCAACTCTTCAACGAACATTTTGAATGCAATGAGTAAGTCGTGAACACAAACATTGTTTATTTAAATAACATTTGTCACAGGCATATGCTATTAATTTCCAGAATGTTTTGATTATACAATGTACAACTCTAATTTGTTTCGAGCAATCTTAATTTTTTGTTGAGAGTTGACAAATGAGTCAATCTGTTAAGAATAAAGAACGCCGACGTTTGATCAATAGTTTTTTAACCCAACACGGCACCTTTGATCTCGGAAAATCAGTATTACTCGTCGGCGTTCTTTTTGAAGTTAATAAACAGAAGTGATGATGAAATATACAATGATGATCACACAGGTGTTCAAACAGGTGTTGATTTCTCATAAATAAAGATGTTTTAGGAAGGGATTAGGGAAAAATACTGACAAGATGGATTTTATACATGTAGCTAATGTACTTGGCTGTTTTATTTCACCGTTATTTATTTTCTCAGCATGTTCGGAGTAATTATTAAAAAGAATATTATACATTTATCTTTCATCAAAATAACAAGTAAGGAAACGATAAGGTAAGAACGACACAATTTTTATTCACTTTTCTCTCTCGATAATGATCAATTATTTCCAGTTTACTGTGTGTTTCAACCGCATTTATATTCGTATTTTAAATGACATTGAATTCCGATCTGAGGCATAAATACTCTACTTGTCGACGAATTCTTATAATTTGCCGTAAAATAATTAACAATTTAATAACCGTTGTTCACTTTTTAAATGAGTTTACTCATTCTAAAAGATTTTTTTGTAATGTTTGCAAGCTAGTTATTTTGCAATGACCGTGACAACATACCACTTAGAAGCATAATTGGCAGCAATTTACGGGGCATGCACAAAGGTGTTTATGTCAACACGGAAGGTGTGAAAACTCCACTGTTTCAAATAATGGACAATATATTTGTGCATTGATCAAGTTTAAGTCTTTTCTTTGATACGAAAATACGAACAACATATTTCTTTTTACATTTGTAAATAAATAAATTCGGAAGAATGTCTTTAAATCGCAGGTAAATCTTCACCGCGATTCGCGCTGATAAATCGCGGCAAATCACCGTGATTTTCTTGTCAAGTGATCGCGGTGGCAAGATCGACGATCACCCGTGATCACCCGAAAAAAATTGGATGTCGCGTTGACCCTGAAACGCGGTGATGGGTGAAAAATGTAAATGACACCCGACCTGTACTGTATATTGCTTTCTTAGCCGATTTCACAATGGCCTCGTGGACCCCGCCGAAGTGAGGCCCCTTGGGTGGAATAAACTTCCAGTCAACTCTCTTGGTTGCAGCATTTTTAATGACTGCTTTTTGGTCAAGTCCTTGGAAGACTTCTTTGAGTTCATTAACACATCCAATGAAATTTGTCCCATTGTCAGAAACAACAGTCCTTGGTAAACCCCTGCGACTCACAAATCGGTTAAATGCATTAAGAAACGAATTTGTATCTAAACTGTAGGCCATCTCTAAATGCACTGCTCTTGTCGTCATACATGTGAAAACACAAAGATACCGTTTCAGCCTTGTTTTACCACGACCTTGTTTGGTTATAAATGGTCCTGCATAGTCCACGGCGGTGTTGGTAAATGCTCGTACCGACTGTTGGATGCGTTCCTCGGGTAATGGACCCATAATCTGTGCTGAAGTTTTAGCTTTGCGTTTTCTGCATTCAGTACACTCCTTCTCCCAGTTTCGTATTTCTTCACGGGCCGATAAAACCCAAAACCTACTTGACAGTTCAGCTAATGTTACATTAGTACCACCATGGTTTGTTTGCTCGTGACTGTTTTTTACTATTAATTTCGTTACCCAGTGTTTCCTTGGAAGAATGATCGGACATCTTGCATCATAGGATATGAATTCTGCAAATTTCAACCTACTGTCTGCTCGAATTACTCCTTCAGAGTCTATTTTTGGATTAAGAGGTGAGAGTCTGCTATTTACTGGTACCCTTCTTCCTTTTAACAGGCAATGATATTCAATACTAAATGATTCTTCCTGTGCTGTTTGAATAATCTTTAACTCTGCTTGTTCAATTTCTTGTACAGTAAGTTCTGATGACAACCGTCTCTCTGGTCTAGGAACATTGCAGTTATCAATAAACCTTTGGACCCATGCTGTAACTCGCACCAAACGACTCCAGTCTGAAAATCTTGTTGGATCTAAGCGAAAGTCATTGTCAAACTTAAATGCCACAAAACTGTTGTCTATTACTTTTCGTTTCATTTCAACTTTGGCTTCTTCACTAATCAACAATTTATTTTCAGGCCAGTGTTCAGATTCCAATTTTAAGAATTTCGGTCCATGCCACCAAAGTTCATTATTACAAAGTTCTGAGATGGAGGTACCTCTTGACGCTAAGTCTGCAGGATTCTCTTTTGTTGGAACAAATCTCCACTGAGTTGGTGATGAGTGTTCATGAATTAATCCGATACGATTTGCAACAAATGTTTTGTACTTTCTACTTTGGTTACTTATCCAATAAAGTACATTCATCGAGTCTGACCATAAAGTACAACTGTTAACATCTATATTCAATGCTGAACACACTGCCAAGGTTAACATCAGTCCCAACACTGCGGCCAACAACTCCAACCTTGGAATGCTTAATGATTTCAATGGTGCAACTTTTCCTTTAGCTGCTACGATGTTCGGGTTTTGTAACGATGAATTCTTGCAGTAAACTACAGCACCATATGCCTCAGATGAAGCGTCAACAAATGTGTGAATTTCACTTTCGTTTGTCACATTTATACATCTGTTCACTGTTATTTTGCTCAAATCTCTTAACTCACTGTACCACTGTCGTATTTCACAAGTAATTGTTTCAGGTAATTCTTGGTCCCAGTCAAGTCCTGTAAGCCATATCTTCTGCATAATAATCTTGGCTCTTACTGTGAATGGAATCAAAAAACCAAGAGGGTCAAAAAGAGCAGCAATTGTTTTCAATACAGTTCGTTTAGTCATTTTTTCACCCTGTTTTGCTTCCAGATGACGATACGTAAATTCATCAGTATCAGACTTCCAACTTAAACCTAATGTTTTGATTAAAGGCATTTCGCTTTCACTTAAATCAAGTTCATACGCCCTTTCTGTTTGTGGTATTTCATTTAACACAGCAATGCAATTGGACATCCATTTTCTGGCATTCATGCCTGCAAGTTTCCACAATTGTGACAGTTCATGATAAAGTTGAATCCCTTTCTCTTCTGTTTCCACAGAATCCATTGTATCATCCATGTATGTGGATTTAATGATGGCTTCCGATGCCATTTTGAACTTGCTTTCAAATTTCTTTGCGTTTGACTGAGACACATACTGGGCCAAAAATGGAGATGCATTTATACCAAAAACTAGGCGCTCAAACTGGTAAACATCAGGGTCTTGACTATCATCTGCACGCCACAAGAATCTATGGTATTTTCTATCAATTGGCATAATGCGAACTTGTAAATACATTTCTTGAATGTCACAGATCAGTGCAACAGAGTTCTTTCTGAATCGAAGTAGCACATCGAATAATTCATTTTGAAGTTTCGGACCTTGATGAATGACATCATTTAATGAGAGACCGTTGTACTTTGCCGAAGCGTCAAACACTATTCGGATTTTCGTAGTTTCTTTATCAGCCCGAATAACAGGAAAATGCGGTAAGTACCATTTCTCTCCATTTTCTGATTCACTATCTGATACTTTGGTGATGTATCCTTTTCTTTCATATGTATCTATAATATTTCCATATGCAGCTTTCAATTCTCCGTTCGCATTTAACCTCTTCTCAGTACCTCTTAATCTGTCAAATGCCATTTGAAAATTGTCTGACAATTCATTTTTGTTGTCTTTCCATGGGATAGGAACTTGGTATCTCTTCAAATCTTCATTGTACAACATTTTTTCTTCAACGAAATTAACAACTTTCTTGTCTTCAACACTAATGTTTTCACATGTTTTAATGTCAATATCTTCAAGTTCCCAGAATCGCTTCAATGTTTCATTTATTTCATGATTCTGCACATGAAAGGTAAAAAGATTGAATTCACCGTCCTTTTCTGGTAAAGGTCCAACACATGTCCAGCCTAATGGAGTCAATCTTGCTGATGGTGATCCTTCTGGACCACTAATCTCCATAAGGGATCTATGCAATTCTAGATTATCAAGTCCAATAAGAAGATCGATCTTCGATTTCCTTCCGATTGAAGGAAACTTGATATCTTTTAAATGTTGGTACTGGCTAGCATATCTGTTCCAATCTACAGGCCGTAACTTTCCTGTAACTTGCCGAGTTGTGTATGCTTCCATTTCAACTATGGTGCGTCTGTCTGTACTACTTAACGAGAAATTCACACACATTGTCTTAAGGTTTTCAGACCGTCCATTCAGTGTGTTCACTCTGACAGTTTCAAATTCGGTGCATATTCCCAATTCTTCGGCGACATCTTGATTCAGGTATGTACGAGTGCTTCCATCATCTAGGAGCGCATTCAGTTTTAATTCACGTCCATTTGCAATCAGTATAACAGGCACTGTGCGAAGGGCAATAAACATGTTTTCTGTGTGATTACTGGTGAATGTCTGATTTGCTATATTCTCTTTGTTATTTCCTACCGGGTTGAAGACTTCTGCTTCAGGATTCAAGCTGTTGGATTTATGTAATAGTCTATGATGTACATATTTGCACCCATCTATTCCACACTTTCTTGTTCTCTTACAGTCTTTTCCCACATGACTATCGCCTAAACAACGAAAACACAACTTTAGGTCTTTGGCTTTCTTCCATCTATCTGTCACAGGAAGATCTTTCATAACTTTACAGTCCCATATGCCATGAGACGCATCACAAAGTTTGCACTTTTTCTGTTGTCCATCACCGAAATACGACCGTTGATCTTTGGATTTTCCAGATGCAGAGTCTAACCCATGCTTGGTTTCCATAGCAATGTTCTGGAATTCAGCTTCCTTTAGCACCCATTCATTTAGTACTTCAACAGATTCAGACTTTTCACTTTCAAACAGCCATCTTTGATATCTAGAGATCATACTTTCAGGTAATTTCTTCAACAGTTGCTGGTACATAAACCCACTGTGCAGGTCTTCAACATTTTGTTCTTTCAAGTTCACCACAGCTATGTCAAGCAAATCTGCAAACTGTTCTATCATTCTTGCATTTTCAAACTTAATCACTGGAAATCTTTCAATTTCTTCAATAAACTTGTTAATTTGCCTTCTTTCACCACCAAATTTCCTATCGAGTCGCTCTTTTGCTTTATCGTATGCATACGCTGAATGACCAAGTCCTTCTATTGCTTTCAGAGCTTCACCTTTGAGGTACTGTCTCATCTGAAGAAATTTATACTCAGGTGTTGCTTCTGTATTATCAATACATGCAGTAAATGCCGCCTTCCAGAACTGGTAGTCTCTCTTCAAACCTGTAAACACTGGTATTTCAACCCTTTTCAGCTGTTTCGATAAATCTTTCTCTAGTTGCTTTCTGACTGGTTCAACAACTTTACTTTCAGAACTCACAGATTTCCGGCTACTTGTCTCAGAAAATAATTCATGATACTCCTGAATAACCTCATCATACTGATTTTCTATCAACTCAATATCTTTCATTGTTTCTGTCATTTCTTTTGTTTTACCTTGTTCTTTGTATTCGTTCACAAGCTCCCCCACTGCCTGGATGACACTGTCCATTGAATGCTCAAGTTTGTCTAGGACTTCTTTTAAATAATCTTTATTGGACTGTTCACTTGTTAATTCATCTTTAAATCGATTTCTCATTCGCGTAAATGCTGCCTTACGTCGGGATTTAGCCATTTTCAATTACACAATCTTCACCTCCCGAATATGTTCTTCGTCCACCTCTTCCTCGCCTTTGTGACTCATTGTCCGAAATGTTTTACTACGTCCGAACACTACTCAAGTTATAACAACGTCCCAGATTTTCACAGTTACACTATATAAACGATAAATTCTCGTTGCATTCAAACCTCGCTCTGCTACCAAATGTTCTTGAGTAGTCGATATTTTAAGGCCCATAAAAACAACTATAAAATACGATATCTTCTTTATTGCCGCCGCAGCACGAGAAGGTTTCACAACACTAAAAAACTATATTTTCACAAAGGTTACACACTATCAAATTTTCAACTAAATCAAGGTACTATGCCACTATTACAACTCATGAATAGAACCTATTCATACCAAATGTAAGACTATAGAGAACTCGATTATAGTTACTCTTCTAAACAAACCCACTAAATTATAGATTTGGATATTGTTTAACCACCCCAATGATATATTTTCTGCTTTATATTTTTTTGTCTTTGGCGTTGTTTGTGATATGCAGGATTTATATTCTCTCAAAAATCCTTTTATCTATTTCAATGTCAATTAGGTTACGAACTTGCATCCTGAGGTCGCGGCTTCGAGATTCCTTCGAGGAAATAGTTTTTGAGGCGATTTGACAATCGTTCGTGAAAATTGACAAGCCGAATTTCTCGTATGCCCAATTTAATTTCTCTTATTCATTGACATTAATAAAATTCAACTAGTATCTGCTTTTCAAATATTCTATTCTTCTTTTACAACTTGGATATAATCAGATGGTAATCAGTATCTTATAGTATTAAACAGTAAAAATTTGATCTATTAAAACAATGGTGTTCATGTGATAAATGTTATTGTGATAAGCAAAGCAAATTTATAACGAAAATTGCATTTTTAAACTCTATATACGTGGTAATGTGTAGTAACAAAACGAAAGCTATTTTATGCAGCAACAAAAACCCGAGAAGTAATAGTTACTTTCTAGCTTCTAGATTGTGCATAAACTTCTCATGAACTGCACAAGTAAGAGAGGCTCGCAGAAGATTTATTGGTCACAGACACGAAACGAAAGCCTTTTTCATAAAGTCTAACTAATATGTTTAAGAATGATGCCAGTTTTATTGGACAATTTTATGTCCCTTAAACAACTTAATAGTATTTAATAACGGTCTGAAACAGTCTGACTTTATTTATAGCTTTTTTTGTCTTAAATGCGCACGTGATGTTCAAGAAAATAGTTTTGTATGTTATATCGGATCAATTATTGGTTTATGTAATAAGGAAAACAGACTTTATACGTAAAATTTCCAGTACAGATTCATAATTTGCATTTCTTTATTTTAAGCGATTGTAACAATCCCTAATTATTTAACCATAATTTAAGCGATTTTTAAACATAGTTCAATCAAATATCAACCATGGTTCAACCAAATTGTTGATTCTTCCAGCTCATTTCAACATTATTAACCGTTGAATCGACGTTAATTCAACGGTTATTACTTTAACGTTTTCCGCAACTTATATACAACGTTGAAATAGATGAAAAGATGAAAAGGGAACTTTGAAAGCCACCGAACACGATAAATATGATTTGATTGAGCCTGTACATGTGCAGTAATGGAAATGCATGTATGAGGTTGGTGCACCTTAGAACCTTGTTTAAACCCTCGATGGTAAATTGTTTTGTCACTGACTGTTCCAAAGCGGTAACCCCTCGGGTTCTCTTTCTTGCTTATTGTTTGTGGTGTCTATACTTAAATTGATTTATATATTACCAAGAAACCATTTTTTCGTATCGACTTGTTGGCTGTGGGGAGGATGTGTCTTCTGGAAGTGGACATTGCTGATATGCTTTTTTCTGCTGATATGCATATTTCACGTTTTCAATATTGTCGTGTGTTAGAAAACAAAAGATGTTCATTATCAGATTAACTTGTGATTAGTATTTCGAACAAGTTGCTAAAAAATAAAAGACTCAGCCAATTGCAACAAGCTTTGAGCAGTACGGCCATCTTTCAATAAATCGTAATTATTATCACCCATGATAATGCATTAATTTCCTTGAATAGAAGAAAAGGGAACGTTGAAAGCTATTCAACACGACAAAAATGAAAATATTGCAGGCTAGGTTTGATTGAGCCTGTTCATGGGCAGTATAAAATGCATATTACTGCCAGCGCCGCCTAGCCCCGGGTTGAGCGCAACTCTTTATTTACACAAATTAACAGAACAAGAAACGTTTTCTTAAGAAATTTTGAAACCAGTTTGATTTAGATGATGATGGTCTGTAAGAATAAAGAATGGTAGTAAAACGAATTTAGAATATCTTTTATTTTTAAAAACAATTACTTTTATGTATGCCAGTTAGAGCTCATGAGAATAAAAAATGTAAAGAAAACTGAATAAAATGACAGTAAAATGACGATATTTAATAATTATATGTAAATGATAACGTCGTATTTCGTAAAATGAATAAGTACACTTTTATTTCATTTGTTTTCTTTACAATGACCCTGTTACGAGTTTAAAAAGACCTTCTAACCAACAACAAAACATCTCTCAAAGATTCCCAAGGAAAACACAACTCTTAAAGGGTTATCTGGAAGTTAATACTTGGTTCGTTCCCTTAGCTTATAATCTCCAGCATATTTATATAATTTTATGAGAAATCAGATTTTAAAGACATAAGAGAATAATTCAGGGTAAACAAACAAATATAGTTTTTGTATTTGTGCTCAAAATGCAGTTATTGTAACTCGCACATAGTTACTAGGAATGCAACAAAAACAATCATACGACCAAGTGGTCTACTTTCCGATAATATAAACTCTCAACCGCTTTGAAATAGTAATGTACAAACTAATAAATTACTAATTCATTATAGTTTTTAACGTGTATTACAATTGTGAATCCGATTTTTTATAACTGTCTGAGAGTTGGTCTGGAAGTTGCCTACCTATTTCTTTTGGCAAGAAGTTGAAAGTAAATCAGTAGCATAACATGTCAGCGTATTTCTTCAATTTGGAAATTAGTATCTGATTATTGAGTTTGGGTGAAATACTTCAACGCTGGTTAAACAAGCAAACCAAGATTCCAATTTAAAGAACACGGGTAGCTGTTTAAGATTACAGCACTGAACAGGAGGCGTGTGCAATTATATACCTTTTTATTGCTGCACATGAACAGGCTCTGTCAAACCGAGCCTGCAATGTTTTTATAAATGTCTTGTTCGGTGACTTTCAAAGTCCCTTTTCATCTAATATAAATCGGTTTACGTATAAATCATTGGCGAACATGCATGCTGCCTCATACATTTGTGCATTAGAGTGAAGTTGTATTTGGATACAAGCGTATGAGGTAACCGAAATTCCTTCTTTTCTATTCAAGATTTATAAAATTCATCCAGTTTCCCTCAAACCATTATTATATATAATTGTTGTTTTTTTTAAATTTCCGTTCTCACTTAATTGTCATAAGCCACCAAAATAAGAGAGTCGTACTTAGGTTTTGACAGGATCCCTTTGTTTAAGAGACAAATAGTGATGTTAGCTTGATAACGGCGCAGCGCGCCCCGTTTCTTTCGAACTTTGCACTTCTACCTTCATTGTCAAACACGTTGCTTTAATTTGTTTACCGCATTGTTTTTGTTTACTCTTTTGCCTCACTGAAAGAGTGACACTTGAATATAACTGTAATATACTGAGCATTAGAGAATAAAACAAAAACTACCCATACACAGTTTATTGTTTAATGAATATACATGTATCAATAACTTTATGATTGCCTTTAAAACAAAAACTGAATGCAGCTTTCCATTCAAATAGAATTAGCAAAGAATACAGTCAATTATACTGAAAGACATTAAAAACGCATCACCCTTTTTTTCCAGGTATTTCCTTGAAGTGGTCAGTATGAAGAAAATCACCCCATTATGTAATATGTCAACCAACAATCTGAACACTACCTTTGACGAACCCTTCCAAAGAATATTAAAATCATTTTATTTTGTCATTACCAATAAAATATAATGAGATAGTAACTTGAAATTTATTCTGATGCATTACATTGTTCACATTAAGATATGTATTTCAGTGATGCGTTTCTGAAGTCCGTCAGTACAAGATCAATGGAATGAAAGAGAAAACGAGTAAACATGTTGATAGAACTGAACCGATGTGTGCATATAATTTTGAGCATGGACCATTTTTATGCGGTATATCAAGATCAATACCATTCCATGAATAGCTACATGTGGTTCCAAGATAAAAGAAATTCCAAAAACGAATGGTCGGAACTTAACTAAACAAAATAATTTTGATAAGGATCTGAGAATATAAACCCTACATGTAACAGCTAACACAAAATGTCCGAATTAATAAGCAGATGGTGCATTCTTAGGTTAACTGATCGATACTTTAAAAGCTGTACAAGCGCGAACATTGAAACCATTTATATCAAATTGGCAAATATGTTGTGGTTGATTTGTGATCACAACCTTCAAAATTCGTAAAAGATGCAAAAAAGGTGAAATATGCATATCAGGAATCGCCACATTCAGAAAAAACAGCCTCCCCACACAGTCAAAAAGAAGAGAGGAAGAGAGCATGGTTAATAAAATGATCAGTTTCAAAAGAGACACCACTAACAATTAACAAAAATGAGGGGGACCGCCTTGGAACGGTCAGTGGCAAATCAAATTGCCACTGGGGGTTTAAACCAGGTTCTAGGGTGCACCAACCTCACACTTGCCCCAACATGTTCTCATATCACAAGACAAATACAATTTGTCTTGATGAAACTACTTCAATCCACCCATCGTCTCAACAATGTTGCATGCAAAAGCACACAAACATATAAAACATAAGAATCTAATAGCATTGCAAAGCCAATGGGCGGGTACTCGATGATCTTACCGAGACCAGAGCTCCTGGAGTAAAATCAGCAAGAACACGATGACAGGGATAAAAGAAACAAATCGAGCTTCTAGGTTCTTTTAAGAAACGATTTCCCCATTAACCTTCATAAACTCTTAAACCCCTGCCACCGTCGTGCAACCAAAGAGGTAAGCATAATGATCAACTGTAGAAGGGTTAATCACCAGGCATGCAGAGCGCTGTAAAATATCATGTTGGTAACCTTTCTTTTTAAATTTACAGATGGTTTTTACGAATAACCGGGAGAAATTAACATTGCCCTTTATCTTCTTAAGTTTGTAAATGAAATCTAAAAAAAAACTGGCTGTGAAATACCTTGTTGCAATAGTGATTTAAAACTGCACCTGTATTTATGAATTAGATCTGGGTATCGGCGATAAAACTCTTGAAAAGCGAACAAGCTGTGAAATATAATATTTAGGAACATCGCCGTCGAAAAACATTAAATTTACTATATTAAAATTAAAATCATCCCTCTTTTGATAAGGATCTGAGAATATTAACCCTACATGTAATAGCTAACACAAATTGATTCAAAGGAATTCTCATATCTTGAAATTGTTTTAATTTCTCCATAACTTTATTATCCAATTTGTTTTCGAAAACACAAGCTCATGATATTTTTAATACTTCCTCGAGCCCAACAAAACATGATCTGTGACAAAATAGAAAGATAAAACCAATCATGAATGGATTGCAAGGAAAAACTAGAACGGAAATACCGATGATAAGTACTACTTGATGATCAAACATGACATTTCGCATTTGAAAGATAATATATTATGGAATAGTAAAATACCCCAAAACACGATACATAAATACATGTAAAAACCTGTATCATCATTGTTAAAGAAAGAAGTCGTAATCAATTCAGGGCTATCGTCTTAAAACGACCAATGCCACAGTGTATTTGCAAATTGGGGTTTACACCTGGTGTAAAGACACGTGTCTTTGCGATAAATACTACATTATTAACAGCGTAGAACTTTCTTGATCAAAGAGATTATTTTGTTGCAAGTGTACTGATCTGCTTCCAGATCCATTTCAATACTTTCATACACGCGCAGGAACTCTGGTAATGGATGGCTGATACTTTTTACTACAGTGATCTTCGAGTGGTCAGCTTTTATTTCACTCAGTATACAATGAATCAAATGCTTTTCTCTATCTGAATCGTCAGCATCCATATCAGAGATAATAAGAAAGTAGCTTGATTTGGGAATACTCGTTTTAACTGTTTGCAATATATCTTGGCCTGGTAGAATGTCTGCGTTTGACGTAACAACAAGACCTTTTTCATTCAGCAGATACATAAGCCGATGTCCGTTTTCGTCGTTATTGAGATTACTTAGTATTAAGATATCGTATTTCAGTGGATAGTCGGTTTCATTCCCAGAGTTTTCGACTGGTTGCCCGAAGTCAAAAGCATTTCTTAAACGTAATTGTGCTTTGCATTTTTCTTCTGCACAAAATGCTCGAATACCAGCGTCTACATTTAAAGACTTGTATAAATCTTCTTGAATATGCTTATGTCCATTTTCCTTCTTAAAAACTTCCAACAAGACAACTGCATCATCAAGCTTGTTTAGTTTCATTAGACATTCAACTTTGTCCTGAACAAGTTTTGCCTTTTCACTGACTGCTGGACTACATTCGAGCAACTTATCAAGCACTTTCAGATTACCCTCATAGTTGTCCTCTTGCTCATATACGTAACGCAAGTCTTCAAATTTTTCTTTCGTGTCCTCTTGCTTTTTAACGATTTCTTTTAATATCTGAGCTGCGTTCCAGCAATTTTTCAACCTTGGAATACGACTTGATAGTTTGCACGAAATCTCGATAGCACTCTTCAGGTATATCTTTATATTCTTTGTTAACGAGTCTTTATCTTTCACATTAACTGTGTGTATCAAACCTGCGACACATAGAGCAGATTGTTCATACGCATTCGCAATGTTTATCAAAGAGCTCCTATCCTCATTTTTAATAATGTATTCGAAGACTTTGAGTGCTTCATCGAATTGCCTTGTCTGTCGGAGGAGAAGTCCTTTATCATACAATGCATGCATGTTTTCAGATATTTCCAATGCCTTGTCGAAACAGCCGAGTATTGTTTGGACAGCCTTACTGTTTTCCTTCATATCGATTGCTCGTAATGTGAGAGGACTTTTAATTAGCCTCTCCATTGTGCTATCATTTTCACCAATCTCACGCAGTGCTTCCTGTCTTGGAACAGGCGTAGTTTTCTTTCTTTTTTGAAGAATCCATGGTTCTTCAAGTCCGTCTTTTCCTGTTTTCCAGATAACATTTTTCTGTTTTAAAAGTTTCATTTCAAGTTTTATTTTAAAGGCGAGTCCAAGATGATGAAACCCATAAGAAGTCGGTTTCACATGTACAGCTGAATCCAAGCATTTGATAGCTTGCTCAATGTCCATCACATGTCTGAAATACTTTCCACATCTTTCTAAAATAAAAAAGTCATTCGGTTTGGCTAATTGAGCTTGATTAAAATACCATGCAGCAGAATTAAATTTGGTACCGAGTTCAGAATCTTCAAAAATACTTTGCAATTCGTAAGGGAATTGTGTTTTGTTTTTTTCTATGTGGAACAATGTCATTCCAAGTTCCGCATATAACCTTGCCATGTGAATGCTTTGTATCGATGCCTTTTCCAAGCTTGTTATTTCAAATAAAGTTTCAAGAAGTCGCCTATACTGTGCAAAAGACGGATCAATTTCGTCACCAATTGGCATATTACCTATATGTAAACATCTCCTCTGAATCAAACAATAACCGAACGTCCAAATATACAGGTACTCTTTTGGTATGTGGATGACTGGTTCGCATCTTAGACCCGATTGGTTCACTGGGATGCATTCTTCGTATATTTCTCTGTATAATTCATAGGCCCTTCGATACACATTAGTTACACCTAGTCGTGAGAATGTGTAAGCCACTTCTGCTTTTGCTACTATGTTAATAAGTTCGTTGCGCTGAAGACCCTTTATTTTACGTACCTTATCATCAAGCTCCGAGAGGCCTTTAAAATCTTTTAACTGAAACCATGTCTTGTTGACTGTCGCAATCATATTTTGCGAATTAAGCTTCAGAACTTGCGAGTTGCATTCATAGGCTTTCTCATTATCTTTATTAACATAATAAAGGAACGATAATAAATTAAGGTTTCTTTCTATTTCAAGTTGAGTTAAATCATCATCACTCTCAGATAATATTTTATCCATCAGCTCCTTTCGCCTTCTTTCCTTAAGTCGTTTCACTGTCGCCTCTGCTTGAAAACTCGAGTAAAATGTTTCCAATTGTGACTTCAGCTCTTCCATTTTGTCTGATAACTTTAACTTTTTATGTCAAGCCATAGACATCACAGTGAAAAGTAAAAAGGAACCGGTTCTTTCTGTGTTATGAATTACTGCCGTGAATCGTTTCGGCATATTCCGGTATTTTCATGGTTATTTCCAGTCAAGCATTTACTAAAACATTGTTTGAAAGTTTGGATGTACATTAAATACTCCCCAAGGAAGAAAATTGAAGATTTGTCATTTGAACTAGTTCAATTTTCGCAGTGCAACAATCTCTTCTTGGTTTTGGAACATAACTTTTTAATGTGACGAAAGCGCAAACTGCAAATGTAAATTGATAAACTATTTAAATATCGTTATATAGTTAAAACAAGGTGTCTAAAATGTTCATAATATAAACACCAAAATTATGTAGATATCAGATATTTTAGCGCGTAAAATTGCACAAAAATACTGATAACTAAGCCACCTAAATTAGTCAAACATCGCTTTCTATCGATTATATTTATATTTTAGTCCCTAAAGCCGTCAAAGACCATTACTGGAAACACATTTCGAAATCATAAGGCAAAAGTCTTTTTTCTAGGTCAAATAAAAAGTATGTAAACAAATATTCAAAGCCAAACATCCTCAAGCACCCAAAATATGGCTTATGGTCTTTTTGAGCAGTATAGACCCGGATAATTGAAAAAATATACAAAGGAATAGTTTTTAAAGTGTTCAGACTTTTATTAGTCTTCGGTTTAATCACTTGTCGCAACGTCAATATGACAAACAAGTTCCAAGCCGTTGCCAAACTTTGATAACTTCATGTTTGTGTTTTACTGACACCCATTTCATACGATGAAACAAAATAAACGAGTAATTTCAAATATTTTACCTCTTTTCCTAATAGAGTTAACTTCCAATGTATCGTTTTTACTGACATTTCTAACGCGATTTCCACGCGTTGAAATTATACAATTGTACATTACATAGACTCCGATAAACAATTTCAAACATTTTAAAGTAGTTACAAGTTCAGTTAAACCTGCCAGGATTAAGAACAAATATATCAATGATATCAGCCCTAATAGATGTATATTCGTGTTTTATTGATTTGGTCTGGCGTGCTCACAATGAATTTACAGGTATATTTAAGAAATTCATCACGATAAGCGACTAACATAAATTTTGTTTGCAATAATTGCATTATTTCCAGTTTGGAAGACATCTGCAAAATATTTTACATTTCTTTATCATGTATTATCGGTCATCATGATGAACGGCATAAAATAGTGGGCCAAACTTGAGCTAACCATATAAGCACCGGTTAACAGCGGTGCATAAAACAAAGATCACGGCCCAAATTGAACGGAATCTTTATAAATGCAAAGATGAGAAACGGCTATTTTCCAAAACTGGTTGCTTGATTTATACTTTAAACACAAAATATTGATTGTGTTTAAAGAAGATACGTTTCGAATTTCTTTAAGTATAGTTAGTAGACGGTTATCGGCAAAAGAAATAAATTTAGATAATTATTCTTCTTTTAGAACTAATTTATTATTTCATTCAGGACGCATAGAAATAATGCTGTTGTTTAAGTATCGTCGAATTGGAAGAATTAGTTTTACATGAATGCTTCCTAGGTCATAGCAGTACCATAGAATTTACCACAGCAGAGAAGCGATGGCTATAGTCAGTATGTATTACCATCATTCATTAAGTCTTAGAGTATATTTATTTGGGTCAGCAGATCAAGTCAGTATTGATGAGTATCAGGAAACTGTAAACAATATATTCGTATGTAGATGAATGTATTATTTTCACTAAACTTTATGCCGATCACATCGTGTTTCCGCTAAAAAGATTTTGTTCTGAAACTGTTACAGAAGCTTGTGAAAATTTAGTTGCATTTATATTAATTCTGTGACCAAAAAAAGTGTCGACATGTTACAGTTTTGAAGATGCTACACACATACTCCTTCTCAGCCGAAAATACTTCACAGGGAATACTCTGCATTGCTTGCAGAGTACTCCATATGATCACACTTATGTTATTACTTGTGTTGTCTACTGTATTGTACTTTAAAAAAAAGTTTCTAAATAATAGGCATTGAGGTTTTTGCACAAAATGTTGAAAACGGTTTAAAAAGCAACCTTTAAGGTGGCTTGTGAAAAGAAATCGACGGATACATGCCAGGAAAAATGGAAACTTTCATCGTGTTGCCACATTCAGCTGCTGTTATCGGCACATCGAGGTAGCATGGAGCGCAAAAATACCAAAAAGAAGACGTAACTTTGATCACTGTGAGTAATGAGCATGATTTGCCGAAAATGAGTGAAGATTGTGTATACTGAATTTCAGGAGAATTTTCAAATCTTCTGTCCTCATTTGAGGGATAACGATAACAAATCTAAACTATCCCAGATGATTCCTATCCACCCAATTTCTGCACAGTCTCCCCAATACTTTTATCGTTATTATCGGTCAGCCTGAACACCGCTTTATAGTAATAGGACGGTTCAGACGGAACGAATAATTTAGACTGTGCCACCTGTTCCTAAATCGCATGCAAAAGATAGTGTAGATGCTGATGTTTGATTGCTTGATATAGAGAAAAGGTTTACCTGAAAAAGGCATTAATGTTGAAATAATACAGTTGTTTAAGTATCGTCCAATTGGGTGAATAGAAGATATAGTTATTCGATGATAACAAAACTATGTAAGCTTTGTTTTAACAGGGGAAAAAGAAAACTATGTAAAGTATAAAGGTGATTGAGCTCCATTTTTAAACCGGAGATAAAACATTTTTCCAAGTCGCGTTTCAGACAACATAGAGATAATGACATGAACAGCTATAGATGTTTTATGAGAAAGAAAGGGAATTGTAACAATTCGTAACATTATAAAAACAAAAAGCAAACTTAAGCAAAATAAAGAAAAAGAGATATGATGCGCCATCACAAGCCAAGCCGACGACAACAAAACCCCCACATCCCAATCCTGCCCTAAATAAAAATCAAAAATTTCACAATGGACGGTGATTTTGGTTCTAATGTAAAAAATGTATTGAATGTCGATTAGTTTTGCTGATCAAAGCGTTTAGTAGCTTTAATGTATTTTTGTACTTCGGAGAAGATGAAGATATTCTCTTCTACGATAAGATTTTCGATGCCGAAAAGAAGTTTATTTTTATTCAAAGGGTGAAATAACCGAGTATTGATAAAAAGTTGATGTCTCTGAGTTCTAAATCGTGGGTATTTGATAAAGAAATGTTCAGCATTTTCAAATGCATACCCGCACTCGCACATTGGGGAGTTTTAATATGATTTTTGAAGAGGAGATCACCGTTTAAATTACTGCAACGGTTTCTAAAACGAGCATAAACAACTTGTTGACGACGCTCGCCAGTTAAATAATATGGGGGGACTAGTGAAGGTTTAAAAATTTCTTTTGGTTAAAGCTTAAAGGATGAAAGGGTTTCAATATTTCTCAGATCTTAAACTAATTCATTCCACAATTTAATAGACGAGGATATCACAGATTTATTTAATATATCGGTTCTTATATGCTGTGTAACAAAATCACTTCGATTTCGAAGGTGATAAGGATTTTATTCCTCGACAGTAAAGGGAAAAAGAACTTTAGGATATGATGGAAAATAACCTTGTTTGTATTTTTGAATTAAAGTTAACTTTTGTATTTTTCTTCGATCTGCAAGGGGAACCAAACTTATTTCATTAATTAATTTTTCTATTGATACTGATATTCTTGCAGCTTCATACTGTATTTTTTTCTAAGGTATCTTTTTCATAGAAAGTACAATTATCCCAAAGGACGGCAGCGCATTCTAGAATAGGTCTTATGTATGACATAACATTATTTCATTTAAAGTGGTTCTCATTAGTTTAAATTTAAGCATTCGCATCGACCCTAAAATACTTGAAGATTTTTTGATGATGTGTTCGTGCCAGGTTCCATCCTCGCTTAGAGTAATTCCAAGATGCTTATGAAGTTTTACAAGTTTAATTGAGAGTTATCGAAGTATAGTAGGGGCAAAGGATACATTTGATCTAGAGAGAAATAAGACTTCCGTTTTAACAGGATTGAACTGCATTAACCATTGTTTAGACCATAATAACAATTTGTTGAGGTCTTCATTTAAAGTGTTTTCTATGAAATTGATGTAGAAAGAAGAAACTGCTTGAGAACTGTCGTCTGCAAATAATCTAGTGATACTCAAAAGAGACTCGGAAATGTCATTGACGTATATAAGGAATAATAAGGGCCCAAGCACGGACCCTTGAGGGACACCAGCGCTTATTTGTTTAGAATTTGAAAACATTGATCCAACAAAATCTCTTTGACAACGATTTTCTGGATAGCTTGATAACCAGGTAAGTAAATCCCCAGGAATTCCTATTTGTTTAAGTTTAAATATTAACCCTTTATGCCAAACGCTGCCGAAAGCTTTGGATATGTCGCAGAAAATTATACATGTAGACTTTTTCTTATCAAAGGCCTTATATATATGATGATACATATCTATAAGTTGATAAACCGTTGAATGCTGTGATAGAAAACCCGACTGATTTTTGTAAATGAGACAGTTTGCAATTAAGTAATTATATAAATGTTTGAATACAGCGCGTTCCATAACTTTTCCTAGGCAGCTTATTAATGATATTGGTCTATAGTTAGACGGTTTGTCTTTATCACCTTTTTTAAACAGAGGCATTACGTTAGCTTGTTTCCAGATGGTTGGATAACATTTTTCTCTTTAAGATCTATTAAATAGGATACTAAGCGGACGGCATAAAGTTTTACAAGACTAACAAGCATCCGATGGCTTATGCCGCTTGCTTTGTTAGTAACAAGATTACTTAAAACATCGGTTAAATCTTGTTCCGTTATAAAGATAGCATCGATTGAGGAATTTGTTGTTTTTTTTTAGAAAATGTTGGTAAATTGATATTCGTATCGTTGCGACGATATAGAAACAAAATAATCATTTAACGTATTTGCTTTGTCAAAGTCAGAAACAGAATAGCTGTTGTCAGGTTCAAAAGTGGCGGTATTGTTTCCTAATTAGTAATTACAATTTTCTTTCATAAGCATTCTCACCAGTTTCCAAATCTGCTTAGGATTCGTTGTCTTAGTTTCACTAAGTGTAAATTCTATATTGGTGTTAAACTCTCTCGCGAATTTTTTCATATTATTTACTCTATTTCGGATTTGTTTATACATGCACCAGTTCGACGATTTTCCAGTTTGAATAGCAATTTGTTTCTGTCGGTCGCGTTTACGAGACATGTTTCTAATTGCAGAATTATACCAAGGTTTATCATTTGGACGAATAGTTAACATCTTTGACGGAATACATTTATGAATCAATTCTAAGAATTTTGATTGGAACCTATCAAAGGCTGTACCAATACTTTTTTCAGAAAGAAATGACCAATCAGTAGAATGAATTAAATTACAGTGTATTTACAGATTTATAATCTGCATGTTTGTAATACCAGACCCGTCTTTGATAAGAAGAGATAGGCCTTACCTCGGCCTAAATATGAACCAAAGTACCATAGTGATCACTAATATCGCTGGACGTATTTATCACACCTGAGTCTAGCGGAGTAATACAGTTTGAAATAATATTCGGTTCTAGGAGGGTTCTTGAAGTATTGGTTACCCTGCTTTTGTTGGCGACACGATAATAAGCACTGTCATACACTGAATTTAAGATCATTAAAAATCAAAACAAACACATCATGCGAGATCGTGCATATACGTCAAAAATTATAAACAAATACCAACAATTTAACAAAATTGTTCTAGATATAAAAAAATCCTATCAGCATATCCCTGTAAAACTGTTCTTTTCTGCCCCACCCTGGACCAGAGACAAAACTTGATTGTTGAGCATATACTGTAGCTTTTAGAATATATTTACAGCTTGATAACGCGTTTCGACACACAAATATTGTTTTAAAAAATAACTTATAGGTTTTTGGTTCTTCCAAGTAAATTATTAATTTGTTTGCAACATGGTTAGATTTATCACCAGCTTGAAAACAGCTCCTGAAAAGAGGAATTACATAAAGGAAAACTAATTAAACATCAAATATAATTTAAACGCTTTGAATTTTTGGCTAAAGTTAGAGCAGAGGGAAAGAGAGCATGGGTTTATGAGAAGATCAATTGCAAATAAGACACCACAACAACGAAAAGGAGATCCTTTAGGGCGTTCAGTGTTAAAACAATTGTGGGTGCACTAAACATATACTAGGTATAGCCAAACACGTTTCCACCCCCCAACAAATGCACAGTCAGAACGTAGCGGTGAGACGAGATCATAATTTCATATTATTATCGATATATATTTTTCTCATATAAACAAACAAGTACGAGTTTCCTTTGTGAATTAATCCACCCGTCGAATCGAAAATGAATAATGCAAAACACATAATAAAAACACAGTACCATTAAAAGATGTTGGAATTGTCAAGTGAGATGGGTAGGTACAAGATGAATTTTATGAGACCAAGTTATCTTGAAATATGTCAGCAAGAACACCACGTCGGTGGGAATGAAAACCCGACCGAGCTTCTACGTTGTTGAGAAATATTTATAAACTCTTAAACCCCTGACATAGTCGTGGAAACAAAGAAGTAAGCAAAGAGATAAACTCTAGAAATGCAAAGCTCCGTAAAATATCACGCTGGTTGCCTTCTTTCAAACTCGATGTCAATAAGGTTACAAACTTGCATCCTAAGGTCGCGGGTTCGAGATTCATTCGGGGACATAGTTCTTTCTGGCGATTTAACTAATACGTTCTTTTAAACTGACGACCGGGATGACTCGTATGTCCGATTTCATTTGACCGAAATGACTCGTATGTCCGATTTTATTTGACCGGAATGACTCGTATGTCCGATTTCATTTACCTTGTTAATCGACAATAATAAAAATTCAACTAGTATTTGTTTTCCCATTATTCTATTCCGTTTTTGTAACTTGGTTATTAAAGTAATTACCAATTGAAAGTAGGATTTTAATACACCCATACGATCGGAAATCAGTTTCTATTTAAGTAAATAGTTAAAATTTTTATCTATCCAAAACAACAATGTTTATATGATTAACAACACAAATTAATGCATATCATTACATTTCAAGAAGTCTCCGTACGTGGAACATTGTAGGAATAAAAAAAAGCTATTGAATTGGCAGCAATAAAAATTGAGAAGTCATATGTACTTTTTAGCTTCTTGTATTGTCCATTAACTACTCACGAATAGGACAAGTAAGTGAGGCCCGTAGAAGATTTATTGGTCAACGAAACGAAACTAAAACTTTCATTTAAAGGTTAACTAAGACGTCTAAGTATACTATGCTGGCAGTTTTATTGGGCACTTTTGCGTCCCTTAAATAGCTTTATGGTATTTATTAATTAACATCCTAAAACAGTCTAACTTTATTTCTGAGTTTTTTTCTTTACGTCGTACGAGGAGATGTTCAAGAATTTTGGTTTGTTATATGGGTTCATTTATTATTACCATTAATAAGGAAAACAGACTTAAGAAGATTTCCCGTACAGTTTCATAATTTGCCCGAGAGAAATATTCTTAATTTGAAGCATTTTTAACTATCCCGAATTCTTCAACCATAATTAAACCACTTTTCAAACGTTTAACCAAATATCAACCATGGTTTATCCCAACACCTGATACCCCATTTCAACTGTGTTATAAACTGTTGATTCAACGTTAATTTAGAATAATATTGTTTAATTTATCAACACAATGACTTCGTCCGTGTATCTATGAAATGGCACATGCATTTGTAAATTGCTTAAGAGAATAAAAATTAGACTTAAAAAGAAAACTAAACATAATTAAAATAGTATTTCGTCAAATGAATAAACCATATTTAAATTATGTTATAGTTGTTTTCTTTTCAATGACCGTGTTATGAAGTTATAAAAAGCCTTCCAAAATCAACAACAAAACAAACGATTCTCAAAAGGAAAAACAACTCTTAAAGGGTTATCTGGAATTTAACTCTTTGTTTGTTCCACTAGCTTATATTAATGCATTAGCATCAGAAATACATAAGCATTTCCATAACTGCCCATGATCAAGCTCAATAAAACCGATTCTGCGATATTTCATATTTGTCATGTTCGGTGGCTTTCAAAGTTCCTTTTCATCTATTTCATTATCACAGTGGCGTTGTTTGTGTAAAAAACGGCTGTAAAAAAACTCCCCGTACATTCAATCAGTGATGTTATCAGTTACGTCCTTTGAAGGTCGTTGAGCATGATACTTATGTACTATGTTTATAGTACTTCTAAATTTACTTTTGTTGTAATATTTCGGCCAGTTTACAGATAGGTGGTTTCAATATCCCAGCCAATATAGATTTGGATATTGTCCAATCGACCTCAAGGATATACTTCCTGTTTTTTTTAAATTTTGCCTTTGGCGTTGTCTGTGATACGCAGGATTTATAATCTAAGATCCCCTGTCAAAATTCTATTCTGTTTTGTTCCGCCCATTGTTTTCTCGTTTAGGTCGAACCCATTCTTTTATCTGGGGACCATACGCCGCTGAACATGGAATGGTAATAATCTGAAAATACCTCATTGAAGGTTCCGTGTTCACCGCCATATGCATACCATCGTTTGGGATGGATTGAAATTGTACTATTTAATGGTGTAATTACTGAGTTGCGCTCAACCCGGGGCTAGACGGCGTGGGTAGTAATTTGCATTCCCATTACTGCTCTTGAACAGGCTCAATCAAACCGAGCCTGCAGTATTTTCATATTTGTCGTGTTCGGTTGCTTTCAAAGTTCCCTTTTCATCTATTGAAGGTCGTTGAGCATGATACCTAAGTAGTACAAATTACAGTAAAACTTCGAAAACTTGAATACTCAGGTGGATTTTGAAAATGTTCGAGTTTTTCATGGTTCTCGAGTTTTCGAGTTTTTTCTTTATGAGGTACGATTTGTTTTCAGTAAAGTCGTATAAGCACATGTTTGTGACATTGGTGTTGGCTACGTTATCGGAATATCATCTAATTTTTAATGATTAATTTGACACTGTATTTTGTTAAACCGTTATATCTGTTAAAAAGGATTTTAATGTGTTTGTTATTCAAGAATCTTTCTAAATGAAATTGTCCAAATACTATTAAACTTTACAAACGGCGAGTCGTTATTTTTCATATAAAGTTACTAGGTCCCGTCAAAATACAAAGATACAAACTGCCTCGTTTCATATCATTTATACTTAAAGAAATTAGAAACGCAACTTCTTTAAACATAAATTATGTTTCGTGATTAAAGAAGTTGCGTTTTTAATTTCTTTTACTATATTATATGTACCTGAAGAAATTAGAAACGCAACTACTTTAAACATGAAATATATTTCTTGTTTCAAGAAGTTGCGTTTCTAATTTCTTTTAGTATATTTGAGATAAAAATAATCCTATTTAAATTCTCATAATTATCGTCTCATCGAAGCCGCCTAACGAGTGATCATAAAATTATTTTCTTTCATCAGAACCTGATTTTTAATCGGATCAATTAAAACAGATAGACGCTGGCGATTTACAATTAACTGGCAATATAACCTGTCAAATCGTGTGAAAACTACGCGTCACCGTTTACCAATTACTCCCGAGAGTTGCGAACATTAATCGGTCGTTTATTAGTCGATTTTTCAAATGTAAACAAAGAAGAAATATGTTTCAAGGCACCGACACCTGTCCTTTACATTTCTAGTTTTCGATGTTCGTGTTTTCCATGGTATTTTTATAAAGAATATATAAGAGACCAGCAAAGTACTACGAGCTTTTCCGAGTGCTCGAGTTTTTGACGTTCGAGTTTTCGAAGTTTTACTGTACTTTTATTTTAATATTTCGGCCAGATGGATGGTTTCACTATATACCAGCCATTATAAATTTGGATATTGTTCAATTACCCCAAAGAAATACTTCATGCTTTTTGTTTAATTTTTCCAATCTGCGTTGTCTGTGATACGCAGGATTTTAATTCTCAGATCCCCTGTTAAAAATTTATTAGGTTTAGTTCAGCTCAATGTTTTCTCGTTAAGGGCAAAACTATTCTTTAATCTGGGAACCATACGCCGCTGAACACAGGATGGTATTAATCTGAAAACACCGCATTGAAGGTTCCATTTTCATCGCCATATGCATACCATCGTTTGGGATGGATTGAAATTGTACTGTTTATTGGTGTAAATATGGAGTTGCGCTTAACCCAGGGCAGTGTGGCGTGGGTAGTTATATGCATTTCCATTACTTCACATGAACAGGCTCAATCAAACTTAGCCTGCAATATTTTAATATTTGTCGTGTTTGGTGGCTTTCAAAGTTCCCTTTTCATCTATTTAAATAATATGCCGAACCCAATTGAATAGCTATAGAATATGTTAGAAAATGAGAAATAAAAGCAATCGTGAATAGATCGCAACGGAAATCTAGAACGGAAATACCAAGGATAAGTAGGACGTGATGATATAGTTCAGATGACTTGTAAATCAGATCAAAAATGGCATTTTAAAATTGAAAATATTATATTGTAGAAAAGTGATAACAAGAAATATCTTTAAAAAAGATAAACGGCGTTGATGGAAAATATTTATATATACACGTATATAAGAAAGAAAGAAATACAGAGAGGCGAAGCAGACACAGTTTAGTTATTTTATTTTACTTGTTATAGCTGTTGACGAACCCTTCCTGCCTTCTTAGTATGACCTAGAGATTAAGCGACCGAATCATGACAACTCATAAATTCATTGAAAGTGTCTTTCAAAAAAAATGTTCAAGCTGTTGCAACAATTTCATACAGTGATAACAAGTCGATTAAAGAAGCAATGTCTTACATTAAGTCTTGATCTACATTTATTCAGTTTCAATAAAATACCTCTTGTAGAGTTAGAACTCAAGATGAATAAATGTCCTTGAAATTTAATAAAAATAAATACAAACAGCCTGTTACAAGGGCGAAATCTACCAAGTTTTACGTAAATTTACTTTAAAAATAGTGTCCGTCCCGAGTATTGAACCCGGGGCCTCCGCTTGGGAGGCGAGAGTGTCATCCACTACACCACAATGACCTTGTTGTTTTTTGTATCAAAGGAACTAGAAAGGAACCAGTAAGAACTAGAAATATTTAAACTTCTCTTTCGTTTTACACTGTGTAAACTTGTATGCAAGTGTTAACCTGACACCCAAGAATATCCCATATAAAATTGTATTTAAGCCATCATTATTGACTTAACTGGTTATTTAAATCGTAAATATGTTTGTTTTTTTCTCCAATACAACACCCACTAATAACCAATCGAAATAATCTATTTGATTTTTCCGCTGCATAATAATAAAAATCCCACTAGATACCTCTCCACCCTGCTAGATGCCTCTCTGGTGTAAATAGCTACCAATCGAAATAGTTTATTTCATTTTCCCTCTGCATAATAAGAGAGTACGAGTATTATTTACAACATTTCATTGGTCGAAAAACTAGGTCAAAAGTGAGCTTAGACAGCTAACGCCGAAAAATACTTCGATCAAACAACACGATACATAAAAAGATAGATACTCGTTAAAAGACATCGGTAATTTAAGTTGACGGTCAATGTTTTGATAGAGATTATGCATGAGTTAAGCAAGACAAGTAACTGTAAAACAGCTGTTATTGTATTTAGAGGTGTTAAAATTGAGGCCCGACTGCTAAATCCGTAATAGTATAGTGAACAGGACAATCAATAACTTAATAAATAAGCAGACATGGCGACCTTTTGAAGCATGTGCAAGGGAATTTAAACAGCAAAAGAAATGCGTGTTATGGTTAGTTGATAATTTGTAAACATTGATTGTGAAAATATAATTTTACTATTTTTATACTCGTACACGCATGCGGTTGAACAATCAGAAGGGCTTCATAATAACATCCCCTGGTTTGACAGCTAGAAGTACTGTTATAAGTACAGTCGCACATGAAAAGCATGGACAATTATACAGTATAAATTGAGAAGACTGTACCTTTCGCCTGAAGGAAATCATACAATCGTAATATATAAAACAAGACAATGACCTGAGGGCTATCGCATTGAATCGAACAATGATACACTCTATTTACACACTGGGATTTATACTGGATGTAAAGGCATGTGTTTTTGCGATAGAAACTACACTAGTCACAGCGTATAACTTTCCTGATCAAAGAGGTTAACTTATCGCAACTGTACTGATCAATTTGTTCGAATCTTAAACGGCAAAACTTCATTTCAATAGATTCATACAAGCATACGAACTCTGGTAATGGATGGTTGATACTTTTTATTACAGTGATCTTCGAGTGGTCAGCTTTTATTTCATTCAGTATACAATGGATCAAATGCTTTTCTCTATCTGAATCGTCAGCATCCATATCAGAGATAATAACGAAGTAGCTTAATTTGGGAAAACTCGTTTTAACTGTTTGCAATATATCTTGGCCAAGACGAATGTCTGCGTTTGACGTAGCAACAAGACCTATTTCATTCAGCAGAAGCATAAGGCGATGTCCGTTTTTGTCACTATCGAGATTACTAAGTATTAAGATATCGAATTTCAGTGGATAGTCGGTTTCATTGCCAGTGTTTTCGACTGGTTGTCCGAAGTCAAATGTATTTCTTAAACGTAATTGTGCTTTGCCTTTTTCTTCTGCACAAAATGCTCGAATTCCAGCGTCTACATTTAAAGACTTGTATAAATCTTCTTGAATGTTCTTATGTCCATTTTCCTTCTTAAAAACTTCCAACAAGACAACTGCCTCATGAAGCTTGTTTAGTTTTTTAAGACATTCATCTTTGTCCTGAACAAGTTTTGCCTTTTCACTGACTGCTAGATCACATTCGAGCAACTTATCAAGCACTCAGATTACCCTAATAGTTGTCCTCTTGCTCATATACAAAACGCAAGTCTTCAAATTTTTCTTTCGTGTCCTCTTGCTTTTTAACGATTTTTTTTAATATCTGAGCTGCCTTCCAGCAATTTTTCAACCTTGGAATACGACTTGATAGTTTGCACGAAATCTCGATAGCACTCTTCAGGTATATCTTTATATTCTTTGTTAAAGAGTATTTATCTTTCACATTACCTGTGTGTATAAAACCTGCAACACATAGAGCAGATTGTTCATACGCATTCGCAATGTTTATCAAAGAGCTCCTATCATCATTTTTAATAATTTAATTCGAAGACTTTGAGTGCTTCATCGAATTGCCTTGTCTGTCGGAGGAGAAGTCCTTTATCATACAATGCATGCATGTTTTCAGATATTTCCATTGTCTTGTCAAAACAGCCGAGTATTGTTTGGACAGCCTTACTGTTTTCCTTTATATCGATTGCTCGTAATGTGAGAGAACTTTTAATTAGCCTCTCCATTGTGTTATCATTTTCATCATTTTCACGCAGTGCTTCCTGTGTTGGAACAGGCGTAGTTTTCTTTCCTTTTTTAGGAATCCTTGGTTCTTCAAGTCCATCTTTTCCTGTATCCCAGATAACATTTTCCTGTTTAAAAAGTTTCATTTCAAGTTTTGTTTTATAGGCGAGTCCAAGATGATGAAACCCATAAGAAGTCGGTTTCACATGTACAGCTGAATCCAAGCATTTGATAGCTTGCTCAATGTCCATCACATATCTGAAATACTTTCCACATCTATCTAAAATAAAAATGTCATTCGGTTTGGCTAATCGAGCTTGATTAAAATACCATGCAGCAGACTTAAATTTGGTACCGAGTTCAGAACCTTCAAAAATACTTTGCAATCCGTAAGGGAATTGTGTTTTTGTTTTTTTTCTATGTGGAACAATGTCATTCCAAGTTCCGCATATAACCTCTAAATACAATAACAGCTGTTTTATAGTTACTTGTCTTGCTTAACTCATGCATAATCTCTATCAAAACATTGACCGTCAACTTAAATTACCGATGTATTTTAACGAGTATCTATCTTTTTATGTATCGTGTTGTTTGATCGAAGTATTTTTATCACTTTTCTACAATATAATATTTTCAATTTTAAAATGCCATTTTTGATCTGATTTACAAGTCATCTGAACTATATCATCACGTCCTACTTATCCTTGGTATTTCCGTTCTAGATTTCCGTTGCGATCTATTCACGATTGCTTTTATTTCTCATTTTCTAACATATTCTATAGCTATTCAATTGGGTTCGGCATATTATTTAAATAGATGAAAAGGGAACTTTGAAAGCCACCAAACACGACAAATATTAAAATATTGCAGGCTAAGTTTGATTGAGTCTGTTCATGTGAAGTAATGGAAATGCATATAACTACCCACGCCACATTGCCCTGGGTTAAGCGCAACTCCATATTTACACCAATAAACAGTACAATTTCAATCCATCCCAAACGATGGTATGCATATGGCGATGAAAATGGAACCTTCAATGCGGTGTTTTCAGATTAATACCATCCTGTGTTCAGCGGCGTGTGGTTCCCAGATTAAAGAATAGTTATGCCCTTAGACGTCGCGAAAATGGATGACAAACGTAATAACTAATAAACCAGTAGAAAATTGCAATGTAAAATAACTTTTCCAAAGCAAAAAATGACCAAAGCAGCTGATTAAACACATTTTTTGAGAAAATAGGAAGTATTTCCTCTGTTAACATGGTTAAAAAATTGGCAATTTGTACCGCAAATCTTTGTCCTATTCATCACTTGAGGTACAGTATCCGGCTAGGTTTTTGCTTTGAGAATGGATTTAGAATTTGGCCAGTATTTAATATTAGATTAGAAAAAAAGAACACATCATTTATTCTTATTCCTAAAATATTTGTCTGCTTTGATAATTATATGATAGGGGAATCCATAATAGCTAAAAATAGCATCAACCTTAGAATTCCCTTGTCATGACGTAAAGGAAATGCCCAAAACTTACCGATTACAATCATCAATCATTGACCCGTAGGCAAGGACGCCAAGGTGATTATTTTAAGTGACACTTTGCTAGTTCAGTTAGGGGATTAACGACCCACAATTATCAGGAATGTGGCGACCGCTCAGAGCAAAGCGAATGCAAATAAGTTAACAATATCTTGCTTTTTTGACAATTATTTAATCGCCAAATTTTACCGCCAATTCATTGAAAATGATAGTGCCTCTAGCTGGGTGCGAACCCGTACCGTCACGGCGATAGCGCCTAGCCATGCAATTCCTGCGACGCAAAAATCGACAAAAACGTAAAATTATCGCAAATGGCGACAATGTCGACCGACAGCATGAGCACTGCTTATCATGTGAATGCTTTGTATAGATGCCTTTTCCAAGCTTGTTATTTCAAATAAAGTTTCAAGAAGTCGCCTATACTGTGCAAAAGACGGCTCAATTTCGTCACCAATTGGCATATTACCTTTATGTATACATCTCCTCTTAATCAAACAATAACCGAACGTCCAACTATACAGGTACTCTTTTGGTATGTGGATGTCTGGTTGGCATCTTAGACCCGATTGGTTCACTGGGATGCATTTTTCGTATATTTTTCTGTATAATTCATTGGCCCTTCGATACTGCTTAGTTACACATAGTCGTGAGAATGTGTAAGCCACTTCTGCTTTTGCTACTATGTTAATTAGTTCGTTGCGCTGAAGATCCTTTATTTCACGTACCTTATCATCAAGCTCCGAGAGGCCTTTAAAATATCTTAACTGAAACCATGTCTTGTTGACTGTCGCAATCATATTTTGCGAATTAAGCTTCAGAACTTGCGAGTTGCATTCATAGGCTTTCTCATTATCTTTATTAACATAATAAAGGAACGATAATAAATTAAGGTTTCTTTCTATTTCAAGTTGAGTTAAATCATCATCACTCTCAGATAATATTTTATCCATCAGCTCCTTTCGCCTTCTTCCCTTAAGTCGTTTCACTGTCGCCTCTGCTTGAAAACTCGAGTGAAATGTTTCCAATTGTGACTTCAGCTCTTCCATTTTGTCTGATAACTTTAACTTTTTATGTCAAGCCATAGACATCACAGTGAAAAGTAAAAAGTCAATCGTTTCGGCATATTCCGGTATTTTCACGATTATTTCCAGTCAAGCATTTACTAAAACATTGATTGAAAGTTTGGATGTACATTAAATACTCCCCAAGGAAGAAAATTGAAGATTTGTCGTTTTAACTAGTTCAATTTTCGCAGTGCAACGATCTATTCTTGGTTTTGAAACATATCTTTTTAATGTGACGAAAGCGCAAACTGCAAATGTAAATTGATAAACTATTGAAATATCGTTATAATTATAGTTAAAACAAGGTGTCTAAAATGTTCATAATATAAACACTAAAAATTATGTAGATATCAGATATTTTAGCGCGTAAAATTGCTCAGAAATACTGATAACTAAGCCACCCAAATTAGTCAGACATCGCTTTCTATCGATTATATTTATATTTTAGTCCCTAAAGCCATCATAGACCATTACTGGAAACACATTTCGAAATCATAAGGCAAAAGTCTATTTAGGTCAAATGAAAAGTATGTAAACAAATATTCAAAGCCAAACATATTGCATTATTTCCAGTTTGGAAGACATCTGCAAAATATTTTACATTTCTTTATAATGTATTATCGGTCATCCTGATGAACGGCATAAAATAGTGGACCAAACTTGAGCTAACCACAAAAGCACCGGTTAACAGTGGTGTATAAAACAAAGATCACGGCCCAAATGGAACGGATCTTTTAAAAAAATGCAAAGATGAGAAACGGCTATTTTCCAAAACTGGTTGCTTGATTTACACTTTAAACACAAAATATTGATTGTGTTTAAAGAAGATACGTTTCGAATTCCTTTAAGTATAGTTAGTAGACTAAATAAATAAATTTAAATAATTATGCTTCTTTTAGACCTAATTTATTATTATATTAAGGACGCATAAAAATAATGCTGTTGTTTAATTATCGCCGAATTGGAAGAATTATTTTTACATGAATGCTTCCTAGGTCATAGAAGTACCATAGAATTTATCACAATCGATGCGTACTTGTACACTTAGCAGAGAAGCGATGACTATAGTCAGTATGTATTACAATCATTCATTAAGTCTTAGAGCATATTTATTTGGGTCAGCAGATCAAATCAGTATTGATGAGTATCAGGAAACGGTAAACAATATATCCGTATATAGATGAATGTATTAATTTAACTAAAACTTTATGCAAAAATCACATCGTGTTTCCGCTAAATTGATTTTCTCTGAAACTGTTACAGAAGCTTGTGAAAATTTAGTTGCATTTATATTAATTCTGTGACCGAAAAAAGTGTCGACATGTTACAGATGCTACACAAATACTCCTTCTCAGCCGAAAATACTTCACAGGGAATACTCTGCATTGCTTGCAGAGTACTCCATATGATCACACTTATGTTATTGCTTGTGTTGTCTACTGTATTGTACTTTAAAAAGTTTCTAAATAATAGGCATTGAGGTTTTGCACTAAATGTCGAAAAAGGTTTAAAAAGCAACCTTTAAGGTGGCTTGTGAAAAGAAATCGACGGATACATGCCAGGAAAAATGGAAACTTTTCATCGTGTTGCCACATTCAGCTGCTGTTATCGGCACATCGAGGTAGCATGGAGCGCAAAAATACCAAAAAGAAGACGTAAACTTTGGTTTGTCGAAAATGAGTGAAGATTGTCTATAATGAAATCTTCTGTCCTCCTTTGAGAGATAACGATAACAAATCTAAACTATCCCAGATGATTCCTATCAATTTCTGCACAGGCTCCCCAATACTTTTATCGTTATTATCGGTCAGCCTGAACACCGCTTTACAGTTTTAGGACGCTCCAGACGGAACGAACAATATAGACTGTGCCACCTGCTCCTAAATCCCACGCAAGATTGTGTAGATGCTGATGTTTGATTGCTTGATATATAGAGAAACGTTTACCTGAAAAAAAGGCATTAATGTAGAAATAATACAGTTGTTTAAGTATCGTTCAACTGGATGAAGATATAGTTATTCGCTGAAAACAAAACTATGTAAGCTTTGTTTTAACAGGGGAAAAAGAAAACTATTTAAAGTACAAAGGTGATTGAGCTCCATTTTCAAATTGACGAAACATTAATTCAAACAGAAACCGGAGATAAAACATTTTTCCAAGTTGCGTTCAGACAAATTTCCAATTGTGAAACAGTAACCTTCTAATTTGCTTAGTTTAGTTTAATCACATTTTATTGCTTATAATAAAATTTCTCTAGTACAGTATCGTTTTAGTATAACATTGAAAATTCGGATCAATCAATTTGTTTTACAGAATATTACAATAAATAAGCCAACGGTTTGCGCTAAAGGTTTTTCCAATATTAGCAGACAGCCCGTCCCTTTGTGACACTATTAATATCAAACAAATATGGTACAACATTTTCATTATTCTAACATGTTCAAATATTGCCTAGAGATAATGACATGAACAGACATAGTTGTTTTATGAGAAAGAAAGAGAATTGTAACAATTCGTAACATTATAAAAACAAAAAGCAAACTTAAGCAAAATAAAGAAAAAAGAGATATGATGCACCATCACAAGCGAAGCCGACGCCCCACACCCCCACATCCCAATCCTGCCCTAAATATAAATAAAAAAATTCAAAATAGAAGATGATTTTGGTTCTAATGTAAAAAATGTATGGAATGTCGATTAATTTTGCTTATCAAAGCGTTTATAGCTTTAAATTATTTTTGTACTTGAAGAAGATGAAGATATTCTCTTCTACGATAAGATTTTCGATGCCGAAAAGATGTTTATTTGTATTCAAAGGGTGAAATAACCGAGTAAAGATAAAAAGTTGAAGTCTTTGAGTTCTAAATCGTGGGTATTTAAAACAGAAATGTTCAGCATTTTTAAATGCATACCCGCACTCGCATTTTTAAAAGATGATTTTTGAAGAGATCACCGTTTAAATTACTGCAACGGTTTCTAAAACGAGCATAAACAATTTGTTGACGAGTATAGGAGATGAATATCACTACATCCTCGAATGCAAACACTTCGAAGATTTGAGGGAAAACACATCAAAAGATATTATTACAATCATCCAAATATTCTTAAATTTAATTTATTACTCAATTCGAACAACAATTCGAACAACAAAAGTGAATCATTAAATCTATGTAAATTCATTAATTTCATTACAAAAAATGTAAAGGCACAATACTAATAAATAAAACAAAACCACATGGACTATACATTATTGAAGAACAAACACGTTTAAACCCTTTAGTCTTACATATCGTTGATTTAATAATACCGTTGAGTAACCTGTGAGTAACCTGGTCCGAAATGTGCAGACAGTTCGTCTTGTTCCGCCACACCTCGGAGAACAAGGTGGACTCGTCTAAATGTTTAGGGCAACACTGAAATGAATGATTGTATCTATTTTATTAATACATATTGTCGACCTTTCATTTTCGCTTTCGTGCAAGGTCGATAAATATATTAATAAATAAATATATAATATATAAACTTTCATTATCATAAGTACATTATGAAACTCCATATTTAAGTAATTGTTTTCATCTAAGTATCTGCCTACATGTATACCAATTGTATACAAAGATATTTAGCAATTGTATATTTTTTATGAACACTGTGTTAAATGGGTAATAATCTGCCTGCCTATGTATATATTAAAATTGTTAACGTGATCATTATTTGCTAGGCATCCATTGTCTGCGATTTTTATTTTATTTTTTATAATTATATTTTTCTTTTTCGGAATGTTTTCTTGTTGTTTAAAGAAATCGTTATTTAATATTACATATTTTTTCGAATTACACAGCATTATTTATCCAAAAGTAGATTATACAAAAGACCCGTATGTTTATTACTCAAATTTTAAGTAAGTACAAGTTAGAGTAATTATAATATCGGCAAAGTTCATTTATATATCAAAGCGCAGACTATAACTAATTGTAATACTTAGCACTATTATACTGTTATATCCATTTGTATTTGTCATTTTGTAAATAATTCTATTTTTACCATTACACTCTGTTCACTGCATTGATTAAAAATCCGACACGTGTATTTTTCCTATAAATTTTAACACCGTGTAAGTTACACGGGAAAATGACAGGTGACAGCCGAGTGGAAAGCGTTGTTGAACCGAAATTTTCACACAAACGAATTCGTCACACGTGTGAAAAATTCGTACGAATTCCTCACATACGTGTGAAAATTTCGTACGAAAATTTCACATATTTGTGAAAATTTCGTATGGAACCTTAAACCCCCCTAAAACAGGTACGAAATTTTCACAAGACAAAAAAAGTAGAAAAATGATTTGACAAAATACTGTCCAACGGAAATTTCACATATTTTTTTAACAAAGGTACGTATATCAGAGGATCTATCAAACACACGCACGCACCCGCCCAATGAAAATCACTAGGACCTATTGCGTATCAGGAGAATTTCTTCAGGATGTTTTTATTCGGTAATGAATCTGAGTTATTCCTCTTATAGCCCAAACAATGAAGATACGATAGCGTCATGATGAGTGCCTTGTTATCGGAGGAACGCGAGGTCGAGTACTACCGGCGGCAGTGCACGCTGCCTAGAGTAGAAGGTAAGAGCGCCGGCGCCAGTGCACGCTGCCTAGAGTAGAATGTAAGAGCACCGCCGGCGGCAGTGCACGCTGCCTATAGTAAAACGTAAGAGCACTACCGGCGGCAGTGCACGCTGCCAAAAGTAGAATGTACGAACATCACCTGCGGCAGTGCACGCTGCCAAGAGTAGAAGGAACGAGCACCAACGGCGACAGTGCACGCCGCCTAGTGTTGAATGTACGAGCATCACCGGCGGCAGTGCACGCTGCCTGATAATTTCGAAGTTATTTGGCTATTTCATTAACGTTAGTCAACGCTGACGTCAACGAACTGGTGATCGTAATAAATTACATGTATTTATGTTTTGTGATATAGAAGTCATGTGTGAACTTTCAAATGAAAATCTTTAGCAGTTTCATAGATATGACTTCATTCCAAAAACTTGAAAACCTAGGTTTAAGATTTTACTGAGTACATTAAGGGGAATAATTCTGTTAAAATCCAACCAAAAGTTTTGGGACTTAATTAGTAATCTTATATAATGACCAAGGAGCCATGTGTGAACTTTCAATTGAATTTATTCAATAGTGTCAGAGATATGACTAAATTTCAAAAACTTTAACCTAGGTTAAGGTTTTTTCTAAGTACATAACGGTGCATAATTCTGTTAAAATCCAACCAAAAGGTATGGGACCCGAAGCCATGTGCGACTTTCATTAATTGAATATCTTAAGTAGGTTCAGAGATATAACTTCATCCCAAAACTTTAAACGGACGCGTGTGCCGACGCACGGGTGACTTAACAGCTCTTCATATTCTTAGAATAGAAGAGCTAAAAAGGGGCAAAATTCAATAATCATGATGGAGTTATGTATGTAACTTTCCACACAATTGCATGTTGTCATCATTAAGGCGTCTTCCAAGTTTTGAGGCAATGCATCGAGTAATAGCAGAGATAATATAGAGGTTAAGATTTTTACGTGTAATATGTACGTGTACTTGTAGCATTTTCCCACTATGCAATGACTCTCGATATAACCACACGTTATTGGTTTTCAACAAGTTGCAAAATCGCTATTTTACGTGTGAAATTGCGAATTTGAAACCCTTCGTAAATTGTGACGTGCAGATATCGGGATTGTTCAACGAAGCGTTGCTAAGCGCTTATTGAATTAGTGTTGAAATCTTTACACGTACACGTTACACGTAAAAATCTTAACCTCTATATTGTACCTTTTAAAGAATGTTCTAAGATAAAAGGGGCATAATTCAGAGAATAACCATCATGATAGAGTTAGGTAAATTGTCTAACAAATTCAGGAAGTGTTCCAAGTTTGAAAATGATACATGGAATAACACCAGAGATATTGGAAAAATGTCAAAGTTTTTTGCACGACAAAGACGACCGTCACGACAACGACGACAACGAGGGGGCTATGACAAAACCTCGACTTTTTCTTCGAAACAGCCGAGCTAAAGATAAATTTGAAACACAGATATTTAAAAGACATGTTATTTTTACAAATCACAAAAACGGAACCAGTCAGAGCGTTATCGTTATAACGCCTCGTCCAATGTTTACTAAAACAAAATAATAAGTGAACTTTTTAACGATTTTTACCAAAGGAAACGTTTTTAATTTCAAACAAATATTCTGATATATCAAATATTGATATATGGCAAAATATACTTGGTACATAATATAACATATTTTCATCAGAAAATGTTCAGCATTCTAACTGCAAATTACTTGGTCCATAATATAAAAAAGGTCCATAATATAACATATTTTCATCAGAAAATGTTCAGCATTCTAACTGCAAATAACTTGGTCAATAAAATAACATATTTTCATCACTGAATGTTCAGCATTCTAACTGCAAATGCGTGAAATTTACCTCCTAGAAAAGTGTATATCAATATAAATCTCGTACCAGCTGACGGAACCAGTCAGAGCCTTATCTTTATAACGCCTCGTCCAATGTTTACTAAAACAAAATAAGTGAAGTTTTTAACGATGTTTACCAATGGAAACGTTTTAAGTTCAAACAAATATTCTGATATATCAAATATTGATATATGGCAAAATGTACTTGGTCCATAATATAACATATTTTCATCAGAAAATGTTCAGCATTCTAACTGCAAATTACTTGGTCCATAATATTACATAGTTTTCATCAAAGAATGTTCAGCATTCTGACTGCAAATGCGTGAAATTTACCTCCTAGAATAGTATATATCAATAATCTCGTACCAGCTGATTCCAGTTGCGCGGAGCCTTAACCAAGCGTTTGCCCACTTGGAGTCTATTATTACTTTTCTGATTTCTTGAATGACACCACTATTTCTACCAAGATGTATAAGAAAGTAACGTACACTCACAGGGTTGGGAACAGTGTCAATTAAAGCTGGAGATACGTAGATCTTCGGTCTAGGGACGTTCATAGTTCTTATTAACTCTACAAAATAACCATCCACCTTTTCCAATACGTATCTCATAGAAGGATTTTGGTGTAGAATTTTAGAAACAATAATTTCCTGAACTAGAAGCGGTAAAAGTCTAAACGGAAAACAGGTTTTCTTTATTTTCTTCTGTTGTCTCTCCTTTATCACTGTTGCACGCTTGGTTCGCAGGGAATCAATATTCGAGGTCTCTCCATGGTCCTGTTTAAAGTTATCTGGTTCTGGCGTAGGAAAAACAGTGCCTTCAGTTTATTCACGTAGCAGGTCGACATCGACAGATACACTTAGATAATACATTCCCCTGTCTTCGTGAAAATATCCGATAGTTATGAGGGGGAGGTTAGAATAATAAACCCCATCATTTGCTGCGCTTCATCCCTGTAGATTCCATGTTGTTGAAGTTGATGTTTAATGGCTGCGAACTGGCAGTTACCGTCTGACTCTGGGTTCATTATAACATGCACACCATTTTGAAATTCTGTATCAAACATCTGAATATTATCAGCATGTTTCAATACCTGAAAATACTGTGCTCGATTAAGTTTCTTTTGAGCTCTGCCATTGCGATTGTCTTTGTGATTGTCTTTGCGATTTTTTTTGTACTTTGTTAATTTTTTGTTGCTTTTGTCTTTCCATTTCCAATGTCAAGCTTGTAATGTTTTCTACACCAACCCACTCTTGAACTTTGTTTTTTGTTCTTAGGACTCACATATTCTATTAAATATCTGCCTCTGGAGAGTTTCGCATCTTTTAGAACGCAATTTAGTATTCGTCGTTTGGTGGGAACTCTTTGTCTACTGAATGGATATCTCAATAAAATCTTTTCTCCTTTTTTGTACATACTTGGTTTTTTGGCCCCTTTCACCTGTCGTCACCTGAAGGATTTGTATGCTGCAGTCAGACGTATTTTGATTTCATTTCTGCTCAATGACTTGGGTGCCCTAGTATGGCTCCTACCGTTATAAACTTGAAACGGTGTCAAATTTCCCAGAACTCTCTTTACACTAGTATTAAGTGCGTGAGCAATTTGTTGTAAATCACGGAGCCAGTTAAATCCAGATTCTTGTCTGCATGCATAGATGATTTTCTTTTTCAAAGAACGATTTGACCGTTCGCACTTTCCCTGAGACTGCGGATAATACGGACGACCATGAACGACTTTGATATTATGCTTCTGCAAGAATGACTTCATAGCTGGGCCTTGAAATTCCGATCCATTATCGCATTGTATCGTTTCGGGAAACCCTAGGTCTAACATTACTTTCTCCAGGGCGGTTGCTACTTCTGTCGAGGGCTTCGACTTCAGAGGCTGTGGCATGGTACATGTATATCGTGAGTAAATATCAATCACTTGCAGTATGTATCTACATGTTGACTCTTGAAACTTTACTTCGAACCCCTTCATGTTTACTATGTCTATCTGCCATCGTTCATTTGACGCTGAAGATTTCACAGTCCTTGGAAATGGCTGGTTTGTAAAGCTTGGGTATTCTTTATGGCATTAGGTACTTTGTTGTAGTATTTCCGGAATACTTCTTTAACTGAAACCTGCATACCGTTCCTTAAAATTGGTAAACAATACTAGTGATCCGCAACCATTATTCTCTTTGAATGTTCTTTCAACATAACTCGGTAACTCTTCCTGTACAATTACAATTTTCCCATCACACATCAAGCGGCCGTCCTCATGTACAGAAAAATCTTTTCTTTTACGAAGAAGATTAAGTGCCTTTATTGGTTCTTTTGATCTTAGCTTGACTGGAATTTTGAACTCGCCCTTCAACCTGGAAAAAATTATGTCGGACTTGGATTTTGAAATACACCCGAGGGTTTCGCCTCTCGCAATTTGCCAATGTTCAAGACGACAACCTGAAATTGAAAATATTTTTTCTCATTCAACGAGCGCTGTTTATAAATCACATAATGGATAACTCTTCATGATAACAACATATTTATTAAAGAGGGGTTAACCAGTATTACAAGCGCGTAGCCCTCAACAATGTCATATCATCATAACAAGAGGATCAAGATCCTAAAGTCCCTCACCTGCTTAAAAGTTTGTTGCCTTTTAATGATGGTCAAAGTCAGTAGGGATAAAGGTCATATTGGCATTTTAAATGAAAGCTTATGTCCATGAGTGCATTTTGTTGAAATATCAAGATTATAGCTTCAATAATAAGGCGGTTATAACACATTTGAACTTTGACCTTTTAATCATGAAGTTCAATGGCAAGCCCAAATGTTGGAATTTCAATTGAAAGCTTATGTCCATATATGCATTCCTTTATATTATAACAGCTGCAGCATAAATAATAAGGGATTGATAACATTTTTAAAACCTGACCTTGAATCACAAAATTCAAGTTCGAAACAAAATAATATTATTCACCTTCAAAATGAAACTGTATGTTCATATCTGCGTTTTTTTAAAACATAAAGCCTGATACTTAAATAATAAGGGATTTATAACAGATTTAAAATTTTACATTGAATCATAATGGTCATTTCCAAATGTTGGCATTTCAAAGAAGACGATCACAAAAGCTCACCTTGTCACTGTGTTAAAGGTGAGCTAAAAAACGTTTCAGCACATGTCACTGTGACCTTAACCTTTCACCAAATAACCCTTAAACTAGAAGGGTTTTGTCTGCCCCAACTACCACAACCCTTTAGTGCAATAATGCAGAAAGAAAGAGTCTCTTGATCCTGAATCCCTATCCTGTAGTTTAATTAAATTCAGACACCAATCATAAAATCTTGACCTCAGGTCGATTGAACACGTTCTTTACACTGTCTTTATACAATGAAATGACCTTGAGTGCACCCCTGTGACCATGATCTTGAAGGTAGCTGGAACCTAAGTTCTGCATATTACTTGACACATTGAACATTTGTGCCAAAAGAAATTTGAAAATCGTTAAAGTTGTTCAAGAGATATGGAGCGGACACGCAATAATGATTAATGACTATTGGCAAGCCCCTGTGACATTGACCTTGAACTTAGGTGGCTGAAACCTGGGTTCTGCACATCGTCTTGATACAGTGAACATGAGTGCAATATTGTTTGAAAATCTTTCAAGGGGTTCAAGACATACAAAGCGGACACACAATAATGCCTAATGACCTTTGGACAGCCCCTGTGACAATGACCTTGAATTTAGGTAGCTTGAACCTTGGTTCTGCATATCGTCTTAATACAGTGAACCTTTATGCAAAGTTATTTGAAAATCCTTCGAGGGGTTCAAGAGATACAAAGCGGACACGCAAAAATGCCTAGTGACCATTGGAGCGCCCCAGTCACCTTGACCTTAGGTAACTAGAACCTTGATTCTGCACATCGTCATTGGTCATCGTCATCAACATTTGTCCAAAGCTATTTGATAATCCTTCAAAGGGTTCAAGAGATACAGTGCGGACATACAAAAATGTCTAATGATCTTTGAAGGGCCCATGTAACCTTGACCTTGAACTTAGGTAGCTGGAACCTAGATTCTGCACATCGTCTTGATACAATGAACATTAATTTTTGTGCAAAGTTATTTGAAAATCCTTCATGGGGTTCAAGACATACAGAGCGAACACGATCCGTGACAGACAGATGGGTGGGTGGATGTATGTATGGATCGATGGATGTATGGATGGATGGTCTAACGGAATGAAGCTAGCTCATACGCTTTATGAGATAGTAGTACGGACTAAATCACTGACGGATGTGCATATTTTTCGAAGTGTTCAGGTTTTCTCAGAGCACGACTCAAGTGTGGAAAAATCAAGATGACTGGCCATCTTTGTATTGCCCTCTATCTACATATCAGTTAGATCATATAGTTTGTAAGATATGAGTCCGGACATAAATCACTAATTGGTGTGCATTATTTTTCAAAGTTTTCTAGTTTTCTCGCAGTAACGCTCAACTCCGGAAAAATCAAAATGACGGGTATCATCATTGTATTGCCCTCTATCTACATACCAGGTTTTATGATGCTAGCTCATATATTTTCTGAGATATGAGCCTGGACATAAATCACTGATGGATGTGCATTATTTTACAAAGTTTTCTAGTTTTCGCACAGCAAGGCTCAAATCCTTAAAAGTCAAAATTGCTGACATAATCCATTCACAGTAGCGCTATTTGTGCAGTGTGGCGGCCGTAAAAAGTCTCCCGTACATATAGTCAGTACTGTTATCAGTAAAATAACCCGTTACCGATGTCATGCAGTGATTGTTACGTATATCAGGGCTATCCGATCAACCTTTTTTGGGGTTGTCCCGGTTAGCTCAATTGGTTGCGTCACAGGAATTGCAGGGCTAGGCGCTGTCTCCGTGACGGTGCGGGTTCGCTCCCAGCTAGAGGCACTATCATTTGTATTACCCTCTATCTACCTAGCAGATTTCATGTAGCTAGCTACTATGGTTTCTGAGATAGGAGTCCGGACATGATGTGCATTATTTTTCAAAGTTTTCTGGTTTTCTCACCACAAGCTCAAACTTAGAAAAATCAAAATGACGAACATTATCCTTACATTGCCCTGTATCTACATACCAAGTTTCATGAAGCTAGCTTAAATGGTTTCTGAGAAATGAGTCCGGACATAAAACGGACGGACGGACGGACAAACGGACGGACGGACGGACGATCAGCGCCATAACATAAATAGTTCCTTCGGGCGTATTAAAAGACAAAATCAATCATTTCACCAAAATAGCTACAAGTATAAAGATACAAAGCGAGGCACTGATCAGGAAAACACTTATGTATTAGGACACATTCAATATACTAGTACTTTATATAGTACATGTATATTTTCGGGTGAACTTAATTAATTAATTAAAAATCTACATAACACTTACGCTATAACCATGAATATTCTCTCCTCGGAGTGGCTCTCTGAACTGATGAAGTTTTGTCATGCAGGTCGTTGTTCTTTCTTTCCTGGCCCCGCCTTAAGACAGTCGTCACAATTCCCGCCAAACTTGAAAGGTACCGAAGGACTTTGAAGGTATACACATTCAAAATTCGGCAATGTACAAAGACTTGCTTGAAAAAAGAGCCGGTAAGATCATCAAACGGCTGAAATAATGTCAACCTTTGCATTAGACTACAACCTGATTTTCATCCAAAAACATCACTGGAAAGTAGTCAAAATTGGTGTACTTATTCATTAAGATTTGTTTACTTATTAGTTTTGGCGGGAATTCGAAGCTTTGCCCACTATATATTCAAAGTAATTTAGAACATATTAAGAGAAACTAACTAATTTTAAGGAGAGGCTCGCTCGATTCACACGCTCTGCCCCCATTATCAATAAGATTACACTAATCGCATAATTGGCAGGAAATATAATAATGATATATGAATATCATAAAAGTTTTAAAATACTCATAACTTCGTTTGAGAATGTCGTGTGTAATATCACAATGATGCGATATCGTGTTGTCGCGTGACATTCCCCGTCACCACTTCAGGGTAGTTAATTATTCTGGTCCTCCTTGGACCATGAGCCTGGCTCTGTTTGCTAGATGCGTTACATCCCTTTAATTTGACATTTTGTCTGTGGTTATTTACATCGACATGTTGTAGTTTGATCCCACTGCAGGGCCGCCTCCGGATATACACAGCGTCATAAATTTAATGGCCCGAAACGCTGCCGGAGGTATTGATTTGAAAATGTCGATGTTTGAAGGTCATCCTTACAAATTGGTGTGTCCGGTCTGTCAAATGGTGTCAGACTGATCGACTGCAGTTTAGTTCCATAATATTGAAATACAACCACTTAATAAATTCTAAAACGACATCTCTCCGTAAAAACCATATATGCGACTAGCGACAGCGGAAGTGCGATAAGACATCGCAACATGGCGATACAGCGCATGACAATCCGATACGAAATTCGGAAAATGTCGCAATGTCGTATCGCATTGCCGTGCGTCGCCCAGCGCACGACATGTAATAACGTGATCCGATATTGCTTAATTGCAATACTAAGGAATTCCGTTAGGGCCATCGCCTATTAATGAAATAGTCCGAAACGCGAAAACACGAAATCACGAAAGTACGATGACGAAAACGCGAAAGTACGATGACGAAAATGCGAAAACGCGATGATGAAAATGCGATATAATTTCGCGTTTTCGTCATCGTACTTTCGCGTTTTCGTCATCGTACTTAAGTGTTTACTCGTTTTCGTCATCGTACTTTCGCGTTTTCGCAATTCGCCTTCCGGTGCACAGGCGCATACAGGGATTCTCCATCAAATAGTCCGAAACGCGAAAACACGAAATCAAGAAAGTACGATGACGAAAACGCGAAAGTACGATTACGAAAATGCGAAAGTACGATGACGAAAACGCGAAAGTACGATGACAAAAACGCGAAAACACGAAATCGCGAAAGTACGATGACGAAAACGCAAAATTACGATGATGAAAACGCGAAATTTTATCATTATCATTTTCGTGTTTTCGTGTCTTCGTCATCGTGTTCTCGTGTTTTCGTCATCGTACTTTCGCGTTTTCGTCATCGTACTTTCGTGATTTCGAGTTTTCGCGTTTTCGTCATCGTACTTTCGCGTTTTCATCATCGTACTTTCGTGATTTCGTGTTTTCGCGTTTCGGACTATTTCAATAATAGGCGATGACCCTAACGGAATTCCGTACAATACAACATCGTCACTTTACGATACAACACGCAGCATTGCAATTCGTCGCGTGACGTTTGCTTGACGAAAATTAAGATTACGTCAAGATTACATTCTTACAAGTTCTCATTTTACAAAATTATAGTGCATCTACCTATACTGACTTCCTATATAATGCAATACGACTTATAGGTCCTTTATTGTTGCATCTTGTTTTAATTATGCTTTCCCGAGCAAAGGAGCGATTCCATGCATCAAAAATGCACGATACCGAGGAGCTAGAGATATATTTCAAATGCTGAGAAATCATGTAAATCCGTAAGAGCTTACAGTAATAATTATAGTTTTCAGGATTTAACTTCATAACATAGTCATGTGTGCAAGACGTAGGAATGTGTCACATAATTATGTGAAAAATTCGTTGATACCTAGTGGTGGTTAAAAAATAGGCCTTGAAATTTTCACAGCACATTTTTGGACATTTTCGTACGAAATTTTCACACGTATGTGAAGAACTCGTACGAATTTTTCACATGTGTGACGATTTCGTTTGTGTGAAAATTTCGGTTCAACAAAGCATGCGCTATCCGCTCGGCCGACGCGGTCATAATCAAATAAAATAACTATGCTCTAATTTGGGCTGTCCTCCAAAAACCATGCCGTGAACGGATTATAATATTGTTTTATGTATATATGTTCTCTTGTTTATGTATTGTACATACAGAGAAAAGCAAATGAAATAAACTTGAAATAAACTTGACGACGCTCGCCAGTGAAATAATATGGGGGGACTAGTGAAGATTTAAACATTTCCTTTAGTTAAAGCTTAAAGGATGAAAGTGTTTCAATATTTCTCCGATCTTCAACTAATTCATTCCACAATTTAATAGACGAGGGTATCACAGATTTATTTAATATATCGGTTCTGATATGCTGTGTAACAAAATCACTTCGATTTCGAAGGTGATAAGGATTTTATTCCTCGACAGTAAAGGGAAATAGTTCTTTTAGATATGATGGAAAATAACCTAGTTTATATTTTTGAATTAAAGTTAACTTTTGCATTTTTCTTCGATCTGCAAGGGTAACCCAACCTATTTCCTTAATTAATCTTTCTATTGATACTGGTCGTTTTAACCCGGTGACAATTCTTGCAGCTTCATACTGTATTTTTTCTAAGGTATCTTTTTCAAAAATAGTACAATTATCCCAAATGACGGCAGCGTATTCTAGAATAGGTCTTATGTATGACATATACATTTCATTTAAAGTGGTTCTTAAGTTTAAAGCATTCGCGTCGACCCTAAAATACTTAAAGATTTTTTGATGATAATAGATATGTGTTCGTGCCAGGTTCCATCGTTGCTTATAGTAATTCCAAGATGCTTATGATGTTTTACAAAGTTGAATTGAGAGTTATCGAAGTATAGTAGGGGCAAGGGATACATTTGATCTGGAGAGAAATAAGACTTCCGTTTTAGCAGGATTGAACTGCACTAACCATTGTTTAGACCGTAATAAAAGTCTGTTGAGGTCTTCATTTAAAGTGTTTTCTATGAAATTGATGTAGTTAGAAGATACTGCTAGAGAACTGTCGTCTGCAAATAATCTAGTGATACTCAAAAGAGACTCGGAAATGTCATTGACGTATATAAGGAATAGTAAGGGCCCAAGCACTGACCCTTGAGGGACACCAGCGCTTATTTGTTTAGAATTTGAAAACGTTGATCCAACAAAAACTCTTTGACAACGATTTTTTGAGATAGCTTTATAACCAGGTAAGTAAATCCCCAGGAATTCCTATTTGTTTAAGTTTAAATATTAACCCTTTATGCCAAACTCTGTCGAAAGCTTTGAATATGTCGCAGAAAATTATACATTTAGACTTTTTCTCATCAAAGACCTTACATATATGACGATAAAAATTTCTAAATTGATAAACCGTTGAATGCTGTGATAGAAAACCAGACTGATTTTTGAAAAAGAGACAGTTTGCAATTAAGTAATTATAATATAAATGTTTGAATACAGCGCGTTCCATAACTTTTCCTATTAATGATATTGGTCTATAGTTAGACGGTTTGTCTTTATCACCTTTTTTAAACAGAGGCTTTACGTTAGCTTGTTTCCAGATGGTTGGATAACATTTATCTCTTTAAGATCTATTGAATAGGATATTAAGCGGACGGCATAAAGTTTTACGAGACTTTTTAAGCATCCGATGGCCGCTTGCTTTGTTAGTAACAAGATTACTTAAAACATGGTTAAATCTTGTTACGTTATAAAAATAGTATCGATTGAGGAATTTGTCTTTTTAGAAATGTTGGTAAATTGATATTCGTATTGTTGAGCGACGATATAGAAACAAAATATTCAGTTAACGTGTTTGCTTTGTCAAAGTCAGAAACAGAATAGCTGTTGTCAGGGTTCAAAAGTGGCGGTATTGTTTCGTAATTAGTAATTACAATTTTCCTTCATAAGCATTTTCACCAGTTTCCAATTCTGCTTAGGATTCGTTTTCTAAGATTCACTAAGTGTAAATTCTATATTGGTGTTAAACGCCTCTCTCGCGAATTTTTTCATATTATTTACTCTATTTCGGATTTGTTTATACGTGCACCAGTCCGACGATTTTCCAGTTTGAATAGCAATTTGTTTTTGTCGGTCGCGTTTACGAGACATGTTTCTAATTGTAGAATTATACCAAGGTTTATCATTTGGACAAATAGTTACCATCTTTGACGGAATACATTTATGAATCAGTTCTAAGGATTTTGATTGGAACCTATCACAGGCTGTACCAATACTTTTTTCAGAAAGAAATGACCAATCAGTAGAATGAATTAAATTATTCAGAGATTTATAATCTGCATGTTTGTAATACCAGACTCGTCTTTTAAAAGAAGAGCCTGAATATGAACGAAAGTACCACAGTGATAACTAATATCGTTGGACGTATTTATCACACATGAGTCTAGCGGAGTAATACAGTTTGAAATAATAATCGGATCTAGGAGGGTTCTTGAAGTATTGGTTACCCTGCTTTTGTTGGCGACACGATAATAAACACTGTCATACACTAAATTTAACATCATAAAAAATCAAAACAAAAAAATCATGCGAGATCGTGCATATACGTCGGAAATTTTAAACAAATACCAACAATTTAACAAAATTGTTCTAGATAAAAAAAACACAATCCTATCAGCATATCCCTGCAAAACTGTTCTTTTCTGCCCCACCCTGGACCAGAGACAAAACTTAATTGTTGAGCATATACTGTATCTTTTAGAATATATTTACAGCTTGATAACACGTTTTGACACACAAATAGTGTTTTAAAAAATAAATTATAAGTATTTGGTTCTTCCAAGTAAATTATCAATTTGTTTGCAACATGGTTAGTTTTTTCACCAGCTTGAAAACAGCTCCTTAAAAGAGGAATTACATAAATTAAAACTAATTAAACATCAAATTTAATTTAAACGCTTTGAAGTTTTGGCTAAAGTTAAAACTTCAGAGCCCTTTTTTGTAAAAATGTCATGCTAATGACCGGCTACATGTAGCCTTTTGGAAAGCTAAAATTTGATTATAAAACCAGCTTCGTCTGGGCTATTTTTAACGAACAGAGAATCATTCTTTTGCTGAATCATAATTTCCGTTATTGCCCCAGCTATCATCTATTAACATGATGATTTTAATATTCAATTGCCAGTATTTGACCATTTTTCCCATAACCTTGGTAAAAATGAAGGGGGATGAACTCAGGCCGAACGGTTGAACGGTAAAGCAATAATTATGCCCTTTACATTAAAATCTAAAAAGGTTTGGTGACTTGGAAAGATATCTATATGCTGATATCCTTTACATAAATCGAACTTAAAACAAAAAAAAATCTCTACTCCAAGCCTGTTTTTCTTGTCCTCAAAAGAAATATTTTCTTTTAAATTTCTTAACTTTTCTTAAATCTAGAATCACTCGTTTTTTACCTTGTTTGCTTATAAAAACCTTCAGTGGATTGACTATGTTAATGTTAGATACGAATGGTGTTTCAATAACGCACTGATTTTTAAAAACTCAAAAATTGATTATAAAACAAAATCTAAAATTTTCAACGCAGACATATTGTTTTGTGAAAAGACCTACTGGAACTTCTAAAAATGGCAGTTTATAGCGTGATTTTAACAATTCTAAAATACTATAGTTTGCGCCTATTTTTTTCAAAATGTTATATTTTTCTTAATCACTATTTTACATTATGAGTAGAAACTCTAAAATCTTGCTCTTGAATTTGAAAAATTTCGTTCATATCTAAAAACTTATCAAAGAACTTTTTTCTCCCTCCGTCTTTTGTGTCCCCGGTCGATGACTGAAAGCAGATTGATGCTGGTCTTTTCCGGCAGTCTATGCGGAAGTAACCGGGGAAACTACACGAGAAACAAACGTCCTTGGCTGTAGCTTGTCTCCGGGGACGAAAGGACGGAAATCCGGTTGGTTGAAAACCGACAGGAATGGAGGCCCGGTGACCAGTGTCTGGAAATTGATTGGCGGATACAGTTGCCAGTGTCCTGAGTTAGCGGCGCAGTTCCTTCCTCCAGGGGTCCCCATGGAATTGAAACGTTGCTTTAACGTTTCTAACTGTTTATCAAAATTATCTTTAAAAATTGAAAAGGCCTGAATAACTTAGTTCCTCCGTCCGCCGCGGACTTACCCTTTGCTAAATCTATCTCTGCTCTCTCAAATTTCCAAATTCAGAATCCTCAATACCACGCATAAGTTCGTCCTCGTACACGTAAACAGTAATCTGTTTTAACCTTCGTGTGGTAAAAGAAACTATACGATACCCTACCTAAACGCGTCATCAAATATAAATAACCCGCGAATCCGGTTGTAAAGCCTGTTTACAACCCAAAAATATGTATCCAAAGTAACCTGAAATTAGAAAACGATGAGAATGACAAAACATATAGTTGAAATGCTTAAACCTATCATGCCGTACTGTAAAGCGCACTCCTGTATGATCATCTACTGCATCTACCACTATCCTATGTCTAATTTCAAATTGTTTTACGATTTATGTGAAATTGTGCTGCAGACATTAACCTTATTGTGATAAGAACCAAATTATGCATTTAGATGTAGTAGTGTTTTGCAAAGCTAAACTTCGAAAACAATTTTACCTATTCCAGTTGTAAATGTCAATAACTATAAAAGCTTAAATGTTTCAATAAGAAAAATAATTACACTAAACAAGGCTTAATACTGACATTTGAATCGTTGATTGAAAGGCAAATACGCCATACAAGTTGGCTCTCCACTTTCTTATTTTCTAACCATCCTCTGATTCTTAACAACAAATTGTATTGAAAAGATCGTAATCTCAACTAAAAATCGTTTGTCGTTTTTATTTGTTTCTAGTAAAAATAATTCTTTGACGCTTCACTTAATGGCTAATTTCCCAGTCGTTTTTCTCGGAATGCTAAAAGGCATATGTTACATTTATCGTATGACGATTGTTGAGTAAATTTAACAATTCTTCATCGGGGGATTTCCCAAGACTAGCGATATCGACTCATAAATCAAAATCTAAATCATCGTTGAAATCAATCATAAAATCATATTTTAGGGTTGCAATCACACTATTTACAAATCCTACTTATTCAACTGTTTTCATCTGCAATTCCATGATCTCTAACATGGTTTGAAAAAAAAGTGAAGATTCAAGAAAGGATAAAGGCAATGACCGAAATGGAAGCAATAATTATAGAAAGAAACTTTCTTTCTCCTCCTACCTTCATTCAGTGGTGTTATTATTTACGTCCTTTGAAGGTCGTTGGGCCGGATACAGATATACGAGGGTGTCCCAAAATAGCGTGTGATTTCTAAATAAAAAGAAAACTACTGCACACATGTAAATTTCACAGTTGTTAAATGCATCATTTGTAACATTTATGCAAAATTACAAAGACAACGCCTTAAAAATAAAGAAATTGTATACAATTTAAAATTTGTTAAACCATGTTAGCGATTGGCGGCCGACGTCGAAAAAACGCTATATTTTGGAATTCAACTATTCACTTCAAACAATAAATTCATTATACAATTTAATTTGAGATGGTAAAAGTTAGCATTGCCTGAAAGGCAGATCTTTCTGAAATCAATCCCCAACATTTCAAAGAGGTTGCATCATCTGTAAAAGAGTAGCACACTTTTGAGTAAACAATAACTTGTTAAGAAAATTGCGAAGTTTGAAGAAGCTGTGGCGCACATTTCGATCATCTAATATTGTGCTTAAACCAAATTGAGGCCCCCAAAAATAGACAGTCTTGAGAACTTAAAACAAGTTAAGAGACATGCTAATAATATAGAGCTCCGGTATAAAAGTGCCACAGAACGTTTTCGCAAGGTGAAATGGAAATATTACTTGTAATCAATCATCCTCTGTACTCGCAGGACCTCGGACGTTTTATGATTTCCAGCTAATGGTTACAAAATTTGAGAACTGCGAAGAGATCAGGAATGCTTGGCCTTCATTAAAAGTGTTATATTCATGTATTTAATACTAAGGTGAACAGCCACAGTATGTGTAACGATTACGCAGAAGAGTACTTCAGGAAGATGTATGCTGTGTGATCATTGTAATGACGTTGGAACCGTGGGCCGCTGGTGGATAGGTCGCCTTGTTAAATTGTGCGCAATTTCTTTATGATAAATGATATATTTTTTAAATTTCGGATACAAGTCACCAAATTATGCCTTTAACAACTGTTAAATGCATAAACACGTGTTCTGTAGTTTTCTTTCATTTTAGAAATTACACGCTATTTTGGGACACCACTCGTATGTTTATATTACATCTATAATTACGTTTGTTTTAATATTTCGGCAAGTTTTAAGATGGGTGGTTTCAATATCCCAGCAAATATAGATTCGGATATTGTTCAATCACTCCTAATGTATACTTCCTCGTTCTTAAATTTTGCTTTTGGCGTTCTCTGTGATATGCAGAATTTATATTTTCAGACTCCCTGTCCAAATTCTATTCTGTTTAGTGCCACACATTGTTTTCTCGTTTAGGGCAAATCCATTCTTTACTCTGGGGGCCATACGCCGCTGGACATGGAATAGCATTTATCTGAAAATACCGCATTAAAAGTTCCATGTTCACCGCCATATGCATACCCTCGTTTGGGATGGATTGAAATCGTACTGATTTTTGGTGAAGCTATTGAGTTGCGCTCAACCCCGGGCTAGGTGGCGTGGGTGGTAATAAGCATTACCATTCCTGCCCATGAACAGGCTCAATCAAACCGAGTCTAAATTTTTTCCTTTAAAGTTACCTTTTTATATATTTCATTTAAATTACAAATAAAAATTATAGTTAACAATGCCAAACATTTACCTATCTGTTAACAATAAAGATACCCGGTATGATTGCAATAATTAAAAACAAAACATGACCAATATATAAATATACATATAGAAAATAAACTGATCATATATAAGAAATAATTAAAATGATGCTGATTTTATCAGTGAAAAATGTAATATTACGCTACAAACATTAATTACATTAATGCACCTCGTTATTAATGCCATGCTCTTAACTTGTGATCATTTGGCTGATAAGATATGGTAGTTTCTGGGATCAGTCCAGGTTGTCTGAACAGGGCAGAAGTTTTTTTTAATTATAAGGATCCAAAATTAAGAAGGAAAAGAGAACATAAATTAATGAAATGATTAATTTCGAATAAGACACCACAAACAATTAACGAAAATGAGAACCAGATGTAAAGCCTCTGGACACAATAAAAATACACAGATCGGAGCTCGGTTTGATGAAATGCACTTAACTGCTTACGCCGCCTAGTCCCGGATTGAGCGCAACTCAATATCAAGTGAACAGTACAACTTTCGATTTTTGAAAAGAATGGTTGACATGGGATTGCCAAAACTAATTCATACCAGTGGTATATCTTTACATGACGGTTTCTGTTAAAAGTTTAATAATGAAACGACTGCTTCTTAATACGCTGAAAAGAACAATCTTGAATGTTCATTAACTACTCACGAATCGTACATGTCAGAAAGAAGATTTATTGGATACTGAAACGAACTCCAAACATTTGATGAGCATATTTGCATTAAGGCTTACTAACTTAAAGATGTTTTAGAAAGCTTGTTATTTTATTGGACAGTTTTATGTCACTAAAAAGTTTAATGATTGACAAACAGAGAGTCATTCATTATTCTTAGCTTATTTTTATTCTATGTTTAGGTAGACATTTTTAAGTTAATAAAGTTTGTGTAAGATATGGGATCATTTATGGAACACATGCTTGTTGTTGGTCGTACATGTTAACTTCTTTAAGAGCAAGCATGTAATGTTGTAGAAATAGTGCGGCATCGTTGTAATTGAGGGATTACTCCAATTATGTATCCCCCTTTTCCCACCCTCAACTTTTCATGAGCAAAAATATTCAAGACCGAAAAAAAACATGCTGTTCCTTTTTTAAACATAAATTCATGAAAAAATAACCTTACAGTTTTCAAACCTAGATATTAATGATTGACAAGTTCAACAGGAAATTTCGTTTGAGAACAAAAATATTATGATATTGTTCAATGAGAACAAAAATATTATGATATTGTTCAATCACCCCAAGGATATACTTCCTGCTTTTTAAATTTTGCCTTTGGCGTTGTCTGTGATATGCAGGATTTATATTCTCAGATCCCCTGTCAAAATCCTATTCTGTTTAGTTCCGCCCATTGTTTTCTCGTTAAGGGCAAACCCATTCTTTTATCTGGGGACCATACGCCGCTGAACATGGAATGGTATTAATCTGAAAATACCGCATTGAAAGTTCCATGTTAACCGTCATATGTATACCATCGCTTGGGATGGATAAAACTTGTACTGTTTATTGGTGTAAATATTGAGTTGCGCTCAACCCGGGGCTAGGCGGCGTGGGTAGTAAAATGCATTTCCATTACTGCCCAAAAAACAGGCTCAATCAAACCGAGCCTGCAACATTTTCCTGTTAGCCGTTTTCGGTGACTTTCAAAGTTCCCTTTTCATCTATTTAAATCAATATTTTTTAACAAAGGCAACATGCATTTTATCACAAAATAAGATATCACAGACAACGCCAAAGGCAAAATTTAAAAGCAGGAAGTATATCCTTGGGGTGATTGAACAATATCAGAATCTATATTGGCTGGAATATTGAAACCACCCATCTATAAACAGGCCGAAATATTTAAACAAAAGCAATTTTAGAAGTACTTTTGACATAGTACATAGGTATCGTGCTCAACGACCTTTAAAGGACGATAGACAGATCGATCGACCTTTAAAGGACGATAGACATATCGACAGACAGACAGACAGACAGACAGACAGATAATGGTTCACATAATTTTATACATGTAAACAATAAAAATAAATATTACCAAAAATAACAATCATATAAAATGTTTAGAAGGAGAGATAACCATGGAATGATTCAAATACCAAGGATAACGCAAACAATTGCAAGAACTTATTTCCATTGCGGTCCTTTGTATTGGTTGCATGACCCAGAGAGGCAAACTAGTAAAAAGTAAAATAATAATATAATTAGTAAGTATCACTTTGTTATTATCAAATTATCACAGTGGGTATGGTATACAATATAAAATATATAAGTTTGGACGCTAAAAACAAAATGAATTTGAGCCGGAGCCTTTTACCCTAGGGAGACCATATCCACCTTTATTGCTGAACCTAGTATTGTAGCTATGGAAAGAGTCTTGAGATACAAAAAAAATTATCCATGTAACTAGGGGCCAAATTGTTCCCAACCTTAAAAACCTGACATAACATTAAATGGTGAACCCTTTTCTCAACAGGTAACCAAGAAAGATGATTAAAATGTTCTTTACGAATGCTGATAACTGATAACATCACTGATTGAACGTACGGGGAGACTTTTAACAGCCGCCACACGACAAAAAACAACGCTACAAGACAGCTTTATATGTGACCCTGCTATGTAAGTTAATGACATTAGGTTCATGAACGAAAGCAACCAATACTGATTAAATCACATTTTAAGACAAAAAAAATTATTTTCACAACCCCTCTTGACATAGGGAAGAAATGAAACTAGCATACATTGTAAACATATAAAGTTGATGACCAATTAGAATTAAGGTGAGTGCGCTACCAGAGCAAGTTATCAGATCGATCCAGAGGGGGTTCAGTATGGTAGGTGTCTGGGCAGCTTTTTTAATTGTTATGGGAATAGAGCCAGAAAGTTAGAACGTATCATGTAACTAGCCTAAGACCGCCTTTTCTGAAAATCTTGCAACCGACCACGGAGCTTACATCTTACTGTTATCAAAACAGTGCTACAGACACAAAACGGGGTTTACTGTTATACAAGCTTGTGCAATCCTTCGCCTGTTGCAAACTGCAAACGCAGCACTCGATATCATACACAGGCTGCCGGTCGTAATTTTAATCCATCCATAACTTTCAGTCTTTCAGACAGAACATCTTGTATTCTATAGGTGCGTGTGACATATACTTCATACGGCACTGCATATGGGAATCATGGAGATGGGTTTTCTCCCCATGAATGAAGCAATAATCAAAACCGCTTCGCTGACTTTCTGTACTTTCATTACCTTGGTTACGAATAAATGTTACTTATGTCGTTTTAAGAGACCTGCTTATTTAACAATTATTTAACAATCGAGTTTAATATCCAGTAAATTCAATGTTGAGAGAAAAACAAATTATTATTCACTATTCCGATATCTTGACCATTCTAAGAAAAAATTGCAATGTAAAAACGTGAAACCTTCCTGTTATTAGGTATTGCAAATGTGTTTGAAACCACTGACAAAACTCAAAAAATATTTATATAATGTTGCAGAAATTTAGAATGTGTTAGTTTAGGAGGCTTGTTCCGTTTATCCACATTAATCTCCGCAGTCTTATTAAAACTACTCTAATAAGATAATAAAATAAGTATATAGAGCGTGTAGAGATAGTTCTTAATATCAAATTCAAAGCCACAAACAAAGAAGCAAAAAGATATTTTAGGTGTTAACGCCTTGGGACGGTTAGTGGCAAAACACAAATTGACCCTGCGGGTTTTAAACAGGTTCTATGTACACCAAATTCACACTTTTACAGCATGTTCCCATATAAACAAACAAGTTCATTTGTCTTGGTAAATATGCAAGCCGCCGAACAATTCGACAATGCTGCGTGCAAAAGCACACAAATGAATGATACAAGCTAACAAGAAATCATTGGCATTGTTAAGCAAAACACATAGGTACTTAATGACCTTGCTGAGACTACGGGGTGCCCTGGTCTCAGTAAGGTCATTAAGTACATACCGGTCTCGTTTGACAAATTTGCCATTCGAAGTCAGTAACCCTGCAGGTTCTCATTTTCGTTAATTTATGTGGTGTCTTTCTCTTTTAAAATTGTTCATATAATGAAGTCATGCTCTCTTTCGTCTCTGCTTTATGGCTGTTTAGGGGTTGGTGTGTTTTCTGGATGCGGCTATTGTTATGTATATTTTATTTTCTATTTGTCGTTTTCAGTGACTTTCAAAGTTCGCCAAGCTATCTTTAGCTTCATGGCTATCTGATAGATATTACATTATTAACACCGAAGAACTTTCTTAAGTAAGGAGACTAAAGTGTTGCAGGTTTGTCGATCTTTTGAAAGATCATTGTCTTCGATTTCTAATTGGCTAAAATCCATTTCAATGCTTTCATACATATGCAAAATCTCTGGTAATTGATGATTGATATTGTTTACTACAGTGATGTTTGATTGGCTTGTTGCACTCTGTATACAACTTATCAAATGCTCTTCTATTTCCAATTTTGCATCAATATCGGAGATAATAACGAAGTGATTGGATTTGAAAATACTTTGTTTAACTGTTTTCAGTAAATCATGACCGGGAACTGTGTCTGCGTTAGACGTAACCTCAATACCTGTTTCTTTCAGCAAAAACGTTAGTTTATGTCCTTGGTCTTCGTTGTTGAGATTACTTAGTATAAAGATATCATATTGCAATGAATCTTCAGATTCGGTCCGACTTTCTTCGATTGGTTTTCTGAAGTCAAACGCACTTCTTAGACGTAATTTTGCTTTGAGTTTTTCTTGTTCTTGAAATGCAGATATACCAGCGGTTATATTTAAAGACTTGTATAAATGTTCTTCAATATGCTCATGTCCATAATCCTTCTTAAAGACTTCCAACAAGACAACTGCATCGTCAAACTGGTTTAGTTTCATAAGACATTTGACTTTGTCCTGAACGAGGTTTGCCTTTTCACTGACTGCTAGACCACATTCGAGCAACTTATCAAGCACTATCAGATTACCCTCATAGTTTTCCTCTTTCTCATATACGAAACGCAATTCTTCAAATTTGTCTTTATTGTCCTGTTGATTTTCAACGATTTCTTTCAATATCTGCACTGCATTCCAGCAATACTTCTTCAACCTTGGAATGTTTTCTGAAAGTTTGCACTGAATCTCTATAGCACTCTTCAGATAAAACTTCATTTTCTTTGTTAACGTTCTGTCATCTTCAACATTACTTGTGTGTTTCAAACCTAAGACACATAAAGCCGACTGCTCAAAAGCATTTGCAATACTTGTATTAGAGCTTTTTGAATTATTATTTTTTATAACTTGTTCAAAGACTTTTAGTGCATCATAAAATTGTCTTGTTTGTCGTAGGAGAAGTCCTTTATCGTATAATGCATGCGGGTTTTCTGTTATTTCGTTTGCCCTGTCGAAATAGTTAAATATTGTTTCGACAGCCTTCCTATTTTCATTCATACAAATTTCTAGTAATATGCGCGGATTTTTATTAAGCTTAAACATTTGAACATCAATGTCATTGAGTTTTATCTGTGTTTGGACAGGCATTGCTTTCTTTTTTCTTGCACAAGTCCATGTTTCTACAAGACCATCTTCTCCTGGTTGCCATTCGAAATCTTTCCATTTCCTAATTTCCATTACAAGTTGCTGTTTATAGGCCAGTCCAAGATGATGAAATCCGGGTGAACTTGATTTCTTCGCTACACATTTCTCCAAGCAACTTATGGCTTTCTCTGTGTCTTTTACATACTTAAAGTACTTTCCACATCTTTCTAATATGAAACAGTCGTTTGGTTTGGCTAATAGGGCTTGATCAAAATACCATTTTGCATGCATAAAGTTGGAAACACTATTAGAACCTGATAAAATGCTATGCAAACCATTAGGGTATTCTTTTTTGTTTTCTTCGATGTGAAAAATGGTCATTCCAAGTTCTACATATAACCGCGCCATGTGAAGACTTTGTATATGTTCTCTATCCGTGCTTGTTGTTTTAAGAAAAATTTCTAAAAGTTGCTTATACTGTGCGGAAGACGGTTCAATTTCGCTACCAACTGTCATATTTCCTGTATGTAAACATCTCCTTTGAACTAAATAATAACCAAACGTCCAAATGTACATGTACTCTTTTGAAATTGGAATATCTGGTTGACATGACTGAATGACTGGGAAACATTCCTCGTGTATTTCTCTGTACAATGCACAAGCCTTTCGAGATTGTTTAGTTACACCCAGTCGTGAGAACGTGTAAGCAACTTCTGCCTTTGCTATTATGTTATTTAATTTGTTGTGGTGAAGAACTTCAATATCATGTACCTTATCATCAAGCTCCGAGGGTTCTTCTAACTTGTACCACTGAAACCATGCCTTGTTGACTGTCGCAATCAAATTTTGCGGATTCAGTTTCAGAACTTGCGAATTATAATCATAAGCCTGAGGAATCTCATCTCTAATGAAATAAATGAACGATAACAGATTCAGATTCCTTTCTTGTTCAAGTTTACTTAAGTCATCATCGCGCTCGGATAATATTTTATCGATCAGATTCTGTTGTCTGCTTTTATTAAGTCGCTTCACCGTTTCCTCTGCTTGAAAACTCGAGTAAAATTTTTCCAATTGTGACTTAAGCTTCTCCATGTTGTCTTCAACTTTTATGTCAAGCAATAGACTTCAAAGTAGAACGGGAAAAAGAAACGGTTCTTGTCTTGGAAGGCAAAGCTGCCTTAAAAGCGGCAATTGCTTGAGTATTTTCATTTTTATTTTCAGTCGAACAAATTACAAGAAGATCGATTGATGACTTGAATATTCCCAAGAAGGCAGAATTGAAGGTTTGTCATCTACACTTGTCAAATTTAACCAGTGCTATGTCTTCTAGCTTTGGAAAAGTGGAATCTGCAAACGTAAACATAAAAACTTTAATACTGTCTTATAAATTAAACAATATAAGATTTTTCACAAAATTTTAAATACAAGTTAGCACCACTAACTGAATGTCGTTGTCTCGAAAGTTCCATTTGCAAATTTAAAGGCAAGCTTCCGTGATTAATGGTAACTTTTTAATTGGTATAGAGGATGCATGTAAATAAAAATAAAATAAAACCCATTTACAAACAAGACAGAAAATTGTTAAAATGGAATTGTTGTTCGTTTGTGCTTTATATTTTACAAATAAGTTGGAAACCCGGATACATATATTTACGTATCCAAAACCAAAAATTCAACGGAAAAACCGGACATTTAAAAGACTTATAATTTAGTAAAAAATAAAACCAGTGAAAACAGTCATCTAAACAAGAAATGGAAACTGAGTTGCTTTGGTATATTGTCCATGAATTTCAGAGTTCTCATGCAAACGGTTTTTCTTTATTTTTAGTATGTGCTTGGTAATTAGAACATGAATTAGACTAAATTGAGCTTGCAAACATTAACTACGTCCTTAGCTAAATACATTTCTTTACTAAAATCTAGATGGCAATAAGTATTTCCCCCAAATTCATTTTTGAAATTTTAGCCCATTTTCGCCATTTGCAATGTTTGCGACCTCCTAATGCGCCGATATAAGAAAATACCCATGTTAATGTTAAAAACATCTGAGTTTAGAAACCAGTCTCTAGTTTCTAGCAGCTGATTGGTTAAACATAGCAAGTTCGAAGCTAGAAAGTTTTGTCTGGTCCCTAATCTCAGTGTTTTTATTTATAGTCCATGTCGAGCTGACTAAAATTTAATAAATTTATCAATGGATCAAAAATATCAATCAAGTAATGTACTGGGCTGAGTTTCATGAAAACAGATAAATAAGACGCTAAATTTTGGTGCACAATCTCACCATTCAGATGCTTGAATTTGTAGGCCAATCAGAGGTAAGAGCTTGTAGGCCAATCTGACCAACCAGAGGTTAGAGCTTGTAGGCCAGTCTGACCAATCAGATGTCAGAGCTTGTAATTATTATTATTTATTTTGGTATAAGTAAAACAAAACATGGCAGAATACATACAAGTCATACAAAGAAAGAACAATAAAAAAAAATTCAATGTCATGACATGCAGTAATGGAAAAACCATGTAATGCCCACCAATACCAGGGATAACACAAAAAAGAGAAAATGATTCCTCTTATTTCCATTGTGGTCCCTGATATTGGAGGCATGACACAGAAAGTCATGTTTAGTAAGAAAAAAATTAAATATTGCTCTTCTTTGAAAATAACAGTAATTACAATGTTATATAAGTAAATATCGAACAGATTGAGATCATTATCACAACTACATATATCACAGTCAAGGTGTGTATCACAAAAGCCATTCAGAATCACGTGACTTAAAATAAAAAAATAGGTCATTTAAAATTATAAGATACATAGCCTCAACATTGAGACTTACTAAATAAAAATATATTAATTAAACCTATACTCCTTTATAAAACAGAATGAAAATAAAACTACTGTTTGAATATATAAATTTAAAAAATTAAGAAGTCATTAAATAAGTTTTTACGGCACATTTAAAAGCCCGAAGACAGTCAATATTCCTGAGATCCTGAGGAAGGTTGTTCCACAACGACACCCCATTGTACGCAAAGGACTTTTTTCCAAAGCTTCCAAACTTTGGCAAACGAAATCTACCGGTGTCGGTAAAAGTAGTATTGTTTAAAGAATTTGCATCAGAGTGGGCAGTCACTCTAGATCTTGTACAGCGGTCATGGAAAGAAGTAAGTGGAACAAAATGCTCTTCAAGGTATTCAGGAGCAGAACCGTATTTAATTTTATGAACGTGACAAAGAGTGATCTGATCAACTTTCTTAGATACCGATAACCAATTTAGTAACTTTAATTGTAGGCCAGTCTGACCAATCAGGGGTTAGAGCTAGAGGCCAGTCTGACCAATCAGAGTTGTAGAGTTTGTATGCCAGTCTGACCAATCAGAGGTTAGAGCTTGAAGACCAGTCTGACCAATCACAGGCTAGAGTTTGTAGATCATGTTTGACAAATCAGAGACTAGTATTTTAAGGCCAGTCTGACCAATCAGATGCCTGAGTTTGTAGAACAGTCTGACCAGTCAGATGCTAGAGTGTGAGATCAGTCTGAACAATCAGATGCTAGAGATTGTAATTCAGTCTAACTAATCGGAGGCTAGATATGGTTAACTCGTATCCATTCACCGTTTTGTTATCTTTGACTCGAAGAATATAGTAAATTCTAATATATCCTTGTGTAATTTTTATTTACACTCAGCTCTAAAGTATTCAATGGTGTACCAGAGAATTGACAGTCCCGGGCGTATCAAGACATACACACGTACGCCAATGCGTACACTTCTTCAGCAAAATTTAAATGAAAGTCCAAATCATGCAACATAACTGAAAGCTGAGAGTTCTTGAGGTATATTGCAGAGTCCAAAAAATGAGTTCGAATAATTTCCCGTCACTAACATTTGAACAAGAATTTTCACTGTAAAATCGCTTTTACTGTAGCCTCTGTACCGTGAAGCTTTATATGCTCCAAAGAAAATGCTCTTGCCTTCGCCTTAAGAAAACTTTGTAAAACTTTGAAGCGTAAGAAATGGTATAAATGGAATAAATCGGAAACACATACATTAAAATAGAAAAGTCCCAAACATTTCGGTGTCGGCTCTAAGTTCAACCATAAATAAACACTTGAAATTGGTTGATCTGTTTCTTAGAATGTATGAAAAAGATTTTTAACACAATCTTCCGATAGTTGATATCCCATCAACAAGCCTGGTTGACAGGTCTTATATAATTTTTCGATGATTTATCTACAGTCTAAGACATTTTTCATAACTTTTTAATTAATTCAATAATGTCGAGCTACGAACTACGACCTAGGTTGACAACTTTAGACAATGTCGTTCTCTAAGAGCTACGACCTAAATCAACAAAGTCTTAAAGTTTCAAAGACTCGAGCTACAAGCTACGACCCAGGTCGACAACGTTCGTAAGACTGGAAATTGTTGAGATACTACCTGAATTGACCTGAATTGACATACTGTTAATGCATCAAAATTTAACGAGCTACGACCAGGGTCGACAATTTTTAAAAAGATTGGAGCTACGAGCTATGACCTGGATCAACACAGTCTTAAAGACGTTCGTTATTTGTTTATTTATTTTGAAACTGATTGTTGTAACAGCATGCTGTCTTCTCCACTCTTGCTGTGAGGGAAGGCTGTCCGAGGTGCATTTATTAGAGTTACACTTCACTCTCCAAATTTTTGCTTCTTCCCAAATCTACGTGTTCAACCTTTTGTTTTCCTTTGTGCGATTTGCTTTTGCTCCTGCAAATTCTCGCCAGATGACCAGTTTTATCACAGTTAAAGCATTTACTCTTACGATGCTCATAACTGTTTGGTTCCCCACCACACCGGTAACAAGCTTTGCCAGTCCCTGAGAAAATGCTTGCGCGTCCTTTGCCGCCGTCTCTATTGCTAGAGCAATTTTAGTTGCCCCATCAAAATCTAGCCCGTCTTCAGACAAAAGCTTTTTCTGTGTTGACTTTGACCGCAATCCACAGACTTAACGATCTTTTAAAGCATCTGGTAAGAAAGTTACAAAGTCACAGTTTTTTGCATGCCTCTTTAACTCCATTACATAATTATTCACTGTTTCCCCTCCTTTTTGATTTTGTTTGTTCAACTTGAAACGTTCGCTGATTACAAGAGGTTTGGGCATGTAATAGTCCTGTAATGTTTGCACAAGTGTATCATAGTCCTTGTCTTTGGGCAAATCTGGCTTCAATAGATTCTTCAGCACACAATATGCAGCCGGTCCCACTGCTGATAGAAATATCATTACTTGCTTCTCGTATTTTATTTCATTTGCAGCAAAATATTATTCCATTCGCTCTACATAATTCTCAAAAGTCTCTGTCCCTTCAGCAAATTCCGTTAATTTGCCTACTTATGCCATTTCAACTGTCCACAACGTTCGTCGCCAAATTGTTATATATTGGAGTTTACGACTAGACACAATGAAGGCCAAACAACAACTAATTTAATTTGGAAAACGATAACTGAGTAATACCTTAAGGACTCACATAGGCATAAATGCTGAGCTAAAGATATTGCACTGTGTCTGCTGGATGTGGCCATATTTCACTTTTTTAATGTTTCAAAGGTTGTCAAGCTAAGAGCTACGACCCAGGTCGACAACTTTCAAACACATTGGAGTTTGTTAAGCCTCGAACTATGACCCGGATCAACATAGGAGATTGTTGAGCCACGAGCTACGATCTAGGTCGACAACTTACAAACACATTGGAGATTGTTAAGCTACGAGCTATGACTCGGATCAACATAGAAGATTGTTGAGCAACGAGCTACGATCCAGATCGACAACATACAAACACATCGGAGATTGTTGAGCTACAAGCTATGACCCGGATCAACATAGAAGATTGTTGAGCAACGAGCTACGACCAAGGTCGACAACGTTTATAAATATTGGAAATTGTTGAGTAACGAGCTACGACCTAAATTGACATATTCTTAATGTATCAAATATTGTCGAGCTACGAGCTACACCGAGGTCGGCAACGACAACAGTCAAACATTTTGGAGATAGTTGAACTACGAGCTACGACCTGGATCAATACAGTCTTAATGTAACAAAGATTGTCGAACTACGAGCTACACCCATGTCGACATCAGTCAAACATATTGGAGATTGTTAAGCTACGAACTACGACCTGGAACAACATAGTCTTAATGTAATGTTTCAATCATTGCCGAGCTAAGATCTTCGACCCATGTCGATAACTTTAAAAACACAATTGATAATGTTGAGCTTCAACCTGGATCTACGCAGTGTTAATGATTCAAACATTGCCGGGCTACAAACTACGACCCATGTCGACAACTTTAAAACAGATTAAACATTGTTGAGCGCCGAGCTACGACCTGGATCCACACAGTCTCAATGATTCAAAGACTGTCTATAGCTACGATCTACAATATATGTCGAAAATTTTTTGTAAATCTATTGTCGATTTACGAGCTACGCGCTAACTTCACACACCTGCTAATTTTTTGCTTCATTAATATTTAAATATTTCAAAAAAACGACCGACGTAGTTTTACGCAGAAATGATTTTATCTTACTTGTATGCAGTACGACTTGAAGAAGATGAAAAATAAACTTTCAATTTTATTAAAATATTTTTACTAAAACCCATTCCATAACATAATAAGATAAACAAATAGATGTAAGGAAAACAAAATTATATTTACCTCATTCCTTCATTGTGTAACCTTCCAAGATAACGCTTATAAACGACATTTAAATCATGTCGTATACGAATGTTAAATATTCGACTATATACCCATACATAAAACCTGTTGCAAATATTCTTTTTAAGTATCTATCAAGTTCCATTTAACCTGTCCAAAATTTAGAACAAATATTTCAATCTTTATTTATCCCTGATACGTGTAACAGGTATAATATATTTGTGCATTATAGATTTCTGACGTAATCACGGCATTCACGGGTATGAATAGGATGTGCATGTAGAGAATATACCAATAAGGAAATTTTATTTGTAAACATTGATCGGGATATTTCTATTTATTCAAGTTTGGACGACAATTGCACTTTATTTTACCTTTCTCTTGAAACATTTTTAGAGTTTAAATGATTCTATTTGCTCTCTGCATGACCCAGCACTGACGATTTGTTTCTGAAATACTTATTTATGTTCAAATATGTAAGTTCAATGAAATTTATTTACTCTGAATTAATTTTCTATTTCAGTGAGAAGGTGCTCAAAGAAATATTTTATTTTTTAACTGGTGTTCTTTCTTTTTTGTCCATTTTGGTTTTTTTAATTGTACTGGTAGATCTTCTTTAGTTATTCAATTATTTTTTCATTTATATATATCTTTTCCGACGAAAATGTCTAAAAATTATGCTAACGAGAACTGAGAACGTGGATTTTAAGATTTAAAAGTCCTAACCCTTTGGATTAATACGTCTAATGAGTCAGAGTTGTATGGTCCAGATAACAGAATGAGCTTGCCCTAAACGAGAAAAATGAGTTGTAAAAGTAATGTGTCTGGTATCTAACGAAGGTTCTTTACCCTTTTACCTTTATTTCAATTAATTTTATATTCAACATCTGCTGGAATTAATTGTGTTTATATCTTTTATATCTATACAAAGCACAATTTAACTTCAGCTATACATTACTTTTATCTATCAAATCAACTAAATCCTATTTTTCTTGGGGACCATACAGCCCTGATCATATAAAGGTATTAATATGAAAATACTGTATTCATGGTTTCATGTTTCCCGTCAATCTTCATATGCAAATCATCGTTTCGAAAGAATCAAAATTGGTGCTGATATGATTGTTTTAATATTGAGTTGCGGGATATTTGGCGTCATAAATACCAACGTACACGATTTTCTGTGATATATCAACGGCATTTGACCGTAAATGACATGCCAGACTTTTGTTTAAAATTAAACAATATGGCTGGATGTAAATCTACTCATTATGGATATAAAACCGTCTTTAATATTTCAATATCACAGTAGTGTTGTTTGTGCCGTGTGGCGGCTTTAAAAAGTCTCCCCGTACATTCAATCAGTGTTGTTATCAGTTACGTCCTTTGAAGGTCGTCGAGCGCGATATTTATGTACTATGTTAACAGTACTTCTAAATTTACTTTTTGTTTTTAATATTTCGGCCAGTTTAAAGATGGGTGGTTTCTTTATCCCAGCCAATATAAATTTGGATATTGTTCAATCACCCCAAGGATATACTTCCTGATTTTTAATTTTTGCCTTGAACGTTGTCTGTGATATGCAGGATTTATAGTGAATTTCTAAGACCTCCTCTCAAAATTATTTTATGTTTAGTTCCGCCCATTGTTTTCTCGTTTAGGGCAAACCCATTCTTTTATCTGGGGACCATACACCGCTGAACATGGAATGGTATTAATCTAAAAATACCACATTGAAGGTTCCATGTTAATCGCCATATGCATACCATCGTTTGGGATGGATCGAACCCATTCTTTTATCTGGGGACCGTACGCCGCTGAACATGGAATGGTATTAATCTGAAAATACCACATTGAAGGTTCCATCTTCACCGCCATATGCATACCATCGTTTGGGATGGATCAAATTTGTTCTGTTTATTGGTATAAATATTGAGTTGCGCTCAATCCGGGGCTAGGCGGTGTGGGCAGTAATAAGCATTTCCATTACTGCCCATGAACAGGCTCAATCAAACCGAGCCTGCAATTTTTTCATATTTGTCGTGGTCGAGGGTCTTCAAAGTTCCCTATTCATCTATTAAGTTAATAACCGAAGCCAGTCTGTATTTATGGGCTCTTTCCTCTTTGTTTCTAAAATTATCCTTGCTGGTGTCCCTGAAGACTCTTTTCGTTAACCGCTGATGATCTTTTTGTAAATTTAAGTGAATGATATCGATGAAAATTTAGTTAGAATAATTCGTCTGTTCTCTGATTATAGCTTTTTAGCCTTATAGCCACCGATGTTGATGTGCACGAAGTACACTATTAACTCCGTCCTAAAGGAAGATATTGGATGGTCTAAACAATTTAATTAATATCAACCAAAAAATATTTATTAGGGCCTATTGTACTGGTTGTGAATATTGATAGCTGTCACCCCTAGATGGACATGGGACGGCGGTATCTTGCACTGCCTGTCAATTGGTATCGATCCAACAAACGTAAAAAAGTGGAAAAATTGCAGTTGAGTTGCTCGGCAACTTCGCGACTTGCATTGCGCAGCATACCAATGGCTTTTTAACGTTCTTACTGGACATTTCATGCATGTTATTTTACTAAGACACTTTTTTCTAATTTTCTAAATGTGATGTCAAACTGTAGAACTAGTGACGAGTATTGACCATTAAAGAATATCATGTTCAATAAATCTCTTGTCAAATACTCCGCAAATTAAAGGCAAACCAATAAAATGTGAACATTTTATAAAAAGAAAACTTAAACACTTTGTTATTAAAATATTCATTTTAAGAAGGTGAAATATGCAAGTCAGGAATTGCCAACTTAAGAAAACAACAGCCTTCCCAAACAGCCAAGAAGAAGAGAAGAGAGAAGAAAGAGAAGAGAGAGAGCATGGTTAATAAAATGATCAGTTTCAGAAAAGACACCACAAACAATAAACAAAACAGAGAACACGAGGGGTTACCGCCTTAGAACTGTCAGTGGCAAATCAAATTGCCACTGGAGGTTTAAACCAGATTCTAGTGTGCACCAACCTCACACTTGCCCCGACCGGTTAGAGTTGCGTTTTCAATATCTCTGACTTAGCTTGTACATACATCATTTAAGACTTATTTTTATTTTTCACCTTTGTGCCCCTGTTACTATCGAAAGTGGAATAACCAGTTGCTTACGCTTAAAGAACTTGTGGTTCAGCGCTTTTGCTGATTTGTTTCTTACTACCAGGGTTTTTGTAAACCTCTATCATTGATGAATATGCAATAAAAATAAAGTATGCATATCAGGAATGGCCATATCCAGAAGGCACATTCCTATAATAAAACTAATTAAACAATCAAGTTCAGTTTTATTGCAATAAATGTTACTTAAAAACGCAACAGAACGATATCAGTTTTGAGGTTTTGTCTGTCACGTGACTGTCTTTTTATTGGTAACTGGTAACGTACTGTATGTGATACATAAGATAAAGGAAGTAAATATCATATTACTTGATAAAATGGGGTTATCTCTATCCAATAGATAAAACAAACAATGATATATTATAATAAAACTGTTACTCCTAAATTTTGCTAGAGATAAATTTGCTGCAAATAAGACCGTGAATGTTGATTCTGTAGATGAATAATTATGTCCTCACCTGGGAGAGGTACACCTGCTTCAAAGGTTTCAGGATATTTCTCTAACTCAGATTCAGGTAAGAATATTCAAGACATTTTAATAACAATTGTTTCTTTAGAAATCTATCTGATAATTTAAATATAATTCAGAGCATATTTCAATTAAAACTGTATTTATTTTATGGAAAAGCTATTTGTATGTGTGTTTCATTCAAGTGAGGTAATATTTTATATACTGTATCGTTATGGATATAAATATTAAATAATATCTTTAATAATATCTTTAATACCTGGTATGCAAAAATTGTATTTGTTTAGTTGGTTTAGTTTTATCCTTCTTTTCATAATGTATTAATTACTGCTGGTGTGTACAAAATAAACTCCACGAAACAATGATTAGAGGGCAAGCGTTAGTCAAAATGCCATGTTACTCAATATCGTGGCTCTTACCCATCCTACCGTAAAGTACACTCCTGTAGGATCCTGTGTTGAATCTGAAACTATCTTATTGTCTAATTAAGCAAAAGTGAAACATGCATTTCAGTAATGGCCAATTAAGTTGTTTTACGATTTATTTGAAACTATAATGCAGACATTAACCTTATTGTGATATGCATCAATTTAGCATTTCGATGTTGTTGTTGTTTTTTTTTAAGCCAGACTTCTAAAACAACTTAACATGAAAATTCAATAACAAGAAAACCTTAAATTTGTCCAGCAAGACATAAAAACAACAAACAAACTAAATACTGACAAAACGCATCAAATTTCCGTAATCAGACTCTTTGCATCTGCGATATTTGAATCCCTAGTCAGGAGAATCTAAATGACTATAACCAGACTTTACCTATTCGATGATAAAACGTATTTGATAACATTAAATAACATCGCAAAACGTTATGTTATAAGCCAATCCGAATGCGATATCATAACATAACTTCCTGAAACCTAAACCGTTTTTTATGTATAACCCTTTGATTATAAACTAATCGTGTTTAGTTATTTTCTTTGACGCAGATGAACAAAATAAAAAAAAATACTGCCCGATTTTATGTTCAATCATTATTGTTCTCATATTTTATGTGATCGTATTGTTTTCAAAATGTCAATTTCCATGTGAATATGACGGGTAATAAAAGTCTTAGCTTACCTACGATCACCTATATCTCTCGCCTTATTTCACTTTAATCAAGTTATAGCTGATGATGTGATTATTGTTCACTTTACTGTTTCCCGATTTAATAGAAAACCTCCTACATGTAATAATTCTCAAATATCATTGTTGTTGTTGTTGCTATAACATTGTCCAAGTTATGAGACATTATAGCATACTTCGTAAATATGATTGAACATGCGCTGACGTTCTAAGGTGGTAATTGGTGGAAACTAATCAATTATTTCAGAGACAGATTCTGATGGGAACTGCGTAGATATACCACCAGCAGTCCAGAATGACAGACGAACATCACTACAAGTAAATATAAATTTAATGAATTTGATAGGGATCGCTTTTTTTTTCTTAAAAAAAATCTCCTTAATGTTAAACCCTAGATAAGTATTTTTAACACATTTATTCTAATTACAAACCTGGCACAAAGCTGATGTCAAATAAACAAATTTTCAGAATCATAGCAAGTGTTTTAACGTTTGTAAGAAATAAACGCAATCTTATAAGTGATCCGTATCAAATTTTGAGTCGTATATACATGATTGCTACCTTAGTATCCTGTCAAATATTTACTTTAAGCTACAGTCATAGATACTATCAAGTAGTAAAAGATTAATATTTTAAATTATTTTATTCAAGCCAAAACAATAAAATAAATTAATCTCATCAAAACATCGTGTTGCTTTAATTAAAAAGCTGCCCTATTTGTCAAGGTTTTAAACGTTTAGTATTTTCTACCGGCACATCAATGCACAGCCAGCTATAGTTTAACAATTTCAAGAACTCAGTAGGGGGGGGGGGGGGCGGTTAAAGTATTCTCGTTCGTAAGAAGTAATAATTATGTTTTTACTTCCAATTCCCAAACAACTTCCGACTCAACTTATGAGACATCGGAAGCACTTACAAATTTTAGAAGACAATTATGTATCTTGTTAGTAAATATACGTTTATGTGTTACGTTCAATATATAATTTTTAAAAGGATTTTTCTGTAACTCAGTTGTACTGTTCATGATCTGTATATTTATTATATATTTTTTCAGCACAAGGATATTCGAAAGGAAGGATTTCTTTACAAACAAGGAGGGTAATGTTTACATTTTATAATATAAACTGATCAAATACGGTTCCAGTTTTAAAATACTCATTGTTTTGTTGCGTTGAAATATTTTGCGCTTATCATGAGGCTAGACGACAAATATACATATTTTATTGCACATGAACAGGACCATTCAAACGGAGCCTGCAATATTTCAATATTTGTCGTGTTTGGCGGAAGTACCCTTTACATCTATTTTGATTCACTTAATTTTAGGGAGTTAACAAGGTATCAATTTGGGCATTCCTTTTTATATTTAAAAAAGTCATTTAAAAAAAATAATTTTTTGTCGGGAATTTCTCGTTTTAAAAGCAAAGTACTTTCATAGCAAATGGCAGACAAACAGACAGACAGACGGACGGACAGTTAGACAGACAGACAGACAGACATGCAGGCGGGCGGGCGGGCGAGCGGGCAGACTGACAGAATGATCGACCGTTCGAACGACCGACCGACTGACCGACAAACGGTTCACCGATGTTAAATGTCCAAAAATACCAAACGAAACATCTTATTGTAAAACAATATGTGGACAGTTCAGCAAATTACAAAGCATCACTTTTTTCTAGGGTTGATCGCAACCAAGGTTGGAAGAAGCGTTGGTTTGTTTTTGATTCAAAGGCGCTGAAATACTATAAGGATAATAAGGTACTTGATTAATAGAAAGTTAATTAATAATATAAAACTTGTCTTTTTCGTTTATAATCTTGTTATTATTAATTAACCCATAACATTATTGGCGATATGTACCCATCTGCCCGCCACATATGAACCACATTAAATCCATATGAAATCTTAACTGGGCCAGTCGAGAATTGCTGACTCAATAGGAGATGAGCCGGGATAAATAATACTTTGAGGAGTCTGGTTGGCTGAAAAACTTGGACAATATGGATGACAACATCGTGTCCGGTGACTTTTGAAAATTTGATTTTCTCGGATTTAGAAAGAACACAATTGACTAAAGTGAAAACTAACAGTTAACAACTGACTTATCGGATATCTAAGAGTTATGTTTCTGTCGTCGCTTTTGGGTAACATCTTTACATGTATGTGCAATAAAATTTTTAACTCAATGGTACATAAGAAGGAGGCAAAGGTCAACGGCAAACATTCTATGATAACTATTGAATTGAGCAAATGTATTAAAATTCATGTTGTAAAATGGTAAAAGCTTATTTTAAATAACCTACAGGCCCATTGAATTTAGCATTTCGTGTGGAAATTGTGAAAGGAGTGTGTTCGGAACTATTCTTGTTTTGGTTATAAATCCAAATAGACCTGTTTCCCAATACCGTTGTTTTATGTGTTTTTATCGCTACCACATAATCTCCGAATTTCAGAACGAGGCATAATATGCTAGACCGCTTCATTGCACATTAGATTATAACGCAATGCCGAAAAATTTAACAAGTTTTACTGAATTACTCGACTCTTAAAACAATTGAAAACGATCATATTGCCCTCGCCTTCGTGTGCAACTCATACCTGAAATATTCTACTTTCGGTTTGAACCAGGAAGTAAGTTTTCATTGAATTTCTTGAAACCCTAACATTATTTTGACGAATTGGCACTAAACATTGTAGACCAGCATATACCCATTTCAGGTATGAGATGCTTTGGTATATTGTCCATGAATTTCATAGTTCTCATGCAAACGGTTTTTCTTTTGTTTTAGTATGTGCTTGGTAAATAGAACATGAATAAGACTAAATTGAGCTTGCAAACATTAACTACATCGTTAGCTAAATACATTTCTTTACTAGAATCTAGGTAGCAATAAGTATTTCCCCCAAAGTTCATTTTTGAAATTTGAGCCAGTTTTCGCCTTTTGCAATGTTTGCGACCCCTTAAATCAGAGTTGACATCACATCTCTTGACGCAAGTATTTTTAATCAATCACCACACATACATATTCTGTTAATTAATTAAATTTTAATTTTGAAATTCAGTTTTTGCTTTGCGTAACGATTCTTTTACTATTGTTAGTAAATTATTAAGCATTTATTGGGAGAAAAAAAAACAAAGTTGAAATGCCCCTATTCTCATTTTGCAGAGCAGAATATCTCTAAGAATAATTCCGGTAGATATCATGCAATCTGTTGCTCCAGTAAATGTAAGTGTTAATTGTGTCGCATTTCTTTGTTGTTATTTTGCAAAGGACTCTTTATGTTTAGACACTTTCTTTTAACTTAATTCATTTCCAGTACATTTCTAAAACAATACTTATGATGTTTAACTGATATATTCTAGCTCAACCCATTTCTGGTACTTTGTTCACATTTATGCATTCTATTTCAAATCAACGTAGCCAAACTTATTTTTGGAATCATTACTAAGTTTTTGGAAATCGTTTGGAACTCTACCAAAAGATAAAATAAATAATTTATACTGTTATACATAATTTGCTTATACTTATTTTTGGTTCGAATTTGCCAAATGTTTTATATGTGATTTTGCTACAGGAAAGTCAACAGTTGCGAATATCTGGAACCGACTTGTTCGGGGTAAGTTTACATATTTACTGACATAAGTGAGGCTGAAATGCTTGGGTACGGTATTTTCTTCTTCAAAAGCGAAACAAACGTGGACTCAACTCAAAAAGAAGGATTCTTTGCGTTAATATTTCCCCGCAAAATGACTATACATTCACCATTTTCCCTTTAATTATTGCAAGTTTGATCAGATCATAAACTTCCACTGTGACTTAATTGTTCTGCAAACATTTACAACATTTTAGGTCAAAAGTTACATTGAAATATGCCAAGTATAAACATACGCAAGTACTCGATCCTCCTGTAGAAGAATCTCACATTTTAAATCTGGCTAAATATACTTCCGTTTATATACACTCAACCAAAGTTCTAATTGGTCATCAATTGTATATATTTAAAATGTATGCTAGTTTCGTTTCTTCCCTACGTAAAGCGAGGTTGTGGAAAATACTGTTTTGTCTTGAAATCAATTATCTAATGTCTTTTTAATATTAATTGATGGTTTTCTTCAATGAATCCAATACCATTTACTTACACCGCAGGGTCAAAATTAGAACAGTCTTTAATTGAAAGGGATGTAATTTAAAAATTGAATACTTTGAAAGGGATTTATTTAGACGAATGTGCTGTTGATTAATAAGGTTTTATGTTTTTCTACTAATGAGGGCTTCTACTAAAACACAACAAGAAATTAAGAGCAAATTTCTGTTTGCTTGACCGTTTTATGTGAGAAATGCATTTTTAGCAAAATTAAGGATAACTCTCGCCAAACTGTTCCGAAGTCAATTATTACGAAATTAAAACTTAAGTTGAAGACTGTTATTAGCATAGGATCATAAATAAAGAGTTTATTCAATGTCTTTCTAATTAAAAAATACGGACAAAAAGTGACCAATTAGAACTTTGGTTGAGTGTATGTTGGATCTGTTTGTCTGCTTATGCGCTATATTTTATAATTATTTACAATTTCATTGCTTTCAGTTTAGATGGACATTCTTTAGTGATTCATCACAAAACCGTTTTGTATTTTTGTAGGCGTCCAACAGGCAGCACAAGTTTGCACTAGCCTGCAGCAAAAGAACGTTCCTCTTTGGAACGGACAACCTAGGTGATTATGACTATCCTGCTTTAATTTAAATAAAGTTACTCATATATTAAGACATAAACTTATTGATAGTTTGGGAAAGAAAATGAATTTGACTTTTAACACACATGGCAACAGCTTCAAAATGGATAGTAACAGCGGCTAGACGCACGGATTCTTTTCTCAGTGAAAACATTATGAACATAAAGATACACCGAACACAAATGTCATCTTAAAGTCATGTCTTGAGCCAGTTTGTAACCACTACATGGACGACAATGTAATGAATTACAATCCCCTGGTTGTACTCATTATAAACTTGAATGCGACTGAATTCAAAGCTGCTGGAAAATACTGAAATATCGTTCCAAAAGAGTTCGTAAATGTTCAACTTTTATCAAGACTTTATTTTGCCATTAAAATACATGATACTCATACATAATACGCATACGTATAAATACAAAATAATGAAGCTAACTTGAAAAATTTAAATTTAAAATTTATGACTACAGAATACTGTCAACAATGGCAAAGCTGTCTTATGGCCGCCATAATTGACTACCAGAAGGTAAGTGTTATGCATATATTACTTTTTTATATATAAATAAGCACGCGACAAGGTTTAAATGTTGCATTTCGCGGGACATCACTTTACCGAAATGGACTTTGGTCAAGCTATGGCATTTTTGAACAGCATTTTGATAGTTTTGATCATAGCTTCTGATAAAAAAATCATACTAATTTGACTTCAGATGTTCATATTTATTTGTTTCTATTAAATTAAATAACAAAAACTAAAAAACTCATTTCAATGCCTCTTTAAATGAAAAAAAAGATTTTAAAATTAATATTATTGACACAAAAATGAACAAATACTTTTAAATGTGGTCATTCCTGATATGTATATTTTATTTTTTAAGTAGGATCAGATCAATTTACATGTAACACAATGCCCTATAGACAATAGTTTTATATAACGTGTTACTTTTATGACCCTAGATACATAACTTTTTTTGTATCACAATTCCTAAAACTAAACAGTTTAATTGTGTGAGATTTTTTAGAGAAATTAAATATATTTATTTTACAGACAAATACTCAACAATATCCTCATGGTGGAGAAATGTGCTCACCGGATATTAGCGTAAGTTTCCAACATGACATTGAATGTTTTTGCATGGATGCAACCAAAAATTCAATATAAAAGACGACCTTATATTGAATTTAAAGACGAATTCACTGTATTAGAAACCACACACATGGAGCGAGTTGTACTTATTGTCTAATCGCTTTATTTTTCCCACCTTTGTTTAATGACTTCTTAATTCTCATCGTTCCGATAAATATGGATCAGATCATACTATCTGCCGTAGAATAGCATATTCAATAGAAAAAGTAATTATAACCTCGCTTCGAAGAAGAGGGGTATACTGTTTTACCCCTGTCCGTCCGTTCGTTCTTCTGTCCGTTCTTCCGTCTTTCCGAAATAAAATTTCCGTCGCTGTTTTCTAAGCAATTATAACATGCAGCAGCCTGATATTTTGCATATTGCTTTATCCTATAGTCCCATACGGTGTAAAGCGATTTTATGCTCTTTGCTAATCTACTTCCTGTTTACCGAATACTTAGATTTTTACACATAGGTGACATACATGTACAATTTCCATCGCCGTTTTCTTAGCAACTATAACATGCAGCAGCCTGATATTTTGCATATTGATTTGTTTTATAGTCCAATATACTTTAAAACCATTTAATGCTTCTTGCTCATCTACTTCCTGTTTATGTTTTTACTTCCTGTTTACCGAATACTTAGATTTTTACACATAGATTACATACATGCACAATTTCAGTCGCAGTTTTCTAAACAAATATAACATGCAGCAGTCTGATTTTTGCATATATTGCTTTATCCTATAGTCCCGTATGGTTTCAAGCGGTTTTATGCTCCTAGCTTATCTACCTTCTGTTTACCAAATACTTAGACTTTTACACAAAGTTGACATACATGCACAATATCCGTCGCAGTTTTCTATGCAACTATAAAATGCTGCCGCCTGATATATTTGTATTTTATATATAGGTAAAGAAGAAAATTGACACCTTTAATACATATGAAAAATGCAAATTACTTTTTAAAAGTCATATTTCCCAAAGCGGGGATATCACTAGTGAGCATTAGCTTACAGATTTACCTAGTTTAGTTCAGAACATGAGCATATGGTCAGGTGTAAACTTATAAGTTATGATTTGCTTACCCCGGATTTTGGCTTTTTGTGATTTAATAAAAAGCAGTTTCGTATATGACTTTATCATCATAAACAACAGTCTTTGTTCTTTTATTCAATATTTATCATTTTGCAGGGATCAGCGAAAGTTGACGGCATAAAGAGATTTCTTGCACTGAAAGAAAATCGCTTCCGATATTACTATAATGAAGAGGTGAGGAGAGATCGTTAATGTTAATCCAATAACAAAACGCTTATGAAATTTTTTTTCTCTCATTTGACATAGTTGACCTTAAAATTCTGACCCCAATTGACCAAATTGTTCTGTATATTGCAAAGAACAATCTAATGTAAATTAATATGAGCAAGTTCAATGTAAAATTGGCCTCAAATGACATGAGACGATAACCAAATGGACATGACGTCACCGAACAAAACAACTTATTTTAAATACTGAAATAAACGTCAAGGACAGCACAGATAATCGTTTAATTAAACTCTCATGTGAGATACTTTTTTAATTCAACAATTATTCAGAAAAGGTCATTAGAATTTGACTTTTAATGTGATAGAAATATCGAATATTGAGGTGATCGAGACATATTGCTTGTATGTCTTCATATGAAATTTACTTGTTGGTTGAATCTTTCAGGATTATGCTATCGACTCAGCAATACATGAATTGATGATGGATACAACAAGAGCCAAAGAGATCAATAAGACAACTCTTCAGCTCGATAGTCCACCAGACCAAAGATTTATGTACATATTCATTTTTCCTTATACAAAAATATTATTTATAATTGAAGTCTCAGGTTAATTGCGACTGGGTTGTAAGTCAGGAAAGTGTAATGTACGATTTTAGAAATGTTTTCTAATCTGTGTGAATTGGTAACGGTAAAACAAAATGGCAATATTAATTTACTCACTTTTCTAGAAGACTTCAAGAAAAAGACTATTAATTATGTAAGTTCTATCACACATGATTTATGACCAACCCCTTTATCTTATTAATCACTTGGTGTGCACCTTGAAAAAAAGAACTAAAGTGTCTGTTATTTTTACAATCGTGATCTTTCTAATTGGATTGATTATATATCCCCGCTGATGCTTTTTGCACATCCTGAGTAGTTGAATTATTTGGTTTGGATATATTTCATAAAAAAACAGCGGCATATTTGATCTGACAATTTCTTGACTCACTAGGATTTCATTAGTGTTTTTATCATATATCAATACTCCTTTCTAGTCATTGCGGGAGGGCTTTCCTGCTTAAATCCTGCTTAAACTGCTTTATTTGTTTATTCGTCTTTGCTATAAAATCGGCAAACTAAGTTGCAAATAAGCTTAATTTATCAACAAACTTAAAAATGAGTTCCACTTACTTTAAGGCTGACGTTCATTTCGGAGTCAGAAGCGATGCGATGGAAGACGTACCTGGAGAATTCGACAGCGAATGCATTAGGCGATGATACGGTTTGTTGATTATTCAAATCCAGTTAATTCCATAGAACTGTCTACAATTTGAATTTCTAACCCATGATCTCTGTTAACCTCTACCTTTTGATTATATGACGAGGCCGTGTTTTCTGAATGTTTCTATTTCTGATATGCATTATACATTTTAATATGGTTTACGAGTTTCTTTCTTAAAAAAGACTGAACTTCCACATTCAAGATATATTGTTTGTCTCTAAAACAAAACCTTAAGTCTCAAAAGTTAAGAATTTTTTTAACACCATCATCTGACAATTTGTTTCAATTTACTACACATATTTTCTACTTAGTACCGAACACATGCATGTAAAGAAATGACCTCTATCAGGTCTCGTTATCGACAATCAAAAGATACATAGTCAAGTGTTTGTATGAACAATAATATTCCGCAATGGAGTAGTTAAACTGCATCATAGTAATCAAAATAAAAATAGCAAACTTTAAACGTACTCTTTTAGATACTAGAAAAGGTGCGACTAACAGATGGGAACAGTGTCTGTGCAGATTGTGGTGCTGCTGGTAATATTCAAACTTCGTATAATTACAAACAAATTTAATTATAATTTACGTCAGTTACTTAATTCAAAAATTAGATCGTTTGTCTTATCTCTAAACGTCATCCAGAAATGTATGAATTACTTTACTCGGCTTGCATATATCGTACACACATTTTTGTTATCAAATGGTAAACATTTTCTCTTAAGGGCTTTAAAATGTTTTTAAGCAATAACGTCACTTGAAGGCTCTAAACATTTGAAAACAGCAATGAAAATCGATAAAACATTACAAACAAATATGCAATCGTAAATACGATTGACTTAGCTTTTAATGTCATGCTTATGTCCTTTTATCATGAGTTCCAACATTTAAACTATATTGTAGATGCTTTCTGGGCGTCCATCAATCTGGCTATCGTTCTTTGTCCAAAATGTGCTGGTAGGTCAAAATTAGTAAACATTATTATAAATTATAAATGTAACGATTCACGCGGAAATATTTTTTCATATTAGTTTTTGGAGATGGAGTCTGTTTACATCAAGCATGTGTATTTCTTCTTAAAATATTTTTTTCTATTTTTAAATGTCATAATATATTTATAAAGCCATATTCTATCTTATTCTATTCGATATAAAGTATTTTGCTCCAGCAACAATATCATTCATTATTTTCAATACCTGTTCTTATTTTTATTTAAGGACATCACAGAGGCTTAGGTGTCAGCCGATCTAAAGTGCAGTCATTACGAATGGATAATATTTTCAAAGAAAAAGAGTCCGTATTACAAGTAAGATGCAAACAAATAAATTGTGAAAATAGATAACGATGATTCAGGCACTATACTGAGCCAAAATGAAAATGGTAACTTGACAAGATTAACAAGATAAATTAATGATGCCAGTGAATGCATATATCTGGAGCAATTTGATCGCCCATATGTTTATCATGGAAGTTGTCGGTTCAGTGTCTATCGGTTTAAAAAAAGAAAAACAATTATGTTGTTATGGCAAATTAAGAGTTGGATCGTGTTATTTCTTTAATTAAAAGGGAGATAATTTGCGAAAAGTAACTGTATCAGTGGACTTAAACGAATGTGTAATTCCTTCTGTTACTACAAATTTCGATTTTAATTGGATTTTGACCCAGCGATCAACCTACCTAAACACCAGTTGCACTGCAGCACTTCACAAGACGCCGACCACGTTTTTGTCATACGACGACTGTTAGAACTGCCGCTCCAATCAAAAGATGCTGTATTTTACTGCCAAATTAGGTTTTGCTGTCAATCAAATTTTTGTCGGTGTTGGTTCATTCCCCTTGAGGATGTTGAAATAATAACAAACGATGTGGCTTAAAGTAAAGCAACCTGAAGGCGTGATTAACAATGAACAACATTCTGTCAATTATTCTTTCCAGTGCTACTTCTCAACGAAATATCAGTCGCCGCACATCGTGTCAAATCTATCTGAAATCGAAATTTGTAGTAATGCCATAAAATTCTAATTTTAACAGGCAAATAATCTGTTTGGGACTTTTTCGTTAAAAATTATCGATCTTGTCATTATTAAGGAAAGATAAGATAATTTTGATCTGTGTGAAATAATAACAACATCTTCCCGCGTTATCAAATGTCCAGATATGTGCAAATACCACAAATGGAATAAAAGAAAAAATTACTAAGGAAATTTTGAAATTTAAAAGCTGGTAAGTTTTCATTTCATTTCAGTTTTCTTTTCATATATTTGTATTGTATGTTAAACGCTTTGTATTTTGTATTAATGTTGTATTCTGATGTATTATATTAAACAAATAAAATAAAAAGGTTTACTTTGAAAAGGGGCCCGAAAAAAAAGTTTTCTTTTTTGCTCGTCATATTATACACCAGCCAATAGAAAGACACCGTGAAATAAAATATTTAAAACCAATAACAATACAAATCGGCATTTATGACACTAGATAAAGGTACAAAACTGAGGAATGTAATTAGACAGGGTGGAGTGGCTTTCGATCAGTAGTAATAGAACGAAAACGTTCGTACCAGTGTTGCCCACTGAAAAAAGATATGTTTGAGATATATTTGAATTACTTACAACAAAATAAGTACAAACATTCAGTAGTTCATGGTTTAAACTTTTCATACAAATGCTTTTCAATTCAATATTTTTTATTCAATTTTGGAATGATACTGATTATTTATTAAACACAATTTGAATTTGACTTAAAGCTTGGATGAATTAAACTTTTCAGTTGCTCAATGTGATTGGGAACAAGAAAGCAAACATGTTTTGGATGAAGGACCCGGCAAATTCGAGGGTCATCGACACACAAACACCAGATATCATCCGAAAGAAACACATTAAAGAGAAATATACACAGAAGAAGTTTGCTGATATAGTATCATGCAGTTCTGAAGAAGAGCTTAATAAGGTAACGTAAGATTGTCATTATGTATGGCATTTAATACTCAATTCAGTGATTGAATAATACGTATAAAGAGAGTTTACAAAATCCTCCAGTCATTCCACCATATCTATAATTAATTAAAACCATTTAATATAGCGAATGAAGCATTACCTTGTTTTAAAAAAGTGTAATGAATAAGCAACTAGAGATATTAAATGAGAAGAGAATATTTATGAGAAATAAATGAACCAATCGAATTTATAATATTGGATCTTTGAAAATATTGAATGCGCTTAACCCAGGGCTAGGCTTGATCAAACTAAGACTGCAGTATTTTGGTATTTAGCCTGTAAGTGACTTTCAATGTTTCTTTTTAATCATACCTAAAACTCACAGTTGCGTTATTTGTGCCATGTACAAAAACTTCGCCCTGTAGATTCAATAAGTTATCAATTAATTCGATCCTGAAATGTGTTTGGTGGCTTGCAATGTTTGTTGGAAACCTATAGGTACACACTGGATTATAAAGTGTGATTTTGTTAACATTTTGGTCGTTGCAGACATTGGTAGCGGCCGTGAAGAACGAAGATGTCCCGAGTGTAATGAAGTGTTTGTTCTCCGGTGCAGATGTAGGTTTTTAATAGCGGTTTCTATTGAAACGTACTTTTAATTTGCTAATTAGTAATGATGACCGTTAATACTTGAACGTCGAGATGAATTGGGTTGTTTCCACATTCACTATCGCATGCTTTCTCTTTTCTTAAACATAAGACGAGGACCCGCGTTAGCGCGGGGTTAGAGAATTTAACTTTTAACATCAGAAACCCTCCAAAAAACCTCTCCTGTCAGATCATGAGTCTTAATGGCGAGGTTTTACTGTTTTGTTATAATAATGATAAACAGAACATGGAAAAGCATAATCATGTTCAGAGGTGAACCATTGATACAGTACTTATACGTTTTGATGAATTAGTTTTATTTTCTAGAAGAAAATTTCAAATGTCAAAATTAGATTTTGACTCATATAGGTCCATGTTAAACAGGAAATCATCTAACATTAAGAGTCGAACCCGGGCTGCCTGCGTGGCAGGCAAGCATTTTACCACTGTTCCATCCAGGCTTTGCATACGATTGATGCGGCTTTAACGCAGTCTATAAAATAAATGATCACTCAGTTAAGTAAAATAATTAACAATATCAAGTTTTTTTTAATTTTAATTGTATGTGAGTATGATTGTTATGCTGTAGCAACAGATTTCTTCCCCCCAAAAGGTACAAGATGCATACCAGGAATTGCCACATTCGGAAGATAAAGAGTCCCCACACAGCCATGAAAAAAAAGAAAGAGACAGTATGGTTATTTAATGATCATCTACAAAACTGTGAGCACAATCAACAAATTGAGAACCCGAGTGGTTACCGTCTTGAAACGGTAAGTGGCAATTCAAATTGCCACTGGGGTTTAAATCAGGTAACAGGGTGCACCAACCTCACACGCCGTAACAGGTTCTCATATCAACAAACAAGTACAAGTTGTCTTGGTGAAATAACTCCAACCCACCCATCGGCTCAACAATGTTGCATGCAAAAGCACATAAACATATAAACATAAGAAGCTAATAGCATTGCAAAGCCAAAGGGGCGGGTACTCAATGATCTTAGCACCTAGATCAGAGCACCTGGACCAGAGCACATAGAGTCAAATCAGCAAGAACATGATGAGGGGGATAAAAGAAACAAATAAAAGAGAGACTGAGACTGGCGAGTTATCTTTCGATTAAATTTTGCAAAATCTATTAGTAGCATACATTTTTACTTTAAGCCTTTAAAGTTTTCCGGTACTATTTGGCTATTTTCTCTATTTTTGTATTTAAACAATGAAATGTCAACTTTTGATGCTCGCATATGAGTTCTTCGGCGACATAGACCTGAATAGCCTGAGATCGTAATATTGCTCCAGCAAATCGGCGAACCTAAATCTTTATGGGCGCTTAATAATTAATAAACTCGGGAATGTCTGGAGTAAGCAAACAACTCTCCTCATGTTCTAATGAAGAATTAGCTGTGTTTTGTCTTTTTAATTAAAATAATGTTTTCCATTTTTATTAACAGATCAACTTCAGATGTGAAGGACAAAGCAAGTCAGGTAAGGCATTTCTCAACTAAATCTTTCAAAAGTGTTATTATTATTATATTGAGAACGCTGACACGCAAATTCCCATATTTGAACATTTTGAAATAATAATAAAAACGTTCAGAGGTATAGAATAGTTTATATAACTTACATGTTTTTAAATAAACTGGCCGTCAATAGAAAGATACAACCTTTAGCGTAGCTTTTACATTGATAGCATTAAAACCATTCGGTTTGGCAGAGTAGCATTGGTATATGTTTATTTGCTTTTTTCATATATAGATCGTTGTTGAGTGCTTTTTAATCTGCGTTTGGCGTGTTCATAAATAAATGATATTTAATAAGAGTAATTAGCAATTTTGTCTAAAAATAAGTGTTTTTTCGGATGCTTCTGTGCTTATCTTGTGAAGGAATACATCAGATGCTCCACATTTATTGTGTTCATGTCCACCAACAATTTTCCGCGACTTAGAGCTTGATCTTTCGCATCTTAAACTCATTGCGGCGTCTTTCATCATGAAGGTTTCGTCAGCTGTAATAAATTTTGTTTCGTTGTTTCGAACAACGATTATGACGTCTACAGTTAAACTGGTTGTTCCCGCATCAATGAACAACGCTAATCTATTAATTGTTTCTTATCTTAGTATATTTCTCTTTTTTAGCTATAGAACTTGCAAGTGGATGCAATAACATTGTGCTACGGGTATGTTCAGAATAATTAATATTAATTAACAGACAACTAACATTTCGCATAGACTTCTGAGATAAGTCATAAGAAATTTTATCAATCCGAAATTATTTTTCGTTGTTGTTTTGTTGAATTTGTACCTATTTGTTGGAGCAAGTGTGGGCTTGATGAATCCTAGAACCTAGTTTAAACCTCACTTTCGCTAATTCTTTGTGGTGTCAAACTCCCAGTGGCAATTTGTTTTGCCACTGACCGTTCCAAGGCGGTAATCCCAAGGGTGCTCATTTTCGTTAATAGTTTTTGGCGTCCTATTTGAACTGACATACTTAAAACAATCATGCTCTCTTTTCCTCTCTTCTTTTTCGCTGCATGAGGAGGCTGTGTTTTGTGAGTGTGGCGATTCCTGATATGCATATTTACCTCTTTTATTTAAACCAAGCTCTTATGTGAATAGATTATGAAAAGTGATCAATTTTGACAGCAGATTCTTAGATTAATATATATAAATTATTTAGAATGAAATGAAAAATAAATATAGCAATATTTGTATGTAAAATTATTATTTACAGGAATTTCTGGAACAGAATCGAAATACAGGTAAGACCATGCGTTTCTTTGCAATAAACATCAGCTATATATCAAGCTCGAAGTTGAGTCCATTATGTCATGCAACCTTTTGTATGCTATAGATATAAATTTTATAATTGGTTTTTTATTAATTTTTGGTTATGTATTATTCTCTTTTGAGAAGATATCTTATTATGATGTATTTTATTTTCTACATAGATGTAAGTGTGTTAGAGGAGGAGCAGGTGTCTGTTGAAGACAGTAGGAAACACATTTACCATGAAGGTTACTTGGAAAAGACTGGACCTAATCTAAGAGGTATAAGTTTTCCCAGAAATAAGGATTTCACTAACTTTTTGGTGTTGTCCCGGTTAGGTCAATTGAATGTGTTGTCGAAGGAGCAGGGCTTGGCGCTGTCGCCGTGACGGTACTAGTTCGCTTCTAGCTAGAGGCAATATAATTTGAAATTCATAGTTGCGCTTTTTGCAGTGTGGCGGCCGTAAAACGTCTCCCTGTGCAAATTGCCAGTACTGTTATCAGTAAAACAATCCGTCATCGATGTCATGCAGTGATGATAACGTATATCAGGGCTATCCGATCAACCGTTTTTATGGGGGGACCTGTTAGCTCAATTGGTTGCGTTGTCGTAATTGCAGGGCTAGCCTGCTAGGCGCTGTTGCCGTGATGGTGCGGGTTCGCTACCTGAGCAAGAGGCAATATCATTTGCAGCAAATATCAAGTCATAGTGTTTATATGTTGTATTTTACTGTGTGTTAAGGGGGCTACTTAAAGAGGCTAAGAGGAGACTTCTGATCATAAATTTGACATGATACTATATTATTTTTATTATCATTGCATTTTAACAAAAATGTAAAACCGCAGGATTTAGGAAGGCGTGTAAGACAGGTAAAGATTATACGATCTTAAACTCTTCAAATGACGCGTGCTCTTAAAACAAGGAATGATAATAAGATTAATGATAACTGCACAGTATTTCAATTGTTCTTATTATCCGATTAAAGCCAAAATTAAAAGGAAAATATTAAATCCGATTCCGTCAAATACATGTTCTCAAAGAAGTTAGAAATGCATATCAGATATAGCTACTCGTACATTCAGAAAACATCACCTCCCAACAATGCGCAAATGAAACTTCTCTCTTCCCACAACTTTCTATTTCTTTACTAGGTTATTTTTTCAGTTTTATCTCAGCATTCAACACTTAATATTTACACTTCAACTTCATCCTCTACGATGAAGTCTTATTCATGTAACGAATCATAAGTTCAGATGGTAAACAGTGTGACTTATTATTTAAAAGGCGTGGCTAAAGTAGAGCCGTTCACAATTTATTTGACGTTGCACGATGTTTTGACGTGTGACGTCGCCTTGCACGCACGTTTTGCCACGAGTTGCTGCGAAAAAGCGTGCCGTCATTCACTTTGTCGTCAACGTAGCTGTTCCGACAGCCATTCGAAAAAGCCGTAATATTACGAATTCTTCTAGTTATGTCTGTATTAATGAGATTATTAATGAGTGTAAATAAAAGGATTGAATCAATATTTGTTGGTTTCCATTTGGGTACGAAAAACAGTAGGGTTGTTTAAAGTACGCGTGAAGCCTTTCGGGCTTCACACACTTTAAACAACCCAACTGTTTTTCATACCCAAATGGAAACCATCAACTATCGATTCAATCCTTAAATCAGAAGGAAATACAGTACGAATGCCTACACCTATAAAGCATGTATCATTCGTGTTGAGACCAACCTTGCTTTTAGTTCTGTTGAAAACACGTCATCTTTTGAACATTTATTAAGACTAAATGTTTCACGGCATTAAATTGTTTGAATTACAGGGTTTTTAAAGCGTTGGTGTGTTCTACATTACAGACGCTTAACGTATTTTGACAACGAACGTGTGAGTATATTTTCTAATCATTTATTTCAATAAGTATGCATGTTGTATACATATGTAACAAATGGCTTCTTTTGAATAAATATGTCGACGATACTCACAATTTTGTTGTGCATTTAATTAATTTTGCATTGTCGGATCTAATTCACCAATGCAACTTAAACTTGTTTGTTCACATGAGAACATGTGGGGCATGTGATAAGTTAGTGAACCCTAGAATCTGGCCACGTGATTATAAAACCTTTTTCATGCTCGACTCAATTTGATCATGAAAATGTATTGGCTTCGTTTCTGTTCAAAATTGACAAAATTGCTCTCAACAACAACTGTTGTACAGATAGTTATTTCTTATTTATGAAGACTGTTAATGTTTTACACATTTAAGGTTTGAGCACAGATTTGAGTTGAGCATGAAAAAGTTTTATAATCATGGGGCCAGAGTTTTACTACCAGTGGCCAATTGTTCAGCTACTGACCGTTCCGAGGCGCTGACCCCAAAGGTTCTCATTTTCATTATTTAATTGTGGTGTCCATTTTAAACTGATCATATTAAATCCATGTTCACTGTTCCTCTACTTTATGGCTGTGTGAGGAGGCTGTGTATTCTGGATGTACACATTCCTGATATGCATATTTCACTTTCCTATATCACGGAAAGTGGTTGTTGCAAGTGCATTTGCTCCTATTCATTTTTGCATACAACCCTACATTATCAATTGTTTGTTGTTGTTTTTCATCATGCAGGGTTCAAATGAAAAGGGTAACATAGATCTGACACTAGCTACAAGCGTTTCTGTTCCAGCTTTGCAGAGGTATTGTTTATCTCTTTGAATATAAATTATATCCATTGCTTGTTATTTAGCTGAACTGATTAGACGTTCATATAGAAGTCGAACATATGTTACTCAATTTATTAGATGAACTTACGCATGTTTGTTTTAAAGGTAATATGTTGATGCAGGTGTAAGGTTTTTTATCCACAGTTGTATAGGTCGACCAAGCTAAATTGGCGATGTTTACAATTATTAATAGAATGAAAACACGGTTTAAGGCAAATATACGCGTTAAAAGTAATATTTTGCCTATGTAAATCATATGTTCTCGATAGCACACTGGTTAACGCGTCCGGCTGGCATATAATAACTTTTCTTCTGCGCGGGTTCGATTCACACTGAAACACGTTTTTTAAGGAAATATTTTATCTTTATATTAATTATGATTTATTGCAGTTATTTCAGAGTATTGTATATATTTTGCTTCAGTTTATTTTATCGCGGAAAACGGAAATAATTATTGTGTAAAAAAGTAAAAAAAAAAACAACAACAACATGTTTCGAACCTACAACCTAAAACAGCGTTGCTACCATTGCATTTCATATTGACTGCGTCTTAGACCACTCGGCTAATGGGACAAGTATTGGAAGCTTCTCGCTTTGTATTAAACAACGATTTAAATATTAATTCATTGTTTATATGTTACGTCAATGTAAACACCAATATAAACATTGCCAAATTACCTTTGTCCAATAATAGCTTATTAAAAGTTATTGTTATTTTAGAAAAGATCGTATTAATTTGTTTATGTATTCTCTTTGCCTCGTGTATCGTCTTTTCTCGATATTCTCGGATGTTGTGTTTTCTGAATGTTGCTTTTCCTGATATTCATATTTACCTATCCCATTAAAAATTTGGAATTATAGTAATGTTTTCCCGAAAGTTTGATGACAACCTAGCGGAGAAATTGTGAGGTTGGTGCATCCTTACACCTGTTTTACAACCTCAAGGTGGCAATTTCGTCTGTCATTCAGTGTTCCAAGGCGGTAACAACTTTGCTCATTTGTTTCGTTAATAGTTTGTGGTGTCTTGTTTGACATAGACTAGTTTATAAACCCATGCTCTTTTCTCACTGCTTTTCGTCTGTATGATGAGGAGGCTATTCCTGATAATCAAGTTAAACTTTTTAAAATAAACAGATGTTATTAACTGCATTGTATACAACATTTATTTTTAAACCAGAAAACACTGTTTCGACATAAATGCAAAAGGGAGAACCTACCGATTTGCAGCATCTGATGGCGAGACGTACACAAACTGGATTACTCAAGTTATCAATGTAAGTAACATATATTGGTTTTCAAAGATTTTTAACGTATGTGTTTATCGATCCAAAGATATCTGCGGATTATCTCAAATTACACTTGTTGTCGTTATACATTTGAAACACGATCATAATGTTTGTTAGTGATAATCAATAATTTCTTTTGCATTCAGTGTATGAATTAGCAAAGACTTTTGATAATGTCTTATTAGATTTTGCTAGTAATTTGTCATGTTAAATGTCTATCAGGTGTAAATTTGTATCATCGTTCCCTTAAAGTTTGTTGAAAACTCTCACTCATTTACCCATACATATATTGTACTGCACACCTTACCATAAATTTGGCTGTCTGTATTACATAAGTAAATGTATATATGAATACTGGAGCTTATCGAAAATCAATAAATAAATAAATTGCGAGTTACACATATAGGCCTAATGTATTTCTTTTGTTTAAAGGTGATATCACCATTTGATTCATGTTTTGAAAGTGAATTTGTTGTCGCTGGATATTTCTACTATAAAACCCATACATCGACCTGGCAAAAAATATGGATGCATCTAACGGGAAAGTGCATTAATATACACCCTTTGCATGTAAGTTCTAATTTGACCGGTTTTGTACACATTTCCAAAATAGAGACTACAACAATACCCATATTTACTCTAAATGTCAAAACATTTAACATAAACGAAACGTTATAAAAAAAGTAGGAAAAACTATTTTCAATCTGCAATTGCAATTGTTGTCGATTCATTTCGAATAAAATATCCTAATTCGTTATTTTATTAGTAATTACTTTTGAGAAAATGCAAAAACAATTTTCAAAATTAGATTTTTTTACATTCAATCAGTGCTGTTAAGAAGGCCGTTGAGCATGAAACATATATCGGTGTAAGTATTGAGTTTGCGCTCAACAAGGCTCTAGGCGTCGGTGACAGTAGAATGCATTTCCATTGCTGCCCATGAACAGGCTCAATCAAACCGAACCTTCAATATTTCGATTATTTGCCGTTTTAAGTGGCTTTCAACGTTCCCTTTTCATCTATTACAACGTCGTATGTAAAACCAATATTAATTTAATAAATAATCTATGGATTTTCTTCAATAGAATGACTGTTCTACTATAACATTCAAATTAAGCCGGGATGTGAAATGTCTACAGTTTAATGTTGGTAAACATGCAGGTAGGGCTTTTTCATTATTATATTGTTGTTGTTTTTGTTGTTATTGTTTTCGCTTCGTTTCTACATAGAAAGTTAATAACATATGGCTGGAGAAAGGACAAATACATGGCTGGTAAATGCTTGTTTGCAGATATTAGTAATTTTCACCTTAGAAAATCAATCAATATTTTCCATTAATTTAATTGCACAGCAGCATGTTTTCATTGTGTAGCGGCTGCAAAAATCTCTCGGTACATGAAATCAATGCTGTTCTGATTTACAGCATTTGAACGTCGTAAAACACGATATTTATTTGGGTATAAATCTCCTACAAAACTTCTAAGGTTAATACAGCATAGACCTTCCAAGGCGGTAACCCATCGGGTTCTCATTTTTGTTAATTGTTTGTGTTGTCTGTTTTGAAGCTGATCATTTTATCAATCATGTTCTCTCTTTTTCTTCTTCTTGGTTGTGTGGGGAGGCTGTTTTTCTGAATGTGGCAATTCCTGATAAGCATATTTCACCTTTTTGAAATTACTTTTGCCTCAGACTCTGCATAGGATGCGTTCTGTATTATTTAATCTGGTAGTTTTGTCTTCTCCTTTTAAATAGATCGTTTAATAAACTGTCGATTTGTGTAAACATTGTTAAACATAACGTTGTTTTGACTTTTTATTTTGATTGTTAGTGCAAACCACATGCCAACTAGAATATCACATTGACTTTGAAACCCGCCCTTTTACTTACAATGCTATAAGCTTCTTATGTTTTATACGTTTGAGTGCCTTTGTATGCAACATTGTCGAGTTGATGGGTAAATTGGAGTTATTTCACCCAAAAAACCTGTACTGGTTTGCTCATATGAGAAACTGTTGGGGCAAGTGAGAAGTTGGTGTACCATAAAATTGGTTAAAACCCACAAAGGCAAATAGTTTTGCCACTTACTGTTCTAAGGCGGTAACCCGAAAGGTTCTGTTTTGCCTAAATTGTTTGTGGTGTCATATTTAAAATTGATATTCTTATAAACCCATGCTCTCATTTCCGCTCTAATTTTTTGCTGAGTAGAGAGGCTGTGTTTTCCTGATAACGCATGTTTCACTCTTTTTAACATTTGTTTACAATGTGTGCATTTTTACAGATAATGCTACTGTAACGGACGATTTGCGGATTCTAAACGGAAACCACACTATTGAACTAATACCTCCAGAAATGTAAGTTAGTGAGAGCTTTTCGAAATAACAATATGAAAATGATGAACATTTTTATCTTAACTGTTCATTCTTAGGTTGACGGAATGTGTCGTTAACGAAATAAATATTGAGTCATTGCCTTGCGTTTCCTGATTTTAACTCAACAATAATATAATAAAATGAAGTGTTTAGAAATAAATTGTGCAAACCCGTGTTTAATATTTCAGGGACTCGATTACACACTTACAAGGATTGATTTCAAGGGATACAAAATCTTTGTTTTCAATGCTGGAAGCGATCATAAGTAACTGAAATGTTAATATATGGAAAGAGCATACCAGGCAAGATTATCTTTAAACAAGTTTATATGTTGGTGTAGACAAGGGAAAAGGAATCAGTGAACTAGTACTTTGCAAATTTTATTAGCGTAATTTTAAGAGATGTTATAGAAATTGCCATCGGCGGCACTTCACAATAACATTTTTTTTCACTTTGAAAGTACATAAAGACATTCATATTATTTGATGTTTACGTTTTTTGAATTACAGCATTAAAACAAAAACAAAACACCCTTACGACGTGTTCGGGCAATCACCTAAATTTATTGTTTGCTTAATTAATTATCTTCGTGAAATAAAAATGTTGTTGCTGTTTGAAGTTGAGAATGAAAACAAACAAGTAGCCAACGTGTTTTAAAAACCTCGTTGAAACTTTACGTTCCACATATGGTTATTCTGTTGAATTCCTTGTATCATCAAATGTCATTTATGTGCAATTATAGCATATTGTTAAAATACTTATAACTTATTCTTATTTATCCTTAGTATGTGTTTGTGTCGAGAAGCTTTTGCGCTTTTTTGTGTGTTACTTTTTTGATATTCATTTTCTATTGTTTTAAACATTCAGAAATAATTTCTCTTAAGGTTAGTTAAATATGTACTTTACTATGTAACAAATAAGAGAATACAACCAGAATTAGCTATTACTGTTGGCGAACCACTATCACAAAATATTCTATCTTCTCATGCTATCGGCCACACAAATCCATGACAGTGTTAAAGCGGAAAATATAAACACTTTCACGCCAATGTTTAGCCAAAATATAAGATGTGCGTTGTTAGGACTATTGATGATATATTTGTTATAATTATGTGCTCCCATATTCTGTTAATGTTTCTTTGTTACATATTAATGCGACCAGCATGCTTAATGTCAGGCACATTTTTACACACATTTTGAGGTTCATACGGGTAGAGAAATATACTATTCCGAATCGGCAACTAAAACTCTCTCAGGAACCCTCCCTGTTTGGCCATCCTGTTTTCTTACTGTGACATGTCCGTCTCTGTGTTCCTTAATCACCGTAACAATCTCATCTAAGAAAGAATGAAATCAGCATTTTTTCTTCTCATTTAGTTATAAATAACATGTTATATGGCATTGTATCTAACTTTTAGGTGAGAAGCTACTTAATTTTGCAATAATGTAAAGTATATAAATACACGACATACTCTTAATAACTTCATTATAAAAATATATTATATCTCCCGGTACATGCACACATTAGTACCATACCAATTAAATATGCATTGAACACTGAACATGGGTTATAAATGGAGAGTTTGTCGAACGTTTTAAACATCGACAACAAATTTTGATAAAATATAGGATCAAAAGTAATTTTGACATAGAACTGACTAAAAGTCAGACTAAACACTGCAATTCATATCAACTAGTATTCTTCTTTGAAAAAGTATGAGAACTTTAAAATCAAACTCTAAGATCAAGACAAACACGAACATATTGTAGGTTCGCCTAGGTTAAGCCTGTTATTGAAAGTAATGGAAATGCTTGTTGTTGTCCAACTATCTACATCGGATAAGCGCAACTTAGTATCTACTCAATTAAACACTGTATATCTTAAGCATTATAACACAGGAGCGTTACCTTCAACTACACTAACTTCATCTTCAAAATCGGCTTGAAAATTTTGTGTCACCCTCCCGCGCGATAAGAGCTCTGTAGATTCTCTACTCTCTGGTGAACTGTAAAAAAAGGCCAATCGTATACAAATATTTTGTAAAATGAATAGTAAGCAGACTGAAACTTACTTGGTGCATTCATTAAAATAACGCCTGTCGATGAGGTCGTTCAACCTATTTTACAAGCTTACTTGAACTTGCTCACCAGCAAGACAGATGCTTATAGTAATATGCAAACAGTTATTTATATTTTGAGTTAATATATGATGTTAAATATTTGCACATGACTTCAAGTTAAATTTAAAACTCAACGGAGTCAAACGAGAATTCTATTATACAGCTACTATGAGCTCAATTATTAGTATAGAATCATTGTTAGACGAAGTGATTGTCGGGAGGTTTGTCCACAGACACCTGTTTAGAGGGTCTTTTCTGGCCAGTGTGTCAGGATTGGTCAATTTCAGCTAATAAATGTGCGATCTGTGTCAAGAGTTGTAACTACAATCACCCAGAACACAAAATATCCCCGTTTTCAAAAATGCATATTTCTCTATACTTAATAATCTAAAGATAACCAAGAAAACAGATCACGAAAAAATACATGATCCAATTTGCACATTAATTTCAAAGACAAAATCGTAACTTACCGAAACTCACTTAGTTGTTTATTGTTTTTAAATTCAGGAATATGACCCAATAGAAACGAGAAAACGTTTTTTGAAAATAGTCACAAGGTTGACGATATAAAATATTAAAGCTGGAATTCTACAACAAACAGACGTTTTCATTCTAAAGTAATATGAGAATTAACATGAAGATGAATTTAGATTCGACAATAGCTTGGACGCAGAAATTAATTTGTTGAATAGAAAGTAAACATTTTCTTACCAAGCTACATAAAACGCGAAGAGAAAGAATATCACCGTTCCTATCCAATCAACGACAACAAGAAAACTTGCAAAGTCAAGGAAACTAGAACTCCAGTTGTTGTCAAGTCCAAAGCACTCGTGTCGTACTTCTTGGCGATATACAAATATCCAAACCGACCCTGGTTCAATATAAAGTTCGTAGTTGTATTTCACTATATACTTTTTTGATAATTTCGAAATTATTTTGCCATAAATAAAAGATAGCTAAATACAAACACAGTTAGTAAACAGTTTTAGTCAGTACTGTTATCAGTAAAATAACCCGTTACCGATGTCATGCAGTGATGGTTACGTATATCAGGGCTATCCGGTCAATCTTTTTTGGGGTTGTCCCTGTTAGCTCAGTTTGTTGCGTCGCAGGAATTTCAGATGATTTGAAATGGATTTCTTTGGTCATACATACCTTGTGTTAGCTGGTAAGGAGTGCGTCACGAGAAAAGATGTCTTTGGTCACATATTTTGACATTTTTGTTACTATAAAGGTCACGCCACGGGAAAAGGTACCTAAGTCGGTCATATTTTGTAACATTTTAGTTGTTACTATATTTAGAATAAACATACAACTATCTATTATTTTTTCATAAATAAAATGAGATTTTGTTATTAATAATTAATGCCATCTGTTCAACTTTATGACGTCATCTCAAGGATTGGCGTCAACTGTCCGAAGGTACCTTTTCCCATGACGTGCCCCATATTAGGAAATAACTTTCCGTTATCTTTAAATATATTCTCATAACTAAAAAGTGATTGTGTTACACACTTTGACAAAGTAATGATATTTCTACTTAACTTCATGACTTGATTTTCAAGGAATAACGTTGATATGCAGAAAACACATTTTCCCATGACATCATCAGTCTTTACATTAATATAACACTGATTGAGTATTCGATTTATTAAAGCTGTGTTGCCCCAAAATAGTATATACCTTATCAAGGTATTTCGCTTTTGTAAGGGATTCTAACATGTATTTAGTTTTTCTAAGCAAAACAAGTAGAACTATGTTCTATGGGTTAAAACTGTGGCAACCATGCGTTTATTTGTTTATAAATAACACGTGGACCTCATATTTGACGAAATCGGCGTGGATGTTATATTTGACAAAATTGTTAATCGATGCTTCAGAGTGCTAGATTCTGATGCTATACTAGGAGTCGAACAAAGACAGCTAGAAAGCGATAGCTGAACAAATGATTTCTCACTCAACATTTTTTAGCTTGTTCGCCTGCATAATCCCCACCGATTAACACTGTTATATGTTCCCTAGTTAAAAAAAACTATAACAAAAGTTCCAAGCAGTACTTTTAATTAATGATTGTGATTGTCATGTCAAATATAAGAACGGTATCATAATCAATAATACATGGAATTAAAATATATATTGAGCCAATATGAAAGAATTGACAAAAATAACATGGAAAACTCCTATTACATTAAAGCCCCAGCCCTAAACGTAAGTAAGAATATACTATTGAAAAAACATATTTTTCCATATAGACTCCAATATATAAATTCTAACAGAACACACAAGGTCCGATCGAATTCTTTCTTTTAGACGGGATTTTCAATGATATTGTTAAATTATCGTTAACGAACTTTTAAGAAGCTATTAAATATAATCGAGGTATATTTAGCACCGATTTTTGACGAAGAGACCACTTCATGCGCGATCTCGATTTCTGTGACGTTTTGGAAATCCTAATTTCGCCTTTAGCGCAGACCAAATTTATTTTAGTAAATTAAAATTTTATTAGCCCGAACTAATGTTGCAAATTTGTGCCTATACTTCCAAATACATGTAATATTTCATACAAGAACGGTTTAAATTGAGGTAATGCCGCTTTAATGATGCCATTGAATGCAAATATCTGGAGAAATTTGATCAACAATATGTTTATCTTGGAAGTTGTCAGTTCCGTATCTATCGGTTTAAAAAAAGAGAAAAGAAAAACATTTATGTGGTTGCGGAAAATAAAGCGTTGGATTTTGTTCTTTCTTTAATTAAGTGGGAGGTAATTTGCAAAAACGGATACTTCATTAGTTGTATCTTTTTTCTTTGCATCAGTGGATTTTAAACAAGGTATTTTTTCGTTATGTACATGTCGTTATGTTCTTAATTTGACAGTCAAATAATCTGTTTGATACTTTTATGTTGAAAATTATCGCTCTCATCATTACTTAGGAAAGAGGAGATAACCTTGACATCTGTGAAAAAATAACAACATCTTCCCGCTTTATCAAATGTCCAGATATGTGCAAATACCAAAAATTAAATGAAGGATAAAATATAGCACCACTGAACAAATGTTTTGAATTTAAAAACTGGTATGATTTATTGTTGCTCAGTATACATTGTAGTTGCGGCAAATGTACAAAAGCAGTTACCTATACTTAGCCAAGCCAATGTGAACAGTGACTCTATTCCAATGTAAATTCGAACACATGGATTTAGAACAGCTCGTTTCACCTCTTTAAGTAGAAACAAAACCAAATATGCTCCCCAGAAGACCAGACCAAAACAAGCTTTTACAATCATGTAAATTGCGATCCTTCCCTCAGCTAAGCAATCGCTTGGACGTTTCACCAAACCTAATAAAACGAAATGCGTTATCATGTAATTTGCAATTGTCTCTTTAATTGATCAATGTTGTTAGAATAATATATTTCTGTGTACTTGTGAGTTTTAATACCCCAGTATGTAGTTTCCTCGAAGTTAAGCTAATATAGGATATGCGTTCATCGGCGGATTGTAATGAAAAACATATAATTTCGTACAAATTATTGTAAATTAGTGTCCATGCAATAAGACACTATTTTATTTGTTAAAATTTTAAATTTATATTTAACATAATGCTGAATGGTGCTATAGATATAGGTATTTTATTCATTTTAAGTTCATAATATTATTCGGTAGATAACCACTCTCATTACGAAGGGATGAATTGCTCTTACAGTCATTAAAGAACATTTTATTAAGTATTGCGAAAATGCTTGAAACTACTAGCAAAATTCTATTTTGGTCTATTTAAAGTCGAATGATATTTTAAAGAAGCTCAAATCAAATAATTTTCAGGCGTTCTCTATGTCAGCTTATAATGTTTCCACATTGTCCACTTCAAAAAACGTTTTTCTGTTACTTTGTGTTATTCAGGAAGTAAAATAGCATGATAAGGGGTTTAAATAGCATTATACACAATGACCCTCATATCTGATTATTATGGATGTATTAATACATTGTATAAGATACAAACTATGTTTAACGTACCTGCGATGCCTCTTCCAAGTGCCAACAAAATAAACAAAACATCAACAAACAGGCAAACTGCAACAAAAAGTATATAAATACAATATAACATCTTCTTTTACTTTTATAAACGGTTAGTAATTTTCTACTGATATAATGGAAGAAATACATGTTGATAATATAACTCACATACTCATTATAAATGACCAATAACCTACAAAGGCCATTTTAATATTAATTATTCTCTTGTTATTCTGACTGCTGATAAATATGGAATATTATACCAGTACCTGTACTTCATCGGGCAAATGTTTACATTTTCAAGCGCCATGATCGATTAGGTCAGAACAAAGATTTAAGTTTCAATCTTTGAATGACTTGAAGGGCTAAAAACAATAACAACAAAATTTGGACAAGACCCGAATGGAAGTGTTTACCGTGGTATTCGATATGTAACGACTAGGATTTGACAGTGTTTCATTCGTATACCACAGCAACGAGTTTTGTTCACATCAAATCACATGTTCAGGTTTCAAAGAGAAAAAAGGAAGGATTGTTGCATAATTATGGATATTTAAATCGGGATAGTTGACCGGTATGTACATACACTTCTTTCCTCCTAATCGTTTGCTTGTTCTGTTTATATCCCCAATGACTATCTTTTAATTTAACTTTCTTTTACACTTTGAAGATTTCATACTTTTTTATTTGTAAAGGCCATTGAAATCTATGATAGTGTCATTGGAGTTAACAAATCAAAATTGTGAAAATATTGCAGTTTGAAATCGGCCATTTTGGAACGTTGAAACTACCGGAAGATGCAAAAATACAGAATCGGAGAACAGCAATGTATCAATCTTGCGGATTAACGCTGCACTATACTAAAATCATTAATGGGTATTTAATATATAGGAATGATAAAGTCTGAGAATGGGAATCCGACTACAGCTACGGCTACGGCTACAACACCTAGCCAATCTAGCGAATCTGAATTAGTTCTAATATGAATAAATATGTGAACACTTTATAACTTGTCTAGCTTCAGACTCACATTTTTGTATAATGATGTTCCTTTCATGACCGTAAACTGATATAAAAAGAAGAAAGTTAATCCTTAAATAAGTTTTTCGTTCGCATGGATGCGTACAAATATGTTGGTTCAAAATGCTATATTTCCGTAATCCGCCAGCGATATATATTATGTGTACGCCATCTAGAAGTAATAGTGTCAAGAAAATATACACACAATTGCTCACCTTTTTGAATATTCTTGTTTCGAGCTATGGACTGTATGACCTTCCATATTCTTCGAAATGTTATATCTGAAAAAATACAAAACATGTCAAACAAGGTAAATCTGTGAGCTAATGCTCACTAGTGATCCCCCCGCCCCCGCTTTGAGAAATATGACTTTCAAAATGTAATTTGCATTTTTTTTATATGTATAAGGGTGTCATTTGTTTCTGAGTATTTTCCTTAAGTGCGACGGAAATTGTGCATGTATGTGTAAAAATCTAAGTATTCAGTAAACAGGAGGTAGATAAGCAAGGAGCATAAAATCGTTTTACACCATATGGCACTATAGGATAAAGCAATATGCAGCATGTTATAGTTGTTTGGAAAACTGCTATGGAAAAATGCCCGTTGGTTGATGTAATGCACCTTGTAAAAAATCTAAAAACATTGTTGCATGCAAAAGCACACAAACATAAAATCGCTTTACACCATATAGGACTATAGACTATGAGACTATATCAGGCTGCCGCATGGTATAGTTGCTTAGAAAACTGCGACGGAAATTTTGTTAAGGACGAACGGAAGAACGGACAAGTGTAAAACAGTATAACCCCCTCGTCTTTGAAGCGGGGGTATCATTATACTAAAAATTGTTTTACCCAGAAACAAAAACTACTTTAAGTGAAATTTGTAAATGTGTTTGCATTAATTTACCATATTCTTTTTAGCGTATGTGAATTCATTAGCCTTTACATGGATGTACGGGAAGTTGATAACCATATTAGGAAAGTACACACAGGAATAAAACTTTAGAGAAAATTAATTAAAATAATTTAAACATTTTTATATACAGTCAAGAATTTCAAAAACAGGACATCCTGATTAATTTACGAAACAGAAAGCATTTGAAAAATCAAAACCAATTTGTTGGGATAATTTTGCAAAAAGTAATATATGCATATCAGCAATCGCCACACTCACAAAACACAGCCTCCCCACGCAGCGAAAAAGAAGAGTGGAAGAGAGAGAGAGCATGTTTTTTATAAGTATGTCAATTCAAATAGGACGCCACAAACAATAAACGAAGAAGAGAACCTTTGGGGATACCGCCTTGGAACGGTCAGTGGCAAAACAAATTGCCACTGGGGGTTTAAACCAGGTTCTAGGGTGCACCAACCTCACACTTGCCCCAACAGGTTCTCGTATCACAAAACAAGTACAAGTTGTCTTGGTGAAATAACTCCAACCCACACATCGGCTCAACATTGTTGCATGCAAAAGCACACAAACATATAAAACATAAGAAGCTAATAGCATTGCAAAGCCAAAGGGTAGGTACTCAATGATCTTACCGAGACCAGAGCTCCTGGAGTAAAATCAGCAAGAACACGATGACAGGGAAAAAAGAAACGAATCGAGCTTCTAGGTTCTTTTAAGAAAAGATTTCCCCATAAACCTTCATAAACTCTTAAACCCCTGCCACCGTCGTGCAACCAAAGAGGTAAACTGTAGATGGGTTAATCACCAGGCCAAAAATCATTAGCACATATTAAAAGCAAATCATTATATTCATTATATGTTCATTATAATCATTGTATGTTTACCAATACTTACTGAAACAGGTGCATCCGTTGCAGCAAAGGCAAATTCTAAAATAAATTATCGACAATGATTTATTTAAATCAAACTCTCAAATATAACCGCGTTGTATATTGTACATAAAAAGGTGAATATGCTCTTTAAAATGTGAAATAAGCACATCAGGAATAACCATATTCGGAATACTCAGCCCCCCCCCCCCCCCATTATGCACACACACACACACGCACGCACGCACACACACACACACAGGCTGCAAAAAATTATAAGCAAAAAAAAAGCATGAATTGGTTATTGATCAATTACAAAAGGAAGATGACGAACAGTTGAAAATTGACCTATACTAATAATTATACGACAGAAATGTTTTGACTGGCTTAAAAAAGTGAAATATGCATATCAGGAATCGCCACACTCGGATAACACAGCCTCCCCACGCAGCAAAAAAGTAGCCAGGAAAAGTGAGCATGTGTTTTTAAGAATATCAGTTTCAAATAAGACGCCACAAACAATTAACGAAAAAAAGGGAACCATAGGGATTACCGCCCTAAAACTGTCAGTGGCAAACCAATTTAAATGTATAGACAGTTTTCGAGACATATGTCTATTCGATTGTTAGTGGGTTCAAGCTTTTGATATGTACATTTCACTGTTTTACAATAAAAAAGGTAAAAAAAACTTGAGTGGAATGTTGTGTTGTGTAGAAAATCTAGAAGCTTCTCGAGTTAATGGGTGGGTTCGAGTTATTTCACCAAGACAACGTGTAGTTGTTTGTTTATTTAAGAACCTGTTGGGGCAAGTGTGAGGATGGTGCCTAGTTTAAACCCCCGCTGGCAATTGTTTTGCTAACGACCGTTGGTTCTCTTTTCGTTATTTGTTTGTGAAGTCTTTTCTTCAATTGATCATTGTAAAACCATGCTCTTCTTCACTCTACTTTTTGGCTGTTTTAGGAGGTTGTGTCTACTGCAGATGGCCTTCTCTGATATGTGCATTTTTCAGTTTTTAGAATCATAATATGTGGCAATTACTAATGGAACTTGTAATAAAAGCATCAAATGTCATAATATACGATGTTTGAATGAAACTCCAGTGTATTTTTTGCCTACTGCTTTTTGTTTATCAGTAGTATCCAAGCAGCATGGAAAAGTGTTGTATCTTTGTCCAAACAAAAACAACCAAATAACAAGTCGATATCTATTGTGAAACGATAAAAGAACAATTAAAAAGCATCAGTACTACCGGGAAAAGTAAACAAAACGAAACATAATCGGAATTAAGTACAGGGGTTTACCTTGATCTGACATCGGATTCTGTCGCATCTGGTAATGCTGTGTAAGCCAGGTTCTAAACAACAAGAAAATTCCATGATGACTGACTAAGGAATCTGATGTAGATAATGATGATGTTGTTGTAGTTTTGTTGAAAGGCATTTATGCCACTGAACACGTCAAATAATCTACATTTTGCAAAGTCGATTTGATTGGACCTTTTCATGAGCAGTAATGAAAATGCAATATACTGTCCACGCCCCCTAGTCATCGAGTGAGCGGAACTCAATACTATCACAGACATGTGTATTATTGTGAAAGGCCATGAAAGGGCGAGATAACAGAACTGATTAAATATACGTGGAGTCACATGCAACAACAACGCTACTGTGTTTTTAAATACTAGTAGATAACAAGAAATATCTTTAAAAAAGATAAACGGCGTTGATCGAAAAGTTTTATATATACATGTATATAAGAATGAAAGAAATACAGAGAGGCGAAGCAGACACAGTTTAGTTATTTTATTTTACTTGTTATAGCTGTTACCGAACCCTCCCTGCCTTCTTAGTATGACCTAGAGATTAAGCGACCGAATCATGATAACTCATAAATTCATTGAAAGTGTCTTTCAAAAAAAATGTTCAAGCTGTTGCAACAATTTCATACAGTGATAACAAGTCGATTAAAGAAGCAATGTCTTACATTAAGTCTTGATCTACATTTATTCAGTTTCAATAAAATACCTCTTGTAGAGTTAGAACTAAATATGAATAAATGTCCTTGAAATTTAATAAAAATAAATACAAACAGCCAGTTACAAGAGCGAAATCTACAAACTTTTACGTAAATTAACTTTAAAAAAGTGTCCGTCATGAGTATTGAACCCGGGGCCTCGGCTTGAGAGGCGAGAGTGTCATCCACTACACTACAATGAACTTGTTTTTTTTGTATTTGAAATTAACAATCAGTATCAAAGGAACTAGAAATGAACCATTAAGAACTAGAAATATCTACACTTCTCTTTCGTTTTACACTGTGTAAACTTGTATGCAAGTGTTTACCTGACACCCAAGAATATTCCGTACAAAATTGTATTTAGGCTATCAATATTGACTTAACTGGTTATTTAAATCATAAATATGTTGTTTTTTTCTCCAATACAACACCCACTAACAACCAATTAAAATAATCTATTTGATTTTTCCGCTGCATAATAATAAAAATCCCACTAGATACCTCTCCACCCTGCTAGATGCCTCTCTGGTGTAAATAGCTACCAATCGAAATAGTTTATTTCATTTTCCCTCTGCATAATAAGAGAATACGAGTATTATTTACAACATTTCATTGGTCGAAAAACTAGGTCAAAAGTGAGCTTAGACAGCTAACGCCGAAAAAGGCTAGGCCCATTTTGTGGGTACATACAAATAGAAACACAAATACTGCTACTCTACGACAGGAGACTTACATTCAAGTTATCATAAGATCATTATGCATAATTAATATGCTCATTACGGTATTGTTTGCCGTCATAAAATGAAAATGTTAGAACTATCTGATATGATATATGATTAAAGTCCTACTTAATTCTTTAGTTCATTTACCTGGGTGCTAACTCGTTCACCAGATCCTCCGACAGTATCTATCACAGGAGCACTTGGTTCTACTCGCAATACCACTCCGGTCTGTTGAGAAGACCGCGTTTGCCTCTCGGACTATCAAAATAAAAGGAATCAATGATACAAAGTTAAACGCGACACATGAAATATTTTCTAAAACTAAGAAACATTAACATACAATTTTATAAATATTATAATATAAGTTCATTAAAGAAAAAGCAATGTTATTTTTTAGAAATCATATTGCGTCTACCTGGGAGCGAACCCGCATCGTCACGGCGACAGCGCCTAGCCCTGCAATTCCGACGACACAACCAAATGAGCTTACCAGGACAACTCCCAAAAGAGGTGGATCGGAAAGCCCTGATATACGTTATCATCACTGCTCGACATCGGTAACGGGTTATTTTACTGATAACAGTACTGACTATATGTAAGGGGAGAGTTTTTACGGTCTTTGTTTTCTAGAGGCTGAGCACAGAGGCTGAATCTAAGCATTAAGTTAACGAGTTTTCGACTGAGCACGCGTGAGTATCATTTTTTACCAAAACAAAACATTTTGCTACAGAGTATAAAAGATAATTAATAAATATGAAAATATTGCTGCTTTGTTTCATCCAAGAATATATAGGAGGGTTTTTTTTCTGCGGTTCTAAGTTTATGAGTTTTTTTGCATATACGTCCTTTTTGAAATATATCTTATCATCTGAACGACGCTCATTGATACTGTTGAAGATTAAACAAAATCATATATATTATTTACTCTTAAAAGACTTAGCTTAACAAAAATGTGGTTTCTTTTTAATCCCGGGTTATGTTGTGATAAAGAAAACACTCATCGATCCGATCAGCACAACTGTTACATTTTTGCATATTTTTGCATATTATACAGTTGTTAAGGCAGTAGCGGATTTGGGGGTATAGCGGATAGCCGGTTTCTTTTCTTGGGCATTTTCTTTATTTATACATTTAGAATAATTAACCTTTATACCAAGAGCAAGAGTGAAATCTCCCCTTTACTTTAATGTATTTTGTTTTGATTTCAAATTTTGCAATGAGAGTTTATCTTATTTATAAGTAGAACGAGGCAATCGGAAGTCGATACCTACATCGTGATTTTACTAATAAAAAGAACAATAAACATAAAGTTTTATATCAAAAGTCTGTAAATTTTCAAAGAATATGGTTTTGTTTGGTGTATAAATTAACCTTTTATTACTCATAAAAATATGTTCTTATAAACCTGCAAATTGTCACCAAACAGAGACATAAATAACTTACCATGCATTTTGTCAGTAACGGATTGCATATGTATGCTACTCAAGAGGATCGTCTCCAAATGATCTGTCAAATCGGTGTCAGAGGCGAGTTGAACGTTAGGCATGATGTGTTGTGAAGATTAACAATTGAACTAATATAACGCAACGTAGTGAATATAAGTATTTACTGTATATATTTATGTATCAATTAATTGGCGAGCCTGAGGAAATTCTGACAGTGCTTTAAACGGAAACCTTATAAGAACACCAGAGTCAGGTGTGCTGATGGTGAAGTCATTGACTTCTCCATTTCTTTTTTTCAATTTGGCCATGTTTCCATAGCCTTCCATTTTGGAGAAGTCTTTCATTTCATTGTGCTATTATTTTTGTTTGAGGACTCGCATACATGTACATGTACGTTATGGATCAACTGTGAAAGAAAAAAATCATAGTTTTTTTTCTGGCTACTAAGTTTAGTTATCGCCAGTAAATAATAATATTTTTACTAAGCATTTATGCTTTTTGATATGATAATGCTGTATATTCCATTTGATTTCTCTGTGATTGGGTTATAGTATTACCCAAAACCAGTTTGTGATCAGTATTATTTTAAAATGCATTTCATTTATCTGTGTTACTTTCTTATGGCCTATTGTATTATATTTTCTTCCGTTACAGATTGAAGCAATTTCCCGGTTTAATTCAATTCAAATGGTATTGATTTTTATTTTATAAACCCCTGCACATATTTAAGTGCATGTCATAATAAAAAATACAATTTTTGGATTGGTTTGAGAAGCCCATTCAGTGACTTACACTAACTATCACATACTCCCCGAAGCTATCGGCTACTGCCTCAATCCATGTATATCATATACAAAACCTCGAGCAGGGAAGTTATCACAAAAATTTAAAAAGAATGATGTTTTTAAGAAAAAACACTTGTCTGTTGCATGATATTTATAAGTTTGTACAATTTTTACTTTGAAAGACCCGTAGAACAGTAATCTGCTTAGCAATCCGCTACAACCTGAACAACTGTACCTGAATTCTGTTTTTTTCACTCATCGATCCCATCAACACAACTGTTACATTTTTGCATATTATACCTGAATTCTGTTTTCTTCATATTCCTGTCGACTTATTTCAATAGCCTGATTTATCTGGTATTCCTCTGCATCAAAATGTTGGTTTCTTCTCGCTACAGGCGGCTGATGGTCTGCTCGTTCATTTTCTCGTGACTGCGCAGCCCGGATACGATTTTCTGCCTCAGACATTAGTCGAGTCGTTGTTAAGTTTAGAGGAAAACAACTAACGTCACCTCTTGGAACATTGTAGCTTCTGCGGCATTCTGGACAGTTAATGCTTGTGCTGTTTTGAAGACAAGAAAAAAGAACAAGTGTTTATTTGCTTATATGCTTGCAAAACATTGCCATTTGTAAGCACGCACCAGCCTATAATTTCAAACGCTCAAAAAGTTATGATCAGGTCAAAAACATCCGTCAAAAAAGCGCATCTCACAAATCTTAAGCACAGGACAATATTCTCCAGACTTGCTAAATTTTAGGCAACTACATATCCTAACAGACTTTCTGAAATTGTTAAAATGTGTGATAGCTATATATCACAAATTATAATTTGGCGAAATTATAAAAGTGTCCTACTAAAAGGTTTTATTATATTTTCTTTGAAAGACTAAATATTATATATATGATCATATATATTTAACAAATATGGGAAAAGTGTTTTGTTCTTACAGTGCTAATTTGTTAAATCTAACCGAACGTTTTCGTCAACATTAAATTGACTTCATCAAGGGTATATTTATATACACTCAACCAATGTTCTAACTACACCGATCATATTTATTTCTCAGCAAGGATTCGGGATATATACTGCAAACTTTAAATATAATAAGATACATCATTTTCACTTCTTTGCATGAAACAATTATTAAATTCTCTTCACGCATTTAAAAAACAACTGATATTTAATCAAGGTAGAGATAAAACCAAAAGTCACAAACTTGTCGGTAGAGGGTATATTCTCTGTAAACGGAAATTCATGTCTCATGATTCAATATGGATTTTTAAGTAGTTTTGGACAATTCTATGCAATTCTGCAATAATGCGATTGTTTAGCTGTTACACAGAAGTTTGTCTGCAGTTTTTGCTGGTTTCAGTATATCCTCTATACAAAAGCTACGGTCAATTTTGTGACTTTTGGTTTGCCCTCACCTCGATTAAATGTCCTTGGTTTAAGAACGCACGGAAGGATTACAATGAAAATTTCAGAAAAAAAGAAGTAAAAATGGTGCATCTTAGTATAATGTTTCAAATTTAAAGACTGTACTCCAATTTTATGCGGAGAAATTAAAAACAATTATCGGTGTTGTAAGAACATTGGTTAAGTGTATTTACAGTAGCCGCATACAAAGGTATTCAACAGACTCTTAGAAGTACCGACATTATCAATCATAACATGACGGCCCATAAATACCGTAAACAATCAATAGTGTTGTCCACGATAACTAATTTTTAGTAACTGTCAATCAGGAAGCATGATGCAAAGCGCTTTCGGTAACATGATCTGCAGATGCCGTGACTATGGAAGTGAATAAAATGTCACATAAAATACACCTATATTCATTAAAATATGTCTTACGCAAATAGTCACCTCTTTCCATGTTTAAAACACTATGTATAAATAATTTTGTGGGCGACAATCCGATTTCAAATAAAAAAAAGTTATGGGCAGGACTCAATTTTGATGCAAGGTCAAGGTAGACCCCAAATATTGCGCCTGACACATAGTCTCACTATGGTGATCATTTCTGTAAAATAATTTTTTAATCCGATTTCAAACGAAAAAGTTATGGGCCAGACACGATTTTACTGCCACGTCATGCTGTGACCTAGACCTTCAAGGTAGAAACCCAAATAATTCGCGCTACACGTCATCTCATTATGGTGATTATTTCTGTGAAATAATTTTAAAATCCGACTATAAATGAAAAAGTTATGGGCCGGACACGATTTTGCTGCAAGGTCATGCTGTGAACTTGACCTTAAAGCTAGCGACCCAAATGTTGCGCGCGACACGTCGTCTCATTATGGTGATCATTTCAATTTCGTTCTTTGAAGGTCGTTGATCACGATACTTATGTACTATTTTAATAGTACTTCTAAAAGTACCTCTTTGTTTTAATATTTCGGCCATTTTTGAGATGGGTGGTTTCCATTTCCCAGCCAATATAGATTTAGATATTGTTCAATCACCCCCAAGGATATACTTCCTGCTTTTTAAATTTTGCCTTTGGCGTTGTCTGTGATATGCAAGATTTATATTCTAAGATCCCCTATTCTATTCTGTTTAGTTCCGCCCATAGTTTTCTCGTTTAAGGCAAACCCATTCTTTTTTCTGGGGACCATACGCCGCTGAACATGGAATGGTATTTATCTGAAAATACCGCATTGAAGGTTCCATGTCCACCGCCATATGCACACCATCGTTTGGGATGGTCAAAATTGTACTGTTTATTGGTGTAAATATTGAACTGCGCTCAACCCGGAGCTAGGCGGCCTTGGCAGTAATATGCATATCCATTACTGTCCATGAACAGGCTCAATCAAACCGAGACTGCAATATATTCATATTTGCCGTGTTCGATGGCTTTCAAAGTTCCCTTTTCATCTATTTGAAATAATTGTAAAATCCGACTTCAAATAATAAAAGTTATGCGCCGAACACGATTTTGCTGCAAGGTCATGCCTGTGACCTTGACCTTCAAAGTAGCGACCCAAATGTTGCGCGCGACACGTCGTCTCATTATGGTGATCATTTCTTAAAAATAATTTTAAAATTCGACTTCAAATAAAAAAGTTATGGGTCGGACACGAATCGGGACGTACGGAGTTACTGACGGACGGACAACCCGGCGAATATATGCTCCCCCGAATTTCTTCGGGGAGCAGAATAACGTAGCGGTTTTGGGGAGATGACTTTAATCAGATTGATTCAATGCATAAGTCCGATCATCATAAAGTAAGATGTGTGAAATTAGCGGCCTGGCGGCGTGGAGTTATCGGCCTGGCGGCGTGAAGTTAGCGGCCTGGCGGCATGAAGTTAGCGGCCTGGCGGCCTAGCGGCCTGGCGGCGTGAAGTTAGCGGCCTGGCGGTCTAGCGGCCTGGCGGAGTGAAGTTAGCGGCCTGGCGGCTTGAAGTTAGCGGCCTGGCGGCCTAGCGGCCTGGCGGCGTGAAGTTAGCGGCCTGGCGGCCTAGCGGCCTGGTGGATTGAAGTTAGCGGCCTGGCGGCGTGAAGTTAGCGGCCTGGCGGCCTAGCGGCCTGGCGGAGTGAAGTTAGCGGCCTGGCGGCGTGAAGTTAGCGGCCTAGCGGCGTGAAAATGGCTGAATTTATCGCAATTAACGTTGATCTTAAAAACTGATTGAAATCTATTTTTACAGATATAATGTAAATTGCAGGGGTGTATAAGAAAGTTATCGACATGATTTAGCTTTTATTTTTTAAATCAAAGTTCTAGCTTATCTGCAGAGACGACTCGGAATCTATTTGTACATTCACTTCCATGTACGCTTTGTAAATTACATTTCAGTTGATGATAAAGAACTAAGTTTGATTGTTTAACTTTTCGAAGCCTGGCGGCCTAGCGGCCTAGCGGCCTAAACTTAATATTTATCATAATTTATGTTTATCTTTAAAACGGCTTGAAATCGATTTTTACAGCATGCAATGTACATTTCAGGGATAATTAAGTAAAATAACAACAAAAACTAGCTTTGATTTTTTTTTAAGTTTTCGAAGCCTGGCGGCCTAGCGGCCTTGCGGCCTAAACTTAATATTTATCATAATTTATGTTTATCTTTGAAACGGCTTGAAATCGATTTTTACAGCATGCAATGTACATTTCAGGGATGATTAAGTAAAATATCAACAAAAACTAGCTTTGAATTTTTTTTAGTTTTCGAAGCCTGGAGGCCTAGCGGCCTAGCGGCCTGGCGGCCTTGCGGCCTAAACTTAATATTTATCATAATTTATGTTTATCTTTAAAACGGCTTTAAATCGATTTTTACAGCATGCAATGTACATTTCAGGGATGATTAAGTAAAATATCATCTAAAGCTAGCTTTGAATTTTTTTTAAGTTTTCGAAGCCTGGCGGCCTGGCGGCCTAGCGGTCTAAACTTTATGTTTATCTTAAAACGTCTTGAAATCGATTTTTCAGCATGTAATGCACATTTCAGGGGTGAATAAGCAAAATATCAACAAGAACTAGCTTTGCTTTTTTTAAGTTTTCGAAGCCTGGTGGCCTTCTTGATTCTTTGAAATTCGATTTTATGCATGTTTTGAATGTCCAGCAGTGCATTCTGCGTAATGTTTGACGATAGAACAAATCCATATTCTGCATATAACCGCAATTACGGAGGCTCGTATCTGTACAGTCTTCTAAGCTTGTCAAACAATCTATACATGGATTCAGAATTTAAACCCTCGCAAACATGTTTACATTTAAGATATGTCCCTCTTTTAATGAAATAAATATCCAAAACCGAGACCAGCCTCGGATTGGTGCCTTACGTCTTTCGCGTTAACCGGGATTTCTTTGTTGCGGTTTCTTCTGGTATGTAGAATAATTTTCAGATCTCTTTTGTTGCGAGTAAAATGGTATATAAAACATGAAAACTGTTCATCAACTGGCGGAGATTTAGGACGACGTAATGTTTACTTATACAAAGAATGCCATATTCTGCATATACCCGGAATTACGGAGGCTCGGATCTGTACAGTCTTTAAAGCTGGCCAAACAATCTATACATGGTTGGAACCGGAATTTAAACCTTCGAAAATATGTATGTTTGCCTTTACGATATGTCCAAATATTAAAGACAAAAGATACCAGTAACCGAGACCAACCTCGGATTAAAGCCCTCCTTCTTTCGCTTTAACCTGGATTGCTTTGGTGCGATCTCTTCCGGCATGCTGAATAATTTTAAGATCTCGTTCTGGCGATTAAAATGGTATATAAAACATAAAAACTGTTCATAAAACGGTGGAGATTTAGGACGACGTAACGTTTAACAATAGAACAAATCCATATTCTGCACATAATCGCAATTACGGAGGCACGGATTTGTACTGTCTTCTAAGCTGTACAAACAATCTATATATGGTTGGAACCAGAATTTAAACCCTCCCAAACATGTATGTTTACCGTTACGATATTTCACACTTTTCACGAAATAAATATCAGAAACCGAGACCAGCCTCGGATTCGAGCCCTACTTCTTTCGCTTTAACCTGGTTTGAATTAGTGCGGTCTCTTCAGTCCTGTAGAATAATTTTCAGATTTCTTTATTGCGAGTAAAATGGTATATAAAACATGACAACTGTTCATGAAATGGCGGAGATTAAGGACGACGTAATGTTTACCCAGAGAAAAAATGCCATTTTCTGCATATAATCGCAATTACGGAGGCTCGGATCTGGACAGTCTTCTAAACTAGCCAAACAATCCATATATGGTTGGAACCGGAATTTAAACCTTCGAAAATATGTATGTTTATCTTTACGATATGTTCCTATTTTAAAGAAAAAAAATATATCAGAAACCGAGACCAACCTCGGATTAAAACCTTCCTTCTTTCGCTTAAACCTGGTTTGCTTTGGTGCGATCTCTTCTGGCATGCTGAATAATTTTAAGATCTCGTTCTTGCGATTAAAATGGTATATAAAACATAAAAACTGTTCATAAAATGGTGGAGATTTAGGACGACGTAACGTTTAACAATAAGACAAATCCATATTCTGCACATAATCGCAATTACGGAGGTTCAGATCTGTACAGTCTTCTTATCTGGCCAAACAATTCATACATGGTTGGAACCAGAATTTCAACCCTCTCAAATATGTATGCCTACCATAGTGATCTGTACCTCTTTGAAATAAAAGAAAAATCAGAAATCGAGACCAGACTCGGTTTCAAGCCCCACGTTTTTTTTTTATTTATTTGCATCGCTTAAGTTGAATTTCCTCAGGCCTGCAGAACAATATTAAGATCTCGTTATTGCGAGTGGAACGGTAAAACATGATAACTGATCATTAAATGGCGGAAATATAGAACGAATACCCAACTCACTGCTGGCAGTGGTTTCGATCTCATTAGGGTATTCGCTGTCAGTGTAGAGCGAATACCCAAATCACCACTGGCAGTGGATTCGATCTCATTGGGATAACAACAAGAACTAGCTTTGATTTTTTTTAACTTTTCGAAGCCTGGCGGCCAAGCGGCCTGGCGGCCTAGCGGCCTAAACTTAATATTTATCATAATTTATGTTCATCTAAAAACGTCTTGTAATTGACTTTTTCAGCATGTAATGTACTTTTCGGGGTGAATAAGCAAAATATCAACAAGAACTAGCTTTGATTTTTTTTAAGTTTTCGAAGCCTGGCGGCCTAGCGGGATATACTTAATATTCATCATTATTTATGTTTATCTTAAAAACGGCTTGAATTGGATTTTTACAGCATGCAATGTACATTTCAGTGGTGGATAAGCAAAATATAAACAAGAACTAGCCTTTTTTTTTTCGTTGCATGCTGTAAAAATCGATTTCAAGCCGGTTTAAAGATAAACATAAATTATGATAAATATTAAGTTTAGGCCGCTAGGCCGCCAGGCCCTCAGGCCGCCAGGCCGCTAGGCCGCCAGGCTTCGAAAACTTAAAAAAAAATTCAAAGCTAGTTTTTGTTGATATTTTACTTAATCATCCCTGAAATGCACATTGCATGCTGTAAAAATCGATTTCAAGCCGTTTTAAAGATAAACATAAATTTTGATAAATATTAAGTTTAGGCCGCCAGGCCGCTAACTTCACGCCGCCAGGCCGCTAGGCCGCCAGGCCGCTAACTTCACACATCTCAAAAAGTAGTGGTTTTGGGGAGATGATATTAATCAGATTGATTCAATGCATAAGTCCAGGTGTTTACTGAGCCAAAATGAAAACTTGACAAAATAACATGGAAAACTCCTAACACATCAACGATACCAGTTAAAGCAAATATCTTGAGATATTTAATCAACAATATGTTTATCTTGGGAGTTGTCGTTTCAGTTTTGTCGGTTTACAAAGACAGAAAAAAGAAAACAAGTTATATGGTTTTGTAAAATTAGGCGTTGGAGTTCTCTCTGTAATTAAAAGGAAGAATTTCCAAAAACGGATAGGTATGTATCTTATTTTTTTGCATCAGTGGACTTAAAAGATTGTATTTTCCTTCTGTACATGTCATAAGCTTCTAAAATAAAATTGACAGTCAAATAATCTATTTGAGACATTTATGTCTAAAATTATCGATCTCATCATTCTTTAGGAATGAGGAGATAACCTTGACCTCTAATAACAACATTTTCTCACTTAATCAAATGTCCAGATATGTGCAAATACCATAAATGAAATGAAGGATAAAATAAAGCAAAACTGAACAATTTTTTTTAAATTTAAAACTGATAAATTTTCATTTTTGCTCATTATATTAAGCTGTCAATTGTTCGTGACGTTCTTAGTCTGCACGAGAAGACAGACGGTAGTTCACACATGATTCACTTGTTTCTTTTTAGCGTACACATACAAACAATTTTCCCTGTCCGATTTGTTAAGGTTCGGACACATTTGTTTTAGAAACAATAAGCAGCTTTCATGTATTTTCCACAAGATCTTTGTAATTTACAGGTACGGTAAATGTTATGTATAAATAATATAAAAATTTTGAATCTGAAATTTATGAAAAATATGTTGATTTGAAAGGTAACTTTATAGCTTTAGATCTATCTGTTGAATGTAAGAGAATCTCTCTAGTTACTGTTTATGGTCCTAATACAGATGAACCCAAGTTTTATGATAATATTTATAGTATAATTGACAAGTTGAAAATGATTCTTTTGCAATCTGTGGTGATCTAAATTAAGTTCTAGATCCAGTTTTAGACTACCATAACTACAAGACAACAATAGAAAAGCGAAGGATAATTTATTGCAATACATGTCATAAAAGGAGTTATTTGACCCTTTTAGAGAATTCAACCATGAATTAAAAAGATATACTTGGAGAAGGCCAAACCCTCTCCAGCAAGCTAGATTAGATCTATTTATTGTTTCAAATTCATTTTTGCCTTATGTTAAAAAATGTGATATACTGCCAAGTGTTCAATCTGACCAATCTTTGGTTTATATTGATATTCAGCTCACAGACTTTAAACATGGAAAAGGGTTATGGAAACATAACAATTCTTTACTGAAAGACATTTCCTACCTAGAAACCATAAATAAAAATAGATGAAATTATTAAACAGTATGCCTTACCTATTTATAACATGGAAAACTTACACACTATTTCAAATAATGATAATACAATTTGTGATTGATGATCAGTTATTTTTAGACACACTTTTAATGGAACTTCGGGGGAAATCTCTTTCATATGCAGCTTTTAAAAAGAGAAACAATCTTAAAAAAGAACAATGAATTTTGGAAAAAATAAATAATATTGAAACTCATTTAGATCAAAATAACTTAGAAGAACTAAAATTCTTAGAAATGAACTGAAAGACTTACAACGAGAAAAACTTGAAGGCAACATGATAAGGGCTAGAATTCAAACAATAACAGAGGATGAAAAAGCTACTAACTTCTTTTGTAATTTAGAAAAACACTCTTATTTAACAATAACTTTATCGAAACTGCAGACTGATGAAAAACTAATTACTGATCAAGATAAAATTCTCAAAGAATGTGAAAAGTTCTACGCAACCCTTTTTCAAGGAAAAAAACATTTTTACTGGACAGATTTTATGATTTTGTAAGTAGTTTATCAGCCCCAAAACCTTCAGATGATATCTCAAACATGCTGAAAGTTAATATCACACTATCTGAGGCAAGCAAAGTTCTGTTTAACATGAAAAATAAAAAAGCCCTGGTACAGATGGCTTTGGTGCAGATTTTGTTTTAAAGTCTTTTGTCGTAAATTAAGTTCTTTTGTTGTAAGAGCTTTAAATCATGCATACTCTTCAGGACATTTATCACTAACTCAGTCTCAGGGTGTAATCACATGTATTCCAAAAGAAAACAAATCAAGATTTTTTTTTGAAGAATTGGAGATTAATTATCTTATTAAATACAGTTTATAAAATAGGTTCAGGTAGTATTTCAAACAGAATAAAAGTGTGCTTGATTCCTTGATCAGCAGAGAACAAACTGGCTTTATACCACATAGATATATGGGTGAAAACACAAGACTCTTGATGGTTCAAAATAATCACTAGATGAATAATAATAATAATAAAATAATATACCGCATTTATATAGCGCTCTTTTCAAAAAAATATGCTCAAAAGCGCTTTACAATATATCATGGTTAAAAAGTACAAATTATTTAGAAAGGTGAAATAAATATGCAATACTTGATTAAAATAATTAACAAACATAAATTAAAGGCAATGTTAAACGTTATAGCAAAGCTTAAGAATAGGCATGGAATTAAAATTATCAAACAAATTTTCTAAGACACATTCTAAAAACATAGATAACGCGATCAAAGGGCGCTTTACAATAATATAAACTAATAACTTATTACAAGCAATACAATTAAAATACTAAAACAGCATTTAAATAAAAAGATCAAAAGACTTGGTCTTGATCCATGATCTTCCAGGAGATCCCCCAAGCGTCCATGACTGTCTATGATGCAACTAGAAGTTGCCTGTATGTGACTAGAAGTCACCAAAAACGCAACAAGTAGTCGCCCGATTGTGACTAGAAGTCACCTGAACGCGACAAGAAATCGCCTGTATGTGACTAGTAGTCACCTGAATGCAACAAGAAGTCGCTCCTATGTGACTAGAAGTCAGCTGAATGCAACAAGAAGTCGCTCCTGTGTGACTAGAAGTCAACTGAATGCAACAAGAAGTTGCCCGAAGCCAGAATGTGACTAGAAGTCACTTGTATTTGACTTGACATTGCCTTCATGCGACTAAAAGCCACATTACTTAATGTATCTCCACCTGAATCCCTGATGTGACCCTAGGCCACCAGGTCTAATCAGTTCCATAAACCTGAACGAAGAAGTGAGTCTTTAGTCGTCTTTTGAAACTTTCAAGAGAAGTACAGTCTCTAACATGTTCTGGTAAAGTATTCCATAGTTTAGGAGCAGCCGCCGAAAAGCTCCTGTCCCCGAATTTAAGTTTTGTTTTTGGTGGCACAAGAGTAAGGGATTGGTTGGCTGAACGCAGATTTCTAGCCGGTTTGTAGACGTTGATCATATCATTGATGTATTTTGGAGCTTTGCAATGAAGTGATTTAAACACATGAATTAGTATTTTGAAATTGATTCTGTAATTCACAGGAAGCCAATGAAGATCTTTAAGCACTGGCGTGATGTGACTAAACTTTGGCTTTCTGGTAATTATCCTAGCAGCAGTATTTTGTACAAGCTGTAGCCTGTTCAATGATTGTTGTTGGACCCCATATAGGAGACAATTGCAATAGTCCAATCTAGATGTGACCAAGGCATGTACGAGTGTTTTCGTAGCTTCCTCGTTGATGTACTGTCGAATGCGTCCTATCTGTCTTAGCTGAGCGTAGGCTGATTTGCAAACAGAGTTAACATGTGATTCCATGTTCATCCGAGAGTCCAGAAAAGCACCAAGATTTCTAACGTTAGCTGATTGAGTAATAACAGATGTGCCGACATTTACTGTAAGATTTGATACTTTTTCAGCCTTCTGACTAGATGAGAAAACTATAAGTTCCGTTTTATCAGAATTCAGTTTCAGCATATTGTTATTCATCCAGTGCATGATTTCAGAAATACAATTTGCTACACGATTTACAATGCCTTCCATAGTTGAATCATCTATTGGTTCAAACGACAAATACAATTGGGAGTCATCGGCGTAGAAATGTACATTTAGTCCGTGTTTTCGACAGATAGCACCAACAGGTTTTGTGTACATGACATAGAGTTTAGGACCAAGGACGGAACCTTGAGGGACACTATAGGTCATGTGTACGGGCTCGGAAAGCTCACCGTCAATACAAACGGTCTGGTAGCGATCGCTTAAATACGATTTCATCCACTCGAGTGGCTTCCCAGAAATGCCAAAATGATGTTCAAGACGTGTGAGTAATGTTTTATGGTCTATGGTGTCGAACGCCGCAGATAGATCAAGCATCACCAAAACAGTTACTTTTTGTTGGTCTAGTGCTAGCAGGATGTCGTTTTGCACTTTGAGTAAGGCAGTTTCTGTGGAATGAAATTTTCTGTATGCTGATTGGTTAGGTTCGTGTAGATTGTTGGATTCCAGATGTCTTTCTAAGCGAGTGTCTCCAACCTTTTCATTAATTTTAGACAAATAAGGAAGATTTGCGACTGGTCGGTAGTTTTTGAATATGTTAGGATCTAAAGATTCTTTTTTCAAGAGAGGACGAATGAGAGAGTGTTTGAATGACGATGGCACTTCTCCATCCCTCAGTGAAATGTTGGTAATGTTTGTAATTATTGGAACAAGCTCACTGGAACATTCTTTCAATAACCATGTTGGAATTGGGTCGAGTTCACACGATTTGTTGGGAGAATTTGCAATAAGCTTAGCTATTTCATCTTCAGTTGCAGGTTCGAATTCGTTAAGTTTTACTTCTGAGTCATCCATATCAGGTGTGGTATTTTCATGATTTGTATTATCAGTTGATGTGATGTTGCTTCTGATCGTTTCAATTTTCTCAATGAAAAAGTCACTAAACTCTTGAGCTAGTTCTTTAGCCGATGTGTGAGATGGTAGCACAACTTCCTTTTTGTTTCCAAGAAGATGATTTGCGACTTGAAATAGGTTCTTTTGATCACGTGATTGAATTTCATTTTTATAATATGTCTCACGAGACTGTTTCAATAACTTGTTTACTATTTCACATTGTTTTCTGTAGATTTCATGGTCGATTGTTAGTTTTGACTCTCGCCATTTTCTTTCAAGCTTACGTTTGATATGTTTCTCCTCATGTAACTGATCCGTGTACCATGCACAGGTTGGTCTTAACACTATATTTCTTGTTTGCAAAGGAGCATGTTTGTCAATAATTGACTTCAGAACAGAATTATATTTGTCAACAGCTTCGCCTACGTTTAGTGAGCTTATGTCTGATGTAAACAATTCTGAAGATTTTATGTCACTTTTGAAAGAATCAATGTCGATTTTCCGGTATTTTCTGTATGAGACTGTCTTACGAATAGGTGCAGGTTTGGATGCTTTAATGGCCATTAACACTGCAAAATGATCACGTGAAATGTTTCCATTTGAAGTAGTGAAACCGGGATCAGTTACATTTAGATCTGATATAAAATGTTCATTGTTTCTTGTGATTACAACATCTAATGTATGTCCACCTACATGAGTTGGTTCATGAACGTGCTGAATAAAACCAAGTGTGTCTAGAATACTGAGAAATTTAACGGAATCTTGATCGCTTGGGTCATCAAGATGAAAATTCAAATCACCAAGAATTGTTATATGTTTGTTGATTGTCACATATCTGGACAGGAAAGCAGGCCAATCCTCATTTAGAAACGAAGCTGTGCTAAGACCGTTGACTTTTGATGGTGGCGGACGATAAACTACTAACAGGCGTGTTGAAAAGTCACGGACACTGATGCTACAGTCCATGTATTCGAATTGTTTGAACTCCTTTGAATTACTAGATGATAGTACTTTAAGGTGGATTGCAGACTTATAAACAATCGCAACACCTCCACCATTCTTTCCCATCCGAGGTACATGTTTTATGTTATATCCATTTGGCAATAGCTCGTTAACACAGATTTTATCCACTTTGAAACATTATATCTTCTAACCAAATATGCATCATTATCTGGACTTAATGTCAATTATAATAAAACTAAAGTTGTATGGATAGGACAAAAAAGTACAGCAGTGATAGTATTAAAACAAAATGGAAACTTCTATGGAACCAGTACACATTTAACATGTTAGGAGTAAATGTTCATGTTGATCTTCGGAAAATGGTTGAACTAAACTTTTTAGAAAAAATAGAATCTGTAAAGAAAATAATTGAATTCTGGAAAAGAAGAATTCTGACACCAATAGGTAAAATAACAGTGATTAAAAGTCTCCTTTTACCTATATTCAATCACTTATTTATTTTACTTCCAAGTCCACCTCAAAATTTTATTAATGAACTAACAAATTATTTTATGGATTTATCTGGCAAACAAATGTCAAAATTAAACAGAGTGTACTGGCAAAAGAATACTCTGAAGGAGGCTTAAAAATGATTAATCTCCCTGCATTTATTAAAGCTCTCAAATTAACCTGGCTAAGAAGATGGACATATGATTGTGTCTGGAGTAATGTAATAAAAAGACAGGTTGACCTGAATAAATTATTTCATTGTGGTAAACTTTATTTTGACAAAATAAATGAAAAATTAAAAAATGAATTTTGGAAGGACACATTAATTGCTTTCTCTGATTATATAGAAACAATATCACTAAAAGATTATAAATAAGGAGGCTTACCTTTATTTTATAATCATGATATTATTATTGGTTCTAAAAGTTCATTCACAAAAGCAAGGTTTGATGCAGGTGTGCACTATATTGCAGACAATTATAATGTTGAACATAAAAGATTTTAGTCACCAAGAATTCATTGAGAAGTATCACTTAAAAGCCAATTTTTTGTCTTTCCTTAGTTTAGTCAAATCTGTAAAAAAAATTAAACAGCTTAAACATTGATGAAAACAATCTCCAAGCTGAACCAAGACCATGACTTCCACCTTATATGAAATATATTTTACAGCAAAATAAAGGTTGTAAAGACATCTATAATTCATTAAACTCCAACACTTCTAAACCAACAAGCCAGAAAAAATGGTCTGATAAATTAAATCTTACTTTGGAAGCTATAGACTGGAAAATATTTTATTCTCTACCATTCAATCCAACAAATGATACAAAAGTTCAGTGGTTTCAAGTAAGGATACTTCACAGAATTTTAGGAACAAATGAGCTTTTACATAAAATGAATCTGGCAGAGAATGCTTTTTGTACTTTTTGTAGGAAAGAATGTGAATCAATTGAACACCTATTTTGCAGATGTCATACAACTCGAATGTTTATATCAAATTTACTTAGTCTTTTACAATCTTTTCCAGTATTTGATGAAACTGTTTTACTTATTGGTTTTAAAGACAATAAACTTCTTGCAGAAAATATATTGTTATTGAAGATTCCGTTATATATCTACCATTGCAAAACACTGTGCTGTACTCCGTTTATAAATGGTGCACGGTCCTATATGAAATATCAATTAAAAATAAATAAAGAAATAGCTATAAGACATAATAAGCCCGAAGAATTCTTAATTAAATGGGAAAAGGTGAACATACTGCAAAAACTACCACACCGGGTTATCCGATAAGCGAAATTTTCGCTATATAGAACAAAGAAGGCACTTACAGGTTTAATGTGCATAACTTTTTTTCTGCTCATCTCAATCCTTAGGTGCAAACGGTTTCATAAAATTGAATCTTTGCTTGACATTTATATATTGATTTCATAAATATTGAAGTATATTGCGATAGTCTGTTTTGAGGTTAAAGTTAACCATCTCAGCCTCCTATATATTCTATTGAAAATCGTGCAAAATCGGCGATCTATGCGTTTTTAATGAATTAAATACACATGAATATAAAGTTAGTTCCCGTTTCCCGGTTCCTTATTCCTTTTTCAGCGTTAAGTTGGTTCCTGTTTCCCGTTTCCTTTTTCCTTTTTTCGAAAAAGGAATAGGGAACTGAGACATACAGTTCCCGTTTCCCGGTTCCTTATTCCTTTTTCAGCGTTAAGTTAGTTCCTGTTTCCCGTTTCCTTTTTCGAAAAAGAAATAGGGACCTGATACATACAGTTCCCGGTTCCCGGTTCCTTATTCCTTTTTCAGCGTTAAGTTAGTTCCTGTTTCCCGTTTCCTTTTTCCTTTTTCGAAAAAAGGAATAGGAACTGATACATACAGTTGTTTTGCTGCTGCTGCTGTTGCTATTCTTGTTGTTGTTGTTGTTTCTGCTTACTTATCTGTCCTCATAATGTTCTGTATAGACAGGCTACATACTACTTGGTTAATTTGATGAAAGCGAACATTGGTTCAGTGATTGATGGCTTCGTTTTCGGCTAGCGTGGCAGTTTTACACTATAAATTGTTAGAAATATACGACCTTATTGGCTTTTACAAAACTTTTTTTTGTAATTCCATAATTTTGATATCTTTTTCAAGAGCTCCAAATTGCCGCTCTTACTGTGTTTAGGCTGTCCTTTTTCTGATATGCAGATATAACCTGTACAGTTAAGCTCATAATAAGAATTTTAAATAAAACATGAAATAATTTCATTTCGCGGGGACGAATTTTCGCTCAAAATTCACAAATGATAATTGCGAACGGGCATACATTCGTTCTATCCAGACATCAGACATCACATTACATGGTGCTATTCCGCCGAGTTTTGAATTCGTGCATTTTTCCTAGCGCGAAATTTATGAAAAGTAAACATAAACTTTTTCCAAGAATTTTCTGTGTGAAAGAGAAGATGATTTGATCTGCGTTAAGAAAATCGTTTCTATAATCTCCAGTTCCTTTTTCGAATCTGAATAAGGAATAAGGAACCAGTTCCCGTTTCCTTATTCGCGCGAAAAAGGAACTGGCAAATATAATGAAATATGGTTGATTGTTTGTTTTCTCCGAGGAGTTTCTAGATAAAAGCCATTGTTCTTAACAAGGGGGAGATAACTTTAACAATGATTTATAATGTGTGTATGAGATCTGAACAAAAAACTTCAGTTCCTTTTTCGAATCTGAATAAGGAATAAGGAACCAGTTCCCGTTTCCTTATTCGAATATGAATTAGGAATAAGGAACCAGTACCCGTTTCCTTATTCGCGCGAAAAAGGAACTGGCAAATATGGTGAAATGTAGTTGATTGTTTGTTTTCTCCGAGCAGTTTCTAGATAAAAAACTGCTGTTATGAACAAGGGGGAGATAACTTCAACATAGACTGATAATGTGTGTATGAAATCTGTACAAAACTTCTGTTCCTTTTTCGAATCTGAATAAGGAATAAGGAACCAGTTCCCGTTTCCTTATTCGCGCGAATAAGGAACTGGCAAATATAATGAAATATGGTTGATTGGTTGTTTCCTCCGAGCAGTTTCTCGATAAAAGCCATTGTTCTTAAAAAGGGGGAGATAACTTTAACACCGATTGATAATGTGTTTATGAGATCTGAACAAAAAACTTCAGTTCCTTTTTCGAATCTGAATAAGGAATAAGGAACCAGTTCCCGTTTCCTTATTCGAATCTGAATAAGGAATAAGGAACCAGTTCCCGTTTCCTTATTCGAATCTGAATAAGGAATAAGGAACCAGTTCCCGTTTCCTTATTCGCGCGAATAAGGAACTGGCAAAAATAATGAAATGTAGTTGATTGTTTGTTTTATCCTAGCAGTTTCTAGATAAAAGCCATTGTTCTTAACAAGGGGGAGATAACTTTAACACTGATTGATAATGTGTGTATGAGATCTGAACAAAAAACTTTAGTTCCTTTTTCGAATCTGAATAAGTAATAAGTAACCAGTTCCCGTTTCCTTATTCGAATCTGAAAAAGGGCTAAGGAACCAGTTCCCGTTTCCTTATTGGAATCTGAATAAGGAATAAGGAACCAGTTCCCGTTTCCTTATTCGAGCGAATAAGGAACAGGCAAATATGATGAAATGTAGTTGATTGTTTGTTTTCTGCTATCAGTTTCTAGATAAAACCCGTTGTTATGAACAAGGGGGAGATAACTTCAACAATGAGTGATAATGTGTGTACGAAATCTGTACAAAAACTTCAGTTCCTTTTTCGAATCTGAATAAGGAATAAGGAACCAGTTCCCGTTTCCTTATTCGAATCTCAATAAGGAATAAGGAACCAGTTCCCGTTTCCTTATTCGAGCGAATAAGGAACTGGCAAATATAATGAAATGAAGTTGAGTGTTTGTTTTCCCTGAGCCGTTGTTCTGAACAAGGGGAGATAACTTCGACAATGATTGACGATGTGTGTATGAAATCTGTACACAAACTTCAGTTCCTTTTTCGAATCTGAATAAGGACTTAGGAACCAGTTCGCGTTTCGTTATTCGAATCTGAATAAGGAATAAGGAACCAGTTCCCGTTTCCTTATTCGAGCGAATAAGGAACTGGCAAATATAATGAAATGTAGTAGATTGCTTGTTTTCTCCGAGCAGTTTCTAGATAAAACCCGTTTTTCTGAACAAGGGGGAGATAACGTCGATAATGATTGATAATGTGTGTATGAAATCTGTACAAAAACTTCAGTTCCTTTTTCGAATCTGAATAAGGAAAAAGGAACCAGTTCCCGTTTCCTTATTCGAATCTGAATAAGGAATAAGGAACCAGTTCCCGTTTCCTTATTCGAGCGAATAAGGAACTGGCAAGTATGATCAATTGTAGTTGAATTTGTTATTACCAGATCGGCTTTTAGGTATAATCCGTTGATCTGAATATTGGTTATATGACTTCAACAATGATAGTTATATGTTTGAGAAAGCTGTTCTGATTCTGATACAATGTACCTCAGTTCCTTTTTGGAATTTTAATAAGAAATAATTATGGAACTAGTTTACTTACTCTGTCGTATAAGGAACTCTCAAATATTATCTTAGATAGAGCACATTCGCCTTCTCTTCTTGATTTGTCTCATTATCGCTAAACAATCAACAAAGGAGATATAATTTCTTTCAACAGTTATTTCTGATACGTTAAGAAAAAAAGGTACAACACTAAAACAGCTAGTAATAAAGGGGCCTGAATAAAACGCAGCTTTTAACCCAGCCAATATAAACATATAGAAAATACGCAGCTTTAACGCATAGAATATATAGGGGAAAAAATGTGAATTACTCTGCAGTTAGGCATTTTTTGGAAAATAAGTCAAATGTATTTTGATAAGAAAAATGGCTTATGTATCAATCATAAATGAATGAAATTATTAATAAATATATGAATAAAATTGATATTGTGATTTATTAACGTGGTCGTTATTTTGACTTGACCACCGAAAAGAAGAAATAACTGCAATAAGTAGTAATCTTTTTTTTAAATGGAGGGCGGATTTCAAAGAATTATTTTTAAAATGAAAGATCAGGGAGATATTATTATAACTATTAATATGTAGACAAAAAAGTCGCTCCTGCTTTCTCACACAGGGCTTGGGACCCAACGATGGTGCATTTGGTTATTTTGCTTTTGTTCTTTTAAGCCTAAACTTATATTGCAATGCTGAAGATATGTTGTGATATCGAAATTTAAAGCAAAATATAACATCAAGTTAAGACATAAGGAGCAGTGAATAATCAACACTCTTACACAAATCAACAATTGTCAAAACACATAACCATTTGTATACGGTTGATTATTGATACATGTAATATATACATGTATAATGACAGTTATGTGTGAATTCATTTTCATAGCAAAAAAGGCTTACTTCTTTTTTTTAATTTCTGTCTCAGAATCAAGGCTACCTCCAAAAGATGTTGGAACGAAACATGCTAAATAAATTATATTTAAAAGAACCAGAAATTTAACAAAAAGATGTTTTGTTCATGTTATCAAAATACTGTTAATTACTGATATTCATATTTAGCTTAATGAACCAATTTAAGTTCAAAGAAGATATTAACCATTGGATATTGCTGTCATCAGCACCATCTAATCTAGGTCTACATTTGCCATCTGATCAAGATGTACACTTGCCATCTGGTCTGGATCTACACTTTGAATTTTGTGATACATTGGGTTATTTCTGAACAAGAAGTGAACAGTGTAGACATCAGATCGCACAAATTTGCAAGCTGATCTGGATAAACACTGTTGCATATATGCAATAAACCCATATATATATTGAGGGAGTAAACAGTTAATTGTCATGAAATTTAAAAGATCGCATACTGGCTTTTATCTTGTTTAGATTTCCCAATTTCGGCTACCAATTTGGAATGCCTTTAGTCAAGTTCAACTAAGATCATATTACATGTTACGAGTTATGCTCTCGTCAAAAATATATCGAAAAGAGAAGTTAAAAATTATAAGGAACAGCAGAGGTTTAAGTCCAAACAGTTGATGATAAGACATATTTAAAGTATAAACCCCATTTCTGTTATAGAATACTGGTATATAACTAGATGGGTGTTCAGTTGAACACTCGTATCGCCCTCTGGTACAATGTCGGAAAAAAATGCAAGTTCAAAACGGGGCATAACCCCTTTTTGGCCAAAACAACTTGTCATCATCACGAGTATGTTGTTTTGAGCAAAAAAATTTAAAAGTTTCATGAAGAAATGTTGAGAAATGGCAAGATTATAGCCAACATTAAGTTTTCATGCCAACATACAAGTACAAAAAGGGGCATAACTCCAACAAATGTGACTTTGACCTAAAGAATTTGGCACTATCATGAGCTTTTTGTCATAGGCAATATAATTTATTTAATTTAAGAAATGATAAGAACTGGCAAGGTTATTGCAAACGTTAAGTTTTCATGCAAAAATCCAAGTACAAAAAGGGGCATAACTCCATCAAATGTGAACTTGACCTAAAGAATTCAGCATCACCATGAGCATGTTGTCATAAACAATATAATTTGAAAGTTTCATGAAGAAATATTGAAAAATGGCAAAGTTTTAGTCAATGTTATGTTTTCAGGTCAAAATCCACGTACAAAAGGGGCATAACTCCATCAAATGTGACCTTGACCTAAAGAATTTGGCATCATCATGAGTGTGTTTTCATAAGCTATGTAATTTGAACGTTTCATAAAGAAATATTAAGAAATGGCAAAGTTATAGTGAATGTTAAGTTTTCGTGATGGACAGATGTACAGACAGTCTGAACGAACAGACAAAGCGATTCCTATGTATTGTCATTTCTTTGAAAGGGCGACACAAAAAATGAGCTTTGGTGAAAAATCATAACTTTGATTTGATTTGGTTATCATGACCTTTAACGTAGTGATCTCAATATCAGTAGGAATCATTCTCCAATCAAGGGCTTTCAACACACCAGGAGTGTTGACTGTAGGCATAAACAATGTCCAGCTATTGTCCAGACAAACTTTGCCATTTGTCATATTTGATCATGTGACCTAGACCATCGACTTAATCACATTACCCAAGTATCGCTGACTTTAGGACAGCTGCTGTCATCCTGAAAACAACAGACACCTGGATGGATGGACAATGCCCTAACATAATGCGTCCCATCTTAAGATGCACTCTGTACAATATAAATTGTATATATAAAAATAGCACATCGGCCATAACTCATGCAAATTTAGGCCAACCACAACATTCCTGTTACATGGCCAGAAGCCCTTTGTTACATTAGTTTTCCAAGTTTCATTAAAGCCTTTGCAGACATGCAGGAACAGCGCACAAACACTTAACAGTGACTGTAATACCAGGGACAGTTACTGTTATCCAATTAATATGAGAAAGTGAAAACTAGCATCTGACAGATAATCATGTATCATTCAGACTAAAGAGGCATTAATGTCACCCGGTTACAGTTAATAGAGAAACCACATGGCTATACTGTGTATCCCTTTTTTTGTCTAGAAATTCAATTTGAACTTGTTTTCATAATTCTTTATTCTCAGTAACATTTTACAATTAAATACAGTCATCCATGTCAAGGGGAATGTTTTAACAGTCTGTTTCTAGCTGCTCTTTCCTTCTCACCATTCATAAATCTGAAAATGAAAACATTTAAATTAATAATAAGGAAATAATGTCAGTACATATGAGCCAGTCTTCAACATATGAGCCAGTCTTCAAATTGTATTAACTTCAGTTTGAAGATAAACCAATACTGATATACATCTACATTATCAAGTAAATGATGAGAGGAAAATTATTTCAAATAACCCTGTTAATTCCTTAATGTACCATATTTATTAAACTGAAAAGGGGGTTAACAATAAAAAATTTTTGGAAGAGAATAACTGTTTCAGTAGGCATTTATAGATTAACATTTAAAAATACATCATAAATTTAAAAAACCCATTCACTATATAAATTATAAATAAGCACTGGCATTAGCAATTTAACGTTGTTAACAGAGTTAAATCATTAAGCTCAGGGCTATTCCAAATAGTGAAATACATGTGGCTTTACTATTATTGCCAAAATTTAATGGAGGCAAATGGTTTGATGACTCTGTAACACATTTCTATAAGAATTATTATACAAGTTAAATAAATAAATGTTGCACATGAGAGATTTTTCATGTATTACATTCATTATTTATATTAAAGGAATGACAATTAACAAAATGGTATTAATACTGAAATTTAACCCTTTACTCCATGCAATCTGGCTGTTGTTATTCACAGATGGACAGTGTAGATCAAGATCAGCCGATACATATAGAAATTGTCTGATCATGATTTACTTTGTTTGCTGTTTAATTCATTAGGTTGTTTCTGATTGAAATGCGAACAGTTTAGATCCTGATCAGAAGCTACAGATGTGCCAGTTGATCTGGATATACGAAGGTTGTCCCAATAAATCGTAGACTATCTGAATGAAAAGAAAACTACTGAACACATATATATGCAACTTTCACAGTTAGTTAAAACATTAATTGGTAATTTGTAGATGAAATATCAAAGAAATATAGACTACCATAAAGAAATTGGAAACATTTTAACAATTCGACCTGTCGACCAGCGGCGCACATCGCAACGTCATTAAAATGCTCACACAGCATACCGTTACTCCTTCCTGAAGTACTCTTCAGCATTTTGATACACTCACTGTGTCTGATCACCGGACTATTAAATAAATTAATGTAACACTCTGTTACATTATTTCAAGAATTTTGCTGAAGGCCAAGCTTTCTGATCTCGTCAGAGATCTGAGATTTGCGACCTATGAGCCCGAAAGTACACAACGTCTACCGGAGCAAGGTCTAGCGAGTACGGGGGATGACTGATTCTGAGTATTATGTCCGTTTCGCCATGCGAAAACTTTCTGTGCCACTTTTGTATACTAACGCTCTAGAAATGAGAATGCTTTTTAACTTGTTTTTATTCCTTAATCATGTCTTTTGGCGTCAATTCGCTTTTATCACAATATTGGATGATCGAAATGTGCGCCGCAGCTTCTTCAAACGTCGCGATTTTAATTAGAAGTTAATATTTACTCATGAAACCAGCACTACTCTTATACAAATTATGGCAACTTTTTGAAACTTTGCATATTGATTTCAGAATTATCACCAATTAAGACAACATTAACAATTAGCCGCTAAAATGGCACTGTGTAATGTATTAACTGTTTAAAGTAAATTATTGAATTCAAAATCATGGTGCTTTTTGACGTGCGTCGCCAATCGCTATCTCGGTTTAATGAAGTGTGTGTAATTTCTTTATTTTAAAAGATTTTTCGTTGAAATTCAGCATACCTGTTACCAAATGATGTCTTAACTAACTGTGAAATTTGCTTAAAGATGTGTTCGGTAGTTTTCTTTTTATTCAAAAAGTCTACGATTTATTGGGACTACCCTCGTACACTGTATGAACATGCAACAAAACCTGTATATAATGAGTAAAGTGTTATAATGTATGTTTTTTTTCAAAATTTCTAGACATACATGTAAGTGACTGTTAAAAATTAAATAAATATCTGTTGAATTACTGAAAATTTCAATCAATCAAACTTAATTAATAATCTTACAATGAATCATATATTTTTGAGAAATATCAACCACATACCGTAAATTGGTTTATTTTGGCCTTGTTTAATAATTTGCCTAATTGGCCACCATGATGAAAAGGCCAAAATTAAACACACTAAAATATGTCACAGGTGAAAATTCAGCCCATTTAGTGCAAACACAACAACAATATAGATTGACTTTTACACGTCATAGAAGCTGACCACTATTTATCGCTTATCAAACCAACAAGATAAATCTCATAATTTTTAATATAATTACTGTATTTCATTCAGTTTGTTGGATTATTGTGTGCTGCAATAAATGTTCTGAAAATGTCGATCTTAAAATATTTTATGCATTACACGTGACAAAAAAACGTATCTGTGTTTATTTTTTGCCACACAATGATAAATGGCCAAAATTAAACTGGCCAAAATAAAACACAATATTATGGGGCAAAATGGACAAAATATCACGACGCCAAAATATCCCAATTTACGGTATTGAGGTCACTTAAGTTTTAGAAACATAAATGATCATCAGAAATACCTTGGAGTCAATAAAATGTTCGTCCATGTACGTAACCAGATCTTGTGAATTAAACAGCAACTATAATAAGGTCAGCTGCAGGGACTCATCCTTCCAACTGTCTTTTCTTCTTAACTGAAGTAAAAATTTAAATACAAGATACATATACTATATAGGTGTTAATAAAACCACCAGTCATTGCAATAAAAAGTTTCAGGTATGCTATTATGTGATTCCAATCTTCCAATCCTAAACTTGTTTTTGACACAAGAAAGATGTAAGGAAAATTAAAGACATCAGTTTCATGACAGGTTTTCATAGTTAGTTTCCAAAGACCATTTGAATTGATCAGACCAACTGATTATTATAAAATAATTATTATAATTTTACTGGTTGCTGCTGTTGTTTCTAGATTATTTTTTAATCAGTGAACAGAAGATTAGAACTGTCAACTGTATGTGTAAGCTGGCACATCCATGCCGTCTGATCAGGATCTGCACTGTTGGCTTTAAGCAACAACAACAACAACAATCACATTTATTGCATTAAACACAAAGTGCTTATAGCAAACACATACCGTAATCCCTCATGTAATCGCCGCACTTTTTTACCCGATTTTATCGTTAGGAAGTTGGGGGTGCGGCCATTCCATAGGTGTAAGACCTTTTGATATTTTTTCTAGAACGATTCTGCCGATTTTTGAAACGCCATGCGTTTACCTTATGATTTTATTACATGAGCTCTCTAAATAGGAGATTGACGGACGATATGAACGAGGTAGCGCCGTTGTATGCTTTGCCGGTAGCGATCTAATTTAATTAATATATTTTGTTTAAAAATGCATTATAATAATATAATATTTAAACACTAACCAACGTGAATATATTCCATAATTTCCAGTTTTATCTCGTATCATATTTCAGAATTTTTGCAACATCAAACAATTTCAGCCAGCTAAAATGTCGTGCACACTACCAATACAGATCAAAGGATTTCATAGCAATGCCGATAAAACAACACAGCCTTGATACGAGCCGACAATTTCTTTGAAGTTGTATTAGACAGGAAGTTGACAATTTCAGCCAGCTAAAATGTCGTGCACACTACCAATACAGATCAAAGGATTTCATAGCAATGCCGATAAAACAACACAGCCTTGATACGAGCCGACAATTTCTTTGAAGTTGTATTAGACAGGAAGTTGCCCAGACAGGAAATATCGACCATATAACCTGTCAATAAAACGTAACCTCCATATGAAATAAACAGGACGGTTGATCAAAGCAAAATGTATATTTATGAACTAGGGGTTTTTTAAAACGAGTTTGTAAAATAACCAATGCAATATATACGGAAATATTTAAATTTATACGGATTCTTTTTTTCTATCAAGTTTGAACTTGAAGATAAAATTCTTTAAAGTGCAAGGTCTATTCATACGTAACTAAGAATCACATTAATTGGTACAAGTTTGTACATCACCTGTTACTGTTAATTGTCACTAATTGACACGTTATTCTCTTCTGTCAGAGCCACTAATTTACAGAATATTCTCAACTGTCAGCTGGGACTCCAGAGAAGACGGTGACATGTTGAGAAGGTGCGAAAATATCTTATTGACACTTGACATTTGAGGGGACATGAGTTGCTCAATTTTCCTTAAAAACCTGCCTATCAAGATCAAACAAATAACTATCTCAAAATGTCAAACATACCTATCTCTCTATTGTCATTCTGACCTCACCTTAAAATTGTCGAATACCAAAAATTGTGGTAGGTCCTGTCTACAAATCGTTCACAGCAAAGGAAAACTTAGCAGTAATAGCGTATGCTGAAGTCCACAAATACAAAAATAATACATTTAAATAGCGCAAAAATAATAAATTTTCTATTGCGCTTTACATTAAAACATTAATTTTAAATTAATTTTTGCCAAATAAATCCACGTCAATATTTAACTATAGAAATAATAATACGCTATTTTTTTCAACGATTCTCGGTACGTTACTGAACGGCCGTCATTGTCTTTATCGTTTACGCGGTATTCACATTGTTACTTCCCCTTATTTCTCTTTCCATCTTGCAAAATCGTTTACACTGTATCAACTGTGCGGCCTTTACATTGAATAGGATTTTTCTTCATTTTTTTCGGTCATTTTGGGGGTGCGGCGATTAGACGGGTGCGACTATTACATGAGGGATTACGGTACATATTAAGTGGTAGACATTTATCTGAGAGTCATAATTAAACTAAATGTTAAAAATTTAATTTTCAAAATATTATTGTCTTTCTTCAAAAGCTGAAAAAATAAACTTCGCAATATAGTTTCATAGTTAAGATTTCATAGTTAACGGGACCAGTGCAGATCCTGATCAGACGAAATGCTGAATGATGAATATTTCTCCGGGACAACCTATTGTCAAGTCAGAATGTTCTGCTACAACCTAACAATGAACATATTACCACGCTTTAAGACGATTATTTTCTTTTCACACCTCATCACCTTCATAGCACTATGGTGTACAATTCATTATTCAGAACGATCATTTAACCCATTGACCCCACCCCTATCAGGCTGATCAATTGCACTGCTCGACATTATAATTTTTGACATTGCCAGATAAAATTATGTTTGAAAAGCCAATTATAACAATTTATTGTTTACAAGACCGATTTTCAAATTATGTAAACACTTATAATCCTATTCAGGCTATTGTTATCTGGTTATATACCTTGTTTTCACTTCAGTGTTGTACTTTAACTTACCGGTTATTTCACGTGTTTTCTCGGACAGCAGGGTCTGGAACCCAGAAGGAATGAAGTTTAATGATCATTGTCCTCTATTATTATATTATCTACATGTAGGAAACGACGGAAGTTTCATCAAAATAGCTAAATTAAAGAAATTTCAGTTTCATGGAGGTCGCCATTTTTTGTGTTTGACAGGTGCGCGCTAAAAACCTCGCGCCCGGAAACGGCTGTTTTTAGACTGATAGGGACCTAGGTCTTTATGAAACGCGTTTGTCACATTCGTAAATTCTTTCGTAAATGGGCATCGCAGTTTACGATACGATACTATCGTAAATTCTTAATGAAACGCAGCCAATATTTGTCAGTTCCTTAAGTTCCTTATATGACAGAGTAAGTAAACGGAAACTAGTTCCATATTTCTTATAAAGATTCCAAAAAGGACCTGAGGTATCAGAATCAGAACAGCTTTCTCACACATAAAACTATCATTGTTGAAGCTCTATCACCTATAGTCAGATCAACGGATTTACCTTAAAGCCGGTTTGGTATTAAAAATTCAACTAAAATTGAACATATTTGCCAGTTCCTTATTCGCTCAAATAAGGAAACAGGAACTGTTCATTCAACTTTTCTCCCCCTTGTTCAGAACAACGGGTTTTATCTACAAACTGCTTTGAGAAAACAAACAATAAACTACATTTAATTATATTTGCCAATTCAGATTCGAATAAGGAAACGGGAACTGGTTCCTTATTCCTTATTCAGATATGAAAAAGGAACTGAAGTTTTTGTACAGATTTCATACACACATTATCAAATATTGTTGAAGTTATCTCCCCCTTGTTCATAACAACGGCTTTAATCTAGAAACTGTTCGGAGAAAACAAACAATCAACTTCATTTCATTATATTTGCCAGTTCCTTATTCGCTCGAATAAGGAAACGGGAACTGGTTCCTTATTCCTTATTCAGATTCGAATAAGGAAACGGGAACTGGTTCCTTATTCAGATTCGAAAAAGGAACAGAAGTTTTTGTACAGATTTCATACACACATTATCAATCATTGTTGAAGTTATCTCCCCCTTGTTCAGAACAACGGCTTTTATCTAGAAACTGCTCGGAGAAAACAAACAATCAACTACATTTCATATAGTTGCCAGTTCCTTATTCGCTCGAATAAGGAAACGGGAACTGGTTCCTTATTCCTTATTCAGATTCGAAAAAGGAACTGAAGTTCTTGTATAGATTTCATACACACATTATCAATCATTGTTGAAGTTATCTCCCCCTTGTTCATAACAACTGGTTTTATCTAGAAACTGTTCGGAGAAAACAAACAATCAACTACATTTCATTATATTTGCCAGTTCCTTATTCGCTCGAATAAGGAAACGGGAACTGGTTCCTTATTCCTTATTCAGATTCGAAAAAGAAACTGAAGTTTTTGTACAGATTTCATACACACATTATCAAACATCGTTGAAGTTATCTCCCCCTTGTTCATAACAACGGGTTTTATTTAGAAACTGTTCGGAGAAAACAAACAATCAACTACATTTCATTATATTTGCCAGTTCCTTATTCGCTCGAATAAGGAACCGGGAACTGGTTCCTTATTCCTTTTTCAGATTCGAATAAGGAAACGGGAACTGGTTCCTTATTCCTATTCAGATTCGAAAAAGGGACTGAAGTTTTTGTACAGATTTCGTACACACATTATCAATAATTGTTAAAGTTATCTCCCCCTTGGTCATAACAGCGGGTTTTATCTAGAAACTGTTCGGAGAAAGGAAACAATCAACTACATTTCATTATATTTTCCAGTTCCTTATTCGCTCGAATAAGGAAACGGGAACTGGTTCCTTATTACTTATTCAGATTCGAAAAAGGAAACGGGAACTGGTTCCTTATTCCTTATTCAGATTCGGAAAAGGAACTGAAGTTTTTGTACAGCTTTTATACACACATTATAAATCATTGTTGAAGTTATCTCCGCCTGGTTCATAACAACGGGTTTTATCTAGAAACTGTTCGGAAAAAAAACAAATAATCAACAACAGTTCATTATATTTGCCAGTTCCTTATTCGCTCGAATAAGGAAACGGGAACTGGTTCCTTATTCCTTATTCAGATTCGAATAAGGAAACGGGAACTGGTTCCGTATTCCTTATTCAGATTCGAAAAAGGAACTGAAGTTTTTGTACAGATTTCATACACACATTATAAATCATTGCTGAAGTTATCTCCCCCTGGTTCATAACGACGGGTTTTATCTAGAAACGGGTTCGGAGAAAACAAACAATCAACTACATTTCAATAAATTTGTCAGTTCCTTATTCGCTCGAATAAGGAAACGGGAACTGGTTCCTTATTCAGATTCGAATAAGGAAACGGGAACTGGTTCCTTATTCCTTATTCAGATTCGAAAAAGGAACTGAAGTTTTTGTACAGATTTCAACGGGTTTTATCTAGAAACTGTTCGGAGAAAACAAACAATCAACTACATTTCGTTATATTTGCCAGTTCCTTATTCGCTCGAATAAGGAAACGGGAACTGGTTCCTTATTCCTTATTCAGATTCGAATAAGGAAACGGGAACTGGGTCTTATTCCTTATTCAGATTCGAAAAAGGAACAGAAGTTTTTGTACAGATTTCATAACACATTATCAACAATTATTGAAGTTATCTCCCCCTTGTTCATAACAACTAGTTTTATCTAGAAGCTGTCCGGAGAAAACAAACAATCAACTACATTTCATTACATTTGCCAGTTCCTTATTCGCTCGAATAAGGAAACGGGAACTGGTTCCTTATTCCTTATTCAGATTCGAATAAGGAAACGGGAACTGGTTCCTTATTCCTTATTCAGATTCGAAAAATGAACTGAAGTTTTTGTACAGATTCCATACACACATTATAAATCATTGTTGAAGTTATCTCCCCCTGGTTCATAACAACGGGTTTCATCTGGAAACTGTTCGGAGAAAACAAACAATCAACTTCATTTCATTATATTTGCCAGTTCCTTATTCGCTCGAATAAGGAAACGGGAACTGGTTCCTTATTCCTTATTCAGATTCGAATAAGGAAACGGGAACTGGTTCCTTATTCCTTATTCAGATTTGAAGAAGGAACTGAAGTTTTTGTACAGATTTCTTACACACATTTCAATCATTCTTGAAGTTATCTCCCCCTTGTTCATAACAACGGGTTTTATCTAGAAACTGTCCGGAGAAAACAGACAATCAACTGCATTTCATTATATTTGCCAGTTCCTTATTCGCTTGAATAAGGAAAAGGGAACTGGTTCCTTATTCCTTACTCGCTCGAATAAGGAAACGGGAACTGGTTCCTTATTCCTTATTCAGATTCGAAAAAGGAACTAAAGTTTTCGTACAGATTTCATACACACATTAATATAATTCATTGTTGAAGTTATCTCCCCCTGGTTCATAACAACGGGTTTTATCTAGAAACTGTTCGGAGAAAACAAACAATCAACTTCATTTCATTATATTTGCCAGTTCCTTATTCGCTCGAATAAGGGAACGGGAACTGGTTCCTTATTCCTTATTCAGATTCGAATAAGGAAACGGGAACTGGTTCCGTATTCCTTATTCAGATTCGAAAAAGGAACTGAAGATTTTGTACAGATTTCATACACACATTATAAATCATTGTTGAAGTTATCTCCCCCTGGTTCATAACAACGGGTTTTATCTAGAAACTGTTGGAGAAAACAATCAATCAACTACATTTCATTATATTTGCCAGTTCCTTATTCGCTCGAATAAGGAAACGGGAACTGGTTCCTTATTCCTTATTCAGATTCGAATAAGGAAACGGGAACTGGTTCCTTATTCCTTATTCAGATTCGAAAAAAGAACTGAAGTTTTTGTACAGATTTCATACACACATTATAAATCATTGCTGAAGTTATCTCCCCCTGGTTCATAACAACGGGTTTTATATAGAAAGGGTTCGGAGAAAACAAACAATCCACTACATTTCATTATATTTGCCAGTTCCTTATTCGCTGGAATAAGGAAACGGGAACTGGTTCCTTATTCCTTATTCAGATTCGAAAAAGGAACTGAAGTTTTTGTACAGATTTCATACACACATTATCAATCATTGTTGAAGTTATCTACCGCTGGTTCATAACAACGGGTTTTATCTAGAAACTGTTCGGAGAAAACAAACAATCAACTACATTTCATTATATTTGCCAGTTCCTTATTCGCTCGAATAAGGAAACGGGAACTGGTTCCTTATTCCTTATTCAGATTCGAATAAGGAAACGGGAACTGGGTCCTTATTCCTTATTCAGATTCGAAAAAGGAACAGAAGTTTTTGTACAGATTTCATACACACATTATAAATCATTGTTGAAGTTATCTCCCCCTTGTTCATAACAACGGGTTTTATCTAGAAACTGTCCGGAGAAAACAAACAATCAACTGCATTTCATTATATTTGCCAGGTTCTTATTCGCTCGAATAAGGAAACGGGAACTGGTTCCTTATTCCTTATTCAGATTCGAAAAAGGAACTGAAGTTTTTGTACAGATTTCCTACACACATTATAATTCATTGTTGAAGTTATCTCCCCCTGGTTCATAACAACGGGTTTTATGTAGAAACTGTTCGGCGAAAACAAACAATCAACTACATTTCATTATATTTGCCAGTTCCTTATTCGCTCGAATAAGGAAACGGGAACTGGTTCCTTATTCCTTATTCAGATTCGAAAAAGGAACTGAAGTTTTTGTACAGATTTCATACACACACATTATCAATCATCGTTGAAGTTATCTCCCCCTTGTTCAAAACAACGGGTTTTATCTAGAAACTGCTCGTAGAAAACAAATATTCACCTACATTTCATTATATTTGCCAGTTCCTTATTCGCTCGAATAAGGAACTGAAGTTTTTGTACAGATTTCATACATACATTATAAATCATTGTTGAAGTTATCTTCCCCTGGTTCATAACAACGGGTTTTATCTAGAAACTGTTCGGAGAAAACAAACAATCAACTACATTTCATAATCTTTGCCAGTTCCTTATTCGCTCGAATAAGGAAACGGGAACTGGTTCCTTATTCCTTATTCAGATTCGAATAAGGAAACGGGAACTGGTTCCTTATTCCTTATTCAGATTCGAAAAAGGAACTGAAGTTTTTGTACAGATTTCATACACACATTATCAATCATTGTTAAAGTTATCTCCCCCTTGTTCATAACAACGGGTTTTATCTAGAAGCTGTTCGGAGAAAACAAATAATCAACTATATTTGATTATATTTGCCAGTTCCTTATTCGCTCGAATAAGGAAACGGGAACTGGTTCCTTATTCCTTATTCAGATACGAATAAGGAAACGGGAACTGGTTCCTTATTCCTTATTCAGATTCGAAAAAAGGAGATTCTGGAGAGTTCTTGGAAAAAGTAAATGTTTATTATACATACATTCGGGTTTTTCGCGCTAGGAAAAATGCGCGAATTTAAGACTCGGCGGAATTGCACCATGTTATATTATTTCTAGATAGAAAAATATAATAGCGCGAATGTATGCCCGTTCACAATAATCACTTGTGGATTTTGAGCGAAAAAGGAAAAAGGAAACGGGAAACAGGAACCAACTTAACGGTGAAAAAGGAATAAGGAACCGGGAAACGGGAACTGTATGTATCAGTTCCCTATTCCCTTTTCGAAAAAGGAAACGGGAAACAGGAACCAACTTAACGCTGAAAAAGGAATAAGGAACCGGGAAACGGGAACTGTATGTATCAGTTCCCTATTCCTTTTTCGAAAAAGGAAAAAGGAAACGGGAAACAGGAACCAACTTAACGCTGGAAAAGGAATAAGGAACCGGGAAACGGGAACTAACTTTATATTCATTAAATACACTATTTTAATTGAAATAAAAGCTTAGGTGCAAACGGATCCAAAAAGAAGACAAATTTATCTTTCAAGTGATATATTTTTTCTTTAGAAAAATTATGTTGGGACAGTCTGTTTTGGGGTTGAAGTTAGACTATTTTTTTAATTTTCCAAAAAAAAGGAGGGAGCCGATACATATTGCGCTGAATTGATAATCGTTCCCGCGGCATTTACCTTATTTCGCGGTTGAATGGAGACGGTTTAACAAGGTGCCAATTCAGCATTTAAATAAAACTATTTTACTCCAGCTGTAAAACGAAAAAAAATGCAAATTCGTAAAATCACACGATCATGTATATTTTTGTGAGTTATAGAGATTAGACTCAATCAATGCTTTGTGTTTTACTTTCAATATGATTTGGTCAGATGTTGTTTTGCTTGTGATAATAAAGTTATGATAAATTTCATAAAGTCAAAATTGTTGTTGTTGTAATATTCATAAAATATAGAATTTACATTTTGAGGCACCGAAGCTTCAAACGTGTCCAACCAGAAACGAAACAAATTCTGAATTTATTAAAGTCATCTATATGCATTTATCTATCGGAGGTTGCGAATCATCACTGTTGTCCTTAAAAAGTATGAAATTTCACACCTGAGCGAAGTGAATGCAAACGGAGACTATCACTTAGGTGTTTTTTCCTGTCAGTGAAAGATTCGAATCCACTTTTTTTACATATGTCCAGGGTTCCGCACCTGTCATTGTGTAACTTACACAAATTCGGATGATGGATTCTTCTCAGCGAAAACAACAACAACAAAAAACTTGACTTAAGATTATGTTAAATTATCTAAACAAACATATAATACCGAATTTCAGAGAATTTGCGTAACCTAACAAGATAGTTAATTTATATTCAATTATGAAATGATCGAGTCAGAACAGTAAATTTACCGAATAAAATCAACACTAATTCCTCTATATAATATTCTGACTTCATTATGACTGAACTAAATTCATTGATTTGAACACCATTTTGCTTTATTTGTTTGATGAATTAATAAAATTAACAGTAGTTTTATTTTGCAACAATTTTTTTTTAACATTTCTGTATTATTTTAATTGGTTTTTAAAACAAAAAAATCTGCCCTAAGGTATTAACTATACGTCAACTAGTGTATAATTGCTCATGATTGTAGTTTAATTGTCCACATCCGGATTAAATGCCCCGTTAAGCAGGAAACCAGTACATACACTGACCATCCAATTTGATTTGTTTTACTTCCCTTGTAAAAAAGCATGAGACAGGTACAAAACAGAACATGAATGATACAATTTTAAGAATGCAGAAGGCATTTTACGTTCTGAAAAATTTGCTAAATTAATATATTCATTGAGAATCCATTATCGACTTAAATTACCGGAATGGAATTTTTTTAATTTAAATATTAAGCCTTTCCTCCATAGACACACCTTTATTGCATGAGTGAGCACGGTGTAGATCCAGATCAGCTGGCTGGTCTTAACTGCCATCTGATCAGATGGCACAGATGTGCTGACTGATCTGGGTCTACACTGGTCGCAGATGCGTAAAAATGTGTATATATGGAGGAAAGGGTTAAGACTGTGGAAGTAAAAACGTAAAAAAGTCTTGATAAATGATCAACGTAACACGCAGTATAGTCTGCAATTCTGTTGCTTAATCGGTACATGTATTACCTATTTAGATTTCTTTTTTAAAAAGTAATTTCGCAAAAACTTGAAGTGTGTATCACCTATATTCTAAATAATTTCGCGTCATTACATGGGTTTATAATTGATTTGGGTCTACTCGGGTCACAAAATTATTGCTATAATCGGTTCCTGATAATACATGTTAATTTTAGTATTGTTATATGAATATGGATTTAATAATTTAAACCAAACTAAAGAAAGAAAGAGAGAAACTGCTGGAGTTGCTCAACTCTAAACTTTAAAATGAACATTTCAGCGCAAACAGACCCCATTCCTGCCTCCCCCCAGCCCAGTTATCTGTAACCCGCAAAGCAGAAACAAAAGGGTGCACGCTATTTTAAATGAAATCGTTAAACATAGGTGTTTCTTTCCTAACATATAGCTTTCATTTTATTATGAATAAATGAACTGTTTAAAAATAGTTGGTTGATGATATTTTCTGCTAGTTACTGTTATGCATGTATTGAAGTAGACTTTACGAAAAATAAAATACGGATATAAATACACGTGTGTTTTTCTTTCAAATAAATAACATATTCCTTTATAATTGATTTAAAACAGAATCTTAACACCACGTTCCATGTTATTTTAGTTAAATAAAGATACCACAAGAATATGCACGCTATTAGTTTTATCGATTTTTGCCTTAAGGTTGAACCAAGGTGAATCCAATTCCCATAGACCTCAATGTTAAATTCCCAATATTCAATGCACATTTAACATGATTTCTATCATCTTAATTTCTAGACAACCATATATGACTGTGAAGATCTACATTTCATCTATTGAAAAACACACAGCAAATGGGGGGTTAACTTACTTGTAAGAAAATTACTGATCTCTAACCGAACAGACCCTATTTTAAACGCGGTATCGCAAATACGGTGCCAAATATATACATCCGCTCTTCCGGAACTAGTGCGCCTCTACCAAACGAGATATAGGCGTGAAATTGCTTTCATTTATTTTCCTGACATGTTATTCCTGCAAACAAGTCTCAAACAGGTCGATTTCTAACGGTTAAGAGGCCCCCAGATGAAGAGAAAAAAATAGCATATAATGAAACGGACTTCATTCGAATGGACCACGGAGGAATACTGAGTTATTTACCTTAATACAACCTATAAGGGTATATCGGTTAAATAATCTATCGCTCTGATGAAGATCTTTTCAAGAGTTATTGGTTTTCTGGGGGCCGATTGTCATGTGAGGTAGTTTTTGCAGTATGTCTATTAATTAATCGATTTTAATACAAATGTTAATATGCCGTGTTAATCCAACTCATTATATAGCTTAATTAACTAGACAGCGTAATAAAAATTACTTAAATATTTACCAAAAAGTTGTTAATTTGAATGAAGCATGTTTTATTTATGTGTGATTTTTTGTTGTATTCGTGTTTTAGAACACTTATTGATAGTATAGAACTGCTGACAATTATGTTAGTTAAAATATACAAATTTTGTAAATGAACATGTAAGGATGTAATGAAACTACTACATAATTATGTCGATTCTGGTTTAAAAACGAATTTCAGTTCTCCTTTTCACATATTTGTATTGTTTGTTAAAAGTATTGTATTGATGTTGTATTCTACTGTATTACACAAATTTTGCAAAATAAATGGGGTTACCCTGAAAAGGGGCCTGAAAAAAATGTATAAATAATATATAATCATGTTCATGAATGTCATGTTCATGTATATAAAGTTTATAAACATGCTTTGGGACACAGAATTTATGTCTGAAATCTACTATGACGCTAAAACCTTTCGATCGGTAATCTAAGAACCACACAGCAGTAGCATATAGTTGTCATTCATTAAATCGTAATTACAAATTTATATAGATTAAAAACTGATTGCTTGCATATAAACAGAGCACACTAAAATTATTCAACGAGTTATCTAATCGATATGAAAAGGCATTTCCCAAATTTTATATCGATTTAGATTACGAGTTTAATTATTTCAGTATAAATGAACACGAATGGTGCATTCTATTTCTACATACATGTACCCTAAAAAAATCAAGCTATTTTCATTATTTTTCTATCTTGCGCCTAATAGAGAGAAATCGAAACAACTTACCCCTGTACAATATCTGAAAGACATTTTTCGCAAAATGTATGTTGGCAAGGCAAAAGTCGTGGTGAGGCGAACCTGTCCAAACAAATAGGACATTCCAGTTGTTTCTCTATAAATGTACGCGAGAATGCCATTCTTGAATCGCGTCTGCAAATAAATGATTAGTGTTAAATAGGACAATCACATTCATTTATGTATTTATTTTGTTTAAATGAAAGGCATTGGAAGAGTTAAAATGAAAGAAATATGTTATAATTTTAAGAGAAACAATCGCCCACAAATCGCTTAACAGTACTTTCGGTCACATATATATGTGTAAAGAAAGCAAGCTAATTAGACTCAATGATTTAGAAAATAAAATTTAAGGGCGATGTTTTGCTTGTTCTTGACTACGTTAAATACCAATTAGCTCTACCTATAACCTTGTTTGTCATCGAGAAGTCCTGCCATTTAAAATCACCATTGTCTGCTCAAAGATCTAGGATATACAATTTGGGACAGAGGTGTCAAGTTCAGCATCACATGCGAAAATCACGGATGGTTATTGCAAGGAAGTAAACTTGTTTTGAATATAAAGAATAATTTGGATTTAATGAACAAGAATGAGATGGCTGCCATAGTGTGTCTGAATATCCATGTTGGTTTGAATTCGTGAAACCACTTGTTGGTATCTAATACCAGCGTATTGACTAGACTGACGCAATATTGCTAGACATTAAAATCAGAGTTGATAGCACTCATTTGTTCATTTAAATCACGCATTTAACAAAAAACAATCAATGGATAATTTGATTTTAATAAAATTGTCATTTATCAAGTATGCATTGGCCTTGTCAATGAGCCATGGGTAGACAGATTAGCCTCAGGCCGACAACGCAAACATAAATTCACATCATAAATAACAACATTATTATACAAATAGATACAGATAGTGTTTTACCATAATGTCTTAAACCCAAAACAAAGCACTATACTCGTTAGAGAGTAACACTCAAAGGACCCGTATGTCATGTTAATGCGTCCTGTAAACCTGTTGCATTTCTTTTTTTTTTCTTTTTTTTTTGATTTATTAGATCGTATTTATTAAATCCAAACCATACCTTAAGATATCTCCAAGTCCGAACTAACAACGAGTTTTAGTTGATAATCAGATATGTAATTATGCAGTTATAAACTTATTATCTAATACATCGAATGAATTTACTTGCAATAGTTTTGCATTATTTGGTACGCTTAATAACCTGAAATGATAACAGTTTGTAATCTTCAGTAAACAGTTTACACTAGTCTACATCTATTATCACCGATCAAGATATTATTCAATTTTTATTCCTCAATATAGTTAGCAGTTTCAATTATCTCCCTTGATGGTAATATGCTAATTTCAACCCCTGCAGAATGTCAATTATTGTTGGAGACGATATGAAGACAAACTTGAACAATTCTTTTTGGCGAATACGGATGGTATGTACTGCCTCTGTCTCTTGTAAGGTCGGCTAGGCGCTGCCGCCACATTTGTATTGCTTTGGGTTTATTTTTTCATAACTAACCACGGTCAATTTCTTTCATTATTCATGTTATCCTGATCATTATTTTCTTTGGTCTCGATAAGGTCATTGAGTACCTATATTTTTTCTTGAAAAGGTCATACGTCTCTTATTTCTTATATAATTGTTAATTTTCAAAATAAATATCGAACCGATAGTCCGCTGAAACTCTATAGTAGTGACGTCATGCAGGTGAATCAATGACGTCAAACAGGTAAATTTTGAGGTTCTCAGCGGGGAAATAAGCCATTCGAAATTAATGAAGCGAAATGAATAAAAAAATCAAAGTTTTCTAAATATATTTTGCTGGAAAAAGGCTTTGCAGTATAATAAAACAATTATTTGGTTTCTTGACAGGGTGTGTGAGGATATATTGCCGGTCTGAGAGTCATATTATCCCTCGCCTACGGCTCGGGTAATATGACATCCAGACCGGCAATATATCCTCAAACACCCTGTGAAGAAACCAAAACACTATATCATATTAATCGTATAATATATTAACCAATGTATAGCTGCGATAAAGGGCATATATTTTGGAAATCGCTAGGGATTCAAATACAAGCTATAAAGTTAAATTTGAACCGTTGATGAGTTTGTGATCATTTGTACATATCTACTCTCTAAAAAAAATAGAAACAAAAAGGTGAAATACGCATAAAATTATCAGGAATCGCCACATTCAGAAAAACATCCTCCGCAAACAGTCAAGAAGAGAGAGGGAGAAAGCATGGTTAATAAAATTATCAGTTTCAAAAAAGACACCACTAACAATAAACAAAATTGAGAACCCGAGGGGTACCGCCTTGGAACGGTCAGTGGCAGATCAAATTGCCACTGGGGGTTTAAACCAGGTTCTAGGGTGCACCAACCTCACACTTGCCCCAACAGGTTCTCAAATCACAAAACAAGTACAAGTTGTCTTGGTGAAACAACTCCAACCCACTTATCGGCTCAACAATGTTGCATGCAAAATCACACAAACATATAAAACATAAGAAGCTAATAGCATTGTAAAGCCAAAGGGCGGGTTCTCAATTATCTTACCGAGACCAGAGCTCCTGGAGTAAAATCAGCAAGAACACGATGACAGGGATAAAAGAAACAAATCTAGCTTCTAGGTTCTTTTAAGAAAAGATTTCCCCATAAACCCTCATTAACTCTTAAACCCCTGCCACCGTCGTGCAACCAAAGAGGTAAGCATAATGATCAACTGTAGAAGGGTTAATCACCAGGCCTGCAGAGAGCTGTAGAATATCATGTTGGTAACCTTTCTTTTTAAATTTACAGATGGTTTTTACGAATAACCGGGAGAAATTAACATTGCCTTTTATCTTCTTAAGTTTATAAATTAAATCTTCATAAAAAAAACTGGCTGTGAAATACCTTGTTGCAATAGTGATTTTAAACTGCACCTGTATTTATGAATTAGATCTGGGTATCGGCGATAAAACTTGCAAAAGGTTTTCCTTAATTTGTGAGACCGACAACCTTGTTTTAAAAGCTTTTCTGTAATGCAAAGATTACGTTCATTGAAAGCATTAACATTGTTGCAAGCTCTTCAAAAGCGAACAAGCTGTGAGATATAAACCCCGTAAGATGTTGCACGGGGAACATCGCCGTCTAAAAACGGAAAATTTAGTATATTAAAATGAAAATCATCTCTTTTATCATATATTTTAGTGGTGACGTATCCATTTTCAATGGACAGATTAATATCGAGAAAGTTTGCTTGCTTTTCTGAAATGTTTGCTTTATTAAGTTGTAGTTATTTAGGATAAATCGTATTAACCAGAAAAATGGCTATAATCTATATTTAATAAATCATCAAGGTACCTCAAGGTGTTGTTAAAAGCTGTAATAATATCATCTTGATGTTTAGTAGAAAGAGATAACAAAAAGTCTCTTTCATTACAGTATAAAAACAGATCAGCAACAAGGGGTGCACAATTAGTACCCATTGGGATGCCTATTACTTGTTTATAATTAGAGGTTCCGAATCTAACATAAATATTATCCAGTAAGAAAGTTAGCGGCTCTAAAAGGTCTTGACAAGTCCATAAAGTATAACCATCTGTAAAAAATGCCCTATGTTCATAACAAGCGATGAAGGTTTTATTTTCTCTAGCAAACGTTTTTAACAAGAGAGGAATAAAAATACAGAGAAGACTTTGATAAAAACGACAGCGGCAGAACAGTTTTACTGTTTGGATGTACATAGAATTTATAGATGTTTTAGATCTACCTATTCTTCTTTACTATTCTTACTTTTCTAAACGTATGTAAAATAAAGATACATTATTAACATTGTAACTTACTAATATACTTGCATTAATATATATTACATTGACCTGTACACGTGTACATGAAGAGAAATAGAATGAAATTGGTGCAAATCAACATATGGCAAATTAAAGTTTAAAGTGTTACAAAACATGAGGACATGTAACGTATAATAATCTTTATGTAACAATGTTGATTTTTAATGGAAATTTCTCGAAAAGTGCAAACGTTTAATTTGTGTTACGTGTATTAGAAAATTCAGGTTTGTAACAAAAGTTCAGTGTTTATGTAATTAAGACCAATGCCATGCGCTATTCGTACCTGAACAAAAGCGAACTTTCACTGAAAATACGGTCCTCTGTAAGGGAACCTGTGATAATTGGAATGTTTAGAACAATACAAGTGAACGGTGCATTGATCATTACAAACCTTCAGAAATGTGAAGTAATTGACACCGTATTATTTCTGTTTTATCGACGTCATCTTTGAAATTTAAATCCCTTGTAGCTATTAACCCTACAAACTTAAGGACACACTATCTTGGTTTAATTAATTAAAAAACAATTTACTGAACCAACATTTACAGACAATGGCTTTGAATGGTAAAAATACAAGATAACATTGGTTAAAGTTATAATTCGATTTTCTCGTAAGAGTTTATGAAGACCAATTCGGTGGATATTATGTCAATCGTAAAGCAACAAACGTTTAAAAATGGATACTTATTTTTTCATAGTGTTTCTTTTCATAAGCGTTGCCAAAGGTAAGTTTAATTATGTAATATTTCTTTTTGCAATGTAAAAAACGGTAAAAACATTATTTGGCCTAACTGACAACAAGTTAAAAACATGTAAAAAAACAACCAGATGTTTAATCAAGGAATCATTAGGTATAATGGAATAGTTCATATCTTGGAATTATTATTTCTTTTTGAGTACCATCCAATATGTAACACTCAATCACAAGTAAGTTTTGATTGCCCATAAATATTTTTCTGTGGGAGACAAAGAGTAACCATAATGTAAACACTATGACTATGGTTTACAGACAATTCAGTCTCATGATTCCATGCAATCAGGTCCCAATGTATAAGACTGAGAATGGAAACAAGTCTAAAATCTCAAGCATCTGATTGGCCGAAATGGCGATGGGTCAACATTTCAGCCAATCAGATGCTTGAGATTTGAGACTGGTTTCCAAACTCAGTTTTACAACCTTCATCCCAGACTATGTATAGCAGGTCGCTCCTCTGAATACTGAAATGTCAAAACAGATAATATCAACGGTAGAGTCTAGACACAACGACCCAGTTGTTAACGTAACCTTTATAGAAATCATTAAAGGTTTATAAAGGTTATAAAATTAATTAATTAGTTAATTAATTAACTAGACATTATTAGTCCTATCAAAAAGCACCTGCCGCGTTCATTAACAAGACGGTCTGCTTAAAAGCAGTGCCAATAACTATATCGCCTTCAGCCTTGGGGAAATACAACTGCCCTCGGACAAATAACAGGGCCGATATTAAATCACTTATTTATTAACATATACACTTACAGTAGTAATAATCCCATAAATCAAGGAACATAATATATATTTGTGCATGATGTTTCTCTAACATGATACCTTTTTGTTACAATCTTTAAACAGTCAGATGCCAGTGCGATGGTACTGGACCGTTGGTTCTATCAGCTACAAGTTCTCCGCAATACTTCACATCACCGAACTATCCAGCCAATTACCCACCGTAAGTAAATTAACACAACAGAATCAATGGCGATTTTACCATGACTGTAGGGCGAACATGCGTTTACATGACAAAAAAGAAACAAATATATTATAAATGAATAAGATGTGCAATCAAACATTTATTTCGCCATGGCTGGTGTTTGCAAAAAAGCCGGGCTATTGCTTGCCTATATGCAGGTCAAGCAGATACAAGATTATGATGAGAGGGCCCAGAGGCGTAAAAGGGTTTGCTTTCGGCCATGGCTGGACGAAGGCAAACGGTTGCAGCATTGTTACTTTCATCATTCCTGAGTAATATGCAAACGAACAGTGCAGTGTGAGCGCGGTCAAAGCGCAATGCACGCGAGAGCGAAGAATTCGCCAATTAGACCTCCACATGAACGCAACAGAACGCAATAGCAGCTTCCTAGCAATGCTATGGTTGCAGCGACGACGCTGTTTTTATATCCCCATATTCATGTAAAATATGTTGTTTTTTTTTCTTTTGATCTCACAAAGATTTGGAAAATAAAACAACACCGGGCCAACGCAGCGGAAACGTGGTGTAGTGTGACACGGGCTCAAAATAATGTAACATCACTGAACTACACAGCAAATATTGAGTTAAACTTTATATTTCAAACTGTTTACAACCAGATGTAACAGATTGCTTGTTACTATCCTCTCTGCTTGCAATAAACCGAATATCACCAATGCCCGGAATGTCCTATTTTTTTGTTTGTCTTTTACTTTGACCTAATCATTTAAAAGACGATGTCTGTGTTAAGTTTTTAAATAAAAGACAATGACTACATAAATATTTTATACTGAATCAGATAATCAGCCATACAATCTTAAAAGGGTTCATTTTAAAATAATAGTAATTTTATTTTTATTTAGCAATAAACCATGTGTCGTAGAATATGGAATGCCTTTTCCCTAATTATTATTAAGGCATTTGCATCATTCGTCATTGCACTGTCGTCTATAAAAAGAAGAAAAAAATAACAATCTCTCTAATGGTCAAATGCCGTTCAATAAAACTTAACCCATAAAAATGCTTATAATGAATCTTTCACATACGTTAAGAAAGTTAGAACAGAAAAGAGCTGAAGAAACCCAAAACAACAATTCAAAGATAACATGGTTAATATTTTATTGACAACAATATGTATGGTCGTTTGTCTAACATTTGTATACAATATAAAATATTTGTAAATGTGTGTTTGACTGTTATTTCCTTGCCGCGTAAATAAAATGATGACAAACAATGCTGATTTCCCTCTTCGTGATTGAAAGTTCAATAAAGGACCTAATATATGGAATATTTGGTTGTTGAACTGCATTTTCTCGTTAGGGAGACTTTTATATATATATATATATATATATATATATATATATATATATATATATATATATATATATATATATATATATATATATATATATATATATATATATATATATTTATCGACAGTCCAAAGACGACTGCCATAGCACATTTGACAGTGCATTGTACTATTGTTTGTGCATAGGTTTCTGCTACATTTAATAGAAAAAGATAACTATTCGACTGTAACTAAACTGTAATATCACCTTTTACAAACGAAATAAGTACGTAATAAGCTGACATGGTTTATTCAGAACATCAATTAATGTTTAGGAATGCAGACTGTGAGTGGCTGGTAGTGGCTCCAAGCGAGGACGACAGGATCATTATCAACGTGGAGGACTATGATTCGGAGAGTGTAACGGTTGATTACATGGACGTCTACGATGGAGGTAGGTGAAGTGTAACGATTGATTACATGGACGTCTACGATTGAGGTAGCTAAAGTGTAACGGTTTTATTACATGGACGTCTACGATGGATGTAGGTGAAGTGTAACGGTTGATTACATGGACGCCTTCGATGGAGTTAGGTGAAGTGTAACGGTTGATTACATGGACGTCCACGATGGAGGTAGGTCAAGTGTAACGGTTGATTACATGGACGTCTACGATGGAGATAGGTGAAGTGTAACGGTTGATTACATGGACGTCTACGATGGAGGTAGGTGAAGTGTAACGGTTGATTACATGGACGCCTTCGATGGAGTTAGGTGAAGTGTAACGGTTGATTACATGGACGTCCACGATGGAGGTAGGTGAAGTGTAACGATTGATTACATGGACGTCTACGATGGAGGTAGGTGAAGTGTAACGGTTGATTACATGGACGTCTACGATGGAGGTAGGTGAAGTGTAACGGTTGATTTCATGGAAGTCTTCGATGGAGGTAGGTGAAGTGTAACGGTTGATTACATGGACGTCTACGATGGAGGTAGATGAAGTGTAACGGTTGATTACTTGGACGTCTACGATGGAGTAAGGTGAAGTGTAACGGTTGATTAGATGGAAGTATACGTTGGAGGTAGGTGAAGTGTAACGATTGATTACATGGACGTCCACGATGGAGGTAGGTGAAGTGTAACGGTTGATTACATGGACGTCTACAATGGAGGTAGATGAAGTGTAACGGTTGATTACTTGGACGTCTACGATGGAGTAAGGTGAAGTGTAACGGTTGATTAGATGGAAGTATACGTTGGAGGTAGGTGAAGTGTAACGATTGATTACATGGACGTCCACGATGGAGGTAGGTGAAGTGTAACGATTGATTACATGGACGTCTACGATGGAGGTAGGTGAAGTGTAACGGTTGATTACATGGACGTCTACGATGGATGTAGGTGAAGTGTAACGGTTGATTACATGGACGTCTACGATGGAGGTAGGTGAAGTGTAACGATTGATTACATGGACGTCTACGATGGAGTAGGTGAAGTGTAACGGTTGATTACATGGACGTCTACGATGGAGGTAGGTGAAGTGTAACGGTTGATTACATGGACGTCTACGATGGAGGTAGGTCAAGTGTAACGGTTGATTTCATGGAAGTCTTCGATGGAGGTAGGTGAAGTGTAACGGTTGATTACATGGACGTCTACGATGGAGGTAGGTGAAGTGTAACGGTTGATTACATGGACGTCTACGATGGAGTAAGGTGAAGTGTAACGGTTGATTACATGGAAGTATACGTTGGAGGTAGGTGAAGTGTAACGGTTGATTACATGGACGTTCACGATGGAGGTAGGTGAAGTGAAACGGTTGATTAAATGGACATCCACGATGGAAGTAGGTGAAGTGTAAAAGTTGATTACATGGGAGTCTACGATGGAATTAGGTAAAGTGTAACGGTTGATTACATTAACGTCCACGATGGAGGTAGGTGAAGTGAAACGGTTAATTAAAAGAACATCCACGATGGAAGTAGATGACGTGTAACGGTTGATTACATGGACGTCTACGATGGAGTTAGGTAAAGTGTAAAGGTTGATTACACGGACGTCTACGATGGAGGTAGGTGAAGTGTAACGGTTGATTACATGGACGTCCAAGATGGAGCTATGTGAAGTGAAACGGTTGATTTAATGGGCATCCACGATGGAAGTAGGTGAAGTGTATCGGTTGATTACATGGACGTCCACGATGGAGGTAGATGAAGTGTAACGGTTGATTACATGGACGTCCACGATGGAGGTATGTGAAGTGTAACGGTTGATTACATGGACGTCCTCGATGGAGTTAGGTGAAGTGGAACGGTTGATTACATGGACGTCTACGATGGAGTTAGGTGAAGTGTAACGGTTGATTACTGTATAGCGCTTTATATTGGCGGTGTCAAATATTGGCGTTTTTTGAAGTGTTTTATATTGGCGGGGTTAAATATTGGCGGTGACGACTCAGACCGCCAAAATAAAACCCTTGAAATAAAATGGCGGGTCAAACATTGCCGGGGTAAAATATTGGCGGTGACGACCCAGATCGCCAAAATAAAACCCTTGATAAAAAATGGCGGGTCTAAAATTGCCGTTAACACCGACCGTAAAACCCTTGAAGAAAACTAATAGTAAAAAAAATATTCTAATTTCATAATATTTAATGTAAATAATTGAGACCTGATACGGATATTTCACTTTTTTGATATTGCGAAAGTAATTTCTTGTCCCAGTGTTAAACATTTACATAATACCAATGCTGCAAAACCTGTTAAGAATCAATCGTTTCGGCCTTATTCTCAAATGTGATGTTCAACGGTTTTATGTCGCGAATGTTACGTGGGCGATGTTTAACTACACAATAGTATTATAGAAGTACCTGTAAAATGTAAACGTATGTTTTTAAAGTAAGTGATTTGCTTTGAGAATCTACTAAGTTCCCTTGTGATAAACTGGGATCAAACTGGTGTAAATATGGTCCCGTGCGGATATTGGACAACGGAAGAGAAAGGTAAACGTCGGTGTTATTCTATTGTTAAATTTTAAGTGTGAAAACATTATCGCAGCTAGCTACCTAATACAGTTCTCGATTGCTTTGTTTGATATTCTAATTATATTTCCGTTGTTGACGCATTATAATTTTACCTACTTGTTCAATTTAATATTATTATTTCTTATTAATTTAATTTATTTTAAAGCGGGTTTCTATGAGATATTGAAAAAAACTCGCCTTAATTTACTACATGTATAAAAGACATAACTTTATGAGGCTTCTTTTTCAGGTTCAAAACAAGTGCGGTTAAAAGGAATAGACGATAAGCGACACATGATACTCCTGGCTATTTCTAAGTCCGGGAGTGTTCTCCCACCCCAAGTTCTTTACGCCGGTGTCACCGACCATTGCCATGCAAAGTTCGCATTTTGTGAATACTATTAATGTATTTCCTGTCATAACTTGAATATTTCATTTTCTTTTGTAAAAGGAATAAAGTAAAATATATAACACATTCATGTACCATTGCTTCGTGTTGTTTTAGTTTTTATTCAGTTTTCAAAGAATATACATAGTTAAGAAACATGCAACGATCTTTCTTCATCAAGGGAGAAAACTGCGACAATATATTCACTAGTGTACCATAGTTATCTACCTTCTGGATATCAAATTGGCGGTGTTTTAAATTGACGGGGATTTTTATTGGCGGTGTTTAATATTGGCGCAACTGACCCTGACCGCCAATATCGCCAATATTAAACCCCCGCCAATATTAGTACTTATACAGTACATGGACGTCTACGATGGAGTGAGGTGAAGTGTAACGGTTGATTACATGGACGTCTACGATGGAGTAAGGTGAAGTGTAACGGTTGATTACATTGACGCCTTCGATGGAGTTAGGTAAAGTGTAACGGTTGATTAAATGGACGTCCACGATGGAGGTAGGTTAAGTGTAACGGTTGATTACATGGACGTCCACGATGGAGGTAGGTTAAGTGTAACGGTTGATTACATGGACGTCTACGATGGAGTTAGGTGAAGTGTAACAGTTGATTACATGGAAGCCTACAATGGAGGTATGTGAAGTGTAACGGTTGATTAAATGGACGTCTACGATGGAGGTATGTGAAGTGTAACGGTTGATTACATGGACGTCTACGATGGAGTTAGGTGAAGTGTAACGGTTGATTACATGGACGTCTACGATGGAGTTAGGTGAAGTGTAACGGTTGATTACATGGACGCCTTCGATGGAGTTAGGTGAAGTGTAACGGTTGATTTCATGGACGCCTTCGATGGAGTTAGGTGAAGTGTAACGGTTGATTTCATGGACGCCTTCGATGGAGTTAGGTGAAGTGTAACGGTTGATTACATGGACGTCCACGATGGAGGTAGGTTAAGTGTAACGGTTGATTACATGGACGTCTACGATGGAGTTAGGTGAAGTGTAACGGTTGATTACATGGACGTCTACGATGGAGTTAGGTTAAGTGTAACGATTGATTACATGGACGTCTACGATGGAGTTAGGTGAAGTGTAACGGTTGATTACATGGACGTCTACGATGGAGTTAGGTGAAGTGTAACAGTTGATTACATGGAAGCCTACAATGGAGGTATGTGAAGTGTAACGGTTGATTAAATGGACGTCTACGATGGAGGTATGTGAAGTGTAACGGTTGATTACATGGACGTCTACGATGGAGTTAGGTGAAGTGTAACGGTTGATTACATGGACGCCTTCGATGGAGTTAGGTGAAGTGTAACGGTTGATTTCATGGACGTCCTCGATTGAGGTAGGTTAAGTGTAACGGTTGATTACATGGACGTCTACGGTGGAGTTAGGTGAAGTGTAACGGTTGATAACATGGACGTCCACGATGGAGGTAGATGAAGTGGAACGGTTGATTAAATGAACGTCCACGATGGAGGTATGTGAAGTGTAACGGTTGATAACATGGACGTCCTCGATGGAATTAGGTGAAGTGTAACGGTTGATTACATGGACGTCTACGATGGAGGTAGGTGAAGTGTAACGGTTGATTACATGGACGTCTACGATGGAGTTAGGTGAAGTGTAACGGTTGATTACATGGACGTCTACGATGGAGTTAGGTGAAGTGTAACGGTTGATTACATGGACGTCTACGATGGAGGTTAGGTGAAGTGTAACGGTTGATTACATGGACGTCTACGATGGAGTTAGGTGAAGTGTAACGGTTGATTACATGGACGTCTACGATGGAGGTATGTGAAGTGTAACGGTTGATTACATGGACGTCTACGATGGAGTTAGGTGAAGTGTAACGGTTGATTACATGGACGTCTACGATGGAGGTAGGTGAAGTGTAACGGTTGATTACATGGACGTCTACGATGGAGTTAGGTGAAGTGTAACGGTTGATTACATGGACGTCTACGATGGAGTTAGGTGAAGTGTAACGGTTGATTACATGGACGTCTACGATGGAGTTAGGTGAAGTGTAACGGTTGATTACATGGACGTCTACGATGGAATTAGGTGAAGTGTAACGGTTGATATCATGGACGTCTTCGATGGAGATAGGTGTTCTACGACATCAAAAGTCAAAGCAATTTAAGCGCTTTCAGTTGTTACCACGTCCCGGAACAGATGATATGTGTTGCAGACTGAGCTATTTTCAAGCTTGAGCAAATTTAACCGTCCCAGTGTTTACACAAAACAAAACGTCGCTCAGTATTTCGATTTAATATTTTAAAACAGTATTTGTCTTCTGGATGTGGCGATTACTGATATTCCTATTTCAAGTTTTTGGAAAATGGATCAGTAATTCTTATGATAACGAATAAGAAACCGTTAAATGACTGCCTTTTTTGCAAAAATCGCTAAATAACCTGTGTCTGAGATGTCACGTAATTTGAATTATCAGTTTTAACATATTGTCTGTTGAAATAGGTGTATTTCAAATGCTGAGCTTATTTTTATTTTCAGCGAACTCTTCCGCTACTCGTATCGTCAGAATGGGTGTACAAAACAGAAAGGCATTCAATGCGTTTGTCAGCAATACAAGCTCCTTGTATTTCACATTTGTCTCGGATTACATGACACAGTACACGGGGTTTAACATTCTTTATTTTACCAATGATACAGGTAAAACTGATTACAGATAAGTAGACAGCCACGTTATACTAATATAACAAAATAAATGATTTTCTGGCCAACAGAGGCAAACTTAATATATTTCCAGTGATCAATACTCATCAAGAAAACATGGAAATATTAAATTTGTAAATCAATTTGCTGATGTCATGCCAATCAGGAACAAGGATTGTAGCAATCTATATAATGTACTACTCAAAGTTTGCTAAGCAACAATAATAGTTTGTACATATCTTCTGGTGTATGTCCGTTATTAGTTTCATTTCTTTTATTTCGTTTTATTCGCCTGATTAATGCCTGGATAAACAATACAGACAAATGTTTTAACAATTGTAATGTGTATTCAGGGTTTATTTTTAATTCAAATGGACTTTGGAGGTATGAAAAACAATGGTTGCCAACTATCGCTGTCTGCATCAAATCAATGTCTTATGTCATTCGCATTTTCCATTAATTCAGTCATAAACATTCAGTTTTCAAATTGAGTATCTACAAATGTGGGGTACATAAAATTTGAAACTGCGGAAATATAGGTTACCTCGTTTGCACAATTGTCATTCGTGGTTATGTGTACATGGGGGGACCTTCTCAATGCATCGCTAAACGATTTCCAATGTAATTGCATTTAATGTAGCCTTCACAATGATATTGTGGTTACCTTTTTGCTTAGTATATGATATGAATAGTAAATAATAAGTAGAATATGCCTTTATACAAATTGTGCAACGGAGGCGGTTTTAAAAAGCTGCGCTTTGCTAACTAAAAATAAGGATAGAAGCCTGATGTCACGGAAATGAAATAGTTTTTAACGATCAACTTCAGTTTTTTTCTTTGGGCATATTGTGAAAGGTAATTTAATAAGCTGGGCTGAAATCAGACAGAAATGAGGGGCTTCTATCACCATTTAAGGTATTCGGGCTAAATTATATCTACAATGATATAATATATATTTATTATTATAATAAACGACTCCATACGTGATTTCGATAAATAATTCTTAATAATAATAAAACATTTGAACGAATGGTTATGATGAATTATTAGCAATATAATACTTTAGTCAAAATTTACTTCTTTTTTGCAGCAAATCAGCCAGCGTGCGGCGAAACTCTATTTGTCACATCCCAAGAAAAAGTGCTAATGTCGCCCAATCTTCCAAACAATTACAGCGCGTAAGTATATTGATCATGACATACTTAATATTAAAACATCTTTAACGAACAAAATTGTTTTTTCCTTGGTTCAAGAAATATCTTCACACTCCAAAACATATGCTCAACGACCGAGAGAGCAAATAGAAAAGTGAAGGAGCTGTTTTAATATTTTTAAGCATTTCTGAACAACTTTAGTTTATTTTAAATAAAACGGGTTGTTTTGCAAAAATTGGGAAATGAGTATTTTTGTGTTTTTATGCAGAAAACTCATTCACTATTGGAATAATTCGCGGCCTATCTTAAAAAAAACTACTTATGACATTTCCTTGATTTTAAAGCTTTTATTAAAGAATGTATTACTTTTTTACACAAATTAATAAAGAGTTCAGTAAATCAATCATAATTTTATGATTGCATTTATCAATGAACTTTTTAATTTTATACAACAATGTTACTATTACATGGACAAACGTATTAACATAAACAATACAAGTAGTTTTACATGTTTGGTTAGATGTCTAAATGAATAACGTTTACATTTTAGATCGGATGCGTGTAACTGGACATTTTCTTCGGACACGGGAATATTGTTCCAGATAAAATTTCTTGACATGGGGGCATGCCTGACTGACCATTTGAGATTCTATGACGGTAAAATAAAATAATGACAATCATCATATTTCTATCTTTATCTGTATCGGTATAAGAATGACGCCGTGACCACCAATGGCCTTGTACGTCAGGGGTGTGCTTTGTGGTTAGTCGCGAACTGGGAGAGCTGACTTGAAGCTCTCAACTGTCCGGGAACATTCGGTGTTTTCTTCTAGGGAGTTCCCTATTGTGAATTTTCTTAAAACCTTTAAAATGAATATATTTGTAAGTGTTAACCTGGCACTCATTACATTTCGTACAGCATTATAAGTTGATGATATTTACAGTTATTAAGGGCTTACTGCACTCCTCCCCAGCACGTTCATCGATAAAAAGTTGTCAGTATCACATTACTCATGTGGACGTTTAAAATGATGTTGTGTGTTATTTAGTTTTTGTGAATATATGTTAATGGAAGTTTAGGGAATTTTTAGATCTCGCAATTTTTCTTTACTGTTTTAATGTGTCTTACTATATGCAAAATAAAGATACATTAATTTAATAACACTCATTTGTGCAAACTTTCATTGAACGGCATTATGCAGTTATTGAGATTTTGAGTGTAGTAAGCCCTTAATAGAATGTAAACACTGGTATAGTTGGCATTACTTTTGTAAACACTGGTATAGTTGGCATTACTTTTATTTGACACGGGCTCGATTCCCACTTTCATTACTTTCATCGATGCGATTGTGTAACGTCTTAGGGAACCATAAACAACATGACTAAAAGCAAGCCCTACTGTTGTTAGTTTGGTACATGTAACCTCTATCAGTATTTAGATATGTTAAATCTATTTTTTAATTGTGTATTTTTTCTTCGATTTCAGGAAATTCGACAGCAGATAAACAACTAGCGACGAAGTGTTCCACTGCATTAACTTACACCTTCACTGATATAGAAACTTCCGTATTTTCTGGTCTTGTAAAATGGACAGTGAGCAACCAGACGGCAAAGTACTATGGTTTTATGTTAATATACAGAACAAATGTTGGTAAGTTATATGTACGATATCAGCCTTATTTATATAAAATGTTAAAACATATTGTTCGTATTAACATCACTTTAAATGTGATATTACGAAGATATTTACGAACAAGTCTCAAGTTCGACAAGGTGATAAAATAATAGTGAAATTAAAGCAATTGGTAAAATGTACTGAGAATACTAAAATGTTGATAAAATAAAGTACGATAATAACACCAATCTTGGCTTTGTTTTATTTCATAATAAGCATTATCGGCTATAGACGATAATGCCATTTATAGAAGGAATAAATTAATATTGATGCTTTTACAAAGGGACGTAAATCATGATGAATGATTTAGTAATTACATTTGGAGTTATCTTTTGATGACGTATTCTTTGACGTCATCAGCACATGTAAGCTAGGAACGAAAATGGCAGTCAAAATTTTATTGACTAAAATAGAATAGAATAGAATAGATTTTATTTCCAATCAAGGGTCATATACATGACATATTAATCACAATATAAATATGTACATGAGCAATAGCATCAAACTAAGGATATTAACATAACAAAAGCTTGATTCGAATTGGTTTAAACACAATTAACACAGGATATGCATAACTAACTAAGAAAAATTTATTACCAACCCATGGTCTAACATACTACAGACTGAGCATTACAGGGTAGTCTAACAATCCTATTTATTTATACATGTATAAAAGTTATCCTCCCCTAGTTAATACAGTTGTTAACAAGATTTTTCTAGGAGATCTGTTCTTTTGTTATACATATTGTATAAAAATGAAGCAAAACTATTGACCACAACACAATCTTCTGAGGACATAAGCCATACAAATTTCTGAACACTAGTTAAAGTTTCAAAGTTACTATTTAAATATTTTATTTTATCAAAAAAGCGGTTTCTTTCTGCTTCAAATCTATGGCAACACATTGAAAAATGGGGTTCGTCTTCAACTAAGTTAAAAGAACATAAATTACAGAACCTTAGATCTACTGGAATTTTCTTATATCTTCCCGTTTCAATATTCAGTTTATGAGCACTGATTCGAAATTTTGTAAAAAAGGTTCTAATGTTACTATCTCCCAAAATGTTGAAATACGATTCTCTACAAAATCGTTGTTATTCACATTTGCAGTGGCCCAAATCTCACTACCATAAAGAAGAATCGGTTTTATAGTGTGGTCAAATAGATGAATAATAGAATCAACCTTATGATGCAACTGACCAAAAATCTTACTTATTTTGAAGCTAGCTTTTAAAGCTCTATTATACAAATCCTGCTGACAATAACTGAAAGTTCCAGATGATGAAAATATTATACCAAGATACTTGTAAGTTGTTACATGCTCAATCTCAACACCTTTATAAAGATACTTATCTTTCGACAATCTACCACTTTTAAAAAATGTAATAACTTTAGTTTTGTTGATGTTAACTGTCAATCCATTATATTCACAATACAAAGATAACTTATTAATACAATTCTGCAAACCACTTGGAGTTGTTGACAATAATAACAAGTCATCTGCATACAATAAACAACTAAATTTAACATCATTCAAGCTAACCTGATCATCCGAGCTATTAAATATAGAAGGGAGATCACTAATAAACAATTTAAACAAATTTGGACTGAGGTTACCTCCCTGTCGTACAACGATATTAGGGCAAAAAGTTTGGGTGAGCTTCTTTTCTACTTTGATATGCATCAAATTATCTTTATACATGCTTTTGATAATATTATAAAACGGGCCACTAATTCCAATAGAACAAAGCTTATACAGTAGTACAGAATGTATAACCGAATCGAACGCTTTGGCGAAATCTACAAAGAGGGCATACAATTTAGCTCCTTGACTAAAAAATTTATCTATTAAAGCACGTACAACAAACATATGGTCGGAAGTTCTAGATTTTGGCTGAAAGCCAATTTGTACATCGTTGATAACTCCAGTTAAAATATATCCAGTTACATCAGCGAAATGTCTCAAGAATGCGAGGAAATGAGTAAGGAAATGAAAAAGCACTGACACTTTTAGCAGTTTTGGTCGAAAAAAAAGCTGCGATCGACAGAAAAATCCAACGAATTACGGGTGGATCACAAACGATGCTCAAGTGCCGGTCAAAGCGTTGGGAACTCCACGCCTAGAACCTCGACATCGGATGTGCAGTGGATCGGAAGGACTATGGATCGGAATAAAGCCACACGGGCCACTGCCGAATTTCTCTTTAATGTATGCAGTGCCGGTCGCACAGAAAACGTTGATGCAATCCTCGCCAAGCTTTGGAATTTCGGCGCAGCTAGCCATTTTCAGTTGACCGTGCTTGGGGCACAGCTGTTATTTTTACATCGTCACATGAAGTTGCAGTCGCTAGCCTTCGGTGTCCTGCAAGTGCTGGTCTCCCTTGCAGACAGAGGCCACTCAGAATCTACATGAAGTTCCAAGGGGTCCCACATATCAGGTGAGAAAGGTCCTTTAATATTTATATTATTTTAGATCTATTATTAAATTCTTTGAGACAATAGTGTTCTGGTTGAGGCTTTTGCCTTCAAAAATCAGGGTTCCGGGGTTCGAATCCATCCTGACCTAGGGAAAAACTTATGTAAATTTAGATCAAACACTTGTTTTAAAATGTGAAGTTCAAAATTAAAAGACGCAGATAGTCATTTTCAACCTACTAACTAGATATACACGTTAATTTTCAAAAGTCAAGAAAATCGAAAATAAAGGCAGGCCTACATGGACATATGCATTTATAAATTATGTGCTGATTTACATAAAAAACACCAGGGTAGGGCCTCGAAAATCTCAGTGATATTCAATTCCGTCTGCGCATGGCTAATGAGCCTTCAATGTCGTGGTCAAATAACGGCCATTTAGAGATAAATCGCAGTCTATTGTTACTGCAAGCCTTGCAAAATCTGAATGTCCATCTTATTGTTATAACTTTAATTATAAAGATGGCTCTGTTTTGAAACCCTTGTGTATGTACGCTCATGCATTCATCCATCCATATTTTTGCAAAGCGGCACACCCAGTCAAGTCGTCTCTGGATCAGGGGAAATAATTTTTCCTCAATCACGCACCAAATTTTTGTAAGCGGTTCTCTCCCTTAAATATTAGCATATTAAATGTTCCGGCAACCGCAGGCAAAATTATATCATGGTTTTGTTAAACGCCAAGTTAAGGCGATGCATTAAGAAGGTACTTTGATCAGTACCCTAAATAAACAAAATTCTGAAAAAAAAACAACAAAAAAAACAAAACATTGTTTTGAAAACGGGTTTCCTCCAGCATACTCTAGGTCAAGTGCACCGATTAAATGTAAGATTTGAAAACTGTTAAAGGTCATGAATCTATTGTTAGTTAAAACTCTGGAGGTTGAGGCGGAAAATATGTTAGGACTGTTTGTAAAAAAAAACAAAAACACAAAAAAGCCTTAAAGTCTCATCTATTGGTCTAGCGCCAAAACGCACAGGCGTTTTCACATTAATTACACAAACGCAATACATTTAATTTGTTGAGGGCGTGTGTTCTTTGTTTGCAGGTACATTTATTCTTGATTGGACAAATAATATGTGGTCTTTATCAACAGGTCGTCTTTATTTACAGGTGGTCGTAAGCTTAGGTTCGACTAGTGTAAATGTTTTAATTTATTCAGAATCGACAAAGGTTCAATACTCAGATTTTGATGATGCGGTACATATTCAGGTGTTATCCCATTCACCCATGAGATATTGATTTATTAGGCATTCAGCTAGGTGGCCTATATTTCTTTGATAAGTGCATCTCAATGAACATTTCTTCAGTTCAAGTTGCTCAATTTTCAAAACGTTTCCTAATTTCTTGAGTTGGATATTGCAATCATAACTGTAAGAAAAAAGACTGGTCAATTTTTGGATGATTTCATTTCACAGGGCATTTATACGGCAATAGTTCAAGATGAATGTTTTTGCCTTTTGGATGAGTTCCCTGCTGAGCCTTAATTGTGTCTGGAATAAATCTTAGTTAAGTGAGATTTGAATTCCATAGGATAAAATAAATTACGTGTACTTTAAGGTAGATTAAAAAACAACAACAACAACAAAAAAACATCAACCTCGAATAAATTTTGTGTACTTTAGGGTAGATAAAAACAACAACAACAACAAAACATATCAACATCGAAATGAGTAGGCTGTTTCTCACTCGATATAACGATGTTTTGTTATGTTAGAATACGAATGGTTGACTAACAGCGACCTTCAGTTTTTAATGAGAGTGCAGGTTACTTCTACTTTGGCTGTGTATACTTTGAGGGACCTTGGTCCTTCCTGCAGTGGCTGCAGATATGGTGCACAGCGAGATTCTGTCAAAATAACAGAAAGGTACCAATTGCATTGGCATGTTATGAGTAGAAGGAAAGGTTTTGCCAACTAAAATATGTTTGTAATAGAGAAATCATGGCTTTGTATATATAATTATCTTGAAATCCGGAGCGAGTTATAATCCTTATAACCCTTTCATCCATCGGTATTTGTCATTGTAGTTTAGTTTTCATATTAAGGCTGTACATGTTCCAGGTGTTAATAATAATTTGATGCAATGAGAAACTTTTCTTCAATTGACCCTAGATGCGGATGCACGGCTAGTTCCGCAGGCATTTCGGACATATTTGAAGACGAAGTAAATAACCCGTTAAAAAGCACCCCTTTTTAACAATAAGATAAAGGGCATAAAGATACAATATATAATGCCATAGACATATGATTGTTAGTGCGACACTTAGTGACTTATTCAAATTATGAGGCACATCGCTTTAAACAATATATATTTATATTAAATGATATGTTTAGACAATATTAACTATCGTTTTATTTGATTTTATTTGATTTGAATGAATGATTGATCAATACTTGATTCTTTTAGTTTCAATTTTTGTCGTTTGTTCAATTGGTACTTACGGCCTTGGACTTGTGGATTACAAGTCAATATTGATTGAATTGATTGATCGATAATTGATTGAATTTAGTTTATTTATTTATTTATTTTTGTCGTCTGTACAATTTGGTACTTACGACGGACTTGTTGATAACAAGTCATTATTGATTGATTTGATATTTGGTTTGATTTGATTTAATTTGATATTATTTGATTTTATAAATAATGTTTGGAATCACCAACAGTTTCATTTTTTGTCGTTTGTACAATTGGTACTTACGGCCTTGGACTTGTGGATTACAAGTCAATATTGATTGAGTTGAATTGAGTTGAATTGATTGATAATTGATTGATTTTAGTTTATTTTATTTTCTCGTTTGTACAATTGGTACTTACGATCTTAGACTTGATTGCAAGTCAATATTGATTGATTTGATTTGATATTTCATTGATTGTATGATGATTGATTAATTTAAGTTTAAATCTTTGTCGTTTGTAAAAATTTCTACTTACGAAGTTTGACTTGCTGATTACGAGTTAGTATTGATTGACTGATTGATTGATTGATGATTAATTGATTTAAGTTTAATTCTGTGGTATGTACAGTTGGTACTTACGGCTTTGGAATTGTAAATTACAAGTCAATATTGATGGATTGATTATTTAGGTGATTGATTGACTGATAACTGTTGTGATTGACATCTGATGGATAAATGATTTGGGTTTGGGTATAAGGCCAAACACTCGGATTCTTGTGGTCTGTTTTTACCCGACGGGGTACATTTGTCGCTCGTCGAAATGACATATTTTTGTTAACAATTCAATCTGCTCTGGAATCATTTCAGACGAGCCCGAGTTTTATACATGTACTCGACCGTATAAATTGTTATTAGGCCTGGCAGTATTGAAAGTTTATTTAAATTCATTTAATCCATGAAAATTGGATTGATTAACATTTGATTGATTATTTATTTTATTGATAATTGATTTTATTGACGTTTGATTGGTATTTGATTTAATTGACATTTAATCGATAATTGATTTGATTGATAATTGATTTGAATGACATTTGTTTGATGATAATTGATTATTGATTTGATCGATTATTGATTTGATTGATTAATTATTGGATTAATATTTGATTAATTATTGGATTATCATTTGATTAACTTAACATTGAACTTTGATCAAACTTGAACATTGATGATTATTGTCGACTGCCAGGCCATATTAAGCCAAATATTAAACAGTTCTACATGGTTACTATGTTGTTGAATTTATTTCCGAGATAATAAGCATTATCGGCTATAGATGATAATGCCATTTAAATAGAAGGAATAAATTAATATTGATGCTTTAACAAAGGGATGTAAATCATGATGAATGATTTAGTAATTACATTTGGAGTTATCTTTTGATGACGTATTCTTTGACGTCATCAGCACATTTAAGCTAGGAACGAAAATGGCACCCACCCACCCACCCTTAAATTCATTTTTTGAGTGAACGTGGCTGCTCTCCTTTTTTCTGTATTTTTTCAGATTGACAAAATCAGCGTCTCCTGTATCAAGCCAATCTAGTTTCTCCGGTTCCAGTTTTGTGTTACGATCCCCATCATGTCAGGCGGTCGACATCACACCACGTCAGACAGTCGGCAGAATATTTGATGCTTTGCATAAGAGACTTTTTGTCGTGTTCGTGAAAAATGTGACAATTCACAAAATCAGCGACACCCGTATCAAGCCAATCTGGTTTCTCCGGTTCTTGATGTGTGTTAAGACCCCCATCACGACAGGCGGTCAACACCACACCACGTCAGGCAGTCGGCAGAATGTTATATGCTATGCATAATAGACTTTTTCGTCATGCTAATGAAAAATTGACAATTCATAAAATCAGCGATACCCGTATCAAGCCAATCTGGTTTCTCCGGTTCTTGATGTGTGTTTAGAACCCCATCACGACAGGCGGTCAACACCACACCACGTCAGGCAGTCGACAGAATATTTGATGCTGTGCATAATAGACTTTGAGAATATGAACTTTAAATTTGAACTTATCTTCAGTGATAAATTACAATTTGTTTGTGCACTTATTTCCATATATACTGTTTGGAATCTCCAACAGATATAAGATGAATTCCTTCCCGTTTGTACAATTGGTCCCTACGACATTGACATGTTGATTACAAGTCAATATTGATGAATGCAGAAAATTTTTGACATTTAATCCATGAAAATTGGATTGATTGACATTTGATTGATTATTTATTTTATTGATAATTGATTTTATTGACGTTTGATTGGTATTTGATTTAATTGACATTTAATCGATAATTGATTTGATTGATAATTGATTTGAATGACATTTGTTTGATGATAATTGATTATTGATTTGAACGATTATTGATTTGATTGATTAATTATTGGATTAACATTTGATTAATTATTGGATTATCATTTGATTAACTTAACATTGAACTTTGATCAAACTTGAACATTGATGATTATTGTCGACTGCAAGGCCATATTATGCCAAATATTAAACAGTTCTACATGGTTACTATGTTGTTGAATTTATTTCCGAGATAATACGATGATATTCCCAATCCTGATTTTGTTTTTTAGTTCATGTTACGATGATATTACCAATCCAGATTTCGTTTTAGTTCATGTTAAGACGATATTACCAAATCTAAATATTGTTTTAGTTCATGTTACGATGATATTACCAAACCAGATTTCGTTTTAGTTCATGTTAAGACGATATTACCAAATCTAAATATTGTTTTAGTTCATGTTACGATGATATTACCAATCCAGATTTCGTTTTAGTTCATGTTAAGACGATATTACCAAATCTAAATTTTGTTTTAGTTCATGTTAGTACGATGATATTACCAATCTAGATTTTGTTTTAGTTCATGGTACGATGAACCACTACTGTTTTTATTTTAGTTCATGTTACAATGATCGATCAAGAAAATTTTCGATTATTCGTTAAAAAGTTGAATAAGTTGACACTTTATTACAATTGCATTATTTCTTTCAGTAACCACGACAACAACAGATCCTCCTACAACGACTCCGGCTCCCACGACAACTGTTGTGCCGGATATATTTGATAACTGTTCCTCATCCGGAGTATACATTAATGCAAGTATTGCGCCAAACTTTGACTACATATATTCACCTGACTACAACAGTGGATCTTATCCAAGGTGAGATATGGTTTTCCCCGACAACTATGGTAATTAAACACGGTTACCACCGAGGACTATATAGTTTTCGGTTGGAAGTAGAGATTTCGACGATATCCGTAGTTACGAACCGAGAACTATAATTACAGACGAGAAGTTTGGTTATCGGCCGAAACATGTGGTTTTCTCTCTCTCTCTCTCTCTCTCTCTCCCTCTCTCTCTCTCTCTCCCTCTCTCTCTCTCTCTCTTCCACTCTTCTTTTTCGCTGCGCGGGGAGGCTGTGTTTTGTGAGTGTGGCGATTCGTGATACATGCTCTCTCATTCTCTCTCTCTCTCTCTCTCTCTCTCTCTCTCTCTCTCTCTCTCTCTCTCTCTCTCTCTCTCTCTCTCTCTCTCTCTTCCAATCTTCTTTTTCGCTGCGTGGGGAGGCTGTGTTATATGTGAGTGTGGCGATTCCTGATATGATATGCATATATTACTTTTTCACCGATATCTATGGTTATCGGCCAGTAACACTGGTAATTCTTAATAACTATGGTTTTCGGACCGATATTGATTGTTATTGATCCATAACTTAAGATATCGAATTAATTGTGCAAACCGCTTGCCACAAGTGGCTATTATCAAATGTGATATTTATGTTGTTCTAAACTGTAACAGTGGCTAATATACAAGCTTGGTTTTATCATTTTCTGTCTTAAATAGGGGCTATTATCTATGTTTTATTCCCTGAAAAACAATGGCGGTTATCGAAAATTAGATTGATTAATAGATTGATTGATTGATTGATTGATTGATTGATTGATTGATTGATTGATTACATCTTGGTCTGAACAAAATAAGGATCAAAGTATACCGCATTAAAGTGCGCAAGTTAATCGATCTATTCTAACGGAAGCATTTGAATGTACCTCAAAGGGTGTCAAAGAATTATATCATTTTGTTTCAGCAAGAAATATTGCAGATGGTACATCAGTGCTCCGGAGAACTACTCGGTGGAGGCCTACTTTGACAACTCTACTTTCGCGTTAGAATACAACAGCTACTGCTCATACGACTACATAGTTTTCTATGATGGTAAGAGAAGATAAATTCTTTGCACATTAAATTTTATTAGGGAACTATTTTATTAGGGAACTAAATTAAGTCAAATGAAGAAATTGGGGGTGATTTGTGTTTTTATCTAATGATATGCAGTAAAACAGACCAAGAACAAGAGATCTAGTCACGTCTCTGGCTGTGAACATCTCATTGGTTTTGACAATATACACATCACCGTTATAACCCGGACATAGATCTGGCTTCAATGTGTGGACGAATTCAATACAATTTACATCAATATATTGCGGAATAAGATTACGGTGCATAACTCTGTCTGGTTGATCAGTAGTATACTTATGAAAGCAGTTTTTCTGTCATCTTCCAAATGCAAACTGCGATCCTAAAAACAACCAAAAGAATCTTTCTAGCCAAAAGAGGCTATGAAATATTTTAAGAAAAGCGTAAAACTTTACGATTAAAAAATATAGATCTCTATGCGATATTCAGTGTTTATAAAATATCGAAATAAGCTAATGAAGGGAAGTAACCGCGGATAGGTGTTTGCCAAACTTCAACACAAAGATCTCCGTTTGGCGCTGATTAACCAATGCATAAGAACATGAAGAAAGCCATGTAATGCAACGTCAGGCGAGCCAATGCAACCATTAACTACACACAGACACCTGTTTTAATGTCCTTTTCTGGCCAGTATGTCAATCGAGCTATATAGGCCTAACAGAGCTCTAGTGCCAAGTATGGTCAGTTTCAGCTAATAAACGGGCGATCTATATCACGAGATGCACCTACAATCACCCAAAACTAAAAATATCCCCGTTTTTGAAGCAAACATATGTATTTAAAATATGCATTTGGTTCACTTTATAATTAATCATTCTGTTCGTGTCCAAGGAAACACGACAAGTGCACTGATGAACAAGTTCTGTGGATTCCAGCGACCAACCACCGTCTATCGCAGCAGCAGCACTGATATGCTGATCATTTTCTCCTCGGATTATGCACTGCAATATAGCGGGTTCAAGATTCGGATAAGAGCCGTTGACAACAGTAAGAACGTCTGTGATTAAAATTATATAGCGGATCCTGAGGGGTTCAGTAGGCTTAATGCTCAAATCCTCCGTATTGTATTAAAGATCATAAAAATATTTGGTATTTGCCAGTTACTTGGTGTGTCAATTAGTCGTATCAGCAACAACAACAACAAACGATTTGTTCATTTAATATTGATGTTGATGATAATAGACGGATCTGATAAAGTTGAAAAAAGAACAGGGTCCGTCTCAAACTCACCGTTAGTAAATATCTCAATTGCTCCACAAAGAAAATCAAAGGGTTAAAGAAGATATTTTAATTAATTATTAATTTTAATATTAATTTTATTGTATTACAAATAAATACTACCTATATATTTCGTTATAAGGGAACATAAGCCGCATATTGAAAATCATATATTGGACGTTCTATGTTCATCGTCATATAAAACGATTGTTTGGGATGGATTAAAATGTGTACTGTTTATTTATGTCGTTAGTTGGTGGTACTCAACATAATATTATAGCTTGGCGGCGTAGGCAGTATTATGCATTTCCACAGTGAAGTACTGCTTATGAACATGCTCAACACAAGCCTGCGACATTTACATAGATCGTCATCCTTGGCCTCTAACGAAGATTTGTATCTATTGTAATTTCAGCATATCCGGGTTGCAAGGCCGATTTCACAGCATATTCAGTGACCTACAATAAGGAAGCCGCCTACATTGCTAATGGCGATACCTATATTAATACTATCTCTACTCCCAACTATGGGTTGAGCGTTTACACAAAGTAAGATATAAAAAATATTAGATAACTTGTAATGTTTGATCACAATTTGCGTTAGACCTACAAACAAACTAAAATTGCAATGTCTATATGTCAAACAGCAATGGTTGCATTAGAATAGTGATGTGCCGATGATCGGAAGATATCGATTAATCATGTTAAGAGCTAGTTGATGCCGATAATCGATTTTGTTCTCTCTTTATCGATTGAAACCGATGTTTACCATTGACAATAAAGTAGTGCACAATTAGGCATATCCGCATTATATGTTCTTTCATCCATTGGTGCATATACGTATGTGTGAATACGAAATACACTCATCCAAATGGAAATATTGTACCAAGATCATAAAACTAAATATGGAGACCAGTCTCAATTCTCAAGCATCTGACTGGCTGAAATGACGACTGGTCTCTGATGAGAGATATCACACATACAAGTTGACAGTCACGCCTATGGACATTTATGAATGTGATGTAAATACGGAAATCTTTTCAATGGGTAATTCTCGTGTAAAGTACACTAGGATACAAAACTTGTAAAAATGTTTGCTGCCAAGTTATTGTTAACACTAATGGCGGTTCTTCTACATCATACCATGTTTTAACTGTAAATGGCACTAACTTGAACTAACCGCATTTTATTTATACTTTACTTATTTTAAAATCCTGCAGGAACCTGGAGTTGTACTGGTTGTTCACCAACTCTAACAACACATTATACCAAATGGTGCTTGAGTTAGTTCGGATTGACATAGAAAGATCTTACGGCTGCAGATATGATAGGCTTATTTTATATGATGGTAAGGATGAGAATCAACGAACATAAATATCATAGTACGGGATACCAGAGAGAACTTGCAATACTCTACATACAGCCAAATTCGACCTATATCTTGCAAATACGATCGCAAATGCATAAAAGTATATTACAGTTGTTTCTCAACCGGTGCTTTATAAGAATAATAATATACATATATACATAGATTATATGGCTACCAACAGGGTATTTTACAGTAGGCTTAATGCTCGGTGATCTAAATTTGATTACTTTGCTTACCTCTTTGGTTGCATGATGTTGTCAAAGTTTAAGAGATCATGATGGGTTTTTTTTAGAAATTTATTGAAAACAAAATGTAGATGCTTCTTGCCATCGTGTTTCCAGTTGTTCTGTTCTCAGATAGATCTTTGAGTACCTGTCAATTTGCGTGACATTTCTAGTAGTTTATTATATTAATATGTTGGTCTGCGTTCTCATGCAATATTGTCGAATTGGCTGGTTTGGAGTTAATTCACCAAGTCATTGCGCATATTTGTCCATATGAGAATCTGTGAGGGCAAATGCAAGGTTGTTACACCCCAGAAACTGGTTAAAACTCCAAATGGCAAAATGACTTACCACTGACCGTTCCAAGGCGGTAACCCTTAGGTTCACATTTGCGTTGATTGTTTGTGCTTTATATTATTTTCCTATATACATTTTGGTTGAGTGAAGGATATGTTTTCTGAATGTGCCTATTTCTGGTATACCTATTTCTCGTAAATGAGATATTGTAAATAATCGTCAGGGCCTTGTACAAGTGATCCAATCAAAGACAAGGTATGTGGTTACTGGGCTAAAAGCTGGTACTTAGACGGACCTGAATATCTTCTCCACTTCCGCAGTGATGGTTATATCAACAGATATGGATTCGAGCTGAAATATTATGCAGGTAACTATAGCGCTGACTTAAGGAACTTTAAAGCGTGCAGGATATCAGCATAAATAACATTAAAGAATCAAATATGTAACAAATCATAAGTTAGTCATGAAAATTATTATTAAAATTCTTTCGAAATATAGTAAAAATATCACTGACACATTTTTTTCCGTGCCGTATCCAGTATTTTTTCTATTCTTGTTCTGTAATGTACCTAGTATTTGTGGTAATCTTGTAACCTTGTAGACCTGTTACCTTTTCACTAGAGAGTACAACCGTGACAGCTCCACCGACGACAACGACAACCACGGACGGTCCCCCGGTACAAGTCGTCATAGACACAATAAAAGATATGATGACCAACTACACAGTAGATGTGCTGCCCAGCAAGAACCTGAGTCAGGCCATTAACGTTAAAATTGATTTCTATCTGGTCGGAATTAACGATTTGGACGAGGTATATAATAAATTAATCATAGTAGCTGATTTTTATCCTTTATTTAAATTATGGATTATTGTGTGTACGTGAAATTCTTTTTCAAATGTTATTTCCCATAATGGGAATCGAACCCGTACCGAACGGCGACTGCGCCTAGCCAATCTAATTACACTACCGATTGAGTTAGCCGGGACAACCCCGGAAAAAGGTTGAGCGGATAACCCTAAATACGTAATAATCGTTACATGACATAGGTAACCGATTATTTACTGATAACAGTACTGACTCTATGTACGGGGAGACTTTCTACTGACGGCACACTGAAATAAATCTAGCTGTATTTCGTTGTAAATTTGTAGCCAAACAGCAGTTTATTATGTGCATTTTCATGACAATTAAAACGACTGTATACTTCGATTTACTCAGATTCAAAGTCTATTTAATATAGCTTAAATTAAACCCTCGAGGCACGGCGTTACGGATTTTCTTCCGATCGATAAACACTAAAAGCGTTTATAAAAGAATGGCTTAGTTTTATTAGAATCTGTTTTAGAACCTTCTTGGCTATTTAGCTCTGAAACAACACCTTTATTGTTGTCATTAGGTTGAGCAAAAGATGACGTCAACAGGCCAATTCATGGTGACATGGCAAGACAGTTCTCTCTCCTGGGACCCATCCAAGCGACAGCGGGTGGTGCAGGTTCTCCTGCCACAGGACGACCTTTGGAAACCTGACATCGCTCTGATGAACGGGTTTACAAAAATAGAAGCAATGGGGGCTTCGTTTATGTTTATAGTTGTCGACTATAACGGGTCGTGTGTTTGGAACCCCTATCAGATAATGGAATCTGTATGTAAAGTGGACATGACATATTACCCGTATGACCGACAAACGTGTATATTGAATGTATGTATTTAATGTATCCACTCTAAACCTTGTAATTTTCAATTCGTGAAATGTAAGCTTTTATAAGTAAACCAGGGGATAAAGATTTCTACAAACTGCTTCTGGTTTTATTGCGGAAGCAATAAATTCAAGACTTTGTATTACTATATTTTTATCTTTTGTTGTCATTTTGACTGACTAATAATTTCAAGACTTGCTAAAGGAAAAACGAATGATCCGAAAACAAACAAAAGAAATATGTTTATCAAGAAAGAAAATATCAGGAAAAGCCATGTTGAAACGAAGCGCTCTCCACACAGAGCCAATTAATATCAGAACAATGAAAAAGTACACGTTTATTCTACGTCCAGCTAAATAAACAACTTTACAAGCAATAAACGAACAAAAGGGGCCATTGGGGTTACCGCTTTTGAACAGTCAAATGTGAAAATTTTCAATTTGAAAATATTTGCTTGTTTTAACATGTATATGATTTTTTTTATCTTCAGTTTGGGACCTGGTCATCGGATGACAGTGAGGTGCAAACAGACATAGGACCTCTTGGATTGCAGATACATCCAAACTTCCAGGAAAATTCGGAATGGCGATTAAAAGGCACTGAGACAAAGCAAGAGGATAAAAACAATCACAAAACTGTTAAATTTTTCTTGACTCTAGAACGAAATCCTAGCTTTGTGACATATTACATGACGATCCCGGTAGTCATGCTGGCTTACATGAATGTTTTTACTTTTGTGATACCCTCTGGCTCTGGTGAGAAATCTGGATATTGTATTACTATATTTCTTTCTTTTGTTGTCCTCTTGATAATTAACAGTGGTTCGTTGCCAGATAATTCAGATTCAATTTCGCTGTATGCGTCCTACGTTTTAACAATGACTCTTGTGAGCGGCGCTGCCTTGATAATATGTACGTTACAAATTAGAGCTACAACCTTCTCCGAACGTCGATATCCTATACCAAAATGTTTGATATCAATCATCAAATCAATTAAGTTGCTGCGATCCAAAACCATATGCCGAAAGAAAAGTGCGGTAACGAAAGTCAAAGATCAAGAGCATAAAAAAGAAGAAAAGAAAACAGAACGACTTGAACAGAAAAGTACAACACGAAACGGAAGCAAAAACCAAGTGAATGGTAGCAGTAAGCTGAGCTCTCGAAACCCTAGTAGTGGTTACGTAAGCGGTTCGGCCTCTTCCTCCAGAACAGTTGCAGTAACGTTTAAACCGATAAAGGAAAATAGCAATGTTAGATTTATAACGCCAAGACCGTCTAACGACAAAAATGAAGAGTTAACAACACAAGAATCAGGACGCGTAAGTAAACTAACGTCTAAGAATGATGGAGAAAATATTCTACAACGTCCAGAAAAAGCAGCAAACGATATGAACTCTAGCGATTGTACAGGAACGACATCTTTAACAGATCATGTTGTTGACAACAATCCAGCCGCTGCTGTTAATTTTAAAATGATCCGAACCTCGGCGAAGTCTGTGACTCGACAAACACTGCATGCGTCCTCGCTTGCAGACAAACCACAGCGACCAATATCCATGTCAGTCCAGAGACGTGGCAGGAACACTGTTTTACCAGACCCTAATACTGGAGGCTTATATGAATATGGTCGCTCTGTTGCAGGAAAGATACCCAATTCTCAAAGAGTTAACAAAAGTGGTTCTGGTCGAAGTCACCGTTCCTCGTTTAACATGAATACACGGCCATTTTCAGTCTCGGGTCAAAGACCTTTCGATGCGCAAGTGAATGGTATGAAAAATGCAAACAATAAATTACCTGTGAAAAGTAACGCTTTGGATGAAGACAATGAAAGTGATAAAAGTGAAGAACAATCTGAAAATAGCGTTTCGTGGAACGACCTAAATTCCTGCCTTGACTTTGTTTTCTTCGTTGGTTTTATGATCACCACAACATTTTTTTCACTTGGAATATTTCTTGTTATGATAGTAGCTTATTGAAAAACAATTTTTATCGTTGTAAACCACCTGATTGTGTATACAGACAATTTTTTGCATGAAAAGAGCAGATTTTGAATTTTATAAATATTATATTATTATATTTATAAATGTAAATGTATTCTGCGCATATCCATTGATTCCTGGAGTGGTAGAAAAGATATTGACATTTTATTGCGATCATTGGCGTTTTTAGAACGGACATTTGCTTTGAAATCGTGAAGTTCTGCATTTTATAAAAAATGCACTGTAATCTGCATAGTTAAAATCTTATACCGTTGCCCTTACACAATTTGAAATATTAGCACAGGCGGACTTTTTTTTTAATTCGTTAGGGCTTAGTGAGTAGAGTTGATGTTTAGTAATAGGCAGCTCCATGGAGCAGATAGGGAATTTATGGCCGATACAAGCAGCAGATAAATCGAGTACTGAAGATCGTCTCAAATTTCTCTTAACTGTATGTTGCGTCATTATACCCTCGCAAACAAAGTTTGGGAGGTATATAGGAGTCATCATCCGGTTGGTTGGTTGGTTGGTTGGTTGGTTGGTTGGTTGGTTGGTTGGTTGGTTGGTTGGTCTGTGGCACTTACTACGTCAACAGTTTTCAAGATATTGACTTGAAACTTTAAACATGCGTTTAGCATGAAGTGTGGATGTGCGTGACATATTTTTCGTGTGGATCAGTCCGTTATTTTTGTAGGGGACATGATTTAACAACATCGTGTTATGCAAACTTCTACAATTTTCAATATTTCGACTTGAAACTGAAATCATGTGTTCAGCATGAAGTGTCGATGTGGTAGACATATTTTTATTCTGGATTTACGCCATTATTTTTTGAAGGGGAACACTACTGAATATTTCATTTATTGTCAGGTAAAAAGATACAAACATTATTTCTGTATACTCTGACAAAGCAGTATTGCGGGAGTATTAATCACCTTCATTGAAAGCTCTAGTTAATAATTAAAAAATGTTGACAGACTGTGAGAGTATTGTACTTCAGTATGTCTTACATTTCATAACTGATATCGAAGTCAATGCTATAGATAGAGTTTTGGTAAGCTTTAGATGCCTTGGTCAACATACTTAATGGTTTTCACATTTGTCGCTGGTTTACTATTTTCAGCCTCGGTGTTATGTACAACTGAGTAGTTTTAAGTCATTTTTGTCTTAAAGCCCAGTGCCCAAGGTTATAAAACTGAGCATGGAAACCAGTCTCAAATTACTGAATTACGAGAGTTTTGACGTTATATCATATTTAGCCATCTGTTGTTCTTTTTAACGTAAATGAGAGAAAATCACGCAGTAATTTACAGACTATCAGCTTAAGCTTTAATTAGATAGTTTATTTCGTTATAAGCCATAATGGCACATGAACAAATATACATAGAATAGAAACAGTAAAACATGTGACATGGTAAGCAATTAAAGACAATCATGTATTACAAATTTCCAAACGTAAAACATATAAATAAACTCTGGTATAACCGTGGTCGCTTTTGGGACTGTTTTCCTTTCCATTGGAAGAATATTCACACTTATGTTTACTTGCATAAGAAATTGTGAACAAAATAGACACACGTCACAATAGTAATTTAATAAACCCGGACCATTTCATTTATTCTTATATAAGTCACCAAGAGATTTATTTACAAAACAGTATTCAATTTTAATATGACACCGAATAACTGAGCTGTAGATGGACCATCAGTCATTGAGGTTTTTCATAAATAGGCTCAATCAAACCGAGTCTGCAATATTTTCATATGTGTTTGGTTCGGTGGCTTTCAACGTTGCATTTTCATCTATTTTTATGAATACATGTAAGTATTTAAAGAATATACATAAGATGTGTTAAGTTCGTGTTAAGTGTAAGTATAAAATACAAGTATGTTAATTTTTCACTTTCAGTTTTCATTTTCACAAATTTTAATGTGAATTATAATAGATTGAACAGTTCAACGATTTATATTGCATTCGTTGTATATAACTTCTACACTTAACCGCATTTTCTAAGTATACACCTTCTTACTGGGCTCTAAACTTTTCTATAAAACATGCAATAAATACCAAGTGTTTTAATAGTAAACCATTTGTTTCAAAATGACCGACAACTGACTGCTCACAATCATTAACAGTACTTTCACCCACCGAATACAAATTCACATCAATGAATAAGGAGTATGACCACCAACAGCGCATATAACTGCAAGACACATTGATCTCATAGAGCTAATACAGATCTGAATGACTCCTTTTGGGGAATCTTAAGCCCATTCCTGAAGAAGCGCATTTCCAAGTTGGCGAAGAATGCATGGTTTGTCCCTCCTGTTTTGTACGCCTCTTTCAAGGTCAGATAGCAGACTTTCAATTGCACTGAGATCCGGAGTTCTAGCATACCATGGAAATATTCTGACGGTGTTCACCTCAAGAAAACATTTGGTGTTCGCCGAACGAAGATACGGTGCACCATCATGCATTAACTGCATGCACCTATGAACTTGAAGACGTGGAATGACAACCGGAACAAGGACTTGTCGCTGATATTCTTCAGAATTTAAGTTCCCTTGGACTAAATCTGCTGATGTCCTCTTGTGCATTGATACACCAGCCCACAGCATTATAGCTGATCCACCACGATAAAAAATCCGCTTCATCGCGATTTAACCGTTTACCGCTGAAGGTGGTCATATGCGTTATTAACTGATATTGTGGATTTGAATTATGTGGGTGTCGGTATTCTAAATGATTGTGAGCAGTCATTCGTCTGTCATTTTGAATTATGTTTTTCTAATAAATCAGTTCGTATGAACATGTTATATTGACTTTTTAGAGCAATAGCTCAATTATCAAGCCAGTAATGCCCCTGTACGAAGGTGTATACTTGGAAAAGTTGTTAAGTGTAATTGAATAGAAAAAATATTCGGCGTAAATCATATTCGCTACGGTCTTTTTTAATACAAATGTGCATCCAAGTTATCTTTTTTCAAATTGGCAAACAAAGTGCTAACAAAGCCAACATTACCTTATTTCTAATGTGTGACATATAAGCTTGAAAGTGGAACATGAGTTTTCTTAAAATTGCGGTCTCACACCTCCGAAGATACCATGTTAGGAAAATTCCTATTTCACTTTCAGGCTTATAAGATGCTATTTTGTCAGAAAATAACATACTGATCTATATAATACATGCGAAGATGTGCTCTAGGCGCTATAGTTGATTTTCTCGAATTCTGGCACGATGAAAACCGCCTATGACGGTATGAATATCCATTATAAGTTGTATTATGTTTAATGCAACAAAAGGTAAAAAGGATTGCTAGAAAAGTACACTCTAATTTGGATGTAATAAAACCTACGCACGTTCAAGAGATATTCTCCACATAAATTTAACTACTAATCACGTTCTTTTTTTTTCTTTAAGTACATGCAATAAACAGTGTGTCAACAGGGTATAAATGGATTAATTTTCAATCAAATTTAGCTTTTCTACAATATTGGAAAGTAACGATACCAATACATATTTAAAGTTTTTTATATAAATGTATCTAACTAGTTAATCATATTACGATCTATTAATTACCCAATCTGCCTAGAGCGCAGAAATAGACCATTGACAATTATGAATGTAGTAGCTACCGATTTTTTACTAATGGGACTATATTATCTATAGCATTTAAATGGGTTATTATACAAATTTCGTTGAGGCTACAAAATTGAGATGCACCAAATCCCAAACTTTTATTTAAAATAATGGTTTCTGTGGCAATTGTACCAAACACAGTGCTCTTTCCCAAAGCACTAAAAGGCAGCAAGTATCTGTAGAACTACAAGACAGCAAGTATCCGTATCTTGCATTACGTGCAAACACACATTCTTCTTTGATAAGCTTGTAGAAAATTACACATAGATATAAATGAAATATGCATATCAGGAACACATGAGGAATTGCCACACCCAGAAAACAAAGCCCCCGAGGCAGCCAAAATGAGAGGAAAAGACCATGAGTTTAAAAAAGATCAATTTCCAATAAGACGCCACAAACAATTTACGAGAAAGAGAACCTTTGAGGTAACCTCCTTGGAACGGCCATGTGGCAGAACAATTTGCCACTGAAGGTTTAACACAGGTTCTAGTGTGCACCAACATCACACTTGCCCCTACAGGTTTTCACACGAACAAACAAGTACAAGTTGTCTTGGTGAAATAACTTCATCCACAACAATGTGGCATTGCAAAAGAACACAAACATTTAAACACAAGAAGCTTATGGTATTGCATGGCAAAAGGGCGGGTACTCAATTATCTTACCGAGACCAGAGCACCTGGCGTCAAATCATCGAGAACAAGATAACAGGGGTAAAAAGCAAGTACCAGTATCTTGCGTAACGTGCAAAAAATCATTCTTCTCTGACTTTCTTGTGAAAAATTACTCAAAGAAAATAATGTGAATATCAGAAATTGCCACATCCAGAAAACACAACCTTCCAAAGAGACAAAAATTAGAGCGTGTGCTTATAAGAAGATCATTTTCATATAAGACAATACAAACAATGTACGAAAAGAGAACCTTTGAGGTTACCGCCTTGAAACGGTCAGTAACAAACAATTTGCCACTTGCGGTATAAACGAGGTTGCACGAACATCACACTTCCCTAACAGGGGTATGTGGTCTTAAGCAAGTTGTTGTTATTGTAAACTTGAAACAAAAATTCAGCGTTTAAGCAATATACACTGTTATCCTTGAACTTATTCGACGTCTGTAAAAAAAGAAGAAAAAACTGCTTTAAAGGTTTTCAATACAGAAGTCCTTACAAAATATACCACTCAAAAATTGCTAAGCACCAATAATTAATAATAATAATAATAAGAATAAGAATAAGAATAATAATAAGAATAAGAATAATAATGTACATATTTTCTGGTGTATACCAGTTAATTAGGTTTATTTCTTTAATTAATTTTATTAACCTGGTTAATAACTGAATAAACAATATAATATAATTAAAATAAGTATAATATAATATAATAATTATATAAGACACATGATGAGTGCAAATGTACCGTACAATTTGACAGTGGCGTGAAACTGGTTCTAGCCAGTCATGCTGACTATTTCAGGTCTACTGATACAGTAGTAACTGATCTGACATTTTAGCTATTACTTTTATCTACGCCGTCTATGCACTTGCATTATATACAGTAATTAACCTGAATAATCTCTTCCGTTTAATTAAGTTTTTACAATCAGACGATCTGAAATTATTGAACCACTAACACAGTTTTCTCGCCCCACGTAACAAATCTCATTGATAAGACCATAATCCAACTATGCTGTTAATGAATATGGCATCAATGATCCTTTCTCAAAAATAGTTCTTTCTGCAGGACACGAGTGATTGTGCTTTTCAAGATGGATTTTTTGATTATTCTGGTGATTTTTTATCTCAGATTGACAAGCGGTAAGCGTCACCTTTGTAACGCCGCATAGAAGCATCACCGCATAAACACATTTTTGTTCGTTTATGCGGAGATTTTCAACGCATAAACAGATCAAACGCGTTTATGCGGCGACGCTCAACGCATAAAGCAGAAATTTCTTATATGCGGCGCAACTGTGCTTTTTTGCCGCATAAAGAGGGTTAATTTAATCGTTTATTATAAAGCTTAAAACAGTTCTAATATTTGAAGATGCGATGATGATGACGTTGATGACGATGATATCCGTCTGTTTCGAAGTTTATAAAAATTGCAGTCTCCAGATATGCATTCTATTCATTTGTTTAGGAAGCTGTTCCCTGCTATTTTTATTCTTTCAGTAACGACATAATTATGGCCATTGATTAAGTTAATATTGAGATATTCTTTTCATTAATAAAAAATGAGATATCTTTTCATTTTTAAACATATATATTAATGGCATGCTAGTTGGCCGTGCCAGTAAATTTTGTTTTATTGTTAATTTTTTGCACACATCGCCCTTTGGCGATTTACATCTTGCTTATTCTACATAATGGTAACTACTGTCCCAAAATCGGCGTGGCAGGGTATTTCCTATGGATTTTTTCAAAGGCCCTGGCATTGGGGCAATGGTTACAAATCACATGTGCGTTAATTGGGACTTATTGCAACGGAATATTAAACAAGTTAAATTAACAAAAACAACATTTTTTACCACTGGACTTTTAAAATGATACAGGGTCGTCATGACCTTCTTGGTTCAAACCGCCATGTTGAAAGCGTTTTATCTGTTCCAACAAGGAAAGCGGGCAAATCTTTCATGTAAGTGTTCCGAAAAGGAAAGCGGCAAACATTAAATGTAGGATTTGGCGGTAAAATTTATCACGTGACACATAAAGAAACAAAAAGAGTCGGGTCATTTCTGGGAAGTCAGTATTTACCTCTCTAAAAGTCCAATAGCGATGATATTATATACATCTACCACTTTACAAGTATCTGTTTTAATTGTTCTATGCGTCAAAAGTGTGCCTTTTTGCCGCATAATAAAGTAGTTTTTATGCGTTGAAAATTACCGCATAAACGGACAAAATTTGTTTATGCGGCGATGCTCATGTGCGGTGTTACACACCTTTGTAAAGTTGGCCTTTATTAGTAAATTGATTATATACATGCTGGACGTTGATCAGAACACCAACTGAGTTTTATAATACTTCAAACCAATAGGTTAATTTTTTGCCTGAATAATTTTATTTCATACACTCTAACAACGAGATACATGTACATAAAATCAATTGATAACATATCAGTAACAGATACACATTAGTTGTCAATTTACATTTCAGTGGAAATCTCAACATATACATCCCCCACGTACCCCCCATACACTACCACGACAGATGGACCTTCTACGACGGTAGACCCTCCTATAATGTCTCCCATGTACCCCCCATACACTACCACGACAGATGCACCTTCTACGACGGTAGACCCTCCTATAATGTCTCCTCCATACACCTTCCCCACGTATCCTCCATACACTACCACGACAGATGCACCTTCTACGACGGTAGACCCTCCTATAATGTCTCCTCCATACACTTTCCCCACGTACCCCCCATACACTACCACGACAGATGCACCTTCTACGACGGTAGACCCTCCTATAATGTCTCCTCCATACACCTTCCCCACGTATCCCCCATCCACAACGATAGACGCTTCAACAACCACGACTGAGGCGCCAACAACCACAACAGATGCTCCAACAACCACGACTGACGCGCCAACAACGACAACAGATGCTCCAACAACCACGACTGACGCGCCAACAACCACAACAGATGCTCCAACAACCACGACTGACGCGCCAACAACCACAACAGATGCTCCAACAACCACGACTGACGCGCCAACAACCACAACAGATGCTCCAACAACCACGACTGACGCGCCAACAACCACAACAGATGCTCCATCAACCACGACTGACGCGCCAACAACCACAACAGATGCTCCAACAACCACGACTACAGACGCACCGACAACCACAACATCAGACCCATGCTCGTCATCCGGTTCGTACATTACCCCAAGCATTGGCACGACGTCTTTTGACTACATATATTCGCCAGGTTACAGCAGTGGCTCGTATCTAAGGTGAGACTTTATCGGCTATCACTAACAACAGAACTTTAATCTCAATAGTAGAACTGGGTTGAAGGTTATAAAACTGAGCATGGAAACCAGTCTCAAATCTCAAGCAACTGATTGGCTGAAATGGCGACTGGTCGCCATTTCAGCCAATCAGATGCTTGAGATTTGAGACTGATTTCCAAACTCAGTTTTATAACCTTGGGCACTGGGATTGGAAGCCGTGACCTTCAATGTTTAATTGGTGTTGAAAGTAAACAATATCATATTTGCTATAAATTAACCAGTTCTACAACATAATAATTATAGTTCACTGAAACAAAATGGTCAACAAAGAACATTTCCTATTAATTCTAATTAATTTACTCTAACGAGTTAGTAAAACGATACAGTGACATCACTAATGAAAGCATTAATTTGTGTCGTGAAATTGTATGATGTTCATCGCTACGCTTTGCTACTAAGTTTGATAATTTATGGTCAAGTATTTTCAAAGATGGTGGTGCGATTGTAAATATTATAAGACGTACTGGCGAACATTGTGACTGATCTGGTCAATATTTCCTATTCCATCATTTGTTAAAAACGGAAATATATTTAAAAATATTTCGACGTAATAAGTATTGAACTAGTTAAAATCATTTTAAAATCATTTTAAAATCTTCATGATTTTTTTCTGAATAATTTAATATTTAAAGTTTCGAAGTGATAACTCCAGTGGTTCGGCGGAGTGATAATCACACAATATGATGCCGACGTGTTCTTAAACTACTAACGGCTATATTAGATGTCATAAAATCTGATTTTATAATTTGAAATAGCATGATGTAGTTAGTACCAGCGTTGGGGTCTCTATAGCTCATGTAGCGTGAGGGATATTTATTTTGACTTAAGAGTTTGAATGTCACTGGCGGCAGTGTTTGATGCCGTGTGCTGTGATGCCTTGGTTATTGAAAAAAAATGAAAAAATGATCAAACTTCGGGCTGTTATCACTTAAATAATTGGAGAGCAATAGTAATGATAATGACACAAATAGCAACTGCTTTTTTGACTTAGCTTTGTTAAATCATATATGTCAAACAAACAAAGAGAAAATGGTGACCTAACTTGCTTCTATTTGGTTTATCTGAACGGTCGATTTTAAGCTTTTAAAAATCTTTGACTCGTCTCTTGGTCCATGTTTATGAAGTTCAACGTAAAAATAATTATTCACGTCTGTTTTCCGCTCTGCAACATATTTATTTACCTCACTTGATGATTTCAACCCATGAAGAATGTGGATTTGGGATTATTTATACATTTATCGACTTTTCTTGAATTCATGATATATACTTGCAGCAACTTGTACTGCACGTGGCACATAAGTGCGCCGGTGGATTACTCTGTTGAAGCCGTCTTCGACAACTCTGCCTTCGGATTAGAAAGCAATACCTACTGCACATATGACTTTGTTGCTATCTATGATGGTGAGATAGTTCATCCTGTATTATAACTAATGTGATTAATGGATACAAAAATGTGAAATATGCATACAAGCTAAAGAAATCGTCCGTGTAGGACAACTTTAATATAGTTGTATACTCGCCGTGATTAGAAAGTTACCACCCTAATAATTTCTAGCAGCTTAAACTTATTGATATAATTTGAAAAACTTTATTAATATAAATATAAGTTTTACTAAAGACAAAATTTAACAAATACTAATTTACACTACAGTTCTGGTGTTGCCGCTCTCAGGACTTTATCCAGCTTTCTGCACATTTCACATTTTCAAACTTTTACCAAGTAAAAAATAGATTCTTTCTTACCAGAAATCATTGGAAAAATTCACTTTTTAGTTTGACTGTCTAACTTTTGTAAGCAAAAGACAAATATAACATACCACTAACAGTTGTCGATTATCTTAAAGTGTAAAATAAACATTTTACCAGGACCAAAGATCATAAAACTGAGGTTGGAGACCAGCCTCGAATCTCAAACATCTGATTGGCTGAAGTATCGACTGGTCGCCATTTCAGCCAATCAAATGCCCGAGATTTGAGACTGGTCTCATGATTTAGTTTAATAATCTTGGGCCAAGGAAACTGTTATTGATGTTTAAGGTAACTCTACGAGTTCACTGATCAACAAGTTCTGTGGATTTGACAGACCTTCTACCACCTTTCGTAGCAGCAACACGGATATGTTGATAGTATTTGTTTCCGATTATGCTACTCAGTTCCAAGGATTTGTGCTTGTTATCAAGGCAGTAACAAATAGTAAGAAAACTTTCGTACTTTGAATATGTAAGTATTTATATATAAATTACTTTATAAGTTTACGGATGGTATTAAAATTGTATGAATTAGGAAAACGCATAATCTTATTAAAATCATCGCCTGAAACTAAATTATAGGGAAAATATCTCGAAAAAAGGTATAATTAACAATTATAGGTAAATTGTTTTGCCATTTACCGTTCCAAGGCGGTACCACTCGGGTCCTCTTTTTTTGTAGGATGTAGCCATTCCTGATATGCATATTTCACCCTTTTTTATATGGTATTAAACCTCGCTATGGATAATAAGTCCGCTTGATCGAGGTATAATTTACACAATAGAATGTATACCTTTAAATGCATACGGCAGTTTCCGTTGCCCTTCAAAGTCTTCCCTTTTCTGATCACAAGGTGGAGGTTGGGGTTAATACAAATATTTTTTCACCAATGTACATCACACAAACGCCCGCGGATTGATTTAAATTTAGAGATTGTTGAAGTTTTAACTTGAATAAAGACAACAGGCTAACTACCTTACATGATCATTTTATAATTACTTTCGACTTCGTTGGGGTTGGGATAAAACAATTACGAATTAATCTAATTCCCCCGACCGCCACCCGGCCTACTCTCAGCCTGTTTAAACACTTACTTAGTACGAATTGTTCTTAAACTTTAATAATGTCATTTTGCTTTTTTCTTAAACATTTTATAATAAACGAAAAATATCTTAATAAAAGAAGAAGGAACCGACGGATAGGCATGACTAGGATTATTTAAAACAATAACTCATGTGAATATGTTCTATATTTCATGATACGAATCTTTGTATTACATAGATATCTCGTGACCTTACCCCTTTAACATTACAATGTTTATTCACTCTCACTGATTATAAACAACAGAAAAAAATACCAACTGCTTAAAGCACATTAGTCGTAATATCAAATTACGCGACCATACAAGATAGCAAAATATACTCAAAAGAAAAAGTTTAGTCAGTATTTTCGTTTTCGCCCTTAATCTACAATATTGCAAATATTGAAAATATGTGTTGTACTCATTCTTCTTATCACATACACGATGATTTGTTTACGAAAACCTTACTCATTAGACCGTGCCTGTGTAAATTCAAAATGCTCGAGATAAACGTGCCGATAAAAAACCGACATGGATATTTTCGCAAATTCCTTTTGACATTAAAAGTGTATTGTCCACAGTAAAAGCCGGGGTAAAACTTCTGGTAGCTAGCCTTGGTCGCCGTCCTGGCCTATCTATTCATGACAGAAATATCGCTTTGAGATTTCTAGAAGCTTGTTTACATGCTGCGGATGTAGCAGGTCGTTTTTGGTTGCCACAAGCGAACATTATATTGTATGCAAGCGCGATTCTGACTAACTGGCAGCGACAACCACCTGCGTCGTCCAGGGAGGACGTTGAAAACAACGTCGCGCGAAGATCGCTACTTAATGACGTCAACACGACGTAAGCGCTTCACACCTGCTCAAACGCTTGTATTCTTCTAACAGCACGTCAACGCGTTGCACATTTGAATTGGGTAGGACAGAGCAGTCGCTGGATAGATAGCGATGGAACAGGACCTTTTAACCGCTTAGTCCAAATTTAATCTCAAAGAAGCTAATGGAATTGTTTGATTGTGTTTAGCGACGCCGAGAAGAAAGGTTTCATCCTGCTAAGGTCTTCGAAAATGACCGTTACGGTGTTGGGGGCGTTATGATCTGGGGTGGTATTTCTTATAATGGCAAGAAAAAACTCAAAACAATACGGAATATCTTAAATGCCGCCCATTATTGTGCAGATATCATAATCCCTGTCATTGTTCGTTACATAGTGAAAGGAAATGCTTACGTTCTACAGCAGTATAATGCTCGCTGCCACACGGCACGTCATAAACGGAACGTTCTTCTTGTAAACAACATAAAAATACACGAAAGACAATTAAAATCACCTGATCTCTCCCCGATTCAACACATGTGCGACTATCTTGGAAGAAAGATAACAACATAAATGATTTGAAACGGTTATTGCATAAGGAATTGGCCCAAACCCCTATACACATCATTTGAACACTCGTAAACAGCATACGATGGCGTTTTCTGGCTATTATTCAAGCTAGAGGTGGTCATACAAAACATTGAGTGTAATGTAAATTTTGTTTTTGACCCCTGTCTTAAATGTTAATCAAATTGAATGGCTTTGTATAACTGTGTTCAGTAAATATTGTTGAAATTCAATGGGTATTAATTGATATGCGTGGTGAATGATGCTTTTGTCTTCAATTTTAATGTTTCACAATTTTATAGTATCAAGTATTCCTACTGACTAAACTTTTTCTTCTCAGCATAATTAGTTATAGCCATATCATAATAACGCACGATAAGTCAAATCAGATTTCCATAGTACAGCCAAAAATACTTGCTTTAAACCGGCTACAAAGCATTAATTTTTTATATTGTTATATGGCCATCAACAAAAAAATGTTCGACCAATCTTTAAATGAGCTTAAACCAAATCATTCACCGTTAAGCTTTACTTCGAATTTTGGATTTTGCAAGTCCTTAAGATGCTTACTCAACTGCTTACTCAGCATATGGCGATGATCATGGAGTCGTAAACATTTACATAAAAGCGGCGTATGTTCCCCAGATAAAAGAATGAGTTTGCCCTAAATGAGAAAACTACGGGCTGAACTTAACAGGCGAGTATCTTGACAGAGGGTCTGAAATAAATCCTGCGTATCACAGTGAACGCCTGAGGCAAAATTTAAAAAAGCAGAAAGTATTAAAGTGGTTTTAGGATACCGCTTCCTGTGATTGATAACACTTGAAAAAGTAAACGCACCTTTATCTTTGTTAACCTGAAGTTCGTTTTATTAATTCAATTTTCCGTTAAACATTAAAATGATTATACAATATACACGATACTTATTGTTTAATGACAAAAATTCATCTCAATACAAATCATAAATTCAAAAGCATGAGCTACAGCATTATGTTAAGCAAAATAATTTTTTATAAATGACTATGCACGTATTCTAGTGGTAATTTCAATCCTTCAAGTCTCTTAAATTTGTAAATCTTTAAGAATAATTATGTAAATGGAATACAATTTTAGTTAATTTTTGTGGCGTTTATTTTGGAATTGATCATTGTATAAAGTTTATACTATAAACCTTGCTTTCTTTTTATCTCTACTTTTCGGCTGTTTAGGGATCACTCTTTCATAACTATGACTTCGATATTGATTAGAACTATTGTCATTGTCGGTAAAAGTATACCATTATTTGTGCGATGCCTTTGTGCCACGTTATGCCTGACGAACCTTTTACGTTCATTTTATCATTTTGATGAAATACGATGTTACGTATATTTCTTTTTTGATGGTATGTTGAGAGTTAGCTAAACCTAAGGTCAAATTTGAGACAACGCCTGTTGTTATTCTTAACCCTTACACTGTACGATATTTTGGTGCCGTGACCGGGAGAATCATATAATCATCAAATAGTATATGGTTAGAAAAAACACACTGTAACTTACACAGTGTAACATAAAAAGGTGAAATATGCATATCAGGAATCGCCACATTCAGAAAAAACAGCCTCCCCACACAGTCAAGAAGAAGAGAGGGGGAGAGAGCATGGTTAATAAAATAATCAGTTTCAAAAAAGACACCACTAACAATAAACAAAAATGAGAACCCGAGGGGTTACCGCCTTGGAACGGTCAGTGGCAAATCAAATTGCCACTGGGGGTATAAACCAGGTTCTAGGGTGCACCAACCTCACACTTGCCCCAACAGGTTCTCATATCACAAAACAAGCACAAGTTGTCTTGGTGAAAAGACTCCAACCCACTTGTTTGTTTCGTTGTAATTCATGCGTTATATTTGTTTTCTGTTATATTTATTATTTATTCGACAGAGCTTTATAGTATAACTCTGTGTGGCTGTTAAAAAATGTGGAGGAGTATGTTCAGTTTAACATCGAATAAAATTGAGCACGACTTGCTGAGTATTAAGGCGCTGATCTGGTTGTTTATTAGTCATTCTCCGTTTCATACGAACGCAAATCTGGATGGGAAAAGTCCCCATGCGCTTGCACCTTGGTCGATTCACCGACCTTTCTTAGCTATGATTCTGAGTACTCGAACCAATTTTAAAATTTTACCGACTTTGTACGAAATACCAGCAAATATAGTAAGGAATGCGAAGCGAAACTGCCGCGCTGTGGCTGGAAGCAGTGTACAGAATTTTTAACATAGTTTTAAAATGAAGGAATTATAAGAGCACATTGTAAATCTGACCCGTAAGGCAACAGCGCCTATCTACATAACGTCCTTCACTCTACCGATTGAGCTAGCCGGTTGAAATAGGTGAAAAGGGCAAGCACCATTTCGATAAAAGTTTAGACTACACACACAGATACTTTAATCTAGATTTCTGGACGTTCTCAATAACCCTTAAAGTATAATAGTATTAATTTTGAAATTTGATACAAAAATAGAAACGACACTCATTCATTAATATTAAGAACTTTAACAAATAAATGCTTCAAGCAGTTCCATGTTGCCAAGTTAATCAGAATACATTATACAGCAACAAAAACAACAACAATAAAAATAATAATAATCCACATCAAAACAAATAACTGTTTTCAGCGTATCCCGGTTGCAAGTCAAGTTACACCGAATACGCCGCACAATATAATGCTGCTGCAGCCTACGTCTCTACCCCAACGTTTGGCTCGAGCAAGTACTCAATGTAAGTACAAAGTATGATGTTTACTTATGTAGATATTCAGTTGCACTCAACATCATGTTAGGTGAATAAGACTGTAAAAATATTTCTCATTACTGTACATGAACATGCTTAATTATCACGAGACCGCATCATTTCATTTTTTTTGTGTTCGTTGACGTTCAGTTATTTCACCAAGACAACATGTACCTGTTTGTTCATATGAGAACCTGTAGGGGCAAGTGGGAGGTTGGTGCATCCGAGAACCTAGTTTAAACCCCCACTGTCGAATTATTTTGCCCCCGACCGTTCCATTGCTGGAACACCAAAGGTTCTCATTTTTGTTAATTGTTTGTGATTTCTTACTTGCTATTGATCTTTTTCTAAACTCAAGCCTCATTTCCTCTTGACATTTTGGCTGCGTATGGAGGCTTTGTTTCCAGTCGTTGCAATTCCTGATATGCATATTGTACTTTCTTCAAAGATCGAACTTTGTTGTTTTTGCAAACAATAATTATGCACATTAAACTGAAAAAAAAAACAATTGTGTTCGATAAATCTCACAGCTTGTTCGCTTTTCAAGAGCTTGCAACGATGTGAATGATTTCAATGAACGTAATATTTGCATTATAGAAAAACTATTAAAACAAGGTTATCGGTATCACAAATTAAGGAAAACCTTTTGCAAGTTTTATCGCCGATACTCAGATCTAATTCATAAATAAAGGTGCAGTTTAAAATCACTATTGCAACAAGGTATTTCACGGCCAGTTTTTTATGGAGATTTAATATATAAACTGAAGAAGGTAAAAGGCAATGTTAATTTCTCCCGGTTATTCGTAAAAACCATCTGTAAATTTAAAAAGAAAGGTTACTAACATGATATTTTACAGCGCTCTGCAGGCCTGGTGGTTAACCCATCTACAGTTGATCATTATGCTTACCTCTTTGGTTGCACGACGGTGGCAGGGGTTTAAGAGTTTATGAAGGTTTATGGGGAAATCTTTTCTTAAAAGAACCTAGAAGCTCGATTTGTTTCTTTTATCCCTGTCATCGTGTTCTTGCTGATTTTACTCCAGGTGCTCTGGTCTCGGTAAGATCATTGAGTACCCGACATTTGGCTTTGCAATGCTATTAGCTTCTTATGTTTTATATGTTTGTGTGCTTTTGCATGCAATATTGTTGAGCCTATGGGTGGGTTGGAGTTATTTCACCAAGACAACTTGTACTTGTTTTGTTATACGAGAACCTGTTGAGGCAAGTGTGAGGTTGGTGCACCCTAGAACCTGGTTTAAACCCCCAGTGGCAATTTGTTTTGCCACTGACCGTTCCAAGGCTGTATCCCCAAAGGTTCTCTTTTTCGTTAGTTGTTTGTGGCTTCCTATTTGAATTGACAAACTTATAACAAACATGCTCTCTCTCTTCTTTTTCGCTGCGTGGGAAGGCTGTGTTTTATGAGTGGGGCGATTCCTGATATGCATATATTACTTTTTTATTTTGTATGTCCCCCTATACCATCTATTAATTGCTACAAAAAAGGTAGCTGATTAGTGCAATCATTCGTTCTAGCCATTTATCTTAAATATTTAAAATTTATTGTTGCAGAAACACGGATATATATTGGTTATTTACAAACTCTGACACAACATCGTACCAGATGGTCCTTGAAATTACCAGCATTGACATAGAAAAGTCATCCGGATGTATTTATGACAAACTTGTTTTGTACAATGGTAAGCAATGCCCGTTTATTAAAAATAAGAGAGCGTAAAAAGGAACTATTAAGTAAGTTTTCTAGGCGCACTAGTCCATCGTTAACGTAGTTAAAACATTTACATGTAAACGAATTTATGTTGTGGAATAATTCATTTGAATTCAAATGAATTTGAAACTAACATTTATGCAAAATTGAAAATGTGTAAGAAACCAAAAGTGAGAATAAAGTAATAGAGCTAAGTGTCCAGCAGTCCTCGTCCATATATAAGAGGCCATATCAAAAGGACTGATATCATCAAATACACGATGAAACAAAAATAACAGAAGTAATACACTTATGACTACTTTTTACAAGAACCACATTGCAGACGTCGATGGCATTGGAAAACAAACTTGAAATATGTAGCAATAAAACTATCCTTTTCATAAGTCTTGAAATATGTAGCAGTAAACAATTATTTATTTTAAAAACACATAAATACATGTTTTATACTTACAAGTGTACATTTTCAGGGCCTTGTACAAAAGATGCAGTGTACGGCTACGCATGTGGAACCAGAGTGATAAGCTGGTATCTAGACGGCCCCGAATACCTTCTACAATTTCACAGTGATTCAAGTATTACCGGAAATGGATTTCAACTGCAATATTATTTAGGTAAAAATGATTTTTATTATAAATCGGATGGCTTTTTATTTTTAAAAAAGGTGAAATATGCATATCAGGAATCGCCACATTCAGAAAAAACAGCCTCCCCACACAGTCAAGAAGAAGAGAGGGAGAGAGCATGGTTAATAAAATGATCAGTTTCAAGAGAGACACCACTAACAATTAACAAAAATGAGAACCCGATGGGTTACCGCCTTGGAACGGTCAGTGGCAAATGAAATTGCCACTGGGGGTTTAAAGTTCATTTTATCCTCTGATTCTTACTAGCTTAGAACTATGTTTGAATTGTTGTAAAATGTGGCGTAGTCATACAGGCTGGGTAAATATTAATAAATCATGGAAAAGATAAGAACAGGTGATAGATAAAAATAGTGTTTTTTGACGCCAGAGATTAAATCCAGGTGAATGAAGCTCAATCTGGTACTTCTATATCGATTACTGACGGTACTCGATGGCTTGTTCGAGATCTTTGAATGATAGTGTCTCTAGCTAGTCGATCGAGATTCTCCTGCAAAACCGACAGCGGTTGATAAACAATCTAAAATAGATGAAAAGGGAACTTTGAAAATCACCAATCACAGATATGAAAATACTAGTATTTCAGGTTCGGTTGAATTGAACCTGCCCATAGGAAGTAACGTAAATGCATGTTACTGCCTATGCCGTCTAGTCCCGGGCTGAGTGCAACTCAATATTTACACCAATTAACAAAGATTGCCAAGCAAAGAGACCGGTACTTAATGACCTATCCGAAATTCTCCGAGATTCTTGAACAAGCTGACCTATACGAGGAGCAAATTTTATCGGAACTAGATGACCTTACCGAGGATTTCGAGCAAAACGTGATAGGTATTCGATGACCTGAGATTCTCGATCAAAGCCGACCTATATAAGGTCAGTCCTGAAGGTTATAAAATGAGATTTGAAACGAGTCCCAAATGACTGGTCGCAATTTCAGCCAATCAGATGCTTGCGATTTGAGACTGGTTCCCATTCTCAGTTGTATAATCTTGGGATCAGACTACTGGCAATCTAATCAAGATGACAAATCATAACAACGGGAATAGACTAATAGCTCCCTAGCTCTTTGTCAAGATTTTTCTAAAAACCTTCATACAGAGTGCATCCTGATGAATGCCAATGCAGTCTCCCACCTTGTTGTTTGTTGGTATTTCTTTCTATTATTCTAGTTTGTTTTTAACTCAACTGTTACAATTTTATCACCTGCTTCTGTTGAACAGTCATCCAAAGTTCTAACTGCTCATCAATTGTATATTTTTACAATGTGTGCTAATTTCGTTTCTTCCCTATGACAAGACGGTCTTTAAAAAAACTGTGTTGTCTTGGAATCAATTGTTAAATATCTTTTTAATCTTTATTAATAGGTTTCTTAAATCCAATACCGTTTCATTAATTATGACAGTCGTCAATGGAAAGGGAGGTAATTATAAATTTGGATACTTCAAAACGGATTTATTTAAACATTACTGCTGTTGATTGATAAGGTGAATGTTTTTCTTACTAATGCTGGTCCCTATGAAAACAGAACAAGCCATTAAGAACACTTTTCTGGTTGCTCGGCTTTTTATTGCATGAAATGCATTTTTTGACAAAATTAAGAATAACTCATGCCAAACTTCCAAAATCAATCCTTAAACATTTAAATCGAAGATATTTGTTGCCAACTGATCACAGATAAATAGTTTAGTACATACGTATATATCTTTGTAATAAGAAGACAAAACGTGACCAATTAAAACTGTGTGTAAGTGTATATATAAGAATATTCTGCCGTTATTTTCTGCTTTCCTGTTGATACTATTTCTTTCATTTGATGTTTAATAATTTGTTTTCAATTAAAAGTACTTGTCTGTTATACATGTAGTAGGTTTGATACTGGATTAACTACATGTATATTTATGTAGTTGATCGTAGTAACTCATCTTCTACTCAGCTATCCATTTCATTTAATCAGAAAATGCTTATTCGGCAAACCTAAGTTGAAAGACTCTTCATTTTAAATTACCAGTTGCTTCAATTATGTTTATCTGTGTTGTTCTGACTGCATCACTAGTGGCCGCAGGAGTAACAGCACCACCAACGACTACAACAACCACCAATGGGCCTGAACTAGCAGTTGTAGTGGACGAAATTAAGTCAATGCTGACCAACTATTCATTCGAAGATTTGCCTACCAAGAATCTTAGTCAAGCCATTAACGTAAAGATAGATTTTTATCTGGTTGGAGTAAACGACATTGACGAGGTAGGTGCTAACTTTTATTCCCAATTCTAAGCTCTCATTAAAACGTAAAGAAAGATCCGCGATGTTTAATTGTGACCTGTTATTTGAATTTATTTCATAACAAATACTCTAAAAAAGTGAACTAAGCATATCAGGAATGGCCAAATCCAGAAGACACAGCCTCCCCACTCAGAAAAAAAGTAGAGAGGTGAAGAGAGCATGGTATTACAATAATCAGTTTCAATATGGACGCCACAAATAATTAAAGAAAGTGAGAACCCGAGGGGTGCCGCCTTGAAACGGTCAGTGGCAAAACAATTTGCCACTGGGGGTTTAATCCAGGTTCTACGGTGCACCAAAATCACGCTTGTCAGAACAGGTTCTCATTTCACAAAACAGATTTCATTCACAACATCGATCCTTGCGTGTGGATTTAAAATATCGCCCCGTAATGTACTTAATCTTGTTAATATAACACCTCACCTGTGGTCATGGGGTCACTGAAAGATAAAGATCGACAGAAGCTGAAGCATTGGTACATTTGTGATGTGCTCTGTCAAATGATATTGAGGGAACAAACTCGGGACAACTCCAAAAAGGGTTCATCAGATTACCAATGGATCAAGGCATGTAATAGCCGTATCCCATTCGGAACCGAGCCAGCAATGTCGATGTTTTTTACATTAAGGGCCCACTACACTCCTACCCTGCACGTTCATCGATAAAAAAATTGTCAAAATCTCAATAACGGTAAAATGTCGTTCAATGATACTTCGCACATAAAATGTTACTTGTGTATCTTTATTTTGCATGCAGTAACACACGTTAGAAAAGTGAAAACAAGAAATATCTTTAAAAAAGATAAACGGCGTTGATGGAAAAGATTTATATATACATGTATATAAGAAAGAAAGAAATACAGAGAGGCAAAGCAGACACAGTTTAGTTAATTTATTTTATTTGTTATAGCTGTCGACGAACCCTCCCTGCCTTCTTAGTATGAATTAGAGATTAAGCGACCGAATCATGACAACTCATAAATTTATTGAAAGTGTCTTTCAAAAAAATGTTGAAGCTGTTGCAACAATTTCATACAGTGATAACAAGTCGATTAAAGATACTAAAGCAAAAATATTCAGTTTCAATAAAATACCTCGTGTAGAGTGAGAATTCAAGATGAATAAATGTCCTTGAAATTTAATAAATATAAATAATAACAGCCTGTTACAAGAGCGAAATCTACAAACTTTTACGTATATTAACTTTAAAAAAAGTGTCCGTCCTGAGTATTGAACCCGGGGCCTCCGCTTGAGAGGCGAGAGTGTTAGCCACTACACTACAATAAACTTGTATTTCGTACTTGAAATTAACAATCAGTATCAAAGGAACTAGAAAGGAACCAGTAAGAACTAGGAATATCTACACTTCTCGTTCGTTTTATACTGTGTATTGTATGCAAGTGTTTACCTGACACCCAAGAATATTCCATATAATATTGTATTTAAGCCATCGATATTGACTTAACTGGTTACTTAAATCGTAAATATGTTTTTCCTCCAATACAACGCCCACTAACAACCAATCGAATTAATCTATTTGATTTTTCCGCTGCATAATAATAAAAATCCCACTAGATACCTCTCCACCCTGCTAGATGCCTCTCTGGTGTAAATAGCTACCAATCGAAATAGTTTATTTCATTTTCCCTCTGCATAATAAGAGAATACGAGTATTATTTACAACATTTCATTGGTCGAAAAACTAGGTCAAAAGTGAGCTTAGACAGCTAACGCCGAAAAAAGCTAGACCTTAAAAGTCCTTAAAATTCTATTTACATAAATTCACAAAAACTAAGCAATACAGAACATGAGTGTAAATTCCCATGTGAGTGTAATGATACTGACAATAAAATGTTGTGTACTTTGTAATGAACTTTCAACTACTTAAATCTATGACTCATCTGTTTACGCGACCAGGAAGCGACCAGGAAACTGGGGGTCAAACACACTTTAAAAAAAATAAAGTTTACATATGTAAGTCACGAGGACACAAGATAGTGTTGTCAGTATCATATTACTCATGTGGGCTTTTAAAATGATGTTTTGTGTTGTTTAGTTTTTGTGAATTTATGTAACTTGAAGTTTAGGGATTTTTTAGATCTCGCTATTTTTCTTTACAGTTCTAACGTGTCTTATGCAAAATAAAGATACATTAGTCACACTCATTTATGCAAAGTTTCATTGAACGGCATTTTACCATTATTGAGATTTTGATAATTTTCGTTTATCGTTGAAAGTGATAATTGTCTTTTTTATCGTTGAACGTGAACGGGAGGAGTGTAGTGGGCTCATAAAGGATCTTCATTTATAAAATATAATTAAAAAGATTCTTATAAAAACCAGTATTTTTATAACAAGCCCATCATTCTGATAAGCTCAATGTCAGTGTTCTGGGAGAATAAGTAACGCCCTATTATTGAGACAATTACGTGAACGAATTGAATCAAGAAGAATCATAACTTGCTTTTTTATGGTTGCAAGAGATTCCACTGTCAGTCGTAATCCCCACAAAGCCAAGAAGAAATAAATGGTGGAGAAAATGAATTTAATATTAGTTTTATCATTAATGTCACAACGAAAATCGCTATTGCAATACTTAAAATTAAACAATAAGTTTAAAAATTGATTTGTCAAACAGGTAAAGAAGACATGTCTTATTAAATCTTCATTTTACACAACAGGTTGCGCAAAAGATGACTTCTACCGGTCAGTTCATTGTGTCATGGCGAGATAGTCAGTTGACATGGGAACCATCAAAACGACAGCAGATGGTGAAAGTTCTTTTGCCTCAGAATGACCTTTGGAAACCTGACATCGCTTTGATGAATGGGTTTACCAAAATAGAAGCAATGGGGGCTCCATTTATGTTTATAGTTGTGGACTATAACGGGTCGTGTGTTTGGAATCCTTACCAGATAATGGAATCTGTATGTAAAGTGGATATGACATATTACCCGTATGACAGACAAACTTGTATACTGAAGGTAAGTTGAAAAATTGCAACATGAAACGTAATGCAATGTTACTTGATACTATTTAATTAGAATTTATGATTTCAACATAAAATATACATACCGCTAATATCTAATATGTTGTCGATATTTCAATCGGAAACACTCTGGCATATAAGATATGAAAAAAAGAAATATGCATAGAAAGAATGTAATTACACATACCAGGAACAAACTCATAACACAATCTAAATTCACATCTTTGGATCACGGTTTTCAGTCAAATCCTTCTCATAAATGTTTTTATCCAGAACTCTTTATTGTCATACAGAAACATATAATGATGCACATTTTAATTATTGATAGTTTGGAACCTGGTCATCAGATGATAGCGAGGTACAAACAGACCTTGGATCGCTTGGCTTACAGTTCCATACAAACTTCCAGGAAAACTCCGAGTGGCGACTAATTGGCACGGAAACAAAGCAAGAGGATAAAAACAACCACAAAACTGTTGATTTTCTATTGACTTTAGAAAGAAATCCTAGCTTTGTGACATATTACATGACGATCCCGGTAGTGATGCTGGCTTACATGAACGTTTTTACTTTTGTGATACCATCAGGATCTGGTGAGAAATCTGGATATTGTATTACTATATTTCTTTCTTTTGTTGTCCTTTTGATAATTAACAGTGGTTCGATGCCAGATAATTCAGATTCAATTTCGCTGTATGCATCTTATGTTTTAACAATGACTCTTATAAGTGGGATGACATTAATAATAAGTGTTATGCAAATCAGAGCTACAACCCTCTCCGAACGACGTTATCCTATTCCAAACTGTTTGAAACCAATTATCAAATCTATAAAGATGTTACGTGCAAAAACCATCTGCCGGAATAATCCGAAAAGCAAAGTGGACAAACAAAAACACAGCAAAGGAAAAAAAGACCACAATAATGAAAAAAATAAAAAACAAGAAATCAAAGTAAAGGACAGTAACATCAGAGATAAGCAAACAGGACAACCTGTACGAAAGTCATTGGGGGGAATCGAAAAACACAACAACGTCAAGTTTTTGCCAACCTCTCAGAGTACTAGCAGCGGTGACGAAAGCGGTAAATCTGCCTCTTCGACGAGAACAAAAATCTCGTTTAAATCAGAAAATAGCAATACTAGATTTAAAATGCCTCGAAGCTTTATCGGGGTTAATGATAGCAAAGATAGTCAACTTGCAAAAGAAGATAGAGTGACATATATTAAGCCAATATCTCAGAATGATGGCGAATATGTTGGAACAAGTAATGCAGAAGAGGACACTAACCAAGAGATTACAACTGAAGGTTCAAAGGAAAACAATGAAAACGAATCTCCTAAAAAGAATACCGAAGAAGAAAATGAAAATAATCTTTCGAATGGCCAGGAATCCAAAGACGAAAACAAAGAGAAAATGGAAGGAAAAGAAAACTTGACAGGTGAAACAAAAACAACTTCTTTGTCAAATCACACCATCGACAAAAAACAAGCACCTCGTGGATTGAAAATTAATCAACCCACTGGGATTTCAGTGACTAGAAAAACACTACAGAGGTCTTCTGCTATGGATAAATCAATTTTATCTGCCAATCGATTGTTAACAAAAGGAACCCGACCAAGCAGAAACTTCATTGCTGTTTCTTCTGCAACAACAACTGGACCGAAACAATTTTCACAGAAACATGTAAAACGTGTTTCTATTCAAAATCAACACCCAGTAGTAAATTCGAGTAAAAGAATTTCCGGTCGGTTGGCGAATGGCAAGGAAAGTTCAACTCTTCAAGTTCATGTAAAAGAACATAAAAGCCCTCTAGAAAAGGTAGAAAGTGCAAGCGAACAACGTCAGTCTGAAAATGATGTGTCGTGGAAGGAACTTGATTCGTGCCTTGATTTCTTGTTCTTTGTTTGTTTTATGATTACGACAACACTTTTTTCACTGGGATTATTCCTTGCGATGGTTACAGCTTACTGATAATTGAATTCGAGATTTTAAGACATTCTCCCTCTTCATTCCATCTATATGCTTGGCATTGTCTATGATTCCTTGCGAACAGCGATAGAGGCGCTGGCATTGTGTCATGTCTTTAATATATAATCAATGATTAATGATTAGTTCAATATAATATTATGTGAAAAAACTACATATACTTTTCTATCGTCGTATATCTGCGCATGAAGAAATATTATTGTGTAAATTAAGTTGTTCATCTTCTCATATGGATTATAAGAAATTCAATGGAATCACTATGAAAAAACTGTTATTAATAGTATGGAAATAAATCCGACAAAAGCTACTTGAGTGATTATGTATAAATGAATAATACAAAATCAAAAACATTTGAACTTGTTAATAATATAAATACACTATATTTTAATTTTGATTTGGAATTTGTTGAAAATTGTTTTGATTTCATGAGTATTAATTTTGTTAAGATCTATATATACCCATTTATTCTTAATGTTATTGTCTTAATCAGTTACCTTCGTTAAATAAATAAAGTGTAGAGGCTGATGTTTGATTGCTTGATATATAGAGAAGATGTTTACCGGAAAAGACTTCAATGTTGATAATCTTGTTACTTGTATAATTAATTTCATTGCCGGTCATCCTGATGACCGACATATTGTAATGAACCAAACTTGAACTTTGAAGGGTAACACCAGTTAACAGCGGCACCGGACGTTGTCACTTTAGACAAAACCGCCCGTCTAAAGCTTGCGAATGCTATTTCGTTCCCCCTACTTGCAAGAAAATCCTTTAAATGTTGATGAAACAATATCTGAATATTGTAGTTACGGCAAATCAGAAATTGAGCTAGTCTATAACGACATGTTAATTATCTAAACATACGTATGTTGTATTTTCTAGAGCTTATAGAAATAATGTTATGCGTCTTTATTTAGAAAGTCACGTGATGCAAACCTTTATAGCAAAGTTTTTAGTTGCACATAAGTTGAACTGATCCTTTATTTTATTCAAACAACTGTTCAGGATGATGCCATATATTAAATAGATTCGTTAAGTTATCTTGTTTTTTGTTTTTGTCTTATACATTGTATCAATATTAATATGATAAAAGGCGACATGTTTACTCAGTTTTTGGTGTCATATATTAACAAGTACTTCGTAAGTACAATATGTTGAAAAATCATTTCAACCCATAACTAGTTGCGATCAGCTAATCAACCTCAGAATTGTGCGTGTTAAAACCCGAGCTGCGAGCGTTTCAAACTAGTTGGTTGGATGACTTTTCATGTCTTCATTGCATTTCATTTTATCTTTTATTTGCAATTACTGCATTAATGTTGTCCTTCAAACAAATAAATGCCGTTTATATTTGCGAGTGCATTTCACTGTGTCAAGGTCTACGGTAAGCCACTAAACAACAATAGCGTGTGAAGACGACTACGATTTTATACACGGTAGCTAACTTTGTAAACCCCAACACGTGGTCGATCATTTTCTTGCTGGATTTCGTGGAGTCAATGTCGAGGGAAAACTTGTCATCTTCCCTCCCTCCCACCCATATTTATAAGGAAAACAATAACAGCATACCAACGCACACCATGACCCGTACGATAATATTCAAGTAATATTAATATGTAAAGATCTTTAGTCGTGATCCACATGTTCTGCTGCTAGAATTTATCTTTCAGGCATATATATGTGCAGTAACAAGTCAAGTACAGGAACCAGACAATCCGCAATAACGTGGACATGATTCGCCGATTCTCAGATAAAATGAAAACAAACAACTGCAACACCGGGGACATGATTTGCCGGAGTGAAGTCAAACCCCAGTTGATACCAACAATGTACAATACCATGGACAGTATCTGCTTGTGTGAAGCCAGGCCCGACTGATGAAACTTGATCAAAACAAACACAAAAATTAGATATTAAATGATGTGCAACACAAAAAGTAATGCTAAAGCATTCCAAAATTTGCTGTTAGACTAGAAACGTTTAACTGACAGACATTTAAATTGATCAACAATTACATTCGATGTCGCGATATTCGTTGCACAAACTGTGTGAACCATGTACCTATAATCTATTGCCAGATAGCATACGGATACACAATATCTCATTTATTGTGCACATTTATCAGGAAAATTATTTCTTTCGTTAAAATCTAGATATTGCAGAACAAAAACAAAAAATTAATTAAATAAACAAATGTAATGCTGTAAACTATAACTGATTTTGGTTAAGAAGACAGTCAGGTGGTATGTCGTTTTATAACAAAGAATGAATTAATTGTGGGAGAATAAAATATTTGTTCGATTATAAACATTTATCAAAATCAACTTTTGTTTTTGTTAAAATTCTGCTGAAAACAACATTTAACGTACTTTTCCTCACATGACTGTCTAGTTTTCGATAACGTACTATAACTATAAGGTTAAAATAAATACATATGGAAGTATATTGTGTATCCTTATCCTCATATTAATATAAAAATGTAATGTTCATCCAAGGTGGAGGAATCTGATTAATTTGCACTTTAGCTGGTACTCGGTTCCTCTCCCTTCTGTATCGCTTTGCACCTTCGTTGGGATACAGCCTATGCTGAACATACAAAATAACAGCGGAGGTCATTTTAAAGGGAGGTTACTCGTTGGCGAACTCCCTTCGTAATTTGCATCTTTCTTTGATCAAGAATACTTAATATTTGATTAACGAAGATTGTGTAACCTTAGCCTTACACAGAAAGAAAAGAATAACTTTGCATCTTAGCTGGGATATAGCTGACGTTGAACCTTGCAAAGAAAAACAACAACAAAACACCTATATTTTATAGGGAGGTAAGTCGTTGGCGAACTCCCTACGTTATTTACAGTTTCGTGCACTTCAACACACAGAATGTGCATTTCAGGCATGGCACATTATTTGAAACCAGACAAATTACACCAAATACAATCTTTGTGGGATTCAGTTTCCCCATATATTTATATAAAATCATTATATAAAATCATTATCATATGTGTTTTATATGTGCCATGTGTAACTTTCTATTTTGAAATAAAATATCGCGGCCTTATCCCATCATATAATTGTTTGAGATTAATTAGTTGTGCTTATAAGTAAGGTGGGTAAACAGGGCTGCTGTATTGCTGCGAAGAAGTCCTTGTCTCAATAGTCTGGGGTTCGAACCTCCAGTATTAAAGCATGTCGGCATCCACTTAACCAGTACACGCTATTAAAGCAAGATACATAAGTCTTGATTCGAACCAGTCAGGTTTATTTTCAACTCTCAAGAAAGAACATCCAGCCGTAACTTAGGACAGCACTCGCAAAAAATAACTCATAACTAGTTGGTTGGATGACTTTTAATATCTTCATTGCATTTCATTTTATCTTTTATTTGCAATAACTCATTCAGAGGGACATTTATATACGATGCTCTTTCTCAAAGATTTGCATAACAGTGCCTAATTTTGAGCTTGTTGCTTAAAGACTGTCCTGTTTTTTTTAGATCTATCTATTCCCCCCGGTCCTTTTGAAATCCAAGCTGGAGCACTGATTACGATGCGGTATTTTATGTTTTTGCTAAAAAGTCTTAAACAGTCTCAGTCAAACCGAGCCTGCAATATTTTCATATTTGTCGTGTTCGGTGGTTTTCAAAGTTACCTGTTCACCTATTTTAAGGGGTCGCAAACATTGCAAAAGGCGAAAACTGGCTAAAATTTCAAAAATGAATTTTGGGGTAAGACTTATTGTCTCCTAGACTTTAGTGAAGAAATATATTTAGCTAAGGATGTACTAATGTTTGCAAGCTCAATTTAGTGTAATTCATGTTCTAATTACCAAGCACTTACTAAAACAAAAGAAAACCCGTTTGCATGAGAACTCTGAAATTGGTTAACAATATACCAAAGCAACTCATACCTGAAATAAGTATATTCTGGTCTTCAATGTTTAGTGCCAATTCGTCAAAATAATAGTTAACGATTGGACTTGCCGCAGTTGCAATCCAAATTGAGTTTAACTTTTAAAAGATACCCCTGACCCCGATGTCTGCTACCACATACACATGCAATATAACGGATCTGGTTTCGGTACAGTAAGGTAGACAACTCATGCACTATCATTACTATGTAAGGGCGATCTACTAGAATATACTGCAAGCAATGCAAAACCATCCTTTAAAGTAAAGAAATAGTTGTGAAAAATTTTCAGAACAGTGGCATAACGAGAATTTCATAAATTAATTTAAATACAAATAGTGCTTCTCGAGTTTCTGTAATATTTTCAGAGAAAATCATTATAACACAAACAAAAAATATGAGCAGCATAAAGCTTAAGTGAAAATAATAAATGCATCAACATCCTAATTTATTGCTTACTTCTTTTAAAGCTCATCAACTTCAAGTTTGATCAGATCTACAGACTCAACTAAAACTACATTTTATGAATGTTGGTTTTAATTTCGCTGGAATTGAATTTCGCGATCTTGCCGTAGCGCGATATACGCGAAAATTAAACCCGCGCGAAATAAAATAATTTAACAGTAATAAATTACGTCTACTAGAAACATTTTTTACATTAATGTCTTTTGCCGGTACACGTCTTGTTCATTTTTCAAAAAATCAAACATCAGCCGTACAACTTTTGTTTGCATGCTTTAGAGTAACAGCAATGGACAACTAAATTCACAAATCGTTTGTCAGATACAATCTACGTAACATTGATCGACAGAAAGCTGGACATAGCCTTGACTTCCATTGGTCAAAAAGTAAATGCAAGCACGAATACATACTCTGTTAATTTATCTGCTAATGACCGACTAGCTTTTTGGAAAGCTAAAACTTGTATGATAAATGTTTGACGAGAAGACGAAAGTTAGAATTCGAATAATCGGCTTATTGTTGTTGCAAAAAAAAACGACGAATAATATACTGAAGCACCTGAATACTTGTAAATTCGTACATAGGCCTTAATGGGTGTCGATTAAAGTGATTTTTTTAAACAATTAAATATGTTGCATTAACACGAATGCTCACAGAGGTACCATAGAACTTTCCACACACGATGCTTATTTGTACAGTGAGCAGTATTCGTTACCAACATTTTTAAAGAGTAGTTTTAGTTGAGTCTGCAGATCTGGTCAAACTTGAAGTTGATGAGCGTTAGAAGAAGTAAACAATAAATTAGGATGTTGATGCATTTATTATTTTAACTTAAGCTTTATGCTGCTCATATGTTTTGTTTGTGTTATAACGATTGTCTCTGAAACTATTACAGAAACTCGAGAAGCACTATTTGTATTTAAATTAATTATGACATTCTCGTTATGCCACTGTTCTGAAAACTTTTCACAATTATTTCTTTACTTTAAAGGATGGTTTTGCATTGCTTGCAGTATATTCTAGTAGATCGCCCTTACATAGTAATGAAAGTGCATGAGTTGTCTACCTTACTGTACCGAAACCAGATCCGTTATATTGCATGTGTATGTGGTAGCAGACATCGGGTTTAGGGGTTTCCCCGGAAATCTTTTAAAAGTTAAACTCAAGTTGGATTGCAACTGCGGCGTTTCCAATCGTTCACTATTATTTTGACGAATTGGCACTAAACAATGAAGACCAGAACATACTTATTTCAGGTATGAGTTGCTTAAGTATATTGTTCACGAATTTCAGAGTTCTCATGCAAACGGGTTTTCTTTTGTTTTAGTATGTGCTTCATTAAAATCTAGGAGACAATAAGTATTCCCACAAAATTCATTTTTGAAATTTTAGCCAGTTTTCGCCTTTTGCAATGTTTGCGTCCCCTAAAAATAGATGAACAGGTAACTTTGAAAACCACCGAACACGACAAATATGAAAATATTGCAGGCTCGGTTTGACTGAGACTGTTTAAGACTTTTTAGCAAAAGCATAAAATACCGCATCGTAATCAGTGCTCCAGCTTGGATTTCAAAAGGACAGGGAAATAGATAGATCTCAAAAAACAGGACAGTCTTTGCGCAACAAGCTCAACATTAGGCACTGTTATGCAAATCTTTAAGAAAGAGCATTGTATATAAATGTCCCTCTGAATGAGTAATTGCAAATAAAAGATAAAATGAAATGCAATGAAGATATTAAAAGTCATCCAACCAACTAGTTTGAAACGCTCGCAGCTCGGGTTTTAACATGCACAATTCTGAGGTTGATTAGCTAACGCAACTAGTTATGGATTGAAATGATTTTTCAACATATTTGACTTACGAAGTACATGTTAATATATGACACCAAAAACTGAGTAAACATGTCGCCTTTTATCATATTAATATTGATATAAGGCAAGAACAAAAAACAAACTCATTATTGATACTACCCTGGCACTCTTAACGTGTAATCATAAAGTGCAATTAACCTCCTGTGGCCATCCCATTCGTTAATCTCTGACGTTCGTAGCTAATTATACGTATCGATGACTGTCTTTTAGCGTACCACCGCCCTATTGACTACGCTTATGATTTTAGATAAAAAATATTTTCCATGCTGATCTCCTATGTTAAATAATTGTCATCTCACGTTCGCTAAACCTCCGGTTATTTCTGAGAACATTCATCAAATTGCACTGGATATCGCAAACAAATTGCAAAATCCCTGACCTCCATGTTTACTTTAAACAATGGTCATCTCACATTCGCTAAACTTCTGTTAACTTCTAAGAACATTCATAACATTTGCACTGGAAATCACAAAAGAGCAAGATCTCTCTTTAAAAGTCAATATTTTTACAATTAAGCAAAGTTCTGAGCATTTGCTTCGTCCTAAATGCTTATTTAAAACCTCTTGTCATATATGCTATAAGCCTCCACTATTTCACGACCATATGTTTGGTGATTTATACCACAAGTTAGAAAATTTTTTAATGTGAACGCATGGGTAGAAGTTTTCATCAATTTTTCAAAGTGAACGCAGTGACAGGAGATTTTTGAGACCCGCATTATTTCATATAACATGGCATACACCTGTATTGACATCATTAAAACAAACAAAAAAACAACAAGAAAATGTGCAAGGACCTGTAATATATTACATGTTGAAGTTCTAAATAAATAGCAATACCAACATTCTAACGATATTGTTGACGATCAGAAAAGTAATCCGTTCGAGTCCCTGTCAGGCTGCTGTTGCAAAATGGTAAGTTTTATCACCAGCTTAAATGCATTACTTAAAAAAAACGGAAATATATATAAGTTAACTTATTTTGTATGACATCAAATAAAATTTAAGCGCTTTTATTTCAAAGCGGCTTAAAGTTTTAACTTCAGTGCCATGTTTTTTGTTAAAGGTTATGCTAATGACCGACTAGCTTTTGTAAACTTTTGTTTACAGACAGCATTTCCCGCCAAAGTCGGATATTCGTGAGTCTCTAAGAAAAACATAAACGGTGTCTTGCTTTTGACGGACAAAATCAAGATAACTTAACGAATCTATTTAATATATGGCATCATCCTGAACAGTTGTTTGATTCAAATAAAGGATCAGTTCAACTTATGTGCAACTAAAAACTTTGCTATAAAGGTTTGCATCACGTGACTTTCTAAATAAAGACGAATAATATTATTTCTATACGCTGTAGAAAATACAACATACGTATGTTTAGATAATTTAACATGTCGTTATAGATCAGCTCAATTTCTGATTTGCCGTAACTACAATGTTCAAATATTGTTTCATCAACATGTAAAAGACTTTTGTTGCAAGAAGGTGGAACGAAATAACATTCGCAAGCTTTAGACGGGCGGTTTTGTCTAAAGTGACAACGTCCGGTGCCGCTGTTAACTGGTACGTGTAACCCTTCAAAGTTCAAGTTTGGTCCCCTATAATATGTCGGTCATCAGGATGACCGACAATGAAATTAATTATACAAGTAACAAGATTATCAACATTGAAGTCTTTTCCGGTAAACATCTTCTCTATATATCAAGCAATCAAACATCAGCCTCTACACTATCTTTTTGCATGCGTAAACAGGTGGCATAGTCTAAATTATGCGTTCCGTCTGGTACGTGATATCACTGTTAACCGGTGTTAAGGCTAAAGATCTCAAGTTTGGTCGATTATAATATGTCAGGATGACCGACAATGACAGACCTCGTTATCATTGTAACACACATATTACATATTTGCTTGAATCCATAATATTTTATTCCAAGAATGTTACTGGTTATTTGGTCAGTAGTTATGTTTTGTATCGACCCATTTCTGATGTTAATTTGATCGTTCATCAGTTTATAGGGAAAAATATTTATTTCAGTCTGGTTTCTATGCAGCTTAAACTGTTCCTTACATTATGTTTCTTGCGTGTCGACAGTAAATTAAAAAATACAAAATTGCTGACCTAACTTCTGCAAATCTGTTTACATTTATCAACAAGAAAAGTATAGCAGACGTATATGTAATACATGTACATGGAAGACATTTTATGGAAATGGAGAAATACATTTTTCATTTTGTTTACTTTCGCAAAAGTGCATAATATAAAACGTTTTATTTTTAGCATTGTTGTGCGCATACATACATAACAACGTACGAACGTACGTACGTATAGATTTACGGTCACGATAATGATACCGTGCAATCTTATTGAACCGTTCTTTTAAGAGAAGAAACTAACACGTTCTATTGTTTTAAAATGTATTAAAATGTTATTGATACTTCAGGTGCACTTTCAAATCTAATTAACTGTATACGTTATGACAATTGTAAATGGATTTAACTTAATTTAAACAATTTAAAACTGTTCATGAAATTATGGATCAGTTATACGGGTAAAACACACTTTTAAGAATAGGAATAGTAAGAAATATGAAGAGTGATTTCAAATTGTTATTTCGATGTCTAGTGATTAACTTTCGAATGACTGAGGGCTTGAAATGGATATATACGCATGTTTTCATCACCGTTGTATGTATGGCGATTATTAAAGGTGAGTCTTAAATGAACTCTTTGCTTTGGTTATTCGAAGATTCATCCACTAAGACGTTACTCGCGCATTTGAACAAAATGCTTTTGTGTCAGCTTTTATAATAGAGTAATGTACGCCATTCGCATTACCTAATAGACGAGCGTACACTATCATTTACAACGAAAATCGAACAGTGGTACAAATCGTGGTGTTTTAAAGGTTTTAGGCACTAAGGAAGTTCATTTGTCACAAAGTATGAAAGGAAACATAAGTGATTTAACTTCCTACAATTTTTTACCCTCACTTTTGCGCTAGTATAAGTTGGCATGTGATTCTTAGACAACTACAATAGACAAATGAATAAGCCAGCTGAAAATATCTATTTTCAGTTCCTATAAATGTCAAAACACCACTATTTTATCCAGGTCTCACATAAACCACCACTAACATTATCATACGTCCGCCCAGATTTGCATTCGATCATGAGACCCGGACAAGTTAGTTTCCTTTCTAACCGTGCTATGATATTCTTTGCACAACATTTAAAGAGTGGAAACTTAGCATTTCGTATCTTAAAGGCTAACACCCTCATACTTCCAAAAACTTTAAAGTGTAATTTTCAAATTTCTTACTAACTTAAATAATATAAATAATAAAGAAACAAGAAATATGTTTTCTATGTCAAGTTGACGGTCAGTGTTCCGGCAAAGGAGCCTTAATTCTCAATGCCACCGGCTCGCCGCAGTACTTCTCCTCACCGAGATATCCCTCCATATACCCGAGGTACGTTGACACACGCTGTCAGTTATACCACTCAAAGTTTGCATTTTTTGTACATATCTTCTGTGCTGAAGATAATAAAACTGAGATTGTAAACCAGTCTCGTATCTCATTGGCTGAAAAGGCGACCAGCCGCCATTTCAGCCAATCAGATGCTTGAGATTTGATACTGGTTTCCATTCTCAGTTTTATAACCTTGGGACCTGGTGTATGTCAGTTATAAGTTTCATTTTTTATTCTTGGTCACCTGATGAATGACTGATTAAACAATACAGACACATGTTTTAACACCTGTAATGTCGTTATGGGGTTTACTTTGAATTTTAATAGTTTACGGTGGATATGAAAAAAAATCAATGAACAAACATAACTATCGATGTCTGCATCCGATAAGTGTCTAATGACGCATCTGCATTTAATTTAGTCATCAAAATTAAGTCTTTCAGGTGAAGGTCAAGATTTAGTATCAAAAAAAATGTCGAATACACCGTAAATCATGTACTGTGAAAATACAGGGTCAACTCGTTTGCACGACTGTCGTCTATGGTTAAGTATACACGAAGGACCTTCTCAATGCATTACTAAACGATTTTCAACGTAACTGTGTATAAAGCAGACATAAAAATGATGTGCGGTTAACTTGGTCATTATCAAACTTTGAGTAGTATAGTGGCTTAATACTTGTAAATAGTCCATCGGATGTTCCTACTCGGGAATGTCAGACAACAGCTGACACTAAATAGTCCAAATTTTTTGCCTTCTGGTGTCATTAAATGGCTATTATGGCCTGGAAGAAGCATGTTAAGTAAATGACATGCTTTTAATGACACACTGATAGCAAATTTATGTATGGAAATCCAGTATATGAAAAACGCACTTGTTTAAGATGGCATATGTTAGCCCTTTATCAAATGGTACCAGCTATGATGGACAGCCTTCAAACATGTCAAGTTAACTATAGTTTATATAGGGAAATCTATTTACAGGTCTTACACCTAGTGTAAAAGCTACTACTAGAAGTCGATTGGAGAAATCAGTCAATCAAACCTCCTAACATACATTTTGTCTACCAGTCACCATTTCAGCCAATCAGAGGCTTGAGATTTGAGACTGGTTTCCAATCTCAGTTTTATAACCTTCAGCCCCGGTCTTACATGTAGAGCGGTCTTTCACTGTATTATTAAGTTGTCTGACAGCAAACCAGCTGAAATGAGATACATAATTATGATGAAGAATAACTAGCAAACTTTTGGGGTTACCGCCTTGGAACGGTGAGTGGCAAAACAATTTGCCACTGAATATTTAAACCAGGTTCTAGGATACACAAACACACTTGTCCCAACAGGTTCTTGTATGAACAAACAAATAAAAGGTGTCTTAGTGAAATATCTCCAATATACCCGTCAACTCTTTATTGTGCACTTTTAGATTTCGACATATGAGCATACATCGTGACATAAATCATGAAGTCCGTGATTGCACGGAGTATTTCTATGTTAAATGTTTTAATGCATTTTCATGTTTTCTAGCAATTCGACATGTGCATGGAGGATATATGCACCGGATTCGCAAAGCAAAATCATCATCAATATTGAAGACTACAACACAGAGAGTGAAGATTTTGAATACGACTACCTGGAGGTGTATGAAGGCTGTATGTGACTTGTTTTGTACATCACAACATTTTACAGACACTTGTCATAATATGTCTGTTTTAGTTCGCGCAAAATCAGTTTATAGGGAAAAATAGTTATTTCAGTCAGGTTTTTATGCAGGACCTAGGTCCGTTAGATTATTGCTTAAGCTGTGTCAGTCCAAAAGGTCATAAAACTAATACCAGTCTCAAACCTCAAGCATCTGATTAGCTGAAATGGCGATAAATCTCAGTTTTATTATCTCGGGCCCTTCTTTTAAATCTTGCAGATAAACGTAGATTTTAACCAATAAAATATATGATAAGAGAAATATGTTTAACTTACCATTTCTAAACAATGATGATGTCCAGAGAACAATATCTTAACATGTTGATATTTTACATTTTATTTGATAAACTATGTTTTAAATAAAAACAACAAGTTACGAATAGTTTCTAGTCTAAGAATTTCAGATGCATCATATTTTCATAAATCATACATTGAGGTAGAGTCGTTTACATGTGTTTTCGCGACATTTGGTATTGCAGATAATTCTTCATATACTAAGATTATACGACTGAATGAGAGCAACAAGGACACGTTTAACGTCTACGTCAGCACCGGTACAGTGATGTACTTCTACTTCGTTTCCGACAGTTCTATACAGTATAAGGGATTCCAGATTCTGTACTTTTCTAGTGATGCAGGTATGTTGCTAAAAGATTTCATTTAGACGTGTTAATTTAGACAGGTCAGAACTACAATATTTTCAGCTTGGTTTGAGCGTCTATGCCATTTGCAAGGTATTATAATAATTATTATTTTATTTCAATGCAACCAGTTTCCGAGATCATTGACTGTTTTCAGAAAATTGTATGGCTTAAAATAAAACAGTTACAGTGGTTTTGATGTTTGTTGTGATTTTTTCAGCATCACAACATCAGTGTGGCGAAACTTTAACAGTAACACCGGATGAACAAGTCCTCATGTCTCAGTACCTACCGAACAATTATAACATGTAAGTACCTTAACTATCTAAAACAATATTTTTATTAGGGTTTACTGGGTATAGTAGGTAGAGATTTAACTTTTCTTTTTTAAATTTTCTAATATATACTTCATAAATATACTTTATCAAGATCATTTGTTTTGCTAATGACACTAACATTTATTGTTGTTATTCCTGTTGTTGTATTTCGATTAATCTGATGATAATTTTCTAAAAATGTATCAACGAGTTTTATCTGCTATATTTACCATGCATTGTGGAAAACGAACTCTTAGTGTTTTCTATCATATCTGAACATTTTACTAATAATTTAAAAACAGAAAAAGGGACGCTAGAGTCGGCGGTTGGGAGACCATAAACATACATATTTTCATACATATTTTCATTAGTCATAACGAAAAGTGTGTTTAAAGCAGAACAAATGTTTTGTTCTTTATTTGTTATATGTTGTTGTTTTTCAGAATGTTAAGAAGAAATGTCTACAATTGGTTGTATTCGTTTTTAGCGTATATTTCTTCAATTCATTCTTAACAAGAACGGACAAAATAATAACCAAATCTTAAGACTTATCCATAGTATATAAAAGCGCATCCACTTATTCAGATCGCAGACATGTCGCTGGACGTTTGATGCTGTTTCCCCGATCCTGTTTAGAATCAAGTTTCTGGACATGGGTGGCTGTGATACAGACGAATTGGCATTCTACGATGGTAAAATTTAATGTTTTTATTCATTTTATATGCAGCATATATCCAAAAATGGATACGCCAGTTAATATTTTATCGTTGTCGGCATTAAAACATTTTAAATCATTTTGATCGTGGATGTTCCAGTTTCATGCTTTTGCGTCGCCGTTCCGTAAAAAAGGACGCCTTTGCCCGGACGTCCGCTATTGTGTCCGTCCGTCACGAAAAGTTAACGTTGGCAATATTTTTGTCATTTCTTTATACATGTATTTCTTCATACAAATCTCCATTTATGTTGCTTATGACAACAGGGTCGTGACGAAGCCGAAGTCTATAGGTCAAGGTCACATATGACGGTGTTATGTCCACCCTCTGAACTTTGATTTTGTCACGAAAACTTAACGTCAGCTGTACCTTTTTGGACAAATTTTCCAATAATATTGATATGTTAACATTTACTCAGTATAAATGTTCCTTGAAAACGGAAGTGGAGGAACCCCATGACAAATTTGAAATAAATTTGTTTTATTACACACTGTTCAGATTACTTGTGCTAAAAAATGTATCTATATGTTGCTTATGACAACACGATCTGTATGTAGCCAAAATCTTAGGTCAATGGCATTTGAACTTTTTGTTCTTTTCTGTCACAATTCTTAACCTTGGCAATTATTTTGCCATTTCTTCAGCTCGCGCCATCAAACGTTCAAATTATGCTGTTTATGACAACAGGGTGGTGATGACACCAAAATCTTTAGGTCAATGTAACACTTGACGGAGATATGCTGCTTTCTGTGCTTGGTTTTTGACAAGAAAAGACTATAACTTTTCCATTTCTTGAAATTGTAAAACTCACTGTTGTTTCTTGAGTACTGCCCAGGGCGAGACAAGTGTTCACCTGAATACCCATCTAGTTAATGATGTAGTTAATATTAATGTTTTTCAAAATGGCTTTTGAGAGGCCTTTTGGCAATTTCCAAAGCTTCACCGTAATAGCATACGTTCACGTGATGGTTCATTTCGCGGTGATAATATTACTAAAACATTGATCTTTTCTAGGTTCCACTCATCTAGTGTCACATTGTTCCACAGCATTGACATACCAGTTCGATGATATAGAAACGAAAGGATCCACCGGTAGTGTCGAGTGGAAAGTCTCATTGCGCAATGAAACGAACTATGGTTTTATGTTAACCTATAGGAATTATACGGGTGAGTGGTTTGATTTTATAGCTTTCAATTGTTATGTACAGTCAATTCCAACAAATTCATTTCCTTTGAATGAAATTAAAACTATTGACTGATTTCCATAAATGCAAAGACCGTTTTCCCATAGTGCGACGCCGTTCTTAGCCAAAGGACCACGATCAGAGTGTTGTTTTTGAAGTTGTGACAAACATTAGGTTGAAACTTGAATTTATTTTATTATGTACAGCGTATTAAGCTGAAAACGATCTGGCGAGCTAACTTTAGGTCGTTGTAAGGCCTTAAAACACGTTCACCAGCTTGGATCTCGGATCGAATGTTATATAGCATTAAACAGGAAACGATCACTTACACAGTTGTTAGGCTGCAGATTATAACAAAAACGCACGTGGTGATAGCTCCGAAGTGTACACGTGAACACATTGACACCTGCGTGCGCACGAGAAGCTTCCTAAGTGCGCACATGAAGGTCACTAAGTACGCATTAGAAGCTAAGTAATAATGTGCGCGTGTGAAACCTAATACGTGAGCATGTGCAAGTTACTACGTACGCATGTGAAAGCAACTACGTGCGGATATGAAAGCTACTACGTGCGCACACGTCTCGTCGAATCTTCCATTCCTTATTTGCCGCCGTAAAAGCAAATTATTGTTGAATTCAGTGATTTAGAAATTCTGTTTCAGTTACAAATCAAGACGGTTGCAATTCCTCGGGAATCTATATGAACGCGTCAGTCACACCCAGTTACGACTACGTCGATTCACCGGGCTACGTCAATGGAAGTTATCCTAGGTTTGATTTTGTGTTGGCTTGTTTATTTAGTAGAGTTTGCAGCTGTTTTATAACTATACACCCAATGTCACACTTCGGCCATGTCCTCTCTTTGGTGTAAGTGTTTAATTTTAAAAAAATCAGATTTTAGTCAAAGAGTGAAAGTTAAGAAAAAAAAAGTTGAGCAAATTAAACAATGCATCAGCCATGCTTACGAAACCCTTTGATCACAGGAACCTGAATTTCATTCAAAACTCATCCCGATTCCACATATATGACGTTTTTACATATGACTTTTAACCCTATACGCCTTTATGCCACTCTTTCGTACCCCAACCACCACCCGTTACAAGAATTCTCCTGCTAGGGCTTTTCTCAGATGAAGAGTTTCAAAGTCAAATTTCATTGGCCTTGTACTTAAGTTTATACTTATGTTTCTGGAATACTCGGATTATATTTTCTCTCGATCGTTTTTTTTTCCGTGTGCACCTAATCGCGAACCTGGTTTTTCATACATTTCAGCAACACTAAGTGTAGGTGGTATATAAGTGCCCCGGAGAACTATTCCGTTCAAGTCTACTTCGAAGAAGGTCCATTTGGCCTCGAACGAAACAGCTACTGTTACTATGACTACGTTGCCTTCTATGACGGTAAATATGGAATATTATATCAGTATGCATTCTGTAGGTTCGTATTATGCGAGTTTTGTAGGTAAACAATATCACGCGAGACCGAAGGTAAATGGTAAGACTTTACCGTCATTTTGTATATCAATACCGGTTCATGAGCTTACTGCCTACTGCATACGGCTTACTGCTTAATGCTTACTGCGTTCTGCTTACCGCTTACTGCTAACTCCTTACGGCTTTCTGCTTACTGCTTACCGCCTACTGCGTGCTGCCTGAAGTTGAAATGACAGTATAAAGCTGTGAGAATAGAGTGCCAGAGATGGACGGGCATGCAGACCATTTGTTGCAGAAGTACTGGGATATGAATTATAGTATTGTAGAGATTACAGCAACACTCGGAAGCAAACATGGTTTGTTTTTCAGGCGTGAGCTGATGTTTTTAATATTGATCACTTTTGCTCAAACAAAATATACACTAAATTTTTAATTTTACAGTCGTCTCAAACACAGTAAATATACTGAGGTTCGGACAGGACGGCATATAGTGTATATTCAGTTCAATAGCTACTATGCTTGTATTATTTTACATTAAAATAAATATTTTTTTATAATTTAGTCATCGTCAAAGACAGCAAATATACTAGTTGTACGGAATTCCATATACGACAGCGACTGCTTACTGCCTACTGCATACGGCTTACTGCTTAATGCTTACTGCTTAATGGGTACTGCTTAATGCTTACGGCTTACTGCGTTCTGCTTACCGCTTACTGCTTACCGCTTACGGCTTTCTGCTTACTCATTACCGCCTACTGCGTGCTGCTTAAAGTTGAAATGAAAGTATAAAGCTGTTAGAATAGCAGTAGGCAGTAAGCCGTATGAAGTAGGCGGTAAGCAGTACGCTGTCGTATATAGAATTCCGTACATTTCAGGTCATTCAACTAACAATTTGATAAACAAGTTCTGTGGACTCACAAGGGTGACTAACGTATACCGGAGCTCCGGCACCGAACTTCTTATCGTATTCTCCTCGGACTATGCTCTCCAGTACAGTGGATTCCGGGTTCGAGTCACAGCCGTTGATAACAGTAATATAAATATTGTATATCTGTATTACACTTTACAACATCACTGCCTACGAATTTAAATCCCAGGTAAAGTGCATTCACAATGCACATTTTAGTTGCTCAATAGTAATAAAACTCGTTTGCCTGATTAGGGCGGTCGATGGAGGGTTCGCAACTGTGCTTAAGCTGAACTAGGAGTCATCAGTTTGCTAACCGGTGCTATTGATCCTGTGCTATTAACTACTTCTATGGGTTGTGAGTATATCTCAACTTCTTACTTATAGTAACGAATAGTTTGTTTGCTAGATAAACAAGACATGTGTTTGATCCCAATTTGTGTTCAGTTTAACACGTTAAGTACAATGTACTTTGAATTACACACATTGTAAGATCTATTCTAACATAACTTAAATACACCTCGCATGATGATTATTGTTTCGCTGCTGACAACATGGTACTACTAAGCCCGTGCATGTCCTTCTTGATTATTTGGAGCCCGCATCATCATCTTCGAAATTGATTGAAATTGATTGTCTTAACGCTTTACTCCATATATACGACTTTCATTGCATGGACGAACAGTCTACATTCGTGCCATCTAATCAGATTCAACACTGTTCGCTTTTAGATTCATCGCATTTAGATGATAGGGCCCCAAGGAAGATTAGTTTGTTTTTGACTAATTGGGTTACCCTCTATAAATAAAGTCATTCAGGTTATTTCTGACCAAAAAGCAACAGTGCAGATTCAGATCAGATGGCAGAGGGGTGCCCGCTGATCTGGATCTACACTGGTAGATTCGCACATGGGATAAACCCTTAAATATGAAGTAATGGGTTCAAAAACTATGTACTTTCTGCAGCATATCCGGCATGCAAGGCAAACTACACGGAGTACTTCGTGGCCTACAACTTTGAGGACAAATACCTCGACAACAACTACACGTACATCAATAAAACCTACACACCCAACTACAATTACGGCACTTACTACTATTACGGCTTTCGTTACAATCAGTACTCAACGTAAGTCGACTTACATTTTCAAGTCCTCTGTTCTACACTCTAACTGCACCGATCATGTACTTAACCTAAGTCAACTTAAGTTTTCAAGTCCTCTATTATACACTCTAATTGCACCGATCATGTACTTAATGTAAGTCAACTTAAATTTTCAAGTCCTCTGTTCTGCATACGAACTGCACCGATCATGTACTTAACGTAAGTCAACTTAAATTTTCAAGTCCTCTGTTCTGCACACTAACTGCACCGATCATATACTTAACCTAGGCCATCTTATATTTTCAAGTCCTCTATTATACACTCTAACTGCACCGATCATGTACTTAACGTAAGTCAACTTAAATTTTCAAGTCCACTGTTCTACACTCTAACTGCACCGATCATATTATTTTAATTTTTGTATCGCTGACGGTGCAACAACAACAGTAGAAGTATCCGTATCCTGAGCCTTGAACAAGTTTTGTTGTGTCCACAACATATTTCCTGTAATGATGGAATGATAATCTTTGTTAACACTAGGTTTGTTTTGAATGTTGCAGCAACTTGGAGTTATACTGGTTATTTTCTAATTTCGACACCACTAACTACCAAATGGTTCTTGACATCACGAGCATATATATTGAACAATCCAGGGGATGCAAATACGACAGTCTAACCCTCTATGACGGTAAGTAAAACAACAGAGAAGAAGTAAAACAACAGAGAAGAAGTAAACAACAGTAAAAATCTCAGAATAATAGACAGATTATTTTAGTTCTATAGTTTATATTACTTTCTGTACGTCATTTTCAATTCCATATTCACAAAATTAGGAGAAACTTAACAACAAACAAATGTTTCATTAGAAGTTTTGGCGTGGTCATCCAGCGGAAAATACAGCTGTTAATCTCTTGGTATAACCTCAAACAGTTATGTCCCAGTTTAGAAAGAGGGAACTGTAAAATGCAAACCTTACAAGAATTCCGACTGTTAAAGGATTCTGAAGAAAGCTGTAACAATCAGTCTTTTAAGAATATTTGGGCACTCCATATTACCTCATTATCTAAGCTGATGTCAAACCTTACAGGTCCGTGTATCAAGGACGGGATATTTGACGTTGTGTGTGGCTACCGGAAGAAGACCTGGTTTCTACAGGGTCCCTCCTACCTGCTACATTTTCACAGCGATGGTTACATCAACAGATACGGATTTGAGCTCGAGTATTATGCTGGTATCATATTCTGACTTTTGATTTAATGCGTGTATATTCAAGAGGTTCCGCTTACATCTGGAATTCAAGGCTCAAAGTGATGTACCGCTCGCATTTCTGAGGGTCAAAATAATTTCACCTGATGTTTTATAATTTATATGGAAATTTGACCCTTGTGTTGAAATTATCAAGAGTCAAAATGGGCATTTCTCAATGTTATTTCGGAGGTCAAAAGCCAGTTTTAAGGGTCAAATGTAATCCATGTGTCAAACTTCGATGTTTTCGTTAAAAGCGTATTTGTGAGTAACTGTTTATGTTACAACCTACTCATGAGAATTATTACAAAAAGTTATAACAATAAATATAGAGTATTCAAATGACAAATAAGTTCAATAACCATATAACGGATTACCTATAAAAATATTTTTCCTGCATGTTGCGTTCCCGAAAATGGCTTGTTTTGTTGGACGAGGGCATATTTTCTTAGACGGGGGCTTGTTTTGTTGGACGGTCGGCTTGTTTTGTTGGAAGGGGACTTGTTTTGTTGGAAGCGAACTTGTTTTGATGGACGGCCGCTTGTTTTGTTGGATGGAGGCTGGTTTTGTTGGAAGGGGACTTGTTTTGTTGGAAGCGAACTTGTTTTGATGGACGGCCGCTTGTTTTGTTGGATGCAGGCTTGTTTTGTCGGAAGGGGCTTGTTTTGTTGGAAGCGAACTTGTTTTGATGGACGGCCGCTTGTTTTCTTGGATGCAGGCTTGTTTTGTTGGAAGGGGACTTGTTTTGTTGGAAGCAAACTTGTTATGTCTCCCACCACGTAGTGGTGTGGGAGACATTTTGATTTGCTCCTGTCTGTCCGTCTGTCTGTCCGTCTGTCCGTCTGTCTGTCACACTTGTCCGCTCTCTAAGTCAAACAGTTTTCATCGGATCATCACCAAACTTCATCAAAATGTTAGTGGCCATAATATCTCGATCAAGTTCGATAACCAGCCATATTGCCCAAGGAATCTCAGAATTATGGCCCTTGAATTATCAAAAATAAGTTGTTTGAGGCTTGTCCACTCTGTAACTTGAACAGTTATCATCTGATCTTCACCATACTTTATGAAAATGTTTGTGGCCATAATATCTCGGCCAAGTTCGATAACCAGCCGTATTGCCCCAGTCATGTCGGATTTATGGCCCTTGAATTATCCAAAATTGGCTGTTTAAGCATTGTCTGCTATGTAACTGAAATATTCATCAACTGATTTTCAATAAACATTATGATAATGTGTGTGGCCTTAATATCTTGGCCAAGTTCGAAAACCAGCCACTTTGCACCAGGCATATCAGATTTATGGCCCTTTGATTTATCCGAAATTAGCCTTTTAAACATGTCACTAACCTGGTTCATCTCTCAAAGTCAGATAGTTTTCATTGTATCTTCACCAAAGTTTATCAAAATGTTGATGGCTATAATATCTTAACCAGGCTATAAAGTCATCGATATTGCTTGAGGCACTTCAGGATTATGGCCCTTGAATTGTTTAAAAAAAAAATCTTCACTTGCTGTCGCTTATGTTTTTCCTGATCCTCCAAAAATTTGTGACATTGTTTATGACTAATATTGCACAGAACTTCCGTATGCCCTTTTAATAAATTGCCATCTTTATATTCACTTCACCAGTTTTATCCTGTGCATCATCAAAGATGATGCCTTTGTGGGAGACATGTGCTTTTCCCAAAAGCAATTCTAGTTTTGATGGACGGCCGCTTGTTTTCTTGGATCGTATCCACATATATCACATTTCTTCGAAAGACGACACATAAACATTAAAATTTATGAAAAAACTTCACATAGTAATACTTTAATAAAGTTGTTTTTCTTCAGTGAAGAAAGATAAAGTGCCGCAACCCACCACCACAACAACAACGAATGGTCCACCAGTCGGCGCTGTAATAGAGGCCGTCAAAGAAATGCTTGTCAACTATTCAACAGACTTGCTGCCAAACAGAGATCTGAGTGAGGCAGTCCCTGCAGCAATCAACTTTTATCTTGTAGGAATAAATGGTATAGACGAGGTTAGTGCGATCAAATAAACATTTATATATGAGGGAGTGTTCTTTTGCGGCTGTAAAAAGTCTCCCCTTATTTCATATCAGTGTAGTTATCCGTTTCAACTAACGTTTTTGGTAGAAATTTGCTAATTTCAAACCTTGCAGAATGTCAATCATTGTGGTTGGCAGAAATAGTTTAACTACCTTTTTGGGGTATGTACTGTGTCTGTCTTTAGCACGGTTGGCTAGGCGCTGCCACCGTATTTGTATGGCTCCGGGGTTATCCATACATTTAATTTATTACATGACAAATGTACTTTTACAATTTAGTATTACTTTAATCAATTATGTTTTAATAGATGTATGCATAAAAAAGTTTATGTATGTCAAATCTAATTTCTGAAAACTAGGTAGAGCAGAAAATGACTTCTACTGGTCAATTCCAAGTGACATGGAAGGACAGCAGTCTTTCGTGGGACCCAACAAAGCGAAATGGTGTAGTCAAAGTTCTAATGCCCCAAGACGACCTTTGGAAACCTGATATCGCTCTGATGAATGGATTTTCAAAAATAGAAGCGATGGGGGCTTCGTTTATGCTTATACTTGTGGACTACAACGGGTCCTGCATCTGGAATCCATTTCAGATAATGGAATCTGTATGTAAAGTGGATATGACTTATTACCCGTATGACAGACAAACTTGTGTTCTGAAGGTAAGCTAAATTGTTACGATAAAGTTTGAATTTTAGTTTGACTTGATAATGTGTACACCTTTTGAAAATTTTGAAGATTTAAATAATTAAAAAAAATTAATGCCGTTATGTAACACCTGAAAAATCTTGTCAATTCGTTTTTGAAATAAGTGAACTTATTTGAGCGATAGTTAAATTCAAGTTGAACGGTTTTACAGTTTGGGACCTGGTCTTCGGATGACAGTAAAGTGCAAACAGAACTTGGTCCGCTTGGCTTACAGATCCATCCAAACTTCCAGGAAAATGGAGAGTGGTTGTTAATTGGCACCGAAACTAAACAAGAGGATAAAAACAATCATAAAACTGTCGATTTCTTTTTGACTGTAGAAAGAAATCCTAGCTTTGTGACCTTTTACATGACTATCCCGGTGGTAACATTAGCTTACATGAACGTTTTTACTTTTGTGATACCCTCGGGATCTGGCGAGAAATCAGGATTCTGTATTACTATATTTCTTTCTTTTGTTGTCCTCCTTATAATAAACAGTAGTGCTATTCCTGATAATTCGGATTCCATTTCGCTTTACGCAGCTTATGTATTGACAATGACCCTTATGAGCGGAGTTGCATTGATAATATGCGTCCTACAAATTAGGGCCATAAGTTTTACCGAACGACGATATCCAATTCCTGAAAGAATTCAGAAGTTAATAAAATTCATTCAAAGGATCCGATCGAAACTTTCCTGCCCAAACAAGAAAGTAGAGAAAGAAGAAAGCAATGAGGATGACAAGGTCAGAAAAGAAAAACGGAAACGTAAGGCGAAAGACAAAACCAAAGCAAATGAAAATAAACATGAAAGCAACGGATACAGCACCTCTTATGAAAAGAAAAGAATCGTCTCTTTTAAACTGGAAGAACCAGAACCTAAACAAGATGAGATCGGCATCGACAGATTCAAAATGCCGCGTCAAGTTAGGGCAACTTCGAGAATGAGTGATCGAGAAACGGGCCTGTTCGAACCGAACGCTTTAACGAGAAGAACGACCGATCTGTGGATTGAGAGTCACGCAAGAAAAGATCGAAGTGTTTCTCCAGAGCCGAAGGTGAGCACATCTGTCGACGGGACAAGGCTAAATGACGATGTTGTAGTTCATAATCAGGAAAGTAATCTTAGAGAAAATAATGAATCCGTGGATTTGAGCAATGAATCTATGAGTTCGTCCGAAACTGGAATTGTATTCGCGAAACAGACGGAAAATGGAGAAAACAATTATGAAAATGCAGAAAACTCGCCAGCTCCGCCACAATCAATAATTGGAACAGCTGTCACCGCATCTTTGCAAAATGAGAAAAACCAAACCACAGTTGCAATCTCGAAATTTGAAAATGACATCAATTCTCATACATCTAAAACTGAACATCCGCCATGTAATGAAATCACTTATGCTCATTCAGAATCGCAGAATACGTACAATGAGCAGTCGCCCGCTGAAAAGAACAGTACCGCGCCCGTTGAAAAGATGAGCGCCTCGCCCGATGAAAAGATTAGTACCTCGACCGTTGGAAAGATTTCGCCCTTTGAAAAGACTACTGCATCGCCTAGTGATAAGATCAGCATACCCGAACCACCCAGTGCTGCTTCTCAGCAAGAAAGTCCTGAACACAACACGGAATGGCAGAACGAAGATCCTCCTCAATATGACGACCTGGTAACGGATGACAGATCGTTTCTATTGTCTGACCATGTTATAGAAAATCAGCCTGTATTAGCAGAGGAATTTAAAATGAACCGACCGCCGTCAGAGGCAGAAACAAGTTTGCTTCTCCGACCTTCGTCCGTTTCTGATAACAGAAATGTATCTTTTAAAAGCCAAACTTCACTTGAAGGCAACAGACTCAGCAGAAATTCATCGTTAACCATGGGGAATCGAGGAGTTTTTATTGATAATGGTCGAGCAGTTTCTGGACACAGACCTAGTTCTAAAAGAGATAGTAGAGGCCTTTCAGTTTTAAGTCAGCGACCAATGTCTTTTCTGAGTAGCCGACCCGTTTCCGTTATGAGCCAGAAAACAAGCGATGGTCTTTTAAATGACAATGATAATACAAGGGAAAAATCCCCAGTGTCTGAGGCATCATCTGATAGTTCCAGTGATGAGAGTGATGTCAATGGGGACGAGGGGAAAGATTCCGTTACGTGGGCAGATCTTGATTCATGCGTGGACTATGTATTTTTTATACTCTATATGTTTCTCACAACCCTTATATCTCTGTCCATTTTTCTTGTTATGGTAACAGCCTACTAATGACCGAAAAGTAAAAAAAGAAACAAGCCTGTAAACAAAGTGAGACTCAAGTTCATGTTTACTTGACCAATACTCGGCTATTTATATCTAGAACTTACATGGAATTAGACATCTCACCTTTTTCAGATTAGTACATTTGTTTTCAATATTACTGCTATTTGGGAATGAATTAATCAGTAACAAGGCCGATTGTTTTGCTGCTGATCATGTGGACTTGACTTGGTATAAGTGGTCTTATAATAGATCTCTACGAAGGCAGTTTTATATAATTACTCCATGAGAAATGGGTGTTATCAGTGTAAATAACTAAATACAGATCAGCGATCACATTTATGCCGTCTGATCAGGATCTACACGGTTCGGTTTTTAAATTATTAGGTTATTTCAGACCAAGAAGCAAACAATGCAGATCTTGATCAGAGAGCATGGATGTTCCGGATAATTTAGATCTACACCGTCTGCAAGTTTCTGCTGATCTGGATCTACACTGTTTGCACATTCCATAAAACTCTTAATACAGAGTAAACGGTTAAGTGACAATGTCAAAATTGGTCTCAAACCTTGGCAAGTTAAAGTATATTTTGTATAGTTTGACGTTCAGAGTGGTTATTTAAACATTTTATATAAAAGTTCTTAATAAAAATAAATGCATTCACTTTATTTGAGTATGTTGTACGTGAGCATATAATGTTATCATCAAATTATACAGATCTTAAGATTGGTATTATTAAACTCCTATAAATTTCAATAAGATATACGGATTCTTGTGTTTATTTAAAATGAGTTGTTTATTCAGAACTGAATATCAACTAAAAATTTTGTCTTGGTGATTTAAGTACTGTTCACTTGTTTGAAAAGTACATAAATGCCTTGCTCCCAGACTGAAAGCTCCTTCCCTCGCTACCACCCTTCACACTCCCTTCCTTGTGCCCATCCTGCCCGCTCCTACCCTTCCCTCGTTTCCATCCTGCCCGCTCCTACCCTTCCCTCGTTCCCATCCTGCCTGCTCCTACCCTTCCATTGCTCCCACCCTGCCCGCTCCTACCCTTCCCTCGTTCCCATCCTGCCCGCTCCTACCCTTCCCTCGTTCCCATCCTGCCCGTCCCTACCCTTCCCTCGTTCCCATCCTGCCCGCTCCTACACTTCCCTCGTTCCCATCCTGCCCGCTCCTACCCTTCCCTCGTTCCAATCCTGCCCGCTCCTACCCTTCCCTTGCTCCCACCCTGCCCGCTTCTACCATTCCCTTGTTCCAACCCTGCCCGCTCCTTCCCTTCCCTTGCTCCCACCCTGCCCGCTCCTACCTGTTCCTTGCTCCAATCCTTATAGCTCCTACCCTTCCATTTCTCCCACCCTGCCCGCTTCTACCATTCCCTTGATCCAACCCTGCCCGCTCCTACCCGTTCCTTGCTCCAATCCTGCCAGCTCCTACCCTTCCCTTGCTCCCATCCTGCCCGCTCCAACCCTTCCCTTGCTCCCACATTGCCCGCTCCTATTCTTCTCACTCCTTCCCACGTGCCCACCCTGCCAACTTCTTCCATCGCTACTACCCTGTCCACTTTTTTCCTTATAACCACCCTGCCCACTTCCCGCTCCCACCCTGCCTAGGCATTCCCTCACTCCCACACTATCCGCTTCTTCCCTGTCCGCTCCTCTTGCTTCAATCTGCCGCTCCTTTCATCACTCCTACACTTTCCGCTTATTTCCTGGCTCCCAATCTGCTCTCCTTCCCTCATCCCACCCTTTCCACTTCATTCTCGCTCCCATTCTTGCAGGACCTTCCCTAGCTCCCACACTGCCGCTCCTTCTCTCGCTCCCACACTGCTGCTCCTTCCCTCGCTCCCACACTGCTGCTCCTTCTCTCGCTCCCTTACTGCTGCTCCTTCTCTCGCTCCCACATTGCTGCTCCTTCCCTCGCTCCCATACTGCTTCTCCTTCTCTCGCTTCCACACTGCTGCTACTTCTCTTGTCCCATACTGCTGCTCCTTCCCTCGCTAACATACTGCTGCTTCTTCCCTCACTCCCACACTGCCGCTCCTTCCCTCGCTCCCATACTGCTGCTCCTTCCCTCGCATTTCCACACTGCCGCTCCTTCCCTCCCTCCCACACTGCCGCTCTTTCCCTCGCTCCCACACTGCTGCTCCTTCTCTCGCTCCCATACTGCTGCTCCTTCCCTCGCTCCCACACTGCCGCTCCTTCTCTCGCTCCCACACTGCCGCTCCTTCCCTCGCTCCCACACTGCCGCTCCTTCCCTCGCTCCCACCCTCCCCTTGTTGACCTACGTGTCAGGCTGATGTGTTTCTCAAAAGGCCTTTTATCTTTAAAAAAAATCTTCTTATTTTGTGACAACAAAAAAGTGATGCTGATACATTATTAAAAAAAACGACGACGACATCAATTAAAATAACACAAACAACAACAGTAGGCAAACTTGAGAAAATTATAAATTTTAATTTAAAGAAAATGGAATGGCACATTGTAATAAATATGACAGCATCTGCAGGCAAGTTTATCAAACATACGAGGTTGTTACATGTAGCAATAACAAATAAGATTGTCAAACGATACTCAGGTTGCACAAAAATACACGCCATTACTCCAATACACAATAATAGCTAGTATATCTGTCTATCTGAGGCAAAATAAGACAGACAATGATGTTCTAATATCATATTGTAAAAATATTGGTTATCTTTTAAGGCAAAAAACACTTATAAAGAATGTTCATTTATGCATCAATTGAAAAAAATCTGTTTGTTGTTCTGTAAGCCAGGGACTAGATTCATGATATTCCATTCATACATAATCCATATAAAATCTACTTGCATACATAAAATTACAAATATAATGAAACCAAATAGCACCATTATTTAATGAAATGAAAATACACATGTATTCTAATCATTCTGTCAAATTAGTACAACACAGTGGGTTTTCATTTAGTTTTTCATCATAAACACTTTCACACCTGATAACATTTTTGGGAGATTTGAATTCATGATTAGCTTATGCACAAAATACGCGAAATTGATGCTTTACTCCAGGAATACGGCTTAAATCACATGGGCCACAAGTGTAGAGCCAGAATAACCTGCACCTTCAAGCAGTCTGATTAGGATCAGCAAGAATGTGCAAGCTGTTGTCTCTTACGTAAAACTTGTACATGGGAAGTAAAGGGTTAAACCTTTTCAAATGAAGTGATTGCGCAAAGGGTGTGTATTACTACACCTGACCTAACCACATCTTCATCAAGTTCTTCTCGGTATTTCTAGCATTGATGACAGGTTCTGGATCCAGGTCATTGGCCGCCCTCAGGTCCAGATGATGAGCACCGAACTGGATCAATATCGGAACAACTGACGGATTTGTACTCTCTAAAACTCCTCCTGAAGACCAAGGGTCCAAGGCCCCATTGCTGGAATGAGATATATACATATCATTGAACATGTTGAAGACAATAGTTATACAAGCATACATATTCATAGCAACTAATTAAAATCTGTAATAGAAAGGAAAAAAATCCTGTTAAAATCATTTTCCTAGATGTCTTTCAAATTATAAATCTTCTTCACTGCTTTGATTTTCCATAAGCATTAAAATAATAGAAAACTTTACTTGAAGTTTAATTCTTTACCAATATAACGAACATACACCCCTAAAAAAGAACTCGTACAGATTGATGAGCAATAGAACAACCAATGTTTCAAAAGTCAACACCATAAGTCAGTATCAATATGAAGGTAAGTTGACCACATAATGTGATTTTTATAAAATAATAACAGAAACTAGATGGGTGCACAGTTGAAAACTGTGTCTCCCTCTGGTGCTATGTTGGAATACAAATGCAAGTACAATAAGGGGCATAACTCCATCCAATGAGACCTTGACCTAAAGAATTTGGCATCATTACGACCATGTTGTCATAAGCAATAAAATTTGAAAGTTTCATTAAGAAATATTAAGAAATGGCTAAGTTATAGCCAACGTTATTTTTTTGTGACTAATTGAATGACTGACAGATGGACAAAGCAATCGCTTTTTCTTCAAAAGAGCGACACAGAAACTAGAGTTTCACCAAAAACGTGTGTGTTTTATGGTATCTTATAGTATACTTTTTTCTAGAACAAGAAAAAAGTTATGAATGTTGAAACAGTAACCTGAAGATAATATTACTGGCAGAGGAGAGACTTTTCCCCCAGTACTCTGTATTAACCCAGTTTTCTCTAGGCCAGGTCTTCCAGCGTTTATAGCACTGCTCACTATACTGTGTAAAATTCCATGGTGTTGGCTCAAAGATGTCTTGTTCATCATCGGAACACATTGGCATAACCATCTCAGTGCAACTCTGCAAATATCATAAATATCAACATTTCCATTTTGTTAGGATATGATTAGGATGCCTTACAAGAAAAAGTCTAGCCTCCAAAATTGGTAGGAAAGAGAAGGGGTTTGCATGTATTGATATTTTGGTTCCAAATGAACACACATGGAAACAAGTTGCTGAAATTTAAGTTATAAATGAACACACATTGAATCCAAGTGCTAACAATTCATATTCTTCATTAACAAACACGGGAATGAACTGCTGATATTTCAGCTCTAAATGGACAGACAAACATGGGCACGAGGTATTGACAAATAAGTGTTTAATGAAGAGATATGGAAACATACAGCTAACATTAATGTTCTAAATGAAAAACCATGATAACCAAGTTCATACATTTTAGCTGAACAAACCTCTGACATTTATGGTGACCGAGTGATAACGTTTTAGTTTCTAAATGAACAAACATGTAAACCAGGCACTGAAATTTTGGTCTTAATTGAACATAGAGTACTGAAAATTTGGTTCTTATTTGACAAACATGGTAAATGATTTCTTCTTTTTACATTTTAAATGGACATATAATTTAATTCAGTACTGATAATTCTAATGGAGCCTTATGGACATACAGTTTAAGTGTGCACTGACATTTAGGTTCTAATATACAAACCTGGAGCACAGATAATCCTACCTGATACATGTCTTCCGATCCTAGGTCACCGAGACCATAGATAATCCTATTTGATAGTTCCATCCTAGATCACCGAGACCATAGATAATCCTACCTCCCATCCTAGATCACCGAGACCATAGATAATCCTACCTGATAGTCCCATCCTAGATCACCGAGACCATGGATAATCCTACCTGATAGTCCCATCCTAGATCACCGAGACCATGGATAATCCTACCTGATAGTCCCATCCTAGATCACCGAGACCATGGATAATCCTACCTGATAGTCCCATCCTAGATCACTGAGACCATAGATAATCCTACCTGATAGTCCCATCCTAGATCACTGAGACCATAGATAATCCTACCTGATAGTCCCATCCTAGATCACTGAGACCATAGATAATCCTACCTGATAGTCCCATCCTAGATCACCGAGACCATAGATAATCCTACCTGATAGTCCCATCCTAGATCACCGAGATCACTGGTAGCTTGCTGGGAGATGTTCAGACATTGCGCTGTGCCGGTATAGTTGAAGTATATATTCACAGCCTCTGACAGAGCTGACAGTAACTGTTTACCTTCCATTGGTAGAGACAGCTTCTTACACACTTCCTGCAATATGATAAACATTTTTCACCATATATATATAATATACATGTATGCATTTTTATGCATGTGCGACCAGTGAAGATACAGATCAGCCAGCACATATGTGACATCTGATGGGGATCTGCAATGGTAGCATCTTGGTCAGATATAACCTAATGAATCAAAAACCAAACAGTGTAGATACTGATCAGATGGCTGATCTGGATTTACACTGTTCGCTCATGTGATAAAGGCATATCTATGTGAGATGTCTACATGTTTTGAAATCGGAACATACGCAAATATTAAATAACAAACCATGGGAATCGAACTTACAATCCTTACAATAATCAGTATAACTTAGACATTGTGAGCCATGATTGTACAGTAATATTTATTAAGTAAATTACTCATTATATGTGAATCAATCTAAATATCTACAACAAGTACGTAGTAAAGATCTACAACAAGAAAGTATATAATCGAATCTGTAAAAACAGACTACAATATAAGTGTTCAGTATAAAACCATTGACTGTACCTTAACAGGCCATGCTGGCAGAGGTTCCAGGAAGTTGGCAGGGTAAGGGTAGTTGACCATAGCAAGATCTGTCCAAGCATTGGTTAACCAGGCCTTGAAATCCTGCACATCACTGTGAGCCAGCGGTTTACACAGCTTGAATGTGTTACTGATAAATGTCCGGCCATCCCCTGAAGAAAAAAACAATAAAAAAAATTAAATGGCAACATGGATATAGGTCAGGAAATGTGATTAATGAGATATGCTGGATAATGAGGTTAAAACTTTTCACATTCATCCAAAACTTCAGTATTTTCATTCATTAGCCAAAATGCTGCATAAATAAAAAGAATACCAACAGCTTTTAGCTATTAGTTAGCAACTTAATGTGACTATTTTACTTAAACCAATTAAAGGGTATCTGAAATGAAGACTAGATGAAATATAAGGGGTTCTGTGTTAATGATGTCATTTAGGGTAATTGGGTTAAAGAGATATATATCATGAAACTGGGTTTAAGGAGCGTTTGTCTACTTATTCAGTTAATATTCCCAGTTAATGAATGAAGAATACATCGGGTACTTCGGTTCATGAAATATTATTGGTAATTGGGTTTAAGAGATATTTCAGTCAATTGGGTTGAAGAGTTTGTCAGAAAGTCGGTTTAAGCCTTTTATGTTAAGAAAGCTTGAAGATACATGATTGGGTGGGAGGTGGGTTGGACAATCAGCTAAACAATTTTATCTACAGGATTCAATGTATTCTAGCAGAACATTTCTGCACTCTAATGAAACACATGACTGTACCCTCCGTAATGAAACATCAGATATAAATTTCATATCAAACTGTTTCATGTTATAACTGAATGAATAATAGTACAAGTTAATTCACTGGATATGTTATACCTGACTTAGCAATTAAATCAATAGTTGCCCAGGAGATGCGTATGTTGCCAGCACACTCAAGGATATCAGCCGAGAACACGTTGCCAATCACCTTGTTGAAATCCTCACAGGGTGTCAGACCAGTAAACTGCCAGATAGGAGCAGATGCTGCCAAGGCACTGTTAAATAAAATACATCTTTCGTGCCATTTATATGTAATAAACAGATAAATAAATGAGCAAGCAGTGCCACTTGTTTATAATGGCCCTGCGAAATTATAATGTCCCTTGGGCCTTTATCCACATGGCTAAAGCCCTCAGCCATTTTTATATGGCATGTTTATTATCAACAAGTGGCACTGCTTGCCCATTTATTTACATATTTATTACATGTATACATTAAAAATTGACTCTCAATTCACTTTGTACTTGATTGAGCAGTTTCAATTATTTCATATACTATGTCATAATGCCAATTACTATGTCATTTCAGTAATATGTAAAATATAATACATTTTTTGTGCCTCTTCCTCTCTTACTCTTTGTATATTACATATAGTAAATACATGAAGAATACTGGCCAAAGAAAAAATAATTGTGAGGTTATCAGAAACAACAGCTGATGGATTATTCCAAAAAGTTGAAACAAAAGAGGTTATTAACAAAGATATTAACCAATACTCCATTGGCATGAATTCTATCCCATATGCCACCAGTGTAAATCCAGATCAGCCAGCACATTTGTGCAGTCTGATCTGGATCTACACTTTCAACTTTTTGATTCTTTAATTATATCTGACTTAGAAGCAAACAATCAAAAACAATGAAAATAAAGATCAAACAGCACAAATTGTAGGCTGATCTGGATCTACATTGGTCACCTATGTGATAAAAAGGATATCCAAGGAGTTAAGAGATAATTTAGTCAATCCCCAGTTTAATTTGACACAATTTCCTACTTGATATCTGTGACATTAGCAGTATTGGGGACAACTAAACCTTACTCTTACAACACCCACCCAATAACAATGTTAGGGTATTTGATCCTCATCCAAGCAGACAACATGCCTCCGTATGATCCACCAAAAGCTATCACCATACTGTTTGCTGCTCCTGGTATAGTCTGCTTCAAATATTCTATGAGCACAGCAAAGTCTGCCAGAGCCTGTTCGGAGGTCAGGTAGTTTAAATGTTTGGGAGACTGAAAAAACATATTATAACATACTGGTATGGTATGAATTAAGACATATTGTAACATATTGGTATAGTACAAACCATGACTTAAGACATATTGTTACAAACTGCTATGGTATAAACCATATTGTAACATATTGATATGGTATAAACCATGACTTAAGACATACTGTAACATACTGGTATGGTATAAATCATGACTTAAGAAAATGAAACTTATGGTATACTGATGTTATGATTTATGGCTTTGGTGTCATTATAAATGATGTCATTAACCCTGTACTCTGTAGATACAGCTTATATCAAAGCACTACCAAAGCTATTTACTGACTACCATTTGCTTTCTTAAAACACACCAAATGAAGAAGATTTATATTTGAATGATCTCTTACTTGTTTGAATGATCTCTTACTTTATAAGCATCAGGTCCATATGGAATAGATTCTCCATAGTATCTGTGTTCAGCAAACACCAGCAGAGCTTTGAATTCACCAGCTATCTCCCACATAAACCCCTGTAATAGAGAAAATATCAAGTCTTTGCCATCATTTAACAACATCGTCACTCTAATGACCAAATTTGACTTTTGTCCATACAGGAATAGAGAAAACTAGTGCAAAATCTGTCAAAACCTCGCACCTCTATGCCAATGGGAAAAGTTCAAGTTAGCCATGTGTTTAAATAACATATTCTGATTGGTGGATATTTCGCAGGTTCAAAATCTTGTACAAGGTTTTCATAATAGGTCAACAATTACTTTGCAACAGTTTGGTACCCTGCATACTGTCAATTTCAATGTAATGTCAATAATAAAATTGCATGGGCAGGTAACCAGATTACATTTCTGCAATACCTACAATGACTGTTAAACAAACTTTCCTGAATTAAACTACAATCGTTGTATTACAAAATTAAATATTGTTTATATGAAATGTTAATACAATAACATTCACTTAACCCTTTCCTCCATAAACACACATTTTTACGCATGTGCATCCAGTGTAGATCCAGATCAGCTGGCACATCTGTGCCTTCTGATTAGGATCTGCACTGGTCTCATTTTGGTCAGAAATAACCTAATAAATAAAAAAGCGGTCTGTTTAGATCCTGATCAGACTGCACAGATGTGCTGGCTGATCTGAATCTAAACTGTTCTCCCATGCAATAAAGGTGTATCCATGGAGGAAAGGGTTAAATGATGGAGTCATATAAACTTGAAAGGCATAATAAAATATTGGAGTTTGTCTTCCTTTATTAAATTATACTACAATTGTAAAATAGACACATTGGAGATCCAATATATCGTACAAAAGGGAAATTAAAAAAAGCCACAAAACACAACAAAAAAGAACATATTAAGGGATTCTCTATGATTGAGCTTCTTCATGGACAAAAATGCATCAGGAAAATAGGGTTTATTATAAGAAGTTGAAAAAAAACATGTACCATCACTATATAAAACACATTTAAAGTGATTTTCAATAGATATCTTCATCCCCATGAAAAGGAATCATCATCAGACAAGTGGGTCAAATTGCATTTTAATGCAAATGTATAAATAATGCATTATTGTTTTCAAGAAATGCAAGGTAATAATTAATGCAACAGATCTAACATTATTTTAAAATGCAAATGCATAAATAATGCATTATTGTTTTCAAAAAATGCTAGGTAATAATTAATGCAACAGATCTAACATTATTTTAATGCTTATTTAATGCAGTACATTGTTAATGCATAACATTATTTGGATTTTGTTCACTATAATTTGATTCATTTAATATGAAAAATATACTGATAATAGATTAAATATGTTATTAGTATATTACATAGTGATCTAGTTTATAGCCAGAGAAAAACCTGAATATAACTGTGTACTAGTTTGATATGTGTTCACTGTTAGATAGAACAAGGTAAAGACTACAGAGAAAAGCTTTCATACTTTCATTATTATCTTTAAGGTTATCTGAATCAGAATGTTGTAAAGTTTGAACATTTTTATGATTAAGCAATGAGTTCTAAAGCTGAGTTTTCTTAAGAAAATTGCACAATTAGCATGTAATACAGATGAAAGAGACTTAATAATTTGCCTTTAAAAAATTATATTAGTTGCCAGTATACAACACTATTAATGTGTGATAAACATTAATAAATCAAAAATAACAAAAGCTTAGTGTGTACAAGGCTTAATCTGTTATAATGGTTGAAATTATTTTTGAGCCAATGACAATGCAGTATTTTTCAAATATTTCGAACCTTAATTCTCATAAAGGTCGATTTCCTCCATAATATTGTTCGAACATTTATTGATAAACATGATTGTATAGTTCGTGAACGATCTTCTACAGTTGTCAAGGAGGCGTGAATTAAGTCTGAAGAAAAGAAAACCATTTAAATATTTTAGCTCTGAGATTTTTGGCTTATGATTATCTTCTTAAATTGCTTAATCCTTTATTTCATAGATACGTCTGTTATCTCATCGGCGGCCAGTTTAGATCCAGATCATCCATAAAATCAATGTCATCTGATCAATATTTGCACTTTCCCTTTTTTGTCACAAATAATCTAGTGAATCTAACAGTGAGAAGTGTCGATCATGATCAGACTTCACCGATGAGTCCCTTGATCCGGATATAAACTATTTTGCCATGCTATAAAAGATTTATTTATGAAGTAACGGGTAAAATGGAACTTCCACGGATGAACCCTTGTTTCTCAACCCAAGGAAAGACTTAAACAGGTTGTTTTTTTCTTCAGTTATGTTCACATGGTGTTTTCAGAAAAAGAAATGGCATAATTCACTTTTTAAAATATTCTCTCAGTACATGTCTACGGGCCATTGAATAACAAAGCTACTTTCAGTTTGACTATTGATTTTGTGCATACCCATATATGGTAATTTAGGCGGCTACTGTTTTTTCAGTTACAAAAATAATTTCGACCATTTTATACGTTTAATTTTCATACAAGCCTCCAAAATAAACTTTAACCTATACTTAATTTATATTTTGTAAGTTCTTGAGGTGTCGCTTTAGATTCTTCACACTTTCAGATTGATATCTTGTACTGTAAATTGTATTTTCTGTGGAATGTGAATACTTTTATATATGTACTGTTAGTGGACTATTGTCAGAACAGATGTGAATAAATAAGGATTAATTTCATGAAAGACTTTTTCAAAAAATGCTAAATGAATGCATTAGTTTTCAAAATATATTAATTAATGTGCTAATGCTAATTTAATCCACAGACTGAGCAAATAATGTTAATTTAATGCATTACTTTAAAAGTAATTCGCTTCATGTCTGATCATCCTCCTAAAAAAGATATCATTACTCCAAAGAAAAGATATCATCGCCCCGAAAAATATAATCACTATCACCATCTCCGCAAAACTTTATCATCTCACCCCTCCCCCCCCAAAAAAAAGATATCATACATCAGATTATCCCTACAAAGATATTATCCTCATAAAAGTATCATAATGGGCACAAAGATATCATAACCCAATCATTTCGCTACAGCTTTTATCATTTCTCCTTGATTTGGATCTTGTTTGTATGTTTCTGTAAGGGATATATGGTGTTGCCTTCACAACCACTTACAGTGTTGTTACAGAACCAAGCAATATCTCCCTCATTGCCGGTGTAAAAGAAGATTGGTCCTCCAGCATGGTTCCAGTACTGGTTGGCTATCAGGTAACGCTGCTTGTAGGTGTCATCATTTGCAAACCCAAAATGATCAACCTGAAGCAAATAAAAATATGCGAGTCCCACCACATTATTGAATCTGATAAGTGCAGTCCAGAAAATTGAACCTATAGCACTTGAACAGATCTCACTTACTCTCTCATCCTTATATCACCTCAAACTTTCAAAACAATGCATTATAAAAAGTATGGCAAATCACAGTGATACAAATGCCGAAATGGTTTCAAGTGTTCAAACGGACAGTTGTTAGTCTCAATAATTCGACTGCAAGCACAGACCCATTATCATACGGACGTTTTCGTTGTCTGCCCTTTACGTCTCAAGCAGTTAAGATCAAAACTGTGGTGGAAATCGACCCGATTTAAATTCTTTTTTTTTTCACTCCCACATGAAAATTTCAACACTGGTATGTCAAATATTGTTATAAAACATAAATAATGATAAAAGTAACAATAAAATGAACGAATAATCCACAAAATAACTTGTTAAACCTACCACAGCATATGCCGTTTACACGGTGAAAATTATCGATAAACGCGAGTCAGATAAACTTTATGCGGTGTAATCGACATGGGTGGGGGTTTAAAATAGTTTTGCATAAAAAACGAAAACGTTACTTATAAAGGATTACATATATTGATTCTACTTGAATGTGGCTTCTCAGGTATGTAATTTTTTTTAATAAATATGGTTTAAGATGCTTTATGAAGCCGGCAAAAGATTGAAAAGTTGCGATTCATTTTCCGATCGGCGGCATATAGAAATAGAAGGAAAATTTTCCGCATTGATTTGAATAGTAACTGGGTTGTGCGCGAAGAGCGACCATCGTATATATAGAATTAGAAAAGCGCTTGTTGCGCACAAATAGTTGGGCTAGACAGTTGTGTGATAATTTCCAAGCAAAAGGGTGGGTTACATACCTTTTGAATAAAATACTGTGTTTCATAAGAGTAATTACTCTCTTTAATCTTGCCGAGGTGATGTCTCCTCAAAGAAGTCGCCTCGCTTACAGAAAATACCAGGCAACTAAAAATGAGAAGGGAAATAACGACATTGTTCATTTTTGTTATGGTCACATGTCAATCACGTGAGCTTTTGAGGTACAAGACGCATATAGTATTTTCGCTAGCCGTCTAATACCTAGACTGGTTTGCTCTTTTGCTCAAAAGACATTCATTTCTAAATCAATTACACCGGATGTACTAGACAGCCAAAGACACGTTTACTTCCTGTTTCAGAATTTAATCATGAATACAGTTTTGTCGCGATTAAACACAATTTTCGCCTTCACGCTAAGCGTGATGGCGGGATTGACTTTTCTATGCTTCTTGTCAACGTTTTTCAACGATCACAAGGCATTGGTCGCAATAAATACCGGGAAAGTGATAGTGTAAGTTGGGCATATGGTCAATTCACTTTTGTTTCAGGAAAAGGGTCGCTGATAAATCATACATCATTACATGTGATAACTGAAATCGGCCAAACCAGGATTTTCGCCTTCATTAAGGGACTACTAAAAACTTGTTTATTCTGCAAGGATATCACACATCTTGTTTATTCTGCAGGGACAAGTTGTGTGCTATACCTGCAGAATAAACAAGTTTTAAGCCCCTTAAATTAGTTGTACAGTGTAGTAGATTTCGTACCACTGGACATGGTAGAGTGACAGCATGGTAAGTTGGCGTTCCAAGGTTCTGTGGCAGATTTGGGTCTGGGTTAGAGTAGCCTCATCTAGGATTCGAAACCTCCGGCCTACGTGCCGACGCTCTACCAATTGAGCTACCAAGGCCGCTGGTACAAAATCTGCTACATTTCCTCCCAACTTATATGAGACATTTCCAACTTACTTGGAAAGGTCTGCAAGTTTCTGCCTAGGTTCGGGTTGAATACACCAGCCACATGCTTTGCCCGAAAGAGCTCCAAGGGTAATCGCCCTTGCCGACAACGCCAATGTGACAGATTTGGGTCTGAGAAAGAGTAGCCTCGGCCAGGATTCGAACCTTGGTCCTCTGGCTTATGGTGTCAACACCTTACCAAATGAGCTACCAAGGCTGCTGGTACGAAATCTGATCCTGGTCCAACCAATATCTGCTACATTGGAATTGTTGGCAGGGTGATTACCCTTAAAGTCCCTGTGGGCGAAGCATGTCAGTGCTCACGCTGTCAGTCGACATTGTCGCCATTTGCGATAATTTTACGTTTTTGTCGATTATTTCAAAGAATTGGCGGTAAAATTTGGCGATTAAATAATTGTCAAAAAAGCAAGTTATTGTTAGCTAATTTGCATTCACTTTGCCCTGAGCGGTGGCCACATTTCTGATAATTGTAGGTTGTTAATCCCCTAATTGAACTAACAAAGTGTCACTAAAGATAATCACCTTGCCTACGGGTCAATGATTAATGTTTGTAATCGGTAAACTTTGGGTATTACCATATACGTCATGACAAGGTTGTTACTGTTGCTATTTATAGCTATTATCGATTCCCCTATCATATGTTTAACAAAGCAGACAAATATTTCAAAAAAAAGAATAAATGATGTGTTCTTTTTTTCTAACGTTATAATAAATACGGGCCAAATTCTTAATCCATTCTCAAGGCAAAAACCTAACCGGATACTGTACCTCATTGATGAATAGGACGAAAATTCGTGATACGAATTGCCGATTTTTTAACCATGTTAACGGAGAAAATACTTCCTATTTTCTCATTTATAAAATGTGTTAAATCAGCTGCTTTGGTTATTTTTTGCTTTGGAAATGTTACTTCACATTGCAATTTTCTACTAGTTTATTAGTAATTACATTTTGTCATTCATTTTCGCGACATCTATTTTTGACATACCATCAGTCTAGTCCCGAATCGTCTTTGCAACTACCCATTAACATATAAACTCATTCTAAGCAGAACAATTATGTGAATTAAATTATTTGGCCCAAAACTTTAATACAAATAACAATTTTACATAGCAGTGAATCCAATTGATTTTGTCTGCAATAGTGAATTGAAGAATGCCTTATTATTAAAAATCCTCTGTAATTTTACATAAAGCCAATTATTTTCATTGACTAGGTTAAATTAGTTAAGTAAAAAGCCAATCTTCAATATTAGATAAAATCATCTGAATTAAAAAAACAACAACAAATAATTTTAATGCTTTTTCCCTCGCATGTGGAAAAAACGCGTGAAACTTTGGCTATTAATATATTTTTTCAAAAATTGTGTGGCTATTATTTTAAAACAGCCAGCATGAGCACTGCATGTGGCTGGGGTATTCGATCGAACCCAGGCAGACCCTTGCAGTGTCCAATCCTGGTTGAGGCTACTCTTTTAAACCAAAATCTGCCACAGAAATAGCATGAACGCAACAGATACCCACTACCTGCCTTTAAAATTAGAAAAAGGAGTTAGATAGATTGGTGTGAATGCATTTTAGGGATACCACAAAATATGTTGTTTCATGTTTGTCGTGGTACAATGAATCTAGTCATTATATATGGAGAAAATGTGTCAGCAGCCAGGTAGCCCAGTTGAGAGATTCCCACTGTAGGTAAGGGGTCAAGGGATCGGGTCCCCATCAGGCTGCTAATTTTTTTCATTCTGGTTAAATTGGTACCAAACCACTCGTTTATCAACAAAGTACAGAATTGTCTATATAATGTAATTTTGGAATTTGCAGATGAATCATTGGCACAGAGGTTAGTATGTCTGCCTCTGCAGCCAGGGATTACTGCATAGATCCCTCGCGATTCCAACTTAAATTTACAAACTGTCTTTTGGATGGAACTTTAAACCAAGTTCAATTGTAGCTATACACCAGCAGGGCCTTTTTCCTTCTTTAGTAGGGGTCGTTTATGGGCACCTTCCCCTCAAAAAATTTCTTTAAAATCATGCAGTTTTCCTAAAAAGTAACTTTATATCAGGTTTTTTCATTCCACTTCAGAGAAAAAATCACGCTCTTTTCCCCCAAATTATAGGGCATGTGCCCCTTCCCCTGGCAGTGAAAAAATGCCTTGACCAGGTACTTGAAAAGAACCAGGGACAGTTCTACAGTTGGAATGTCCTTCACTATTCCCAATAAAGCAAATTATGAACACTCTTAGAGGTGTTGATCATATGGTCTTCTGGAATCCAGTGGTGACAATAAATCTAAATACTCACTGCAGACGAACTTCCAATTTGTGGGGTAATAAAATAATTATATTACAAATTCAGTCACTTTTTTAGGAAGAAGATATTTAAGCATTTAGGTAGCTCATTCAGCAACTCCCAGAGCACTTGCACAGTAATTATGGGGTCACTGTCCGGGTGCACATTTTTTCACCCAGTGACAAGTTCTCAACGGTGTAACAAGCTGTTGGCCCTTGCAGCTTTTACAGACGTTACTCTGACCTAAAATTTATAATTTTTTATCAATTGAATGTCAGCTTTATTACAAATTTAAATAGAAAAAGTCACCTTAATATCTTCTGATATTAAATTGAATTACCCTAGGTTACTTACTGGTACTTCAAAATTGTTGACAATCATGTCGATATATTTTTTATCTATTTTTAGAAAAAGTAATAACCAATTAAACCACTGTATGGGATAATATCATAATAGTGTGTCCATTGCCAATCAGAAATGTTGCTTATTGCAATAAGAACTTATTTCTAGCACTAAATTATTATTTTGGGATAAGTCATTGGTCTACAATCTTCCTGTGTAGGTATCGATGGAAGTGGTCCAATATGCTATGAAATTTTGTCACTTTTATTTATTATCATATGTCAAAATGGAGACTTTACCCACTTTCCATGCTGTTTGTATATTATTCCAAGTAAACATTTTGACTTGTCACAAGACTGTGTTACCATATTTAAGCAGTCAAGCTCCCTGCAAAAGTTTTTTTTACTGTAAGGGCATATGGATATTTTCTTGAATAGTATACAAGTGTGTGTTGTGAAAATTAGTCAAACAGAAACTTACATATAACAAGCAGATTAGTGTCTACAGTTAAAATCCTATAAAGATCTTTGTTGTTGTCTTAGTATCATCTTCAAATGTGCAGATCAGAATGATTGAGCACATTAAAGGATGACTCTGTGAGCACTTGTTTGTTTGTAGACTGGGCATCAAGTATAAAAGGCAATTTATATGATGAACCAGTTATTAATTATCCCGCGCCGCTATCCCCGCCGCATAGTGGCTGGGGGGATATAGGAATGGTCTTCGTCTGTCCATCCGTCCTTGTGTGAGCGCACATTTCATGTCCGGTCTATAACTTTTCAACCCCTAGAAGGATTTTCATGAAACTTTAGGCAAATGTTCTCCCCATCAAGAGGACCTGCAGAACCCATGTTCCAACATGGCAGGCTCAATGTCAAGGTCACAAGGTCAGATTAAAGCAAAAATTTTGTTAACGCAACAGAGGTCACATTTTTTGTCCAATTGTCATCAAATTTGGTATGAATATTAATATTGATGATCTCTACTCAAATTATTAAAATCATGTTCTTGAATTGCCCAGGCCCCCCCCCCCCCCCCACTGGGGATTTAAAAAAAAATTTCTTTTAAATTGTGTTTTTAACCTTTGATTTTCTACAGTTATCAACCTGATTTTGACACAAACTTTATACCATCTTAAAATTCAATCTTTCCTGAACAGTTCATTCACTGGTTGTTCAGTGATAAAATTTGAAACAAAAATTTTAGTAGCAGAGTGAAAATTTCAAGTATCAAAATTCCAATATTTCTACCTGTCTTCAGCTATATTTAGATTCAATCTTTAGATGTTGTTATGATGCATTATCAGTATTCCTCCAGTTGCTGGTCAATGACCTAGTGAACTTTGCTGCTTATATCTGTGTTATGCAATATTAAGAACTTTGCTCTGGAAGATTTTATAGTGTTAATTTTGTCATTTTCTGTGGATACTGACTAAATAAACTTTCTTACTTTATAGCACTTTAAAAATCAGGCTTTTCTGAATATTTTATTCACTGTTTGAATGTAAAACAACAACAACAACAAATTTGTAGCACATTCTCAAAATGTTAAGACTAAATTTAAGAGATGTCTCAGCTGTAAACAATGTATGTATATCATGAAACTTAAGTTAAATGTTCAGTTCATGACCATGATGTGCTGAACCCATGTTCCAACCCATGTTCCAACCTGGCCGCCTGTGGTGTTTGAGCATATTTCGTGTCCGGTCCATAACTTTTCAACCCTTAGAAGGAATTTCATGAAACTTTAGTCAAACGTTCTCCCCATGAAGACGACGTGCAGAACCCATGTTTCCACATGGCCGTCTCAATGTCAAGGTCACCAGTGGTGTTTTTTGAAAAGCCTTGAAGGAATTTCATGAAAGTTGCATGCTTTGGAGAACATGTGTCTGTTGTTTAATTTGCTATTAATCATCCATAACTTTTCCCTCATTCAAATCTGCGGCGGGGGATATTGCTGTCGTTCCGACTGCCTTGTAAAACTAGCACTTGTATTTTTTCTTTTTTTCTGAAAGGTCATTTGGCATGATGTTGCAAGGAATACTGGAGTTAATCCATAGTGATTAATATGAAAATGTTTAATTATTTGTATGAAACTGATAGCAGAATAAACATTTCTAAGACATACAGCAAGGATATAATTATAAAGAATAGAAGTCCTAAAATTTAAATGTTTAATTCTTTAAACTGATATAATTATTATATTTCAGGAAGAATGTACCAGACTACAGTGCTTCAAGGGAGAAAAATGATCTGGGATTTGTTGTATTTGATCTGCAAACAGATATCCTTTTATTCTAACTTTTACTGCATAATTATGACCACAGTTGTGTCATCATTATTTTGTGACATGATTTTATTATTGTGTGTGATTTATATCCCAAACCAAAAGTATCTTTTAACCCAGTTGCAGAAAATTCCCAATTGAAGTTTGTTGCCAAAAAAACTTTATAAATTGATTGTTGGCAATGCAATGTTAACTAATTGAAATCTTGAGCTACATACTGTAATCTGTAAAAACTTGGACATAAATACAAGAACAAAAATCTTAGTAGTTCATTGAATTTTTTATTTTCATGATCTTTGTTATTCTGGTTTCAACAGTTATTAGCTTTATTGATCAAAAGAAAGTTGCTAGTTTGAGTTTTAAAAACATAAAAGACTGAAGAAAAAATTGAGACAGTTAGGAAAGGTCCACAACTGCCAACCATACCTGCATGATGTGTAAGTTAACCCTTTCCTCCATATAATACGCATTTTTATGCATGTGCGACCAGTGTAGATCCAGATAAGCCGGCACATCTGTACCGTCTGATCAGGATCTGCACTGGTCGCATTATGGTCAGAAATAACCTAACAAATCAAAAAGCGAACAGTGCAGATCCTGATCAGACGGGATGGATGTGCCAGCTGATCTGGATCTACACTGTTTGCCCACGCAATAAAGGTATATCTATGGAGGAAAGTGTTAAAGCAGAATTCAAGCTCCATTATTTAAACAGCACAAGTAATATCTACCAAAAGCATAACAATATACTGAGTATTAGGTTATTAAAACAGAAGAGTCACAAAAAATCTACCCTCTACAATAATGGGCTACACAGTAGCTGTATCACTGGCAGTTGTTATCATACAAACTTCCTTGACTGTGGTTACATTTATCAGGTATCTTCAACTGGAATGTCAAACAACTTTTCCTCTACTTGACAGCTGAATATGAGACTCCAGAACACGTAAGTAAAGCTACAATACAGCATTATGAAGTAAAACTGAGAGCTCAGTTGCTAATATCTGACAACAACTAAGTGTTGCTATAAAATTTACTACTACTTGTCATATTATAACTGATGACAGAACATTTCCAAGAAAACTAAGAACATAGTATAATGGTATTCAATGGCGTATGATGTTAGTACATGTACCCAGTGGTTTGGCTGAGATTATGGATAAAGTTTAGTACTTTAAGTGTTAATGATAGATTATTTGATTTACTGTATTAACCCAGGAAGAAAGTTAATTAAGATAAGTTTGATTTTGAAATTTATTTATTCTGTTTTGTTTTATATTAAAAATGCTTAAAAGATGTTATTTCTACATTTGAATGATTTGAAGAAGGCAATTAAGATCATTGTTCTTCTTTGACAGAAACTGAATCAGGTCGTCATATGGGACAAGATTATCAGGAGGGGAGAGAACTCTATCATAGACTACAGGAAAGCCAACACAAAATATTACTTTTGGGACTACGGCAATGGTTTAAGGTAAGTAAAATGATTTATTGACAGTTGCAGTAGATATTTTCAGAATGATATGGTGATCTGTAGTCAATAGAAGTGATTTGATCATTGTGCAGCCTGGGTATCAATTCATATGTTCAAATATCGGTACATGACATATACCTATCCATATGAAGACACTTTGAAATACATAAACAATTTTAAATAAAAAATAATGTAATTACCCCGCCGATGAAATCATGGGGGGATATTGTTTTGGCATTGTCCGTCCGTCCATCCTTCATGCCGTCCGTCTGAATTTCGTTTCCACGCTATTTCTCTGCAAGCACTGTATGGATTTCAAAGAGACTTTGTTGGAACCATCAGTACCAAGAGGAGCTGAGCATGTCATCATCTTGTTCCTGTCAGACCATTTAACACAGAGTTATGATAACTTATGCATTATGCATATAGAGCATTTGTTTCCGCAGCTATTTCTCTGCAACTACCACATGGATTTCAATGAAACTTTCTGGAAACCATCAATACCAAGAGGAGATGCCCAAATCGTCGTCTTGTTGTGTTCAGACCATTTAACACAGAGTTATGGCCCTTTGATAACTTATGCATTATGCATAAAGAGGAGTATTCGTTTCCGTGCTATTTCTCTGCAACTTCCCCGCATGGATTTCAATAAACTTCTCTGGAAACAATCTATACCAAGAGGAGATGCGCATATTGTTGTCTTGTTTCGGTAAGCCCATTTAACACTGAGTAATGGTCCTTTAATAACTGTATTATGCATTTAGAGCAGTATTCGTTTCCGCGCTATTTCTCTGCAACTACTGGATGGATTTCAATGAATCTTTCTGGGAACCATCAAAACCAAAAGGAGATGCACATATCTTTGTCTAGTTCCGATCTGACAGATTAGCACACAGTTATGGCCCTTTGATAACTAATGCATTATGAATATAGAGCAGTATTTGTTTCCCTGCTGTTTCTCTGCAACTACTCGACGGATTTCAAAGAAAATTTATGGAAACCATCAATACCAACAGAAGATGCACATATCGTCGTCTTGTTACGGTCTGACCGTTAAACACGCAGTTATGGCCCTTTGATAAGTTATGCAGTATGCATTATAGAGCAGTATTTTTTTCCTTGCTACTTGTCTGCAACTCATGGATGGATTTTAACAAAACTTTGTTGGAACCATCAATTCAAAGAGGATATGCGCATATTATATATTTGTTCCGGTCTGATGGCACACAGTTATGTCCCTTACATAAGTTATGCAGTATGCATATAGAGCAGCGATTTCTCTGCAACTTCAGGTTGGATTTCAATTAAACACAGAGTTATGGCCCGTGATAAGTAATGTATTATGCATGTAGAGCGATATTCGTTTCCGTGCTATTTTTTTACTACTGCTTTCTTGATTTCAACAACTTGAAGACTTTATGTCTCATTCTTATATTCTGGTGAGCTGACCAACCCCTTTCACCAACTGAGTTGTTTTTTTTCACTGTTTTTGCCATGATAAATATATAAATAAAGCCTTATGTCTCCAGCTGTTGTGTTAGTAATAACCAGTACTCGGCCGGGGATATAAGTTCAATGAATTTGCTTGTTATATTTTGGTTTGTAAAAAATGTGAATTACTTATACAGCCATCATTTTGTGTTAAGTAGATGATTAACAGACCTTTGGAACGTTAAATAAAAGCAAGGGGACTTGACAGGTCTAGAAGTAGAACTGTTTAGTGTTTGCTTCAATGTCTGAGGTGAAGAGCTTTGCCTAAGATCATAAAACTAAAACAAAAAACCAGTCTGAAATCTCAAAGATCTGATTGCCTGAAAATTTCCAGCAATCATATCTTTGAGATTTCAGACTGGTTTTTCAGGCTAAAATTTAGACTTGTCACCATTTCAATCAATCAGATGCTTGAGATTTGAGACTGGCCTCCAATCTTACTTTTATGATCTTAGGCCCTGATTCAGCAACGTTATCTACCATGGTTATGTGATCATTGTGTTTGCTCTGAAATTTAGTGTGTTGATATCATTTTAAGATCTAATGCCAGATGAAATACTGTTATTTTCAGAGCTAACAAGAATGTGACCTTGACCTTGTCCTGGAACGTGATTCCCAATGCAGGAACTTTACCAAAGGTGATGGGTGAAGGTCATCATAGATTCGAGTTTCCAGAGGAGTACAGTCCAAACAGATTTCAATGAAAAGACAGGATAGATCAACAAGTTTAGGATATTTCAATTGATTCAATCAAAATGCTGGTGGAAGGGAACTGATTTTAATGATTTACAATGTTAAGCATTCTAGTGTACTGAACTATTACTAAATGCTGCATAACATACCCAGTTTTTCCATCAGAGAATCTGGGGTAGAGACATGTACTGTTTCATGCAGCTTGGCAGAATTCTCTACTGCCTATTCTTAAACTTTAAAAAATTTCCCGCCACATGAACTTTGTAAGTTTAACACAGATATAGTTGGCTGTATTAATATCAGGAGTTAACAGATCTGTAGAGGTATACACATATCCTGGGACTGACTGTGTTCACTTAATGTCACAGGGACTTTACTTTCACATAACTACAGCATAGGTGAGTTTAACTGTGGCATAAATTTACACATTTACTTGCATTTTTTGTTGCTCTTAAGTATTTACTGAATTTTCACAATTATAAAAGGTAAACCATTGCAAAATTAACAGATTTATCATCTGTTTCAAATTTCTTTAGTGCTTTAAATGTGTTTTGTATAATTCCATGTTCAGGGCTCACAGATCACCTGCAGTGAATGTAACATGATTCAAAACTGCATGTTAATGATCACAACTTGTGCATTTTGACATCAAAGTTTGTAACATGAGGTCATATTTGAAATGGAACTTTGTCCAAAAGACAAATATGATGAAAATTCTGTGTAGACAAAGTGTATAACAGAGTATGGAAGAAGAAGTATCTTTCAAGAGATATTCAGTTCAGATAGAAAAATCTGTTGTCTCAGGTCAACTGTTAATATGGTAACTCTGCAGAGTCTTGTAATGCCAAAAAAAGTAACCATCAGTGCCAGTTAACTCTGGCGTCAGATGGTTTTTGTCTTTGCCTCATACTTGTGAAAGATACTTGTGCACATTTTTGCCTTCTGTTCAGGATCTACACTGTTCGCATTTTGATTTATTAGGTAATTTCTAAACAGACGACACAGATGTGCAGGCTGGTCTGTATCCACACTGTTTGCTCATGCGATTAAAGGGGTATATTTAGAGGAAAAAGTGAAATTGACTGTTCACATTTACTGCATTTATATAAATTGTACATAAAAATGGTGAAGTGATTGATTGACATACAAGTTTTAACCCTTTTTAACGAGTGTAGATCCAGATTAGCCAGCAGTTCAGGATCTATACTATTAGCTTTAAATTTATTACGATACTTCTGATCCAAGACCCTAAAAGTGGATATTCAGACCGAATTGCAATAAAAAATTCATTTATATGTGTTACCTTACGGCTTTGTTTATTGTTGAGATCATAGTATTGTAGTATAGTTTCCACATCATCTGCATATATATAAAGTAATGGGTTAACTGCACATGCAGTTGTGAGAAGGAATGGGTTTACATTGATTACAGTTGCCAAGTGGTCAAATGGTAAAGATATGTTGAGCTGCATTGTAAAAAAACAACTCCCAATATGCATTAGTTGAGTGTACATGTTTTGTAAAAAACAAGTATGATCATGACATCTGTGTGTGACCCAAGCAGCTAGGAAATGTCTTAATTGACCATTTTGACATATTTATACCTAAAGAAATTAAAAATGCAACATCTTTAAACACAAAATATATAAATAATAAAGAAGTTTGCATTTCTAATTTCTTTAAGTATATCTTAAGAATTTCCACTGTTCATTTACTGATATTTTAGATAATTTAATAGCTTTTTAGAATCTTTTTTTTTTCTCTATATATTACATATGTCTCACTGCTTACAGTAAAAAAATGTTTGCTCAAATATTGACGACATTAATTTTTAAGGCACATACTCTCGCGCTCAACCAGGGGCTAGACGGCGTGGGCAGTATTATGCATTTCCATTAGTGCACATGAACAGGCTCAATAAAACCGAGCCTGCAATATTTTCATATTTATCGTGTTTGGTGGCTTTCAAAGTTATCTTTTCATCTATTATAAAATAGAATATCCTTTGCTTCATGTTAAATTCTTTTTAAACTGAGTATGCATGATCTGAGAAAGAATCTGCAATTCTTTTGGGGATTTTTATATGGGACACAGGGGTCTTCTAATATAATGTTAACAATATTAGTTGTACATGTATTTAGTTTGAAAACTTTCAAAAAATACACTCTGAAAATTAGTAAAATTGAATGTTTGTGCCATTTGTCCACATTTTAGGCAATTTTGCTGGCCATTTAATCAACCAGTTTATAAATTTAATAAAAATTTTATAAATGGCCAGCAAAATTGAAACTAGTCAGATTTTTTACTGCATTGCAATCATCAATGATTTCAATCCTTGCATACATGTACATGTAAATTCACAGCATTTTAAATGTATTTATGTTACTACTTTATTTAATGGGTGTTAGAATATGTTATAAATGAGTTACCTGTTTATTTTTTAAAGTGCATTATGTGCCTGTGGATTTTGAATGAAATTACTTGTAATAATAAATACTGTGAAAATATTCCACTTCTATTTTTTTCTTGCAGCCATCCCATGCAGAACTGACTTTGAACTAAACTTGTGACAAGACACAGTGAAGTCTAAGTAGAATTCTGGGGTAGTCCAGCATAATAAATTAACAGACTTTACACAACCACTTAGCCAGAATTTGCAGAGGATGCAATACAAGTTGCTTAATGTGTTGTATATTGAGCAACAGTAATGGGGTTTACTGGTGGTTCTCCAGGAAAGAACTTTTCTAAAACTAACTCACTACCCTTCATGAGCTGTAATATTTCTCAAAACACTGACTTTCTTATTCTTAATGTCACATAATATTGCCTCAATTTAAATAAAATTGAAATCCATCTCGTTAACTCAGAAATGTAAAAGATGCCATAATATTACTTCCAGTCAGTTACATAGCAAATAAAAAGTGCAGGCCATTTCATGAAGCTACATTATAGAGTTATTTCATATGTGATTTGGGAACAGTCAAAATGTTGGCCGTCGGCAGAGGGCAACAGTTCAAAACACTATCCCCGACACCGAGGGACAACTGTTTGACTGTTCCCAAATCAAATATGAAATAACTGTTTTATTACCTGATCAATTACTGTTTTAACAGTACTTTACAGATAAAAAAAGGAAGAAGAAAATAATTTTGCAAATATGTTTTTAATTAAACATTTTTTATTTAACAATCTTGTAACTATGTCACACTGCCAACATTTTGTATGTCAGTAGGTTTTCATATTGTTTTTCTCTGTTATTTCATCAAAAAACTTAAGGAAACTGTCATTTTGCTGACAAAATTTTAATTTGTTTAAATACTTCACCACGTTTTATTTATGGAGAAATAAGCATTGGAGTCAATTTGTTTCTCTACTGTTCCACATGGCGTCATGTTGCAGAGCACATGTGGGAAACAGTCGGCACTATTGACCGGTCAACAGTTCGCAAACATGGACTTTTTTAGAATTTCCGAAAACATTCAAAACTACCAGATTACATTTATATAAGGTATCAGGTAATAATATGGCCTAAGATCATAAAACTAAGATTGGACACCTGTCTCAAATCTCAAGCATCTGATTGGCTGAAATAGTAACCAGTTACCATTTCAGCCAAGATATGCTTGGGATTGGAGACTGGTCTCCAGATTAAGTTTTATGATCTTGGGCATGTCATGCAGTTAAAGCTTCAGTCTCAAAAGTCCCATTTGTTAAGTGTCAGTTTGGAGGCTGATTTCAATTTCAACTACAGTCTTGGTTTGTGATCCTGGGATTAAGACTGCACAACATGATGTCCTGCTCTCATGCACTCAGCTAGTGAAATTATCCCCAAAGTATAAGTAATTACATAGATTGATTTTTTTTATTTTATACAAACATTACTTACACTTTAGGGGCCATTTTGATAAACTGGTTGTATTATGTCATGTCAAAGGTTATTGTCTGTGTCTATAAACTTCTTTGGTTTCCAATCAATAGCTGAAGAATGGTTTGACCTACAGGCAACAGACTTCATAGGGAGATTAGTCTTGGGGAGTAGATGACCCAAATTGTTTACTGTAGTGGATCAAAAGGTCAAATGCAGGGTTGCAATGACCTTTAATTGAAAAATGGTTACTGATCAATAACTGAAGAACTGTTTGACCTACACTTGCCAAACTTGGTAAAATGTAATCTTCAGTAGATGACCCCTATATTTTTGGGTGGGGGTGAGGGGTAAATTATAGGTCAAAGGTCGATGTCACAGATACCTTTTATTTAATATTTTCTTTTCAATCAATAAAGTTCTGAGAGAATAGTGTGATTTACAATCACCAATCTTGGTATAAAGACTGGTATTGGAAAGTAGATGACCCCTATTTTTTAAAGTCAAAAGTCATAAGATAAAGCTCACAAGAACCCTAAACTGAAAATTTATTTCAAATAATGTGTGACATTTAGTCACCAAACGTGGTATATAGATTGTTTAGGGTCATTAGATATCCTCTATTGGTTTAGAAGGGTATATAGGTCAAAGTGCATGTTTAAGGTAATTGGTTTTAGATCAGTAACTGAAGAATGGTGTAATGTGCAGTCACCAAACTTGTTGAGCTTAATGGAACACAGTCATTTTAATTAAATTTTCCATCATAAACTGAATCAGTGTTGGATCTCCTGTCATAAAACACAGGAATGAAGATTCTTCATAGTCAGCAACTGGTCCAGGTCAAGTTCGCATAACATGGGTGTAATTTTTCGCTTGCCAATGCTCTTGTTGCAATTGAGTTGTGAAAAATATCCTGGAAGGTATCATGTACTTTTCCAGTTTCTACTACACAAATGATGTCATCAATACGAGGTATGCATTATCACAGTTTTGCAACAAAATATTGAAGGATAGGTGTATATTAGCAAAACCACAGCAAGACAGTGTATAAATGAAAAATGCCGTTATATGAAACTTTGCACAAACGAATGTTACTAATATATCTTAATTTTGCATACAGTAAGACAAGTTAGAAAAGTAAAGAAAAAAAGCTAGACCTAAAAATTCCTTAAAATTCTATTAACATAAAATCACAAAAACTAAGCAATACAAAACATAATTTTAAATTCACAAGTGAGTGCAATGATACTGACAAGAAAATGTTGTGTACTTTGTAAAAAACTTTCAACTCCTAAACGAGAAATCAGTGATTGTCATCCGTTTACACGACCAGGAAATTGAAGGTCAAACACACTTTTACTAATATCTCATAAAGTTTACATATGTTTTCACGAATACAGATAATAAATTGTTGTCAGTATCATATTACTCATTTGGGCATTTAAAATGATGGATTGTGGTGTTTAGTTTTTGTGATTTTATGTAAATAGAAGTTAAGGAAATTTTAAGATCTCGTTATTTTTCTTTACTGTTCTAACGTGTCTTACCATCTGCAAAATAGATATACATTAATAACATACATTTGTGCAAAGTTTCATTAAACGGCATTTTGCTGTTATCGAGATTTTGATAATTTTCTTTTTATTGATGAAGGTGCTTGGGAGGAGTGTGGTAAGCCCTCAAGTTGACAGATAGATGTTTCTCCGCCGTTTGGAAGATTCTACACATGTATATATTTTTGAATGTTCAAAAGTTTGGTCCCATCCGTAATTTAAGTTGTACCTATGACCCTGTTTTGATTGTGTGGATGTAACAGTATGAGAAAATACAAAACACACTGCTTTATATTTAGTTTTTTATTATTAAAGTCTTTTATCAAGAAAATATAATGTGACAATTCATCAAAATGCATATTTCATATAAATATTCAGATCTAATAATTGACAGCACAAAACAAGGTATCAAAAAGAATGCCAACTTCAAAACAAGATCTTGGAATAAATACATGTACCAAGTATAAATCAAATTCCTACTGTAATTATTATATTATGAATATTAAAATGTCGCAAAGAAGTAGAAATTTGATTTTCCTTTATCACTCAAAATCAGGTTGTTTATTAATAATTCATGTAATCAAATGTAATGTTACAATTTTTTTTCTATAACTTTAAGAAATTTAGGACATTATTTATGGGAGGTTACATTATTTCAAGTCAATCCCTAATTTGACGGGCCAATATTAAAATACAGCACATAAAACAAATATAAAATGAGCGGTGGCAAAATGGAATGTCAGATATCAAAATAATAACAGTACTTTCAGTTTAAGAGTTGAATAGGAAGATATTTTACTTGCTTCACATTCAACTTTTCAAACAAAAACAATACATATTTATGCATATTTCAACTTATGTTATACACTGCTTTTCAACTTAAGAAAACATGAAAATAAGTGTTTTGTGTGACACAACAATTTTTTGTGACATTTATTTAGTATATACAAATACTAATATAATACTGTAACAATGTAATGCATCTTTTACTCTATCTATTTACTATTCTCTAGAACCATGTTAACAGATTAGCATTAAAAACATGAAATGCATACACATTTAACAACAGTGTAATGTTCCAATACCTCCTTTAAAGAACACATACCATTGGTCATGGGACCAGGTAAAGATAAAATTTAATACAATTACAACACCTGTGTTGGTATGCGATACAAAAAAGCAGCCTGCCACAAAATTTCATCATCAGCTTTATTATTTTAATAATGAATAGGAAAATTTGACCTCAACTTATTTTTTGGCATAAATTGTTATTTCTCCCTTTTTAAAAGAATTTTATTAATCATAAAATCAAAACAATAACATGAGTTGGCACTGTCATATACTCACCAAGTGAGGAAAACTTGTTTAACCTTAAAAATAATATCACACACTGGAGCCTGCTATGTTCACATCACAAGGTGGATTCACATAACCTTACAACGTTATTTATTTAAAGCTTGTGCTGCTTGAGGTAATAGGTTCAAATATTTGATTAATGATTGTTTCAAATAATCAACTTGATTTTTTTGCACAGTTATGCAAGGTGAAGATGCATCATTTCCTTATGTCAATATGACTGAGTGACATTGCACAGGAGAATGATAACGTTATCAACAGGTGGGTCTTCAAGTGATGGAATGAACTGATAACACACATATCATATGATAAACGGGGAAGAGCACCAACATACAACATAATGCACCTCATGTTTGGACCATTTTTCTGACAAAACAGACCTTTACTTGCTTTAAATTATTTAGTAATCCATATATCAGTGCCCAAGATCATAAAACTAAATCTGGAAATCAGTCTCAAATCTCAAGCATCTGATTGGCTGAAATGGCGACCAGTTGCCATTTAAGCAAATCAGATCCTTGAGATTTGAGACTGATCTCAAAACTTAGTTTTATGATCTTGGGCCCTTATGTTCTTAACAGCAATTTTGATTTTTTTAATCTATCAAAATTAAATCAGCTTCATAAAACATGCGCCTTCAAAACAGGAGTTTGAACATTTGTCATCATCTTAATACATCAAAGTATAAAACAATCAAAGGTCCCATCTGTAAGGTGATGGCCCTCAACTACAGTTGTTACAATAATATTATTTATTGTCATTTTTTTATTTCTTTGGGAGAACACAGTATCTAAAGCAACAAGTGTTTACTAACAATAGTTAGCCTAAACTGAATATACAAAAACGAAAGATTAAATCAAAATTGTAAAAAAATTCTTTATTCCAACCCAAAAAGTATAAAAAAGTAAAATTATAAAAGATTCTATCACTTGGACAATTAAAATTATAAAAGTTTCTGTCACTTGGACAGTTTAAAATCTATTTACAATAAAATATTTTACAGATTTTAAATAAAATTATGTACAAATTGTGGCAAACATGTTTGCATAAAATGAGACAATTCTGTACACTTCAGGCCTAAAATATTGTTTAATCTCACTTACTATGACAACTTACACACAGAATTTAATTTAATGAAGCAATGCCAACAAAATTCATTCAGAACTCATTTTTGTATCTTGAGCAATAGAAAGCCAGGTTTTACACAAAATTCAACAAGGTCATGCCTATATGGAACCCACAAAATTACCGGTATCAAAGCTTCGGATAGTGATATTATGTTTTTTATATACAATTATTTCATATAAAAAGAACAGGGCTAAAGATTCAAGATTGCAGATCAGTCTCAAATCTCAATCAGGTCTCCAATTTATAATCTTGTGCCCATATTTTGGCTTGAAACATAATAAATATACAGCTTGCGCCAATTAGCTTTTCAAGCTAGAAGTGTACAGCAACAGTTTTGATATTATGGCTAATTGCATGTAGGGAATTCCTGAGGGTATCACATACAAAAATAGATGTTAACCCTTTCCTCCATAGATACACCTTTATTGCATGGGCAAACTGTTTAGATCCAGATCATCCGGCACATCCATGCCGTCTGATCAGGATCTTAACTGTTCGCTTTTATATTCATCAGGTTATTTCCGACTAAAATGCGACCAGTGCTTATCCTGATAAGATGGCACAGATGTGCCGGATGATCTGGATCTACACTGGGCGCACATGTGTAAAAATGCGTATTTATGGAGGAAAGGGTTAATTCATTGGAACATCTTGGAGCATCGCGAAAACCTCAAAAAATAAATTTCTCATAAAGTCAACAGAAATCAGTCTCAAAAAAATTGCTTATCGCAAAGAAAAGATCTCATTTTTCAATCAAAATTTAGTAATTAAATATTAATGAAAACTAATTACTGATTAAATGATAACAATAATTATCAGCCACAAGAACCAACTTATCAAACATACTCCTCCCTATCTGTAGATTTTCCCTCCACTTCAGCAAAATCAGCTGAAGCATCTGGAAGTAACGCTATATCTGTGAACACACCCACTAATTTTTCATAATTATGACCCCAGTTCATCAAATCGTCCAAATAAAATGCATTGCTTGAGAGTTTGTGTTGATCGTGATTTTCATCGGATGAGCGTTCTGTGCTAGAAAAGGAATTGCCACCGGAATCCAGACCATCGGCTTTAAAGTTTTTATTGTGATAAGCACCATCTTCGTTCTCATTATCCTCTTCCGTTAAGTTCGAGAAAATTCGATCATTTGGATCAAAGTCATTTCTTGGTTTTTCATTTTCAAATTCAAACTCTGAACATGTGAACGAATCATTTACACTGTCATCTGAACTAGACTCAGGCGGCTCCAATAGAACACTTGTATCCTGATATCGCTCAAAAGGTTTTTTCATTTTACGTGTATTGTTTTCACTCGATGTTGAGAAAGCCTCCATCAGACTGGCAGGACTTTCCCGAGGTCTGGCATTTAGTCTATCCACTTCTTCTAATGTCAAAAATTTCCCATTTTCATAATTATGATTTAATGGCTTCTTTGATGTTGGAGGATGACCATTAGGTAACATCTGTCTTTTAGGTTTATTCGGAGTTGAACTAGAATTTTTACTACGATGACTGGCAAGACTACGCTCTGAAGTTGTTCGACTTCCACCAGTCAAATCGGTGACTGGCATATTATGTCCAGGCATGTTCACATGAGTAAGGGGACTCTGTCTTACATTTGGACTTTGACGTGACAGTTGATTTAAGGGGCTGCTACGTGCATTAGCAGGACTACCCCTGGCAAGATCGTTTAAATAAGGAACACTAGTTAATAAGTTTGGACTATCTCTCACTTGGTGAGAGTGGATGGAATTGCTACCATGGTTACTCTGGTAATGTCTTGAAGAATGCTTAGAGTGATGGGAATGATCTGAATTGGTTTTATTCTTACGTCGATTCCTCCCGCCATCGTGAAAATGTCTATAATGGTCAGCTATGTCTATATCTGACGGGGCAATACTGCTCGCATTCTCTATATCATACAGTTCTGGCATTTCACCATTTAAGTCACGTAAATGAGTTAAATCACTTGCATTATCTATGATCACAGTACCATCCTCCATTTCTAGAGGCATAGGAGTTCTTGCTATGTCTGATTTGATAATATCTGGCTTCATCAGATGGCCATTTTGTCTCTGATAGTTACTTCCAGCCAACTCTTGGCGTATATGGTTGTTTATTATCAATTTATCAATGTTATTTTCACCATACCCAGAGTCCTGGTTGCTTAATGCACTGCTGTTTGCACTGTTTGTCACAGGAATTCCATTTTGTTTCTGTTGTTTACCTTTCAAGCACAATTTTCGGCGTTGCTTGAACACTATAAACACAATCACTATGGCTATTAATAGAATTACGAAGAACACTATCATGATAATGATTCCAGTACTAAGTGACTCCGGGCTTTCACTGATTGCACAAACAATAGCTTCCCCTTGGTTCTGACAGTTTTTTCCATCACATGCATTGTTGGCACACAGACTTGTACATCCATTGCCTACTCCAGCTTTAGCCTCAATGTTGTATTTCTCTGATGTTCCATTCATGGGCAGTTGTTCCCCATCAAGTTCAAACACTGAGATACAGCCACTGAACGACTGCAGGTTCTTGTTGTCAATGGTAATCTGTGAAGAGCTGCCACCTAGTGTTAGTTCTCGGACATCAGTGGAGCTAAACATGAACGTTGAAACTGTAATTTTCTGTGGTGTCTCTTTGTCTAGAGAAAGAACAACTTCTGATGCTGCAACAGAACAATCATACCATGTCAACATCCGATGAGGATTCAAGATAAACAACAAACTATCATTATTTGTATTCATAAGATATTAAATATTAAATCAAAAACATTTTAAATATTATAACTTTTTTTAATGTATATTAAATGTGGTATATTAGATTTTGAGCAAAAAGTATTAGATTCATCAAAATGGGCACTATATTAACATATCTATATAATAAGGATCAAGGAAAGCCGATCTATACCTAACAATTATTAAGAATCCCCTTAACCTGTACATGTTATTCTCACTTCAAAATGCTCTGCCTCAACATTACTTATTATTCCGGTAGATCCATGAATCCAGTATAGACCCTGATAAGATTGCATTCAGTCAACAGACAAGCTGACAAGATCTCGAAGAAATTTGAAGCCATATGATCTACCAACACCTATAGGTAGATCCATTGTACAAAATCTAACTTGCATACGGTAACACAGTGTAACACTGAACAATACAAAACTTGCTTTTTGGAAGAAATATAACAACTTACCGGTGATATAGACAGTAGCATTGTGCCAGTTGCCATCGGTAACAGAAGATTGAATGATGACAGTACGGGTGGCGCCATATTGCTTTACAGTATACATGAGCTGACCTTCATTCACCTGGTAAAAAGAAACAGTCCATAGATAACATGTTTCTTCATTTTTAACATCACTGCAGTGCTTTTATAAAGGTCTGTTCACCTTAGACCCAATAAGACCCTGGTTTCTAGGAAAAACCTCATTACATGATGATATATGAAGATTCACAGTACTTGTACTCAACATTTCTAGCAACCTTCCAAACTGCGACAAGTGGAGCTGAATAGTCGAAAAAATAAATTATCAAGCCATAATGCCATAATAACCAAATCAGAAAAATGGAGACTACATACTTCTGTAACTGGGATTACTTTAAACTCTCAAAGTATTCATCACATGCAGTAAGGACCTTCTATGAGCATTTAACACGGTTCTAATCATTGTATGCATGCATTTTAAAGTATTAACCTTGTACTCCAAAGAAATAGCTTCAATTGCATAGGCTAACAGTTTAGATCCAAATCAGCCATCACATATGTGCCATCTGATCAGGATCTAAACTATTTGCTTTGGTTTTTTAAGTTAATACTATTAAACAGTGTGGAGAAAACATGTCACTTATTATACTTACAGACAAGGCAGCAATTCTGTTGCCACCATATGTTGAGGCAAACAGTAGCACACCATCAGACCTTGTTCGAAATCGTATCAGAACACTAGACGTTGTAACAGCTCTACGTTGTCTCTGGCCTGATGCTGCGTCAATCTGAGCATCCCGACGTACATCTTCCTTCATTGTGATTCTCACAAAAGAGTCTGCTCCGAACTGGAAGGGCTCCAATGCTAGAATTATACATAAAAAACATTAAAGTGAAAAGACAGATAAATAATTTTGCTTCACGTTCTTAGCTTCTTGCAAACGATATAAACATTAAGAATAGAAACAGCTTCAAATTCTTTCTTAAATACGAAAACCAAGTGTATTTTGGCTGACAAGTTACTATCAAATAAAGATAATTTTGCAAAAATTTAACAGCCATTACATAATTCAAAAATATTGTTTACACCACAAAATTAAATGATATTACCTTTTTCACAGTGATCTCCAGTGTATTTTGGTGTGCAGTGACACACGGCTCTCTCCCACTCCCGGACACAGATACCACCATTTTTACACTCATACATGTCGCAGACATCAGCACTGCTCTTCCTGGGACACTCAGCCTGTATCCCCGATTTCTCTGTTGCCTGTGCCTGCAGTTTGTCTTCCCCGTTGATGATGAAACTTCTCATACAGCCGACAAAGTCATGTGACTCTACCTGTCCAGTCCGGTTCAGGATTGTTTCCATGGTTTTAACTCCACCAATAAGCAATGGATGGTTTCCAACTTCTAATTTCCTGAAATATTACATCAAACATGCATTATTGATTCTGTTTGGATTTTAAAGTTATACAAAGAGTCAACTCTCCATATATTGTACAGAAAGAAATGGAAGACATGAACTTGTAAAGCTCAGCAAAGATGGCTGGTACCCGAGGTTCAAGTACTAACATTTTGCAATCTACCTCAATTTTCAACTTAATCCTTCCAAAGAATTATAGCCAATGAGAAAAGGGGCTGATGTACTTTCTATTTACAAATATAATGTTTGTTTCAAACACATTTATAAATGATTTCATGTTTATCCCTTTACTCAATTGGATACTGCTCATATCACATCAGTGACTTGTGTAGATCCAGATCACTCAGCACATCTATGCCATCTTATCAGGATCTACACTGTTCACTTTCAGGCAATAGAAAAATAATTCCTAGATTCTCATCCTTATTTTGGGAAAATCTGGGGCGGTTGGGCGGGTTTTATTTTTTATTTATCATTCTCACTGTTTCTAACAACGCTTGTGTAGTTTAAAGTTAAATAAGAGTCCAGCCGACTATGAATTGCCGATTCGCACTTAATAGTTTCATACAGCGTTTTCGTACTCTACCGATTCGTACTTGTTATGTTAATTTTGATGTACGATTTTTTTTTCAAAATAAAAAACGTTCGAGGGGTGGGCAGGGATGAGAATCTAGGAATAAATTTTCTATTGCCTTAGAATTTCTTTAGATCATTTGTGATGAACTGATGTGTGGATCCAGATCTGATGCAATATTGTTCTTCAACTACATAAGGTTCAACAATAAGAATAAGCATGCCTTAAACGGAACAACGGGCAACCTCATTTGTTAAAAAGTAGGGTAACACTAACATGCACCTGGGTCAAATAAAGCAAATCCTTCTGTCATGACAGTGCAGTTTCAATGATAGATAAATGTTGTTGATTAAGAAAATACAATACCATGTAAGAAGCCAATAAATTCCACTGTTATCTCAACTGTTATTCAAATACTGAAGTTGTGTTCTAAATCTGGCTGTACCAGAATTGGTATTTTAGTTGTTTTACAGTTCAATGGCATTACCCCATGTTTATTGACGTATTTGTTTTTTTTTTCCGTTATTTTTTTTAAGTGCCAAGTGGCAAAAATAATCCTCAAAATTTGCTTCCTTAATGCCGTCGAAAAAAAACTGTACAGGTGAAAATTCAAATGACTAAAGGAATGTTAAGTGGATGCCTTATCAGAAAGTGTTCTTTTTTATTCTAATATTTAAAATATTGAAAACTGATTAAAGCAACTTTAAGTAACACTGACCACGAGTATTAGTTATTGGGAGGTTAAAGCAATGTAGTATATTGAATAATATTAAAAGGAAAAAATATTTTCTGGGTGTGACAGAAAATATATGTATTGTTTATTTTTAATTGACATGATAAATTGCCACTTGTGCTTAGTATGCTGTATGCTGTAAGTTAATTTCCATTAACAGAATTGATTAAGTTGAATGAAGCACTTTCAGCTCTACCTGTAAAGATAATTATACAAGTACTGCACAATGCTGTTGACACTTAATGAAGCTTCTTAAAAGATCAAAACTGCATTAATTGCTGAATGTCAAACACAGACATCATCAGATACAGCTAGGACTTCAACATAAACTGTTATAATAAACACCATTTACTTGTGAAGCAAACACATCAAACATATCTTAACCCTTTAAGTGTTTTAACCACTTCATTTATATTTGCAACAAAAAGTGTAGAACCAGACCATGCCTGATCATCCTTGTGGTTTGATCAGGTCTACTCTGCTATTCAGTTAATTTCTGAAGAAAAATGAATGGATTGCCTAAACTTAAAATAGGGCCGAGTTCATTACAGAAATTCTGCGGGTTAAGGATTAATGATCTAAGTGAACTGCTTAAAGCTGTCTGGAACACTGGAATCACAAGTCACAGGACTTTCAGCTTACTAGAAAAGTAATAATGCAGAGTTTCATTATCTACAATAACAAACTTAAAGTTTACAACTGAAGAGGTTTTACTTTATTTACCAACATTTAAATAAATCCTACATAATAAATATTTCATATTTCAATGAGAACTCTATCTCTGAAAGTCAACAACATTGACAAATGAGTCAGTTATCTAACAGAAAAGACTGACCACTCAGTACAGCTTTTGATTCCTCAAAGAAAATTTCTCCTGTGTAAATAATAACCAAAGCATCTTATCATTGTGGGCCGGATTATTGAAGGTTAACAGTATCATTATCAAAATCCAAGGGATTTAAATAAACAGAGGTCTAAATGGTCAGCGTAATGGTTCAGATGTATAAGTGAAAATCTTCTCAGTGGTCTTTACTTAGTCACATTCTTGAATTCTAATGTCCCAAATTCCTAAAGATATAAGTTGTGACTTCCTAAAATATAAATTCCTTTAATTAGATATGAAAATAATATTGTCCCTTGTTGTTCAGAATGTCTAGATCAGTCTGTTTTCAATGGTTTTCCTATACACGTATGTGTTGTCTCTTAACCTTTAATATCTGTTAACAGCTGTTGACCAGTTTAGATCTAGATCACCTGCACATCTCTGCAGTCTAATCAGGATCTACACTGTTCCCTTCTTAGTCAGAAATACCCTGATGAAAGTAAAAATTGGCCAGTAAAGATATAGATCTGACTGCATGGATGGGTTGCACATAAGATATACGCAATATATGTGGAGTAAAGGAATATTATAATGTAGTTCCCTTGGGTTTTAATAACTTTTTATAGATGACTGTGCAACAAAGATTGGAGACAAATGACATCCAACTAGTCAGAGATTAATACAGTAACATATGTAATGGCGATAAGAAACTTAAACAATTGAGCTTCACTGCCCGGGTCACTGGGCTCATCACATTCCATTCTTTCTACACAACACCTTTCAACAAGACATCAGTGGTGATGAATAAATATCCTCTTGCTACAAAGGTGATTTCTTGAACCCATTTTAAGCCCCGTAGTTTACATTTTCAACTGTTTCACATCGTCTGACTGACAGTAAAGGCTTAGTGGGATTCCTGTCACATGATAAAGTACCCTCGACATACTACTGTCATGTCTTCAGAGATCAAAGGTTCCCCTAGCTAGGCTTTATCTTGAACATCCCTATACAAATACTAAATACCTTTTTCTTTTGTTTACCTTTACTACTGAGATATGAGGAGCATATCATGTATGGCAGAAAGAACACAGGAATTATTTCAAATTTTGTACAGTTTGATGCAAAGAATGCATGAATTGTGATTGTTATCTTAAGTCATGAACATTTTTACTAAATTTAGGAGAACTTTAGCTTGTATGACATCATGACAAAATCTCGCAGTAGTCTGCTGGTACTATTCTTTTGATGCGGAACTTATTTGAATTGTTACAAATGTAACATCAATTATAAATAAATTGAAGATTTACATACTCGTTATTTGTCGTCTGCTGTTGGCCGTAACAAGAATTACCGATCTGACATTCTCTGCAAGGGCCACCATCCTCTGGACATTCCTCGACCCACACCCGTGACATCTGTAACATAAATAATGAGTATTTTAGAACCCTAACAGTTTACATGTGTATGCACATGGTGCTACGTGTCCTTTACTTTCATCTGAAAACTCTTCCATGTTTTAAAATTTGCTCTTATAAAAGAAATGGGTTAAGTCTTTTAGCTCTGTCTGTTTGTTAATGTAATCATTTAGAAAAAAGTGACAAGCACAGATAACATTACAAAGCACTTACATCTCTATTTCTGTTGACCTTCACCTTAAACCACTGTCCGGTGCTGACCATCATGTCAATATTGATCCTGGTGACCTCCACAGCTCCCAGGGAAACAGAGAAGCGGATTTTACCATTGATAATTTCTAGCGCCATGAATTTACCAGATCCGGCTAATGATGATGGGTTGTAGAGGAGAAGAGCTCGCTGTTTTTGTGTGGCAAATACAACTTCAATCTCATTGTTCAGCTCAGATAATGCTGGGAACATCATGTAAGACATTTGGCTGAAGCTCACAGTGGTATTTTGACATAAGTTGCCCCAGTAGCCATAGGGACATTCACATTTGAATGAATCCACAAGATTTTTACAATTTCCTCTTATACATGGGTCACTTTGGCAGTAGTTTTTGCCATCTTGGCAGGTTTTCCCAGAAAACCCATCAACACACTGGCAAACAAAAGAACCCAGAGTATTTTTACAAGTGCCACCATTTTGACAAATAGAACTTAAGCATTCATTTATGTCACTGTCACAACTTGATCCAGTCCATCCATCTGTACACTGACAATACTGGCGTGATCCATCCTCTTTACATGACGCTCCATTCTGACAATAGAGGGCACCACATTTCTTGGCTGGCTGACTACAGTCTTGACCAGTGAACTCAGCCGGGCATGAACAGTAGGAAAGCAAGTCCAAAGCTGGATTTGAAAATGCTTGCCTCAATGAATCTGCATTCTGATTGGTTGTTTCTACAGTCACATGACTTGCACATTTTCCCTCATTCTTGCACTGAGAACTTACACACTTAGAGTAACCAGTGGTTATGATAAATATGCCTGCCTCTGATTGAATACTGTTCTTAGAATTTGATAGGTTCTGTTTCAAAATGTCTGAAGAGTAATACTGCATCTTGTCTGCCTTTTTCACTGCCACATAAATTAACAGGTCACCAGAAGGTTCAGGCATTAATGCATAAACCATAACATCATCCTGAGGTTCAAACAAAGATTTCACTTTTGTTGTAAACTTTGTGTAAGACTTGTTCATAAACTGGTCAGCTGTTATATCTGCCACATGTATGATGACCGAGTTATCCAGGGTGGCATTGTCGAAATTGGTTACTTTTACAGAAATGTCATAGGAGACTGGATCAAAGATACCATCAGAACCCTGCACTTCTAATGTGTATGAAGACTCGGTTGGATCTTCAATTAATAGTAGGTTACAGCTATCAGGTGCTACAGTAAATGGTTTGTTTGTGCTTCGAAGTGTACATCTTGGTTTGCCGTCTATATCCAAGTCAATGGGTCTGATGTCAGCAACTGGACCAGGTAGACGCTTACCATTGTAGAGAGATAAAAATATGGTCAAGAACCTTGGAGTGGGTGGGTTGTCATTGATGTCAGATACCATAACCTTGAAGGACAGTGTAGATGACATGGTTGGAGAGCCTCCGTCTCTCACAATGACCGGAATATTGAACTCCGGAGTGGCTTCTCGGTCAAGTACTTTCTTTGTTCTCACTTCACCATTACTTTCATTGATTTCAAAATAATCATATTCCACATGAGTGCCACTCAGTTTTCTGTATGTGAATGGTCCCTGGTTTTTGGGAGAATCAAGGTCAATTGTAAACTGGGTCAAGGTCGTTACTAATGCAGGAACATTTTGACCTTCTGTGACTCTAGCTGTGAAATTGGTAAACTGTGGTCCATTGTCATTAACATCCTCAAGCTTGATTTGTACAGTGGCAGAACCTGCAAATGTATGAAAAGAACAATATAAAATACTGGTACCTACACTGTTCACCCACACAATAAAGGTGCATTTATAGAGTAAAAGGGTTACAATAATATTGCTAGCAATTTCTAAATAAAATCAAGATCAAGATTATGAAGTTTCTTAAACTAACTTAAATTTTCTCTGTTGGTGAGGTCTTCTGAAGTTCCTCTGCTCAATACACAAACTAAATAAATACTGCCAGCTCCAGCACATGGGGTTAAACCACTGCCTTTGTTCCCATTTATGAAAAAATATTTATCATACTGTGCAGTCTGATCAATGTCTAAATTGGTTACTAAATTTTAATTAAACAACTACACTTCAAAAGAAAGACATCTCCACAATGATTATAGAAACTCATTAAGTTACTGGTTATATACTGTTCATGTCAGAACCTCGTACATTTTAACCCTTTACTATGTGTATACTGCTTTAGTCTTATGTGCAAGCAGTGCAAATCCTGATCAGACTGCACATTCATGCAGTCCAATCAGGATCTACACTATCCATATTTAGATTCATTAGATTTTATTTCTGACCCAGAAGAAAACTATGTAGATCCTGATCAGACTGCAGGCTGATCTATGTCTACACTAGTTACATATAAAGCAGTACTGATGGAGCAAACAGTTAAACCTTGTTATAAGCCATATAACCTTTACTATCTAGTAGGGATGGCAATGAATGTTCGAATATCCGTATATTCAAATGCTGACAGGACATTCGAATACTTTTTTAATATTCAAATATTAAATTTTGTAAAATGAAATATAAAGAAAATCAAATAAATTTAAATTATTTCGTGTAAGGACTTTTTGTTTTCCCCCTAAACATACTAAATTCGATGTGCAATTAACAGAAACACCTGGTGTTATTATAAGACGTGTCATAGTCAATACATGTATATTGGCTCCCAATAAACAGCAAGTGGCAATTTGAGTGACCCGTGAACTTCAATTATCGGCGATTCTGGAGAACAATACCGACCGAGTTGCGAAATTAATAATGCGTGTGCATATTTTAATTAAAATTGAAAACAATAATCATTGGATGAAGCAAAAATAAGCTGCATCCAATGATTGTCATAATAAAGGTAATTTGCATAATCGGTATCACGCGCATCCAATCCCGCATCCAAGTAATGATATGAATTAATTCAAATGAAATTTAAATGATAAACAATGTGTGTAATATTAAGACAATCGGCATTAAGAACGTGACAACAAGGATATTACCATAAAATTACTCTGTCCCGGAAATCCACGTACAAAGAAAACGAAAGTAGACTGACCTATTTATAGTAACTTCATGTTATTAAGCTGCAAGCAGGACATCACATGAACATTAAATGTTAGAAATTTAGATTTTGTCTTTTTTTAGATTGACCTGATGACAACGTTGAGCGTTATTTATAATTGGAATGCCGTTATACAACAGGAAGTGCCTGTTTACAGACTCGTACAGCAAACTCCAGCATTCTTTGAGCAATTAGATTGCAAATAAACATAATAACTATCTAATATTCAAATACTTGCACAACCGAATATTCGAATGCCAATTTTGCTATCCGTTGCCATCCATACTATCTAGTATACAGTAACAACATACCTGTTTCTGGTGGTGTGCCAGTATCCACAGCACCTACAGTGATGTTGTAAATAGGAACCGTCTCTCTGTCCAAGGAACCAGCTCCAGTTGTGGAGATATAACCGGTTTTACTATTAATCTTGAACAGTGCTGGAGAGTTACCAGAAAGTATCACATAGCTGAACACCCTGTCAGTGGGTTCAAAGTCATTGTCTACGGCAACCACTGTAATCACACTGACTTCTGCTCCCACATTCTCCAGGACAGTTGCCTGGTAAATGTCCTGACTGAACCTAGGCGGGTCATTGGCATCCTGCACTGAGATGTGAACCACACATGTGTCAGTGTCGTTCCCTTTGACACTGCCCCAGTTCTTTGCGAGAACTTGCAGAGTGATACTTGGTGAAGATTCATAGTCTGGTCGACCGGACACAAGAATAATTCCCGTTCTGGGATCAATCTTAAATCCCTTGGCATTACTGTCCCCTACCAGGAAATAGTTGACTATACCATCAGGACCATTATCCGCATCTGTTGCACGAACCTGACCAACAGATGTTTTAGGTGCCGCAGATTCACTGATGCTGAATTCGTATTCACGTTTCTCAAATTTGGGCACAAATTCATTGACACCTTCAATGTAAATAGTCAAAGACATGGTGCTTTTGTGGGTGGCATCGGGATTCAGAGCCATTATGATCAGCGTGTATTTTGTTGTAGTTTCATAGTCCAAATCACCTTTAGTGGTGACAATACCAGTGGTCTCGTGAATTTGGAACTTATTCTGAGGCTCTCCAACAATAGCATACCGAATCACAGCATTGTTTCCGGAGTCATTATCCACAGCGACTGCATGATAAACGGAAGTTCCGATTGGTGAATTTTCCTCCACAAACACCGTGTCAACAGTCTGACCAAATATTGGGTCATTATCATTCAGATCTCTTAAATTAACCACATATGATATTGTTGTCTGCTTGGGTATTAGGCCTTTATCTCTAGCGGTAATGTCTAAAGTATACTGTCTAGAACGTTCATAATCTAGTATGCCTTTTACAGAGAGTTTTCCATTATTTCTATCTAAATCGAACAAGTTCTCTTCATTTCCACGGGTAATCTGGTACTCCACCTCTGCATTTAGACTAACATCATTGTCCCTAGCAACAAAGGTTTCGATCAATGATCCGATAAACAGGTTCTCATCTACTGTAATCTGAAGTGAAGCTGGAGCGATGAAGTTTGGAGCGTTCTGATTGTCTCCGGTGACGACCAGTCTGACATTGACAGAGGAGGATTGTGGAATGCTCCCTTTGTCTTCTGCTTTGATCACAACAATGTACTCCCTGTTGCGATTGCCAAGTAAGTCTTTTGATACTGATATAATACCTGAAACAGAAGGACAGACTCTACAGGTTCAAACATTCAAACCATTCTCAACACATTCTCATTTTATACATAACATGAACCTAACTTTTTTTAAGTATCACTTGCAACAAACAAAGATACTTTTTTAAGAACTAATTTCACTAAAAATAATTCACGAGAATCAAAGATATATTATTTACCGTAAATATTTTTTATTTATAATGTGAGTAATGAACCAGTTATAGTTCTTTTGCAAGATTCGTTCAGAATGTTTATCACATTATACTATTAATATATTATTAATGAAATGTCTCTGAAATGTTTCAGGAACTTTGTGGTTAAAGATATAAACAAATCCAAATCCCTACAAATATACCAACATGATCCATTTAAGTTTGCATTTTTTCCAAGTCCGCTAAACTATGCACCCACCAAACAGCTTTCCTAGAAAACTAGTTAATTTTAAAATGAACATGTTATGTGAGCTAGCATACCTGAGAATCTGTCCACATTGAACAGTGCTGATCCGTTTCCTCCAGTCAGGAAGTATTCCACCTTGGCATTGTCTCCATAGTCCTTCTCATCTCTAAAACAAGGCAAGTGTATCATGTTTATCACAAAATAGAACACGAGATATCCATGCATTTCAGTATTTGTCTTCTAAAGAAATTCAAATTCTCCGAGCAAAAAAATCAATTTAAGTCAAGTTTTTTTTTAAGTAAAAGCCTTTAATTGAGGGAACTTAACAGTAACTGCAACCATTTTTGTAGCAATCTAGTCGGCTTAAATTTCCTAGGTCTTTCTTACCTTGTACACACATGCTCTTTTCAGACATTAAACAACTAAAGTTTAATCCCTATTGACAAAGATGGTCAACAGGTTACAGTCTTTAATTAAATCAAAAGAAGAATTTGTATTTAAGCATTAATTTTTAATATTATATCCTTCCTCTACAGCTAGCCTGTAGTGAGTAGAATGAATCTGCCACAAAATAGTCTGAATATTTTTTTGCCCCATTGCATTTGCTCATATTTCAATATGTAATATATTAAATGTGTGAGATCAGCTCATGAAATAATGTTATATGCTAAATGTACTCACACAGCATGTACAGAGATGATACTGTTTCCAATAGGAGTTGTTTCTGGCACAGCACTCTGGTATGTGGGGCGATCAAACACCGGAGCGTGATCATTGTAATCCACGATATTCACATACACGGTCTGCTCTGATGACCTCACTGGTGTACCCAAGTCCTTCACAATCACAACCAGCTCATGGCGATTGGGTAATGAGTAAAGGTCAACAGTGGGATCAAAGGTCAACTCCTCAAGGGAGATAATGTTTCCTGTATCACTGTCAAGGTCAAAGTAAATGGAAGCTAGTTGGAGTGAGAAGTACACTTGGTTGTTTGGTGAACTGATGTCAGAGTCTGTAGCACGTAGTCTTCCAACCAAGGAGCCTGCAGGAAGCATTTCTTCAAAGTTGAAACTGTAAGGTGTGCTCAATACAGGGCTATTGTCATTGACGTCACTAATGTCAATCTCAACTTTGGTTTGAACATCATGAGCACTGTCTGTAGCTGATACTACCAGTATATATGTTGCATTTTTCTCTGCATCTAAAGGTTTCTGCAGAGTGATGTTTCCACTGACCCGGTCAATGAAGAATGTGCCGTTAGCATTCTCAGTGAGCTTGTATGTTGCTATTGCATTCTGGCCTAGATCTTTATCTGTAGAGGTGACTCTCAGAACAAAGCTGCCCACTTCCATGTTCTCTGGAATTTTGACACGGAAGTGATTTGTGAAAGCTGGAGGATTGTCATTCACATCCGAAACCGTTATCCTTACTGACGCTGTCGAAGATTTCGGTGTACTTCCCTGCAAATAATCAATTATACGATTATCATTACGATTTAACAAAAATAAACATTGTTGTCTTTTTGAAATATGTAAGACCACATTAAATAATACTTATGTTTACCGTAATGAAACTCACCCACATAAAACGTGTGACCCAAAATTTGTTTGCTATTCCTTGTTGCTTTTGTTTTTTATTATCATCAATGAGGAACAGAAAAGAAAATAACAATATTAAGAAGCACTTGTTGTTGTTGTTGTTTTAGCTACCAGATGACATAAACACTTGCCTTAAACTTGGAAATCATTTGTGAGAAAATTTATTGCTAAAAAACTATCGATCATTATATAATTAAGAAAGTAAATTGTAAATATTAAATATATTTATATATTTATTTTTACCAAAAACACTTTATTTCACCAATATAACTATCCAAAAAAAGCATTAAATGGTTAATACAAAGAAAGAAAGAAACTTGCAAACAACCCATAATTTTTTAATATGGCACCTAACATACCTACTGTAACATTTGTTTTCCTGTTTGATATTTCAGATAAATGATCACCTATCCTGCAAAAAATCTACTTCAATTGCATAAAGTGATCTCTTGCTGAGACCACAAACCTATTGTACAAAAAATAAACACTCACAGCATCAGTAGCAATGACAGTCAGGCCGTAGGTATCTGTAGTTTCTCTGTCCAGGTTTGTGTATGTAGAAATACCACCTGTCCTGGGGTCAATGCGAAAACTTCTCATATCTGCTCCAGACAGGCTGTATGTCACCAGTCCATTGTTACCGGAATCTGCATCAGTAGCTGTCACCACAACTATGGTTTTTCCAAACTGAACATCTTCTGGAACAGTTACACTGTACAGCAGTTGAGAAAACCTTGGTTCATTATCATTAACATCGTCTACTCCAATGACAACTTCAACATAGCTGGAGACCTGTCCTGAGCCGCTCTCTGTTGCCTTCATCCACAGATGGTACTCTTGAATCAGCTCATAATCTATCGTGTTGGCAACATAAATTCTGCCGGAGCTACTCTCTACACCAAAGGCGTCTCCCAGATTTCCTCCCGCAATACTGTATGTCACGACAGCATTGTTGGCTGATGTGGCCTTCACCTTGGTGACATTCTGCTGTAGTGCAAGGTTCTCAACTACCCTCAGACCTTTCATAACTGGGTCAAAGGTCGGCAAGGTCACACCAGAACTACCGGCCACAGTAACGGTAACTGGTACAGTGGAGTTCAAAGGGGGAGATCCCTGCAAGAAAACATAAACAACATATAGTTAACATACGATTTCATATTCAAGAAATTATCAAAAGACAACATTTTCATTTCATTTAAAACAAGTGTTTTCCATTTATTATGAATACACTATATGATTAATTCAATGACGGAACAGTTGTTGATTGGATCATTATTTCTCTTCACCAGATGTTCTTCCTTGGTGAGTGCAGCCATCAGGTCATGTTCAACATACCTGATACATGTAAACCATGTTCACAAATTTTCAACAATTCATATTTTTTGTAATGAACTACAAGTACTCATGTCATTTACAGGACATGGGGAAGATTTACATCAATATTGTGAAAACCCACTATTGAGATCACATCCAGGATTGGTGGGATGGTTTTAATTCAGGTGTAGAAAATACTGGAAAACTGTTGAAAAGATATTGAAATAGTGGTCTTAATATCAAATTGGTCTTTACTTCGGGTGGTATTTACGAGGGGTTTTACTGTACAAGTAAATTAATTGTATAGTGAACAATGCAGGCTAGCCAGGTTGTAAATGAAAACATATAGGGTTTTCAATTAAGTCATGGAGTTCCAAACTATTCTCCTCACCTTATCTTTTGCTGTGACCATGAAGGTGTATGACCTTACAGAGTTCAGGGCCTGTCTAGCTGTGATCACACCAGTTTTGTTATCTATAATGAAGTATCCCGAGTCCCCCTGGCTGATACTGTATTCCACCAGTCTGTTGTTACCACTGTCCAAGTCAGAAGCTGCGACACCCAGGACAAATGTACCTAAAACACAAATATACAGCATGAACATGTTTGTTCAACAGAGTTTATATTTTCTCAACACCAAAATGTGTCAACCTAGGCACCTGGGATGTAGATTTGACCAAGAAAAGCATATCTGATGCATAAAACATCTTTTTCAGTCTTAACTTATTCTGTTCTTTCATACATAAGCTAAAAGGTACTATGTTTTAACAACAACAACAAAACATGATTTCCAGAGTACACTGTGTAATGAATTACCTGTGTTCACGGGCAGCTGCATATTTCTAAGGTAGCTGTCACTGTTAAACTGTGGAGCGTTGTCGTTCACATCATTTATATACACGATCACCGTGGTGTTTGCTGACAGGGGAAGCAGACTGGTATCCATGGCAATGACCTCTAGAGTGTACTGACTGACCTCTTCTCGATTCAGCCTCACTCTTGTAGTAATACGACCAGTGTCAGGATAAATAGTAAACTTGTCACCAATATTGTCCTTCAGTTGGTATCTGTAATATCAAACAGTAAGTATAAGGTATACACATGGTAACTAACATTTCAATCATTAATAGACCATAGAGTTCAAAGTTCAAAACTTTGCATTAAGCACATTTAGTTAACCCTTTACTCTGTGAGATAATTGGCTGTTACCCATGGGCAAACAGTGTAGATCCAGATAAGGCATTCCAATCAGGATCTACACTGTTCCCTTTTAGCTTCACTGGGTTATTTTTTACCAAGAGGTGATCAATATAGAATCTTGATCACACATCACAGATGTGGGCATAACTGTCAAATACAGCTTTAACAAAAACATTTTACAAGCTCACAGTCTGTAGTCATAAGTAGTAAATAACGAATTTTTAATGGAGATTAGTAATAAGAAAATTAAAAACTTATAACTAATCTAAGTTTTTGTAAAGGATGGATGGACGGAGGTATGGACAAAGTTATCGCTATCTTTCTGTTGAAAAGGTGAAACACAAAATGTTATCTGCCAATAAATTTCAATAGATATAAAATCACTCAACAGCTGAATGAAGAATACTGTATCCTACCAAGTGAGTCATTGTCAAATCTATGTGACATCTGATACTTCAATGCTAAACCTCAGCCCAGACTATTATTAAAGTCTTTTTCAAACTGAATGAGGCATTATATTGCAGAAGTATGTTTCTATGTAGAATGAATAATTCAAAAATTAGGTGATCTTTTGAATGAAATGTTTGCATAACGCAAAAGCATACATTTTCTTGTTAAACCAAACCATGCATTTAATATACACATTACATTGCTAAAAAGCATTGTGAATATTTGAACAGAGCTATTAAAGATATGTTTATCGACTACGTATTTGCAGAACACTTCACACTATAACCTAACCAAGGAGTGCACGCTCTTCCAGACAGAAATGGAAACTATTTTAAAAGGAGATAAATTTTACAATATATTGCAACATCATTATCAGTTTTATGTATTCTTTTAAGCTTGAAATTTGTTTATTCCGCAAACATGAAAACACAATTAGCCCTTATCTTGTTCATATCAGTTAGACAGATTCCCAATAAATATTCCTCCAGATCAGGCATTATTAAAACTGCATTTAGTCCTTACTGAAACTGCAGTTTAATTTGATTGGGTTGACAAATTAATAATAATTCTTCCTTCCAAACCTCTAAGCTGTGAATAGAATGATCCCTGAGTAAATGAAAAGGTGAGTCCACAAGGGAATCTCAACAGAGCAAGACTTTTGTGTCAAATGTTGAAAGGTGAGTCCATAAGGGAATCTCAACAGAGCATGTGTCAAATGTTGAAAGGTGAGTCCATTAGGGAATCTCAACAGAGTGTCAAATGTTGAAAGGTGAGACCATAAGGGAATCTCAACAGAGCAAGTGTCAAATGTTGAAAGGTAAGTCCATTAGGGAATCTCAACAGAGCATGTGTCAAATGTTGAAAGGTGAGTCCATTAGGGAATCTCAACAGAGCAAGTGTCAAAATTTAATGTTGAAAGGTGAGTCCATTAGGGAATCTCAACAGAGCAAGTGTCAAATGTTGATAGGTGAGTCCATTAGGGAATCTCAACACAGCAAGTGTCAAATGTTGACAGGTGAGTCCATTAGAGAATCTCAACACAGCAAGTGTCAAATGTTAGTTAATGTACAGAAGGTACAAGTAGCAAAGAGCAGACTGAGAGAAGACCAATAGCTTCTAACTAAAGCTTATGAACCACTGGATTTATTATCTTTCAAAGTAGATGGGTGGAAGGGGATTTAATGAAAATAGCAGGAGATCTCTTGTTCATAAGTTAAAATGTGCAAGTATAGAGCATTTAATTTTTTAAAAGAAATCCTTAGAGTAGATTTTGTATGGACTGTTTATCATCAATTATTCAGTAAATAATATTGTATCATTACATGTGTATTATCTGATTACAAACGTGACATAAGGTGTGCTTAGCTGACATTTACTGGTTCCCTGTATTATCTGCTGAATCTTACATGATTTGTGCATTGCTCCCCTCATCTTGGTCTGTGGCCTTCACGATGATCACCTCCGTATCCGGGTCAGCATTTTCTGGCACACTGGCCACATAGCTCCCGATATGATCAAACACCGGCGGATTATCATTGACATCTTCGACAAACACGGACACCGTACCCGAACCAGTCAACCCACGTCCTGTTGCTGAAAACACAACATACATCATCACTAAAAGTAATTCACTCCATTTTTTTTCAGTATTTCACCTACTTTAATATCAGTTTTCAGCAAAATCATCAATACTTAAACAATATCTGTGATAAAACATGCTACTGATTATGAACTAAAATACTCTACCATCTTTATTTCAGAGTATGTTTTTACTGACAAGTGCATATTTTGTAATAAAACACAATTTGAAAAATTAAAAGAAATTTAACTCATTACCAACAATCTACTAAAATTTAATTAAAAAACAATGAAAATGAACTTAGATTAGTTCTTATTTTTCAGTAAGATAATTTGTTGCCATGTTATACAAGAATGCTAATGTTTCACTGAGAGACTAGGATTCCAAACAGTACTATAGAAGAGAAACTAAATCACCTTATTTACAGAGATTTAATCTAAAATTACTTTATGATTTTTTTCAAACTACAAAATAAGAATGATACATATCAAATAAATTGCATTTTCAAGGTCAGATATCAGAAATATTTAGAAGAAGTTTAGTTAGGTTAAAGAGAATGTACAGAGTTAGGCAGAAAAGTCCATCTATCAGGGACCATCTCAAAATAAGTTTACAACTAGCTTTAATAAACTCTTACCATCTGCATGCAATGAAAAAAAGGAAATTATGTTATCTTTTGACAAATATTTGTTTGAACTTTTAATACAAGTATTTTAAACATTTTCTTTATTTTATTGCAGATAACATAAAAATGAAAAACTACCAAGAAAATCTTTCAATGCATAGTAGAGTTTCATTGTTTAAAATAACCAAAGCTCTGAGATGACATAGGCCTGTAAGATGCTAAGCCTGATGTTGTTACTAATCAGGGTACAGAGACGTCCTTAAGTATTTAAAGTAAAATTTTTAGAATTTTTTTTTTCAGTATATCCGGTATATCTGAATCAACACTACTTCTTGAGAGTGCATTTAAAATAGCAGAAATAAAAACTAATGTTTAATATTTTATACCTAACACCCAACAGCACCAATTCTGTATTTTTTATTTTGTCAATTGTAGCACAGCTTATAAAATGTTATACAAGTGCAGTTTTCAGTTATAATGAATATTATACAAAATTAATTCTTTAATAGAAGCTGTGGTATTAATCATAAATTATATACATATATTTTTACTACAAGATATCCAAGTCTCCATTGATTTATATATAGTTAATAAATATCCATTATATTTTGAAATGTTTGTAGCTAATAGCTTTGTTCTCCGATATAAATCGATATCATCTGCCCTTACGTGTGCAATAAATCACACATAATTTGACAGAGCCCATGATTTTACCTCACATCGGGCATACTAAATATTAAAAAAGCTTATTAATAATCAATATGCATATCTGAAGTGACAGAGAAATCCTATGTTACAGAAACATGGTCTAAAATCAAAGAAACTGGCTGAGATATTGGTCAGGAACTTAAGGAATGTTTCCATTTTTTGAACATTTAATCATGCTCACATGCAGGGAAAAAACTGTGGCCTTTAAAATTAAAATACAAAAAGAATAACAACAAAACAAATAGTTAATAAAGAGCAATAATATCAAGATGTAAAAAGAGCAATAATATCAAGATGTAAATGAAAACAAAACTGACTATTTTACAGTTACTTGATTTTTATTACCCTATAAGATTATGCCGGAATATGATCGAAAACATATGACCAATGCAGCCAACGTTCAATATTTTTAAATACCATCCAGAAAACAACAACAATGTGAACGTTTTCGAAACTGATTAACACACCCACTGAGTGACAATATTATATTGAATGATTTCTAAATCAAGATAATAATTTATGACCTGGATGAGAAATGTTTGATTCATTGTCTAGACAAACAGATGGATACTTATTTAATTTCTAATCAAACAAACTGATGCATCTTTTATTGTTTTACAACTGTTTAAGTACAACCATCACCAGACTTTAATACAATTGAACATTGTGAAACAAAGACGTATACTCTTAAATGATTGCAATTAAATTACATTTTATATCCTTGTAAAGTAGACACAAGTAGATATAAATTGTCAAATGATGATCATCACTGGAGATAATCTAGCTGTAGAGATCACTGTGATTTGGTTACTAGGCTTGACACTGATGCCTTTATTGATAAATAATTGACCATTATATCACTGTCATGCTAGGCTTAATTCTGCCATCACAAGAAGTTTCTTGTCTTAAAATGAAAAACTTACATTTATAAATAAGTCCCTAATTATCCTATATAGAGTTCTCACATTTTTGTTATATTTTATGCACAAGTACAGAATACAGATGAGATTCTAATAAATGAACAAATAAATATAATTATGTAATGGATAGAAAACTTTGTTATTAACTTATTAATTTATTTATATTTATTTATTCGAACATATTTCTCCGCTTTTACTTAAAACTACATATAAATAATTCTCTTCATGCATAATTCAGGGATAGTGTTACATTAATTCATATCTACCGGCCATAGAGATTTCTCTCTCTAGATAATATCTGTAAAACTGATTATCCGCATTTTATTTACAGTAAAACCCATCTACAAAACCACCCTGCCAGAAAAATACTGAATCACAACTGCTAGCAAATCAATTAAATGTGAGCATTAAAAATCATATCTGAAAACCTAAATCAAATCAAATGTACTAAATATTACTAATATTTGTGTTGTATTTGCAGGTCACATTATATTATATTACAGTCAGTTGACCCTTTCCCCATAGATACACCTTTATTGCATTGGCAAACAGTTTAGATCCAGATCTTTCTTTAGATTATTTCTGACCAAAATGTGACCAGTGCAGATCCTGATCAGACAGCATGGATGTGCTGGTTGAGCTGGATCTACACTGGTCGCACATGCGTAACAATGCATACATACGGACAAAAAGGGTTAAATTAAGAGTACTGTAAAAAGAAATCCATCAATTAAAGACCTCTCCACAGCCGGGACTATACACAATCCTGTCTGTCAAAGACAGATGGAGAAATTACTCAAGACCAGTTTACCATATTAAACTTCCAGAAAAAATGCAGGGACGATGCCAAAAATAATACTGAGTTATTAGACAAACAGTCTTTATGTCAGTGTTTTGCCATGAACCCATGATTCAATTGTTCCCAGGGGCTTCTGTTTTAACTATTTCTGAACCAAACTTAAGTATTAAAGCATTTTGTATAAAAAAAACTGATTTTCTTACAACGCTTAAGTATTTTGTATATATCTGATTTCTGAACGATTTTTGTGTCTCTGCAAAAATACATTCAAATTTTGTGTTTTATCATTCCAATCTCTCCCAGAAATAATATTTAGAAATCTGTAAGTTGTTTAACAGAAGAAATACAGTAACTACAGACACATTAAGAGATTGTGTACTGATGAAGCAATCAAGACACGATTCCAAGTTTCCCATCAATGTGGCATAAATGCCAACTTGCTGTCTCAAATATCCCAACTTCTGGGAAACCCTAGCCTAAACTCAATCTTAAACATGTCTTAAACATGTCAATATCTCAATTAGTACAGCCCCCTGATTCTGTTTTATGACCACGCTACTGTGTGCTGGAGACTGGGAGAGAAATTCTCCTAGCCCTTGAGAATGGTTTATATCTTCATCACCAAATTGAAAGTTTCACTGAATTAGTTTTAAGTATGATTAAGTTCTTTAGAGACAGGCTATTGTTTTCTTAAACAAAAGATTTATATGAAAATTGAATGAAATAATTACACTCAAATACATTTTTCTCAGTAGCAATAAAACCTTTTTTCACGTAATAAAACTGTGTTCATCCAGATCAGCCAGCACATCCGCAGCCTTCAGATCAGGATCTTCACTGTTCGCTTTACGATTCATTAGGTTATTCTGATCAGACAGCACAGATGTGGGGCCGGATCTGGATCTCTATTGCTTGCACACACAATTAAACCTATATACATGTATATATATAGACTAAAGGGTCATAGTCATTTGGGACTACAACACTGGAAAATTCTTTAAAATTCTTCAAGATCAAAAATAAATTTCCTTTGAATTTCAAAATCTGGTCCATAGGAAACCCCTGGTAAGTTTTGTCTAGCTGATATGGTCTTGTGTTTTAGGATAAATTTTATCATGTATCCCAATTCCCAAGCACAGTAAGAATTTTGTTTCTTAAAATTCATTTAAATGTAACATGACCCTTGATTTAATGAGTTTGGCATTGTCATGTGGTAAGCTTGTATTGTCATTGATTGTAGTGCCCTGTGATGGGGTACCTTCTATTGTCCGTCCTAATGGTGCCGTGTCACAAAGGAGACTGCATGGCCTGACGTGACAAGCGGTCATTTAAACAACATGATGAGATCTTTATACTAGTTCAAGCATTAGTAATAGCTGGGCGTAGTAATTGGACACGATCTCACGGAAATATTGAAGTCTTAATACGGTGATGTGATCATTTAGACAATGCTTCAGGCAGTTAAGATTCATTATTAAATTCTTTGCCCAAGGTTATAAAACTGAGCATGGAAACCAGTCTCAAATCTCAAGCATCTGATTGGCTGAAATGGCGACCGGTCGCCATTTCAGCCAATCAGATGCTTGAGATTTGTGACTGGTTTCCAATCTCTGTTTTATAACCTTCAGCCCTGGTTGTACTGAAAGATGGTTCAAATATACCAGTACCATTACATTATAAGAAGGAAATACTGAAGATCATTGACACTTGGCAATATATAAACTCCGAGATATTATACAACTATTTTTGTATTCCTGGGTCAGAATCTATACATAGAAAACAGTGGCCAACATAACCCAAATATCTTGATTGAAAATGAGCAATAGATTTTGTGAGTGTTGTTGACATAACTTCTCCCCGTTTCCCTGAACATTAATTCTTCTCTTAAAATCATATCAAAATATTCATACTGTTGAAATATTTCTTAAACCACAATTACTCGACCAGCAAAATATGTTTTTGATACACAGACAGTCTTTGTAAACCTCTATTGTACTTCTGCGTATTTACACAGGATTGACCAAAATTGACCATTCACCTAAACCATTCAACCAAATTCATAAATCGCCAATTATGTACATTTTGCACCCTTTTCTTTTCAAACAAAGTCTTGCTCTTTCACACTTCTCTACTAAAACTGTAATCAAATGTTTTCCAAATTGAAAAACACAGAAGAAAATTTTATTATCCAATTTTGTTTTAGCGTCTTTATGCATAATGCTTTGAACTCCCTTTTGGCAAATCTAAATACCAGAGTTATATGCTCATAAAGGATTTATATTTAATTTTGCTAAAATAATCTTGTAAAGCCGACGGCAATTCATTGGAGTGTGTCATCATCCCAGTTATTTCAATGCAATCTTATTATGACTATCTTATTGCCTCAAAGCTAACATTTCTCGTAATAGGATCAATATTCAATAGGATGTAAGCTGGTTTTTATAAGGATGCAAAATTCAGAGACATAACACCATCAAGATAGGGGAATAAAATATCTTTAAATGATAAAACTAGACAACCTTATGTGAAAAAGGTGTTGAAAACCCGCCCCTCCCTCCCTTTCTGATTTCATGTGCATTTAAAAATACATCAGACCTATATAACCATCTGTAATCAATTTTCTTGGAGCCTACACAACTTTGAAAATCATTAACTATTTTTGTTCCTAGATTTACAACCAAAAAAAAGGAAAGCAAACTTTTAAAAAACATTTACTTTTGAGTTCATTAAATGATAAATTAACATTTTAAGCTACATTTTGGATAATTATTTTTCAGAAGTAGCTGTGTCGCTCTTATCTCTAATATAAACCATCTACATCACAGATTATAGGATACAAGTTACACATTATACATAATTCCAAACAAAATTCCTTTAATAAAATATAAATTTATGTCTTTTGGAAACAAAAACCACCTTTCAATTTATTTCACAGCGTTATGAAATTCAAAACTTATAATATTTACATTTTAAAATATTTCAAGGGTTTTCTGTCTTCCACCATGTTTTTGGTAGTCGGTATTGCTTTGCAGTTAATGGTGTTGCTGACTGGAAGATTGGCATTTTATTTCACATTTTTATCACCTTAATTTAACCTCTGCAGAACCCTCAAACCATTATCTAAACTACAAATGAACTTACAAAAAAAATAATATCAAGGCTGCAAAAATGATAAAATCGTAATACATATTACAGAATTTATCTTGCAATGAATTGTGAATTTCAATTAAAATGTAAATTTTTCTCATTATTGTTATTAAATAAAACTATTTAACTAGTAGTAAAATAAAGCAAAATTGTCATTCAACAAAAATATGGCCAGTACACTGGCGACATTTTATATAAGGTAACTGTCATAAACATGCCTGTATAACAGTTGCATTCTCCTGCTTCTGGGTGGGCCTATCATTCAATTCAATACAGAGAACGATTCCTTTTTGTTACATTTCAAAAACAAACTTCCTCTCTGAATTGAAGATGGCATTTCAAAAGCACTTTAGAAAGAATCTTCCTAAAAAGCGTAGATGCTTCTGGCATACAGATTAGCCTGTCTTTTGTAGGGCATTTAAACCTCTACACACTAATATACTTCCAACTTGGTTAAAACTGATAATAATTTGAGGTTCTGAATATTGGATTTTAAATTTCTTTTGTAATATTCTTAATTGATTTTCACGTCATAATTAGCAGTGTAATTTGATTTTAAAATCTTGGTTAGCTGTATTTTTAAGAATAGATACTTCAGTGACTTTATCCTGATTACAATGTTACTGTTAGGCAATTCATAGTGTGTTTGAAGATGAAATTGTAAATGTACAACACTGCATAAAAAGCGATACAAATCACTATTTCATTTTTTATATATCCTAACACGTGTTATATCAGAAACATAAAAATTGCTGTTTGTTTCTCCTGCTGATACGTACCGGAATCCGTGGCGACCACCGTTAACGTGTACTGAGAAATTGTTTCTCTATCAAGCGTTTTCAGGGCCAAAATTTCTCCCGTTGTCGAATTCATCCTGAACAGGTCTCCGTTATCTCCCCTGATGGCATACCCCAGCTGGTTGAATGGCGGAGAATCCTCGTCAGTGGCGGACACATGTAGAACATACACTGGAAGTACGTCTTGGTTTTCACGTACAAATCCAACAAATGGGGAATCAACGAATAATGGGACATTATCATTTACATCCAACACAGTAACCGAAACTGTAGCAGTAGAATATCGCACATCATCCCCGCTATCCTCTGCCTGAATAATTAACTTATACGCCTTCACACGCTCGTAATCCAAATTTTTCTGAACACGTAAAACTCCACTGCTTTGATCTAAACTGAAATCATTATTATCATCACCAGATATTATGAAAAATTTTACAATCGCATTGAGACCGAAATCTAGATCTGTTGCCGAAACTTGAAGAAGTGTTGTACCAATCTGAACATTTTCTTCTACTTCCTTGTCATAAGATTCGGGACTAAACACTGGACTATGATCATTCTCATCATCAACTACAACAAGAATATTCCGTGTGGCCGTCAGTGAAGGCTTCCCGAGGTCATGCACTCCGATAATCATGCTGTAATTCTGGACCGTCTCTCGATCGAGATCAGTCTGTACACGCAGCTTTCCGTCTTTACTTCCAATATTAAAGAAGGCTCCTCCCACTTGAGAAACCATGTCGAATTCCACCTGACCATTGAGTCCCTCATCCAGATCACGCACTTGGAATGTATGGACAACGGTATCGCGATTTGAGTTCTCACGTACATGAAGAATGGAGGGTGCAATAATTACTGGAGTGTAATCATTGATGTCCAAAATGCTCAACAGAACCTAGAACAATCACAGAAATATAGGAAATCAAATTAACTGATTAATATGATTTACAAGAAGTAGCTATCAGCAAATATGTTTCATTCCAGCAAGTTTCAAAGTGGGTTTTGGATACAGTTATTAAATGAACAGTAAATATTGTAGATCTTGGACATCCTCACTGGCATGATATCCTAGGATGTAGAAGTTATGTAGAGCTCAATTTGCAAAGTTTATTGCAATACAGTCTATGATCTTGAGCAAATTAATCAAATGGCATACTAAGGCTTCTGTTATGGGTATTTTATTGTCTGTAAATTATATTTAATAAAGAAATTTCAAAACAGTCATCTCTAAACTGTTTAGCAGCATGAATTAATACAATATTGGTTTATCTGATGTAATTACTCATATCACATTCATTAGTGACTTAAAATACTATAAAAAAATTGGCATGAGACAAAGTTCTATTGAAGCCTGCAGTGGTAAATTAACACAAAGGCAAGCTTAATTAAAGCAGTGAGCCAGAAATACAAGTTGGTGGTATGAAATGACTGGTCGAATGAAAAGAAATCCTATAAATGATCCCTTTCCTCTCTCTCTCTCTATATATATATAAGCCTTTAAGGTCTGGGCTAACAGTGTAGATCCAGATCAGCTGGTACATCTGGTTAGTCTGATTAGAATCTGCACTGTTCACTTTTTTTATTTATTATATACCCATGAATGAATTTAGCATAGTGTATCCTTAATCCGCAAAATTGATAAAACTCGTCATATTAGAAATTTTGTATCAGATAATGTCCAGCTTTCTGTGTTCTATGTGACGTCATATACTACGTCACACTAGGTTGTCGTAATTTTCCAGCACATAACAAACTCCAAATAGGAAATTTCCCTCACAGTTTTCAAACTTTACGGTATTTTTACACCATTCATAAATTTTCTACGCCATTCATAAATTTACTACCGCGTTACTATTTTTATTTCTGCATTTATGTAAACCACGTTTTTGACTAAAATTTTGTTGTTTAGTTTATTTAAATTTGTTTTGAGCGAGAAGGGTTTATAATAAAAGAAACATTATGACAGTATGCATTCTGTAGGTTCGTATTATTTCTTGTTGCGTACGTAAACCACATCACGCTCTACCTTCGGTCTCTGGCGATATTGTTTACATACCCAACTCAAAAAATACGAACCTACAGAATGCATACTGTTATAATATTCCATATTTATTTACTTATTTTTGAGTAAAGGGTTACTGTAACAAGAACAAGCAGCAACAATCAAACTACCTCGGCAGTTGCTGTTCTTCTCTCGTCCACATTCACTGCCCTGTCAGTTGCCTTGACAACCAGTGTGTAGTTAGCCGTTGTTTCCCTGTCCAGTTTGGATGCAGTGAAGATGACCCCACTTTCAGGATTGATTCGAAACTGTCCTCCATAGTCACCATCAATGATACTGTATGAGACTTCTCCATTAACACCTGAAATCACAGAATAAAACATTGCATTTATTATGCTTTACTAGAAGACTTGTTAAGCTGGAATGGAGCTACTGTATTACAAGATATCATAATATGTCAAAGTATTTCTTTCATGGGTAAGCAAGTACTTATGTCTTAAAGACTCAACAACAATTTCTGCAATTACATTTACCAGTAGAAATAACGATGGCATTTTCCTATGTAACTCAAAACGAATAACTACAGCTGTTTATAATCATTTACAAAACATTTTTTTTTAAAAAGCTTATCCACCGGGTATAAAGTTATGAAGCCCAAGGCTTGAAGAATGTTATGAATGCACTTCCAGATTCTCACAAACATCAATTCCAACAAATCTGAAATGTTTGTTCAGGTCTGTAGACAACACAAATCATAGGCTGCAGTCTGTATTTTAAATTGATGACATGGTATACACCAACAATAAATTGATGCAGACTGCGGGAGGCTCTACAACCTTGTAGGCCTATGCATCTGCCTTTTTAAATAACAGTGGATTAATAGGTCTCTGTTTCTGGCAGAATCACATACTATTAAACCGGCACTGGGACGGCATCTTGACTAACAAACCATTTCATGAACTAATGACAACTGCAAAGATATTTCAAATTAATTATCTGAAGAAGCTTCTTCAAAAAGGTCTTTTCTTATGACATGGCCCCTCTTATAAATTACTGAAAATATGTTGTCCCAAGTCATTGTGATTAGAAAGAAATGAACAGAAATAATGTTGTTTTCTGAAACTTAAGACAGTTCCTATCTATAGCTGTCTGATATTAACAATTTTGAAAGAAATCATAACGGACTATGACGTAACTAATTACACATAATGTAACATAACTGTTGGGTCCATTATAGCAAGAAACTGTCTACAGAAAGATCACCTTTCACATTAAACACAATTATCTAATGACACCCATATAATTAAAAGCCTGAAATCAATATGATTTCTTTGATCAGCAAGCTTGTCTCCTGATGGATGGCACAATTAAATGTCAAATAGTTCTTGTATTTAATAATATTTATTCATATTCATAACTAATCAATAAAATCACAGAGCAAGATCAGCGTTCCAAGAATTTACAGAGCTGGATCACCACTGCAAGATATGTGTTTATTTACAGAGCTGGATCACCACTGCTAGATAGGTGTTCTTTAACAGGGACGATATGTGAAAACACCTTGAAGCATGTTAGCTTACTGACCATACACAGTTAACCCTTAACTCCATGGAAATTTTGCCATGTGCCATCTCAGATTAGGATCTGAACCATTTGCTTTTGATCCATTAGATTATTTTTGTACCAAAGAGCAGAGCAGCCAGTGTAGATCCAGATCAGATGACAAGATACATACACACCTGTATTTATGGAGTAAAGAGTTATCAAACTATTACAGAGGTTCAGAGCTGCTTTGGTCTGAAAAACTTAACAATTCTGTGGTGACCTTACAAGTATAAACCAACATTCCTGAATGCTAAAATCAGAAACACAAATAATATACTGTAATAGAATCCAAAGTGAAATGTATGTTAACCATCTATGAACTATTTCTGTTATGACCAAACACAGTTTAGATACAACTGCCTTGTTTTCTGTCACAAGTAAATAGAGAACAAAGCATACAACAAACAAACAAACTGTGGGCTATCATGTCAATGACATATTTAACTATGTGGTGGCTACATAGAGCCACATGCTGCTTCTCCAAAAACAAAAAAAATACAGAACAATTATAAACTGTTTGACACTTTATAAAATTTACACTCTTAAATTTCGATTTTTTGATCATACGCATGCGCATTGGGCATTATAAAAATGATTCTAATACAATGGTTGCAAAACTCATTAAAACAATTCATAAAAGCTTTCATTAACAAAATTCGTAACTTCTTATACTGTCATTTAATCCTAAATAATCCAAAATCTCATTAAGGCACAACAGCAAGAAACTTGCAATAAAAATGTTACTCCGGTACACAAATTAAATGAAGTGTTTAACTTTTGTTTGCATTAAAATGGGATTTTATTCAAACGGATGAAAACTTTAACAGCCCATATTGTGCAAATATGCTAATCTGTCCTCATTTAACAAGTTGTCTGTTTCTTTTTCCTATAAACATTAATGGTATTTTAAACGTTTTGTATCAGAGAAGATCCTCTTATTCATCAAAACTCCACAAAATGGATTGTTGTGAAGATAAAAAGACTAGTCTTTGAGATAATTGCAGGTATAAGCTTTTAATACGGAATAAATCAAACAAGATGACGGGGTTCACTTTTAGTTTTCTATCAACATGAAAGTAAGGGAAAGATTTAGATGGTACTCATAAAATACAAAAAACTTATTTCCAACATTATGTCTAATAAACTGCAGACTAAACTGAAACATCATGAAACATTAAGAGCAAGATGATAGCATCAAAAAACAATCTCACTGCCATAAGATCATGATAAATTTAATATAATAAAAGCTTTTCATGCTCAAATGATCTAAAATTTAAATAGATTAAAACTTTAATGTGTTGTTCTATCACAAATTTCCAAAGTGATTTTAATTTAATTTAACTGACCCAAAAATTATTGGGGTCACTGCAAATGCTAATGTACAATATATCTGTGACCACCAAGTGCCAATGAAAATGTACTGCCTTAACAAGAAGATTTTTATTATGAAATGAAAGACATGCAGTATGTAAATGGCTATGGCAAACTGTTTACATTGAAAACAGGACAGTAGACCTCAATACCAAACTCTACATGAAACATTTGTGGTACACAGAATAAAGCACATTACTGCAGGCAGTCCCATAGAATCTCACACAGGTATCCAATACAAATGAACTAATTGCCAAAACTAATCAACAAACAAAGCTTTCGGAAGGTAATTGGCTTCATTGGTAAGAACTAATGTTATGGCAAGCTATGACAGCTTCTCATTACCTTATCCTGCTCCATAAATCTTACAGACAAGCTGTTTCTCTGTCCATTCCATACCACTCAACCATATGAAATATATGGCATAATGTCAACAGCCACACTAACTATACATTACATCAGGTACAAGAGTGGCCAGGAGATATATTTGACTGTCAATATTTGTGTTTGATGTATGTTCCTCTGTGACTTAGCTCTTAGTTCCCTATAATAAACAAGCACCCCTGCTTCCCCAAAACTCAATATAAGAACAATTGAGAAAGTATGTTTCTATATCAAAACACCAAGCACCTTTATTTGAATAAGCCCAGCCAAGGAGGTATTCAACGCCCTCTGGAACAAGTAATTTTCTAGTAAACAATATATACAATACAGATCATATTTATAAATAAATGAAGATTTACTGTTCTCAGAACAGAAGACTAAAAACTGTGCCAAGAGAAACTGCAGATATAATATACCTCTATTATCAGAGATATGATAGACTGTTATAATCAATGTAGACAAACATTTATATCAGACTACAGCCAGCAGACAACAGTATAGGAGATTAACAGCTTCCTCACATCAGTAGGCAGGGATAGTTTACATATCAAATCAAACACTTATCTCCAGAATAAATACTATCAGGGATTATTAGCACAGCTTATGCAGGGCTTATCATATCGTGGTAAATGAGAAAGTGGTGTTGCACATGATAAAGCACTCACAGCTTACAGCAGGTTCTCGGCAAACATGCTCACCTCCAAACACATGATTATCAAGAACTGTCACCAAAATACGAATCAGTAACAGAGTTACAAAAAACCTGAATTGTAAAACAATACGAAGAAAAACAACTAAATGCTGACGGGGAGACATCACATCCACCAGCAAATCTGTCGCACATATGGAAGACAACATTCAGGCTTTGCAATATATAACCATATTAACTAAAGGCTAAATCCAAGACAATTGACCTTAACAGCCTAGGCCCCTAGCAGCCACATGACAAGAGAAGTTAAGCATAAAGCCTGTCTCTTGTACCAAATACAACAATGCACAAAATGCTTAGAGTTGATTCCTAAAACTTTCCATCTGTGTAAGAAGGCATATGCCAAATGCAAGATGGCCAATGTCAATGTCTTGCTTTACCCAAAGACTTTGCTATAGCCAAATGTCAAGTGTTAGAAAAATGTCAATTGATACAGCCAGATGTCAAGTGTTAGAAAAATGTCAATTGATACAGCCAGATGTCAAGTGGTAGAAAAATGTCAATTGATACAGCCAGATATCAAGTGGTAGAAAAATGTCAATTGATACAGCCAGATGTCAAGTGGTAGAAAAATGTCAATTGATACAGCCAGATGTCAAGTGGTAGAAAAATGTCAAGAGATACAGCCAGATGGCAAATGGCAAAGTATAAAGGCTTTGTTGCAACCAGCATAGATTGTATCATTGCAATCAAACATTTTAGGAATTTCTTGACAACAGTTTGTGTAAAAACAGGATATTGTCTTTTATATAAAAACATGGTTATAGTATATTTTAATTATATACATGTATATATTGTATGAAATCTACTTCTTTGCTTCCTCACAGAAGTTACTGCTGGTTGCTATTAAATCTAGGAAATAACAGCAGGTTTGTTCGGTTGTTTTTTTCCTTTCAATCATTTACAAAATGCATCAATTTCACAAATTTCAAGAGGGACCGACTTGGAATGTCTGAGAACAACCTCTCTAAATGCCATAATCTTTCAATAGCCAATAAAATTTGGGCTGAAATAAGACAGAAACACAGCTGCAAACAACTGCTGTATAGCTAGAAATACTACATAAAGCAAACCAGAAATAATGTTAGGCTGAACATTGCAATACTGCCAGCGGCGTTAGCAACTCCCAGTAATTACCTAACACCAAACTTCAATGTATTAATTAATTTTAAAGTTAATTTCTTACATCCTTTAAATGAATTCTTTGCCAAATTACATTTCAACATGAAACCAGATATCACATGCTTTGGTGATTGCGCAATCTGTCAATGTGTCCACCGCCAGACTCCCTCCGGGACACAACTCTTAATCACTGCATATTTAATCTTCAAAACACATTAATTTACATCAAGAAATGCACAAGGAAAAAAAAGAATGTCAAGTATGTTTCTTACATAGCAATTTGAAGCTGATATATGAGGATAGATGGGTGACTAGGATTAAATGTTCAAGGGAAACACACGATTAATTACCCTGACTGCAACGGCAATTATTGCAGATAAGACTAATAGCTTTTACATCCCGTTTTGAGTCATTTAAGATGGTCAATTTACAACTCCAACCCTCATTTTATCATTTGTTACATGAATGTACATATTGATTTGAGAGGGCCCCAAGGGAGATTAGTCTTTTGGCTAATTGGGTTACCCTCTGTAAATAAAGTCTTTCATTCATTCATTCATTCATTCTTTCATTCATTCATTCATTCATTCATTCATTCATTCATTCATTCATATACAGTCAAATTTTATGCAACTGACATTGATCAGTTTTGAGACAGTACTCCCTTTCAACCAATCAGATTATTTAGAGATGATACTAAGCAAGTTTCAAACTTTTGAGGCTATTGACTTTGTTAAAGCCAGAATAAAAGCTCTTCAAAAGCAGCAATGTAAAACACTAATTTTATGGTACAGCCATTATATATCACCAAGTGCTTGAAGTTCACTATCCAGACCATAATATATTCAAATTCAATGGTGCAGGCACTTAGAGAGATTGATCTGCAACCTTTAATCATCAAATCAAGCCTAATCCTACCAGCATCAGCATCAAGGTGCTTGACAGCATCCTCATATTACCCAGAACTACATTAGAGCTGTCATGTCCATCATTATGAGCTCACAAACTCTCCCCAAACAAGCTTCAGAATCACAAGTTGAGCTCATTGAAGTAGCAAGGAAAACAATTACTTCTGACATGCTGCTGAGATGGCAGAGATACTGGGGGAGATACTGGCAGATTATACGACAATAAATGATATGTTTTATAGGTTTCTAATGCTCACTGGGTCAGCGGGCTATCTCTTTTAACTGCCTCCTCATCATACACAAATGCTTTTAATTATATTAGCTACTTTTGTTTCAGGACATGGAAGAATAATAAAAATATTGTGATTTTTATTCATACTTTGTCTGTTTGGTTCAGCCCAATACACTTTTGTCATAAATTTGTTATCAAAATGCTAAATGCTCCGGCATAAGAATTATATTAATACTGACATAATTATGTAACTGCCATAAACATGAATTCATACTGTTTCACAGCCTGCCGCTATGTTTCATAATTTAGTTTTTCTATTTTCTGTAACTTCTATTTACATAGTATTTCTGTATCAACAATTTCGTCTAATAAGATGTCAGCACTTGTCAAAAAACTGATAAACTGCAAATGACTTTCCCTTGAGACTAATCCTGTGAACGGCAAACTGTATCTCCAGGAGGCACAGCGCAGCAATGTTCTCTTCCAAGTAATTACTTCTGCAGTTCCAAAAACATTGATAATATACCCAGACTATTTACATGTTGCATCAGTTGTGTTATGTAAACAGTTTACATGTGCAAGTGAAAGAACATCACACTGTATAATGATTATCTGCAATCAATGTTCATAATGATGATGTGTTAAAGTTGACTTAAGAAGTAACAGATTATTCTTGAAATCTAGCACTAATGCAAAACAAGTGATTACAAAAAAGTCCTGCAATTATTCGTCATCTTATATTTTACTCATTTCCGTGTCTCTAAAGCCCATTCCCTTATTGGCAAATTGGTTAAGTATATATAGTAGTACTATTTACTGGAGAGAGACTTGTCTGTAATGGACATAATATTACATAACCTGTTTATTTATTTACCCCTTCCTCCATATATACACTTTACACATGAGCGACCAGTGTAGATCCAGATCAGCCAGCATATCCGTCCATCCGATCGGGATCTGCACTGTTCGCATTTTTGTCAGAAATAACCTAACGAATCAAAAAGCGAAAAGTGCAGATCCTGATCATACGGCACGGATGTGCCGGCTGATCCGGATCTACACTGTTTGCCCACACAATTGTGTCTATGGAGGAAAGGGTTAAAACAGTACTTAACTTCTCATTTTAGTAAAAGTTATTTCTATTAACTATTTTTTAAAGTTATATACATCGCAACAAGTGCTTACTGTATCTTAAGACTAATTTGTGACAACACATGATAGCCCGAGATCAGCCTGTGCATCTGAGCTCAGATTAGATCTGGGTCTACACTCTCCTTAATGAGTCAATCAATTTCTCAATAAAATTCTTTAAGCTGAAATAAAGGTAAGTGCTACAGAAACTGCCCAAACAAAGGTGTTAACTGGACTAAGAATACTTTCATGCAACTTGGAAGCTAAGCATAAATTGAGGGCATCAAAATTGCTATCCAATCACCACAGTGCACTGGGTTAATAACCTAATGCCTTTTTTCAAATTTATGTTTACACAGCTATCAGTAGCAATTCCTCAGTCAGCATTCCAGGGACCTTGCATCATTTGTCAATGCCAGTACTTCCCAAATTAATTTCCAATTAACAAGTCTGCACTATGTTTGGAAGCTTAATTTCAAGTAAACCACTTGTCAAATGACATTAAAATCAATTAACATCTGGCTTCCAACAGACTAATCTAAATATCAATCCCAAATTAAAATTGGGTTTGATGGGTTAACATTCCAACAGAAGCAGATTTATTTTAAAGATTTTTGAAATAAGGATACAGACTGCCAATTCTGCCAAAACAATGTTTGAAACTTTTTCTTAAAAAAAATATATTAGGTATTTTTAACAGATCATAACAGCGGTCAGACAAACATATTTTAACACAACTGTGCATGCCACTTCTCTATATTTGGTGTTTAATTTTTCACCAAATTATTATATGGCATTTTGATAGTAAAACTGATAATGAATTCTGCAGTTTAACCTGCACCATCTTCTTGTTGTATCTATTACATTTTAATTGAGAAAACGTCCCACAAAATGTTTGAATAATCTTCTTTAGATTTTCTGGCTCCAACACACAACTTTTCAAGATTTCTGCAGCGAGTGAAATTAATATTATATGATTTAAATTTTCAAAGATATCCTTGGATATTATAATAAATTTTGCTGCAGCTGTTTTTAGAAAAACATTAACCATTAATTGTATAACTTAAACAATTGCACCTTTCTTTCAATTACAGACAGGCAAGTACCTGCATATTACACATTACTGCAAGTTTGCATAAACTGCTAGCAGCAAACATTACAGACACTGCCAGACAACATTAATGGCATATTATGCAACATTAAGCATCAACTGCTAGCTACACTGTGAAGACTCAACATTACAAGTCAGCATACACAGCCAGCTGCATATTGTTGACGCATAATGTGCAGCATTGATTGCTAGCTACATATATATAATTGTTGACATATACTGCCAGCTGCATATTATCAGCATACATAGCCAGCTGTTTATTATCAGCACACACAGCCAGCTGCAAATTATCAGCATACACAGCCAGCTGCAAATTATCAGCATACACAGCCAGCTGTATATTATCAGCATACACAGCCAGCTGCAAATTATCAGCATACACAGCCAGCTGCAAATAATGAGCATGCACAGCCAGCTGCAAGTTATCAGCATACACAGCCAGTTGCAAATTATCAGCATACACAGCCAGCTGCAAATTACCAGCATAAACAGCCAGCTGCATATGATCAGCATACACAGCCAGCTGCATATTATCAGCACACACAGCCAGCTGCATATTTTCAGCACACACAGCCAGCTGCATATTATTAGCACACACTGGCAGCTGCATATTATCAGCATACACAGTCAGCTGCATATTATTAGCACACACTGGCAGCTGCATATTATTAGCACACACAGCCAGCTGCATATTATTAGCACACACAGCCAGCTGCATATTATTAGCACACACTGGCAGCTGCATATTATCAGCATACACAGCCAGCTGCATATTATTAGCACACACTGGCAGCTGCATATTATTAGCACACACTGGCAGCTGCATATTATTAGCACACACAGCCAGCTGCATATTATTAGCACACACTGGCAGCTGCATATTATCAGCATACACAGCCAGCTGCATATTATTAGCACACACTGGCAGCTGCATATTATTAGCACACACAGCCAGCTGCATATTATTAGCACACACTGCCAGCTGCATATTATTAGCACACACTGCCAGCTGCATATTATCAGCATACACAGCCAGCACCATACTACAAGTCATCATTCATGGCTGATGGCATAATCTCTTCAAATCAGCTGGGAGTTTTCTTAACTTTGTCAGAGAAAAATGCCTCACAATTAATGTTTACTATCTATGATTTTGAAATTCAACATTAATTATGTCATAAAGAGTTGATTACATAATGCAGTTTTCTTGTAAATTCCTTAATTAATGCATGTCAAAATTTTGTTAGTGAATAATGACAGTATACAATCACAAAAAGAATAACAAATACTCATTATGATTTATTCAATGGAGGTTGAAACCGTGTGCTATCTATCAAACTTCCTGTCTGACACACCACCCATCTCCTTCCTGCAATCTCTAACCAGCATTGTGTATTAAAACAACGGAGCCACAAATATATGGACTCATCAAATCAATCTAAGTCATGGAGGGACAGTCAACTGTTATTTCAGATATCATGCAATGAGCATCACCTGGTACATGGCAGCTATAAGTTACTAGAGCAATTATATAGTGGACATAACTTCTAATGCAACACTATAGGATATCCCTTAATAAAGCTTTCTTATAACACTTAACCCTTTCCTGTACAGATACACCTTAATTGCTAGGGCGAACAGTTTAGATCCAGATCAGCCGGCACATCCGTGCCGTCTGATGAGGATCTAAACTGTTCGCTTTTAGATTCATTAGGTTATTTCTGACCAAAATGCGACCAGTGCAGATCCTGATCAGATGGCACGGATGTGCCGGCTGATCCGGATCTACAGTGGTCGCACATGCGTAAAAATGCGTATATGTCCAGGAAAGGGTAAAAATGCAGGATTTTCATTCATTTTGAAAAGCCAACAGTCTTGATCATTGTTTACAATTAAAGAATCTTTTATCAAACTGTTGAAAAAAAGTCCTGAATTTTAAAATCTCACACTCCATCAGTGCTATCTGATCTGGCTCTACACTGTCTTGGTCATAAATATCTTAGAGACTATAAAAGTGAACAGTGTAGATCCTAATCAGAAGGCATGGATGTGCAAGCTGAGCTCGATCTACACTGATACTGCCCATGTGAAAAAAGTTGTTAACAAACTGATGTGACCTGTGTGTCTTCTTACATAATTGATATGAAGCATGTAGATTTGAAACCTGTGTTACATTCTGCATGAGCACCTTTTCTTATGGTTCAGAAACATATGCCGACAGAACTGATTTAAAATGATTATTAAAGAACTACTGGCATGTTAAAATGTTATTATTAAACACTCTTCATCACATTATAAATGAAAAAGTTCCCATAATTTTACTTATTTTCACATACAGTTAATTAATTAAATCAGCAATAATCTAGGGGAACACGAATTCCTAGCAGGAAATTAGAGGTCGTAAAAAATCTCTAAAAACCATAGTATAAATATTGATATTTAACTGCTGGGAATCCCCAAGCAATTCATAATTACAGCTGCAGTCTATAATACTTTCGCTTTTTGGCAAGTTTCGCATAAAAGCGGAACAGCAGGCAGCAATTCATTTTGACCTTTAATTGACAAGTACATAGAAATTATAGATATGAATAGTTTTGCACTCATTCAAATTCAAGAAAAATAATTGACATGCATCACAACCTAAATTTAAATGTGTTTTTGCAAAGTTATTCAAGTAGGCACAAACAGCAATCCATTACCGCAAATAATTATGTAAATTAAGTGATTTCTATAACATCATTTAAAACTCATCAGTAATTTAACAATTTCCTGAAGTTGCATAATCAATTAAATAAGAAACAATTCATCAACTGAACTCTTTTTCTTGAAACAAAACTCTCAGGACCCAAGATCATAACATTAAAATTGGAGACCAGTCTCAAATCTCAAGCATCTGATTGGCTGAAATGGCGACTGGTCAGTTTTATAACCTTGGGCACAGGGTCTTAAACTGAACACCAGACTACAATCCACAGCAGATGATTGGTTGTCCCATATGATTTAGCAATCGCCATTAAAACGAAATTATGACTGTTTTACCATGACTTTTCCAATCAAACAAAATGTTTTTCTTCTTTAAATGTAGAGTTTCACATGTTACAAAAATATTCCCAGTACACTCTGAGCTCTCTCTGTCCCCTACGTAGCAATTAACAGCTTTCTACAGTAAATCATGATAACAGAACAATGATAAATATCATCTGAACAACTTGTATTACAATTAATGCCAATAATCAGTTTTAACCTAAAAAAATCCCTCTCATGAAAGCAGTGAAGTGCATGAAAACGACAGTCAAGATGGAAGTTGTTAGATTTCAAGTGTGCCAAACAACCATTCTGGCTTTATAAATTGACATGGTTTTAGTCCAGATTTTTCTCCAAACCAGAAACCAAGTCAGCTAGTTCATCATGAAATCACTCTTTTAATTCATCCCTTATCCGCTGCTGGTGGTCATATGTCCCTACAGGCAAACATGTCTGACTCCTGGATTCAATCTAATGAAGATTAGTCTGCAAATTAGCATTTTTAGCCGATCATCTCATGAAAAGTTAATGTGCTACATAAAATCTGGTTTATGTACCTGTCTTCTACATGCTGGACTTACACAGAGGATATTTGTTTGTATCAGTGAAATATCAATTTTATTTCACTTTTGAACACCAACTCTGATAAGTTCACTCATGGCCTGGTTTTCAACAACATAATATTATCTCAACAACATCACCACCATGTACAGTAAACATTCACTGATTGTTATGTTTCAATATAATAAAGGCTTTCTGTTGAGCTTTTTTCTCGTTTCTCAAAAGACGCCCATAAAAACATGTGTTCTAGATGCTGTTCAGAAACTGTAACTAACTTTGCAGACTTGTGCAACAGCTGATAACTACAAAACATGTCCAAGTTTTTTTAACATTTTTGACATTTATTTAGCATCGCTGCACTTATCAGCCAAAATCTAAAATACATGTTACTACTATTTGATTCTTGGAGAAAAATATGAGCTATCCAGAAAAAAACCCAATCTTGAGTGAAAACATATGTGCTATAATGTTTCTGAAATATAGGTATGACCCACTGATTTTAAATTAGTCATAAAAACATTTAATGCTGTATTCCACCAGATTCCAAATTTAACAGGCTAATAAAAAGCTGAAGAACTTGGTTATAATAAAATGTAGAAACAATCCACCCAGCCCACATTATATCTACATTATCAAAACATATATTGATTTTTATGAACTCAAATCAGATATCATGTCTGTTTTTATGAACTGAATGCCTACGATATACTCTTATTTAAGCTAATAATGTTCTCATCAACATATTTTGAACCTGATTAAGGCAAGCTGAAGCACTTGTGGTTTATAATAACAAAACACTGAGTTTCTCAAACATATTGATTTCTTTAAACTGAATTATTTAAATTTCAAATAAATGCTAACTTGAAGGCAATTTACTTGAAATATGATTCAGTAGTGAAGATACAACAAAGGGACACACACTGGTACCTCTGTGTTATCATCAAATGATCTAAAGCTGGGGAACATAACTTAAAACTTCCTTAAATTGTGTATACATTGTTATAATATATCACCTTCAATAATCATTGAAAATGTACACAAATGGATTTCACTTACACTTTTTCTTTTTTTCTGAGGGTTGGGGGGACGGGTCATGGTGAAGGGGGTGAGCATAGGGGTTAACATTTGTTTCAGGTATTATGATTTAGAAACTATAACTGCAAGCTCTTTAAAACATATTTCCCCCCAAGGTGTAATTTATGCCCCTGATTACTCAGTTTTTGCTAATCGCTGGGAATTCGGGCTTATAAAGTATGACCAATATAGTACATTCTTCAGAGTAATTTTCCAAATAGGAATTACTTGATAGTTATCGTTCTAATTTAACATAAAGAACTATGACACAATTAATTGGTTTTCATGAGGCTTTTCATGATTTTCTGATACTTGTTCTGTTATTTATATCCCATTTATGTAATTTGTGTTTCCAGCACTTTGGCCTATCTCAAGTTACAATCCATGCGTTTCTTTCTTCTCTAAATGAAAGCAAACTTTATGTAAGAAATGACATCAACAGTTTTACATTATCAAAATAAAGTTATTCAACAAAACTCATAAATTTTCATTAACAACCTGCGTATCATTACCCAAAATGCCTCTGCAATGTCTGGGACAACTTTAATGAGCTAATAAACTGCTTGTATGACAAAATTTATGAGCAGTTCACTTGCATTTAAAATGCTTGCTATCAGTACAGCTTGACTTCAAAGTAAAAAATATAGAGAAGTGCTCTGCAATCACAACACATAAACTATGTTTATGACGCTTAGAAATAGACTTTAAACAGCACACCTTGGGCATTTGGTAAATAACACAAGTATCCCATTCACACTAGCCTACATTGCACTGTGTATCAGCTGGAGCAGCTTGGTCACACTAGCTCAAGAGCAAGTTTTGAGTTATGACTTTCATCAGTCACATGATCAACCATTTCTGAAAACAAGACAAGAACTTTACCTGAATCCACATCAAAGGCAATCACTTGTACGACACTGGTTCCTATGGTGACATTTTCATATACAGCAGCATCGTATGTACCATGTTCAAACAGCGGCGTATTGTCATTGGTGTCCTTCACATTGAAGTATACGAGAACGGAGCTTGTCTTCGCAGGGTCACCTTGATCTCGTGCATTCACCTCTACTGTATACAACTGGTTCTGAAAAACAACAAGAAAAAATCGTCGCCACGCGCCGAAAACCAGGTTTTCATTTAATACTTATACTTTTGTAAAGAAAATATCTGATATGAAGAAACTGAACTTCTATTTTTAGCAACAGTGACCTTAATCTTGATCACAGACTTCTGAGTAGAAATCCCAAGTTGCGTCTTGGTATCAGCTACCCAAAGAAAGTTTGGTGTCAATAGATCACAGCTAACCCAAGTAATGAGGAGAAACCTAAATTTCTATTTTTAGCAAATATGACATAGACCTTTATCACAGACACCTGGGTATCAATCCTAAGTAGTGTCTTGATATAAGCTACCCACAAACCAAGTTTGGTGTCGATAGGCCAAAGAAAACTCAAGCTATTGAGCAGAAACTGAATTTCTTTTTTTAGCTACAGTGACCTTGAGCTTTATCACAGGGGCCTGGGTAGCAATCTCAAGCTGCATCTTGATATTAGATACCAACACTAAGTTCGGCATAAATATACCAAAGCAAACTCAAGTTATTGAGGGAAAACTGAATTTCTATTTTTAGCAACAGTGACCTTGACTTTAATCACAGATACCTGTGGCAATCCCAAGCTGTCTTTTGATATCAGCTACTCATATACTAAGTTTGGCATCCAGAGGTGAAAGCAAACTCAAGTTATTGAGGGTAAGCTGAATTTCTATATTTAGCAAGTGACCTTGACCTTTATCACAGACACCTGGGAAGCAATCTCAAGCTGCCTGTTGATATAAGCTACCCACAAACCAAGCTAAGCGTCAACAGGCAATTTGGCATCAACAGATAACATTCACAAAATACTTAACAAAAAATCTAAGTCAAAAAGGGGCAAAACTTTTGCAAAACACAGTCAGGGGTTATGAAACTTGACCTGATAATTGGTACTGTGATGTCAAACAATTATGTAAAGTTTCAAAGCTATACCTTGAATGGTAACTGAGAAAAACACAACTTTCACAAAAAACTTAACAAATTTCTAAGCGAAAAAGGGGCATAACTTTGTCAAAATAAGTCAGGGTTTATGAAACTTGTCCTCATAATTGGTATTGAGATGTCAGATAACTATGTTAAGTTTCAAAGTTGTACCTTAAACGGTTACTGAGAAAAACACAACTTTCACAAAAAACTTCACAAAATTTCCAAGTGAAAAAGGGGCATAACTTTGTCAAAATACAGTCAGGGATTATGAAACTTGTCCTCATAATTGGTATTGATATGTCAGACAACTATGTTAAGTTTCAAAGTTGTACCTTGAACGGTTACTGAGAAAAACACAACTTTCACATAAAACTTCACAAAATTTCTAAGTTAAAAAGGGGCATAACTTTGTCAAAATACAGTCAGGGATTATGAAACTTGTCCTGATAATTGGTATTGATTTGTCAGACAACTATCTTAAGTTTCAAAGTTGTACCTTGAACGGTTACTGAGAAAAACACAACTTTCACAAAAAACTTCACAAAATTTCTAAGTGAAAAAGGGGCATAACTTTGTCAAAATACAGTCAGGGATTATGAAACTTGTCCTGATAATTGGTATTGATATGTCAGACAACTATGTTAAGTTTCAAAGTTGTACCTTGAACGGAAGGTGACCAAACAGAACATTTGAATGTCATGTAATTATACAGTTAATGCAGTGCTTTGAAACACCTCATACCCTCTACTGATTGCCATTCAGGTGACCACATTTTCCCTATCAAACATTTCAAATTATTTGGTTATCAATATTATGAGATCAAATATTCAATTTTCAAGCACTTGAATTGCATTTAATTGGCAATAATTTTTTCAATTATCCTAATTATAATATGCAATATGAAAATATATTATTATGGCTTTACAAGCAGCACTGCAATCATTATATAAAGTTTCCTAACTTGCAGCACAAACAGATTAAAATCGCATGTTTGAACAGATGAATGCATGTACCTGAGCCTGATTTTTTTTCAAACTAATCTGTCATTAACATTATGGTTGTAACATTAAGGAATGTGTAAATATAATGAAATGCATGACACCTACAACAATGTGACAGTCATATATAGCTTTATAATTTCACATTATGCACAGTCTAGACAATGAGTCAAAATTACCCAAGTTTAAGTAGGTAAATATCTGATCTGTTAATTTTTTAACAATTTCAAACATAATCGTAATTTTTAAGATTTGAAATAACTATGATGGGCGAGTTCTAAATGGCTTGTATAATCTGACAATCTTGTGTTGGCCTCTGACAAACCTACATGTTAATATGACAGCAGGGTTTACAGGTGGCAAAGAAACAATCATTATAAACTTTTATCTCACAACAAAGAACATCGAAACATGCAAAATGACATAGAAGATTATACACTAAGATTTTCAGTTTTCGTGTCATAATCTTAAAGAAGCTTTAAGTATCACACATTGTTATGACAAATCATGCTGGGGTCAGGTGTGAAACTCGCTAAACAATACAATAGCATTAAAATTCCAAAGTATTTAAAATCTCATTATTCTGGGCATTTTTTCTTATTGTATGAAATGATAAAAAATGAAGGACTTAAATACAAAAATACTGGGTAGGACATGAATACAAAAATACTGCCATTAAATATAATGAAAAGTAACGGACATTTCTTTGTTTCGATCAAACGTGAAGTATCATCGCAATATGTTTTTGGTTATTTTGAGACACTAAAAATATGAACCTGTCAAATTTTCTTTGTATAATAAATTGTAGAAATTACTTTTATTACATCTTAACACCTACTTATCAAATGATGTATCACTAATAGTTACTATAATTAATTTTTTAGACACTGACATGTGAAAAAAGTTTATTCAACTATAACAATTTTGGTGGTCTCATATGTCGTTTCAAATTGCATTGAAACTGTTAAGATTACATCCTTTACGGAGAGGATTCAAGTTTATTATTCATAAGATGTAACATAACCTATTTTCTGTCAGACCATTTGAAAAAAACACCCAAATACTTTTGAATTAATGTACGGCTCTCCTCAGAGATGTTATCAGTTCAGCCTGTTTTACTTCTAAGATGAATAAAACAAGATAAAATTAAACCAATGCTTTTGTAATAGTTGGTATTTTATCAATAACTCAGAAGAATAAATCACTTTAAATATTTATGTTGTCGAGCATGCCTCTCAAAATACTGAATATTTTAAATACAAATCAAGTTTTTATCTCATATTTTTACTGTTAAATAGCTGAAAGTTGTGTTAGTTCCCAAATCTAGTTAATCAAGAGAACATAAAGATGGCACACCATATCAATAGTTAAACCCACACAATGCTGACAAAATACATGTTCACACAGACACCTTGAATCCATGAAGGGTCAATATATACCTATAGTAAAGAATCAAAGGACAAAGAATACTTATTTCACAGAACTGTTTATTATTTGTGGGTTTATTATTTGTGCATGCCGAAAAGATTGGAGATAATTAAGGTATCACTGACAAAACAAAAAAACAACACATTTTTGCAATCACTCTACATTCAACCACTTTTGAGATTTCTTGAAAAAGTGATATGATCATTTTGATTGGCAGGTTTCACATGATGGAAATGTTGATATTGGGGCCAGTTGCACATGACTGTAATGTGATATTTATTTTGCTGGACAGGTTTCACATGATTGAAATGTGACAGAGGTGCCAGTTGCACAAGATGCCATTGTAATGTAGGTGTCAACTGTATAAGACCCATTACAAATGATTGGAATGTGATATTTGGCTGGTTGTACATGAGATCCATGAAAATATTGGGGCTAGTTACACATGGTTGCAATGTGATATTTGGCCGGTTGTACATGAGATCCATGAAAATATTGGGGCTAGTTTCACATGGTTGCAACTTGCAATGTGATATTAAGACCAGCTGCATCAGATTGCCATGTTGTATTTGGGCCAGTTGCTTCAGAATGCTATGTGTTACTGGGGCCAGTGGTGTGCTATTGGTGCTTAGTTGTACAAAACTGCAATGTGATATTGGGACAAGTTGTGTGTAATTGGGGCCAGTTGTGTGATATTGGGGCTTAGTTGTAAGACTGCAATGTGATATTGGGGAAAGTTGTGTGTTATTGCGGCCAGTCGTGCGATATTGATGCCAGCTGTACAGTTGCAATGCGATATTGGGGTAAGTTTAGTGATACAGGGCTAGTTGTGTGGTAATAGGGCTAGTGGTACAAGATTTCAATGCTATAATGGGGCTTAAATTGCACATAATTGTAATGTGATATTTGGACTGAAATGTGATACAGAGGCCAGTTGCTCAAGACAACAAGGTGTTGTGCTTCTCTATTTACCATGACACAAATCCAAGCTCCATTGTAAATGCTTGGTAATGTTCCCAGGTCATGCTCATAGGGACAATAGCTTATCCATGCCACTAGCATGAAGTCCCATGTCTAAAACATATAATTACAGCACAAAAATGTCTTCGGGTTAAAATAAAATTACCCAATAAACAGACCTATCAAGGGAGTTGACTCCCGAAGTTAACGACCTACATGCAATGTGTTCAGTATCACTTTTTATATCCTATCTCTCCCTCTTTAAAAAAACATTTTTCGAAAATTTCGAAAAGCCCAAATGTCCATCATTTTTATCAATATTATTTGGCAAAACTTGACAGCAGAACAGTTTGTTATTTAAAACTGTAACTGCTGCAATTACTAACTGCATAAAATAAAGATAAGTCAGCCAGCATGTCCATGGCAGTCATTTCCCAGGTAAGACTTAACCCTTTACTCCATATATACACATTTTATTACATGTGTGATTAATGTAGATCTAGATCAGCCAGTACATCCATGCCATCTGATCTGGATCTGACTATTCACGCCCTGGTCAGAAATAACCTACCTGTAATTAACATAAAAAGCAACAGTGCAAATCTGTGCTATCTGATCCGGATCTACACTGTTCGCCCACACCATAAAGGTGACACTGTATTTTGGAGGAAAGAGCTGATAATAAGATGTTCTGGGTCAGCAGAAAGACACAAGATACAAAAGTTAACAGAGCCTTTTCAACATCTTTGATAAAAATCTTTGAACCAAATTTTCAAATATTTGTTACTCCATTTTGAAATACAAGCACTTAGGAGCATTATTTCTGATGGGTTTAAAGATAAAAAAAACTGAAAATGCTTATACAAATTGTTGAAAACAAACAGTCAGTAACCAAACAAATCTGAAAAGCCAAACCGTTTACAATCTAGAAAATGATCTACCCTGCCAGGACAAATCTTTACAACTGCAGCTAACAAAGAGATATCTGGCGATAAAAACCCTCCCAATTTTGTTTTCTACAATCCACAGTGGCGCAAATAACTCAAATGACAACATTTTCTCCTAATGGGATTTCTCTAAGTACTCTTACCCCATATCTTAACATCTTTTCATTACTTCATTAATTTTTTTCATTTACACAAATCCTTGAATTTAATTTCATAAGCTATCATATAATAGAATCTATATGGTATTTAAGAAATCAGCTCAAATCTTAAATTGAAAATAATTTGAAAAATCAATTTTCAATGAGTGTTCTATAAAAGCAGTCTAAAAAATGATGTCAGGTGACTTCACATTTATAGATGATATACAATTAGTGAAACAGAGAATGTCTTTTATGATTTCTGCCATGTCAGCAAGCAATTACGTATTGCCAAACATATTTTTAATATTTCTATTTCTATTTAGATTATAAAAGGTTTAAATTTAAACCAAATTAGAAATTATTATTTTCTGTAAACAGAAACAGAGGCATGTAGTACATTTTTACGTCAATTAGTTTGAAATTGGTTTCAAACAGTCATATAGCTTCAACACGTTTCAGTAATAACAATGTGTAAGCTGGTTTACTTGAACCAGTATGCATTCCTTTCAAATAAATAGTTGATAATTTTCTCAACATAATCAAATTTAATTAATTACTTTAAAATTCAGTTAACATATATGTAACTGCTACTTTATATAATATAGTAATGGGTCTCAAAATGGGTCTCAAACATGAACTTGTATTCGAAGGATCTTGCTAGTGCTGGTGCATTGAAAGTACTTTAACACTGCATTGAAAGCAGTATCTAATATATGATCAGAAAGATACTGTTTCATGCAGGACAATGCTATCATGTTCTTTCAACAGGAATTGAAATAAATGTTATATTTGCGTGGGTATAGTATCTGTGCATTTTTCATGTTTCGCGGGGGCATGGTGTTTACCTATTCTTTAATTTCATCTACCTTTGCCCTATGAACTACTGATTATATGAAAGAGTGTAATTTCAAACTTGTTTACTTGCAAATAAAAATGTTTACATTAAAATAATACCCCAGTGTAGGTTTTTTAAATTATCCTTTAAACTTAATATGACCAATTGTAATGATAGATAAAAACATTGAGCCATACCTCTTCAAAGTCGAGCAGTCTCAGCAGGGTAAATGTTCCTTTAACGGGGTCAAGGCTGAATGTATCATTGCCCCAGCCTGCCTTCAGAGAGTAGGTCACCTGACCATTGAGCCCCTGATCCGGATCAGTAGCTCTTACACTGCCCACAGTTGTATCAATCAGGGTGTCCTCATATATGTCAAAAGAGTAGAAGAACTGGGGGAATTTTGGAGCATTGTCGTTGACGTCTCGTAGATTGATACGGACCATACACGAGGAGGACTGTATTCCGTCGGTAGCTGTGACTTGTAAGGTGTACTGTGCAGTTGTCTCTCTGTCAAGAGGGCCTGTGGTAACAATAGTCCCTAAAATAAAAAGAAATTTCTGTTTTACTTATTATTGTTCAGACAAAAGATAAAAAAGTACTGCAATTTTGAACAAGAAACACCCAGTTTGTGCGAAATGCCCACTATGTCCATGTCAGATTCATGGAAAATGCATGCATGTGATCAGGGGTGTTACGGGTATATAAGATAAAAAAATTTAAAATAAACTAAACAGATTATACGGGAGATTTTCTATATACAAGTACTATAATCTATGAATTATTTTCTTCCCAAGCAAAGAAACCACATCAATTAATTAAACAATTGTCATTTGACAATAAAGTTTATTACACCTCACGTGATTAGTTTACTATATAGCGTAATGTGACGTCACAGGGAGATAATCGCTACTGTCACATATGCGACAGTATCATGTCACCCTCGCGTGGATCTAAAAATAAATATCTTGGAAATCCGATTGTTTTTCTCTTCTTTAAACATTGAACTCAAAATGTAATGTTAAGCAATTAATTTGGTCATAGTCAAGATCTCTAAAAAAACAAATGTTCGGTGTAATAAAATAAATATCACATCCCATTGGGGGAAACAGTACGAAATGTTAACCCTTGAGAAGGTAATGTCAACCTCGGCTAACACCTCGGTTGACATTACTTCTCTCGGGTTAACATTTCGTACTGTTTCCCCCAATGGGATGTGATATTTATATAATATTCTCTACTTGTAAGACATGCCTCCTTTCAGCCATCATATAATTTATCCAGATAAAGCCATTTTGCCACCTTAGTGCTAAAACAGCCCGAAAACTTCTTATTTCAATTGTACATCTACTCTTTTTGCACTTCGGTGAAGATTTCTTCTACATGTATCAGACAAACAGGTTTGGAAAATGACGCATTATATTATTATTTTTAAACAATTGTACCATCTTGGTTGATCTTAAGGTTGATATCGGATCCAGCACTGAGCGTCAGTTGTAGGCCACCTAGAGAGTCGTCATCGTACACTGCGACTCGGATGACTGGGAAATCCAGCCTGACATTCTCATCAACACTGACGGTGTAGTAGTTCTGGGAAAACCTGGGCGGTGTGTCATTCACATCCAGCAGTTCTATCTGAGCCTGAAATTTAACAAGAATAAACATATATTAAAATGTTAGCTTGATGAATTAGTGTAACAGACCTTTCTTTGAACCTGTTGAAGCCCAATTCATAGGGCACTTTGCAGACATTCAATTAACTGCATGGTGAACATGTGGACAAGGTCCAACACACTGAGCCTTGGTCAAAGCTTGCTGCAAATCTCATTTACTTTGACAAGAATTGCTGTTTCATCTTTATAGGACAAAAGAATCTTACATGTTATTTCATGTGTCTATGTTTATACTCATAAAGCTGAAGTTGTGACCAAGTAAAATTGCAAGTATCTCATAGGCCAATTATATTTTGATTTTAAATTAGGACATAGTGCAATTTGTGGTATTTTGAAATACTTCTTTTTTTTAACACACTATATGAGGCAAGTATATAAAATCTCTGCGTAAAAGAACTACAATTATGGTATGTAAGCTTTAGCTCTCGGGTGTCAAACTTCTAATTTTATTTGAATTCCATAATTGACAAATACAAAGTCCTTTTATCTATATAGTCCTGTAAAACATGACAGTCAATAAGCGTATTATAGCATAATCGTGTCAAGCCAATATAAATACTTTTCAGTCACTTCAGCCGTCCAACTTTATTCCATAAATCCTAATTTTAATCAATTTATAAAGCCATGTCGGGTCAATGCACAACTACAATAATATCTGAACGAATTAGGCATGCTAATAATCAATATAATTCTGGTCTAGATTTCATAGTTTAATAGATCATACTGAATATACTGCAGAATTTTTTAAAGTTCTTTTCTTTCAATATGACATTTCCATGAATAAAAACTATATTTTTAGACTGTCAGAGGTTATATGAACTTTAATAAAGTTTAATATACGGTAGCTTAAAATCAATACAGCTTCCATGCAATAATGTCTATTTTTATTTTATTTGAAAGGGCCTTACAAAATCGCTATCAATATTCATCATGCAATAAATGAACATTAAAAAATGATGAAAAGATTTAAATCATTTAAAAACACATAAACTGCAGGCTCCTATGGGATTGATGGACACATAAACTGCAGCTCCTATGGGATTGATGGACAAACACCTCCAACCAAGCAAGACATGTTTGGATTGATTTCCAGTTAAGATAATTGAGCATTAAGTGCAGCCTCATTGTGAAGTCCCTGCAAGTTTCATGAGAATCTGTTGGTACATATCCCAACCATCTGCCTCCCATTTGTGTTCCAAGCTTATAACAAGCTCTAAATTCTGTATCTGTATCCTCCTGCATAATTTTGTCAACTATGTTGTTTTGTGGAAAATGGGGATTTTCATTAAAGTGTTACACGAGCTTTGTGAAATTATATTTTATGAAATATTAGTCTTGGATGGCAATTAATGGCCTTGAAAATTTAGTGATCCAACTCCAATTTCCTATTTTCCAGCACATCCCTAGGGGCCAGACTCTTTTGAAACTTTTACAAATCTGCTGAATCATTTAACCAAAGATTACTGTAATAAAAATGTTTCAAATGATTTACTTAATTAAATGCAATTGGTTTTGTTTTTTATATGACAATTGATTCAAAAATGCCATTTGAAAACACCATACAAATTAACCCTTTTCTCCATATGTACAGGTTTATTGCATGTGCCAGTTGTGCAGATCCAAAAAATCAGCTGCCATATCTGTGATGTCTGATCAGGATCTACACTGTTTTTTCTTGAAATAAATCAAACAGTGTACATGACATGTAGATCCAGGGCTGAAGGTTATTAAGCTGAGCAAGGAAACCAGTCTCAAATCTCAAGCATCTGATTGGCTGAAATGGCGACCAGTCGCCATTTCAGCCAATCAGATGCTTGAGATTTGAGACTGGTTTCCATGCTCAGTTTTATAACCTTGGGCACTGATCAGATGGCACAGCCATATCCCATGGAGTACAGGGTTCAATTAGGCTACATTAGTTTTCCAGTTGGTACCTGGTGCAGTCTCAATTCATGTCACTTGCACTAACTTAAATAAAATACATTAGCTTTTAATCTTTTAATAAAACTGTTCAGCTTACAAAATGTAATGTGTAGGATTTTGAATAATCTTGATCAAAATGTGAAGTAGAAGAAATTACAGTGACTTTCTGTGGTGTGTAACATATGCTAACAGTCTGTTCTGATTTATGTCACTCAGATATTTTTTATATTCCACTTTAACATATATTTACAATTACAGCTAATATATAAAGTTCTTATGAACTCATTAAATCCACATGTTTTGGAGCAATCAAAAGCATCATTACTTTTGTCATAGATATGAACTGGCCATTATTCCATTGATATGTTCTAGGTGATTGCACACTTAACACACAAAATTTAGATTTCTTCTCCCATACTGCTGGCTCACCAGTAGGCTGCTTAGCTTGAATGTTAGCTTCAACTTATAACAAATAATTCACATTGGGACAGAAAACAATATACTGTCAGGTGTAATATAGGTAGATGTCGCAAATTCCTTTAAAATCAATAACAGTTACTGTGTTCCTAGAATGAATAGTGAATGAGGCAAATACTTTGTTGCAGGTACTGGGGTTGATTTGTTTATCCTGAAGTCACAGATGTGTTTCTAGAGACTTTAATGAACATTCACAGCCACCTCTTTTGTTATCATTTCAAGTTACACTATACAATCAATTTTTGCAGATGCATCAGGTATGTTGGGTGCAACTCTCGGTCATATCTCAACTATATCTCATGACACGGGTATAATACCCCATACCCCGTACAATTTCAAATAAAATGTAAATGATCACAAGGATTTTCATATGCTTGCAGCAATTTAAAACTTAGCATGTTATATAATATCATGTGATGTAATCAAGGATATTGTCATACAATTATGCACTGACAATTATGTAAAAGGAAGCTTTCGATTACCTACCTTAACAAATGTGTTTGGAAACCCATTATACACCTTCAATTGTATTAGATTAACAGATCATTTTAGTTCTAGTTTTATAATGATATTGTTGATAAAAATGTATAACTTCCTGTCAAAATTAATGACCATAATATAAGCTTTGTTTAACTGGAAAGCATCTGGATAAATAATTTATTAAAAATAACAATCAAAACAACTTTTACCAAAACAGTTTGTATCAAAGAGATTCTTATCATTTTCCAAGAGCAAGAAGAAAAGGGCAGTGTGGTATGTCTACAAAGAATCAAAGAATTCCTGTCAGACATGCATATCTTTTTTGGTGATCATTATTGTTAATGAGGTGAGACCTTCAATCAAAGAAACCACTGGTAGCCATACAAGAGATCCTGTCAATGTGGTATTATCTTCTTGTGGGCTGTATGGTTCTTAAATTAGTCCACTACCACCAAGACTCCAATAAGCAGCCCTACATATCTTATTCATTATTCTAAACTTGTATGGTTTAAATCTGTTTAGGAATCCACTTTATAGACATCCACAAGAAAAATTCATTTTTCCACCAACTACAATCAATAATACAATACTTGTTAATCTGTAACACTACACCCTCTTTGAAAAAAATGTTGATTACGAAGCTGTTAACTGTTTATCAAACTGGAAAATGTTTACAATAACTCTAATCTTGTTAAAACTGTATGACATTATTAAAACAAATACTGCAGTTTTCCATGAATTAGCATTTTGCTGCAATCTCCAAAATGAGAGCATCTGCTAAATGGATTCTGCAGACCACAGATAGTTAGACTACTGCGGTAACTCAATCAGACCTTGTCACAACAGTGTCAATCCCTCATAAATCATAGCAGCCTCTATCACATTCCTGCTACAGGATCCATATTAATTAATTTAAATATTGGCAGTGTTCAAAGACTTGGAAAATGACCAATGTCAAAACTAATCAATCTTTTTGACAACTGAGTGATTGAAACATGGCCTAGGGTAAACTATCATGCATGAATGTTTCACAAAATATGTAGACATGTATGTGATTAAATTCTTTAACAAAAACAACAATCCTTTAAACCTGTTTTTGCTAGGTTTTTTTCTTTAATTAATATAGTATGTTGGCATGAAGAACTTTCCACATTATATGAACCACTTGTATTCATTTAATTTTTTTCTTTTACTTATGTTAACTATCATCATGAATTAATTAAAATGTAAGATGTATACTAGGTCCAGTGGGAGATATTCTTCTGTCAACTTATCTTATAGAACTGCTGCTCTGGTAGCTTGGGATTGCACCCAACATCAACAGTTTATAGCCCAAAGCCTATACAGCCAAAAAATATCAATCACAAAAATAAGTTTAAATTTCTCCAGCGTCCCCATTCTGTTATGCTCTTGAGCTCATAACAAAACATATAAATCTTCCATGGGAAATCCAATGTAACATTAAGAACTATAATTTTCTTCCATTACTATCATATTTATTCCTTTGTTCTTGAGATAATCAGATTTTTGCTGTGAAGCATTACATCATGGAGTATTATAAATGGCAGCTTATTAAATGCTTCTCATAAAGACAGATTTGTTTTAAAGCAGGAGCCTTCCAGAATGCAAGAATGTCCCAGTCCAGTAAATTATTACCAAGTAAATTAAAAGTAATGGATAATTGTCGTGCATTCATTTTTTTAGAATTTATGTAAAGTTAATTAAATTTAATAAAGAGTTATTATGACCTAGAGTGTCTGTCTTGGGACACATCCAAGTGCTGCCACCTTTAAGTTAGAATTGTTGTTCCTCACAGACACATGGCTGTGTACAGGAATATGTCTTGCAAAATAACAGCATCTGCCAGCAGTAATACTGCACAAGACATAACATGAAAGGCACTTCATGGACAATTTTTTTCATAATTAAGTGTTCCCATATGGTACAGATTTCAAAGATATTGCAGGGCAATATAACAACAAGGCTTTCCTTAACAAAATAATGTGTTCCACGAGGTTGCTTCTGTGACAGAATGGCCCTCCAGGAATCTTGACACGTCTTGTATAATTGAAACGAATCTGTACATAACAGCATTACCATTAGGCAGTAGATTAAAATTAGCGCTTGTCTCACGAGTAAGAAATGAGTTTGGAAAAAATTACACATTTCTTTCATACTGCACTTCTCTCCAAGGCTATGGTATAAAAAGATAAAAAAAAAGGCTTTTCTGAAAAGCCTGCCCTTTGATTACTTTGCAAATCTTATTAAGGAAATAAATTGAAAGACCTAAGCATGATTAGTTTGTCCAATTACCTTTATCTGGTCACAAATTAACTTAGAGCTACCAGTTGTCTCGCTGATACTGGCCTCAAGTAGCATTCTAAATAAATTGGTCTGTATAGAGTGGACATGCATTCAGCTTTATTAAAAGAGCATTCAGTTTTATTATAAGAGCCTTGATGAGTATATCACAATAACCTCCTCATGAAAGTTACCACTAATTCTAACACAACTTGACATTTTTTCCCATTGAATTTGCTGTGAATTATTACACGATAATTTACCGCGCGTGGGCATGGCTATTCCTTAATACCGGTCAGTATCAAATTATCACACGACAATTGTATTTTTCGCTGGGATTTAATTTTGCGCATTTAAAAAAGCACATAATACACGAAATTTTTAACCGCGCATAATATACTCAACAAAAAAAGAAACCTGACACTGTAACTTTGAATAAGTATGAGGTGCATATTCAAAATCTATATATTTTTGCACCATCCAAAAGAAAATAACCACTGAATCACTTGTTTCATGCACCAAAAATATCAAAATGCATAATTAAGTTCAAAACATGCACAATTTTTATTACATACCACATTTCAATTAGCTTTAAATCTGATTCCAGGAAAATACACCAAATATAAAGTGTCAGGTTTCTATTTTTGTTGAGTATATGATGATACCATAGTAATAGAATTATATTTATTTTATATATTTAGATAAAATTTTGATCTTCCACCACATATTTTGACGCATATAATGTAACCACATTTCTAATTAGTTAAAAGTAAGTTTAGCACAACAAAATATCCTGCGATAAATCACAGGAAGCTATTGATTATTTCTTAAGTACCACAACCTAGTATGTTTAATTACCGAAATTTTCAGGTCTTATAAATGATTTACATTTGTTCTATAAATCTACACAATGATTATAATATTTGAATGTGCATCATTGTCTAATGAATTACTAAGTTTTCCAGTATATTAAAGGCAATTTTTTGACAAACATTCACATTTGTGTATTTTTTGTTGTTGTACGTATGGCTTTTTCAATGCAAATATATGTATACTGGTAGCTTTAATTTTGTAGGATATCAGACTGTGCAGCATTTCAAACAGAACTAGACAATCATTTCACTGGGCTTGAGATAAACTCTTCTCACTGTTTCAAAATGTGTAAAATAAACCTTTACAATCTTTATTTACTTTTCCTCCACAAAATTTCCAACCTTTGGAACTTAAGTATCTATACAATTTTAAGAGGCTTTGTGTTCAATATTGAAAGCTAAGTAGAAAATCACCCTGTACATTGTATAATAATGTTTGTTTTACATTAACATTAAATACAGTCTTTACATTCCATTTTGTACATGACGGTGCATTCTGTCTGATTGTGCAAATATTATCAAACCATTGAAAATATCCTGAACATAACTAGTAAAATAATTTTATACACCTATAAAATACGGAAACCAAAAATATGTTCCTTTGCATTAATAACCTCTTTGATGAACTGATGTCACAAGACAAAAAGAAGTCACCATGCCAACTGTTAAACTGTGTACTACTACTAACAAGATCAAGTGACTGCCAAGGTCATCTAACAATTCTCAAGGTCAAGTAATGACTGTCAAAAGATAAATGCCATGGTCAAGTAAAGATTGCTATTATTTTTTAACGTCTGGCTAAAAGTTGGGACAACAACTTCTACAACCGACATTATGATATTGCATCCCACAAGTATAATGGAATACTTATACTATGAAAATACATTATAACTGTTTCTGAAAAAAAATGTAAATTTCTCAGACAGAGACATGAATGTGTATTGAACAATCCCACTAATGTCCATATCATTGTGATGCATGTCTTGAACATACCATATTTATGACTGGTAATCAGTACTTCTTAAGTAACATGATTGACAACATTTGACAAGTGTCAGAAAACTGAACAACTTGCACAGCAAGTGTTGTACATGCTGTCTTCTTTGACATCAACATTACTCACACCAACTTTCTTCTCTCTAATGTGTAACAACACGCTAAGTCAGCCTGCAGAAATGACACTGTGCATTACATGTCCACTTCATCAGGGACTGTTTCAATTAATTAAAGTTACCTATCCTGTCAAAAGCTTACTTCACCTGATAGTTACAGATGTTTACTTCCATTCTGCAATGAAACAGCTGGCCTAAGTATTTTTTCAGCCTGTTCAAAAGTTGAAATATTGTAGCATCTTGCAGTTTTGCTTAGACACTTGTTTGTTTGACGTTTGTATTTACCGAAACTGCACATTTAAAGGTTTCATGCAGGCATACACTTCAGAATCTTCATTTAAAGTTGAGAACAATTTTCAATAAAGCATAGGAAATTTAACAAATGCTTAAGCCAGAAATAAGCAAAATCAGTTTGTGTGAAAAAAATAACATATATTTTACATTTTAGTGAGAACTAGAATTATGTTGGACTCCCAGTAATTTAGTGTGCTCAAGGAATGGTGAAGTTTGCAGAGAAACTAGAAATGTGTCCATAGGACACGGATGCCCCCGCTATGCATGTTTGTCATGGTGAACATTTATACCAAGTTATTTTAAAATCCAATAAGTAATAACAAACTCACAGCCCAGACAAGAAAAGTCTGGTTTTAGTAATAGTGACCTTGACCTTGGACCTACAGGCATGGGAATTGTACTCAACACACCGCCTTGTCATAGTGAACATTTGTGCCAAATTATTATGAAATCACTCTGTTAATAACAAAGTTATAGCCAGTACAAGAAATTTATATTTTTTGTAACAGTGACCTTGACCTTGGACCTACAGGCATGGGTATTGTACACAACACATCGTCTTGATATAATGAACATTTATACCAAGTTATATTAAAATCCAATAAGACAAAACAAAGTAACAGAGCAGACAAGATTTTTATAACACAATTCTATTTTAAGTAACAGTGACCTTGACCTCTGACCTTTAGGCATGGGTGTTGTACACGACACACCGCCTTATCATGGTGAACATTTGTGCCAAGTTATTTTGAAATCCCTCCATTCATAAGGAAGTTACAGCCTATACAAGAAAATTCTATTTTTAGTAACAGCGACCTTGACCTTGGACCTACAGGCATGGGTATTGTACGCGACACACCGTCTTGATATGGTGAATATTTATACCAAGTTATTTTAAAATCCATTAAGAAATAACAAAGTTACAGAGCGGACAAGATTTTTCCAACAAAATTCTATTTTTAGTAACAGTGACCTTGACCTTGGACCTACAGGCATGGGTCTTGTACGCGACACACCGCCTTGTCATGGTGAACATTTGTGCCAAGTTATTTTGAAATCCCTGCATTCATAAGGAAGTTACAGCCCGGACAAGAAAATTCTATTTTTAGTAACAGTGACCTTGACCTTGGACCTACAGGCATGGGTATTGTACGCGACACACCGCCTTGTCATGGTGAACATTTGTGCCAAGTTATTTTGAAATCCCTCCATTCATAAGGAATTTACAGCCCGGACAAGAAAATTCTATTTTTAGTAACAGTGACCTTGACCTTGGACCTACAGGCATGGGTATTGTACGCGACACACCGTCTTGATATGGTGAACATTCATACCAAGTTATTTTAAAATCCAATTAGAAATAACAAAGTTACAGAGCGGACACGATTTTCGAACATACACACACACTGACACACTGACACACACACAAACAAACAAACACACCCACAGCCAGGGTGAACACTATATGCCCTTCCGCCATTACATGGCGGGGGCATAAAAACAAAACTATCAGTATCAGCAAAAGCCTTGTTTCACCTGTCCTATACTAGAATAGTTGTCAAAACAAAAGTTGTGCGCCCCAGAAGACAACTGTAGAGCCATCAATCAATATTGATAATCATTTTCCTATCTGAAAGCTCTTTATTGTTCTGATCATGTGTGTATTATACCATTTTTCTAAACATTTATTGCCCACCATAAATTGTTCTTTTGAATCATTGGGTTTTGCATAGCAATACATAAGTATACTAAATAATTAATCATCTACTCCATTTATCATAACATTGCGATGTTATTGACAGAAACTTAATTAAGTCATCCCTCCACTTATATTACAAATATGGAGACTTATTTTTAGGTAATACTGGCAAATTTAGATGTTTCAAAGTGTCACTAACACTGTATTCATTTTACTTTCTGATTAAATAAAATTTTAGACATAACTATATTACTGATATATTGTAACTTTGTAATTTAATTACATCAACTTTGTAACTGACAACTTCCATACACTGCCAACTGTTGATATAATCATATGAAATTCTTTCATCTATAAAGATTAGGAAATCATAATTTCTTGTCCAATTTTGGCATGATGATAAAAAAAGTATTCTATTTGTCAACAAATTAAGATATATGACCTAAATGATAAAATTCAGTGGCAATCGGTACTTAATCGTTAAAAGTTGAATTAAATAATTCTGCAATCATTTTATTTAAATGATTTAATTCATATCATAATTTGCTGCATTTCTGTCAATTTGAGATCTTAATAAATCAATTTTCATATTATTTTTCTGATATTATCACACATAAAATTCAAAAATAATTGAAATTTTGTCAAAATCCAATGGCAAACTTCTCACAATGTTCTTAAATTTCACTTTACCTGTCAACCTTCTTTTTATATTTTAGATTAAACCAAAGTGGAATATTCAATTACTTAACTTGATCATACTTCAGATAATCATTTAACTATTTTCTTGGCAATTTTATTAATTTCTGTTGCATGCATTTTCCAACTCCTCATATTACAAGAGCTTGTAAAGCAGTTCAATCTCTTTTCTAATCCTAAAAGAAACTATTCAAAACCATTAGCTCATTTAACACTGTAATCAATTTTGACAAGATTTAATAATGCCACATGAATTCATATTTGACAGTTGTTATTGTTGCGAATTTTATCTCAAGTCTACAACTGAGCCAGTACAATCAATCTCTTATGATTTACAAACTGTAAGCACAATCCATAATTATGCAGCCAAAAAATTATTTGTGTGCAAAACAACATTAGTTCTCGATGCCTTCCTTGAACTGTAGATAATACAACTACATGCATAAAAGATCAATTTCAGTAATAAAAACATTGACAGCCATTACTTTGGCACAAGTTTATTACTGCCCATACCCAGCCTGACCCCGGTGAGACTCAATCAAACCAAGCCTGTAACATACCGGTAGTTGATTTTTTTCACATTTTTTCAGCTTTTGTAGTTTCCTTTTAGTAATTGTTTGTGGTAGATCTATGTATTTTGCAATTAATTCTTTTTTAAACCCATGGCTCTCTTGTCATCTCTTACTTTAGGCTGTGGGAGAGGGAGGCCAGGTCTTCTGGATGGGTGTGGCCATTCCTTATATGCATATTTCACCTTTTTTAATCCATTTCACCACTGGCAAAACTTTTTTTCTCATTCACAGTAAGGTCAAGCTGTGTTTTTGTAGGTTTTCCATGTTAAACTATCAGTTCACAGCTGTGGCTAACAATTCACCCGCCCTTTATGATGCCCAAATAAAAGAAAATAATAGAAATATAAAACCAACATGATTTCGGAAATATAAAGCACACTCTCTGAACTCAGTGTATATAAATCAGTCATGGAGAAGCTATTTTTATGACAATTTAATCTGGTCTGTAGGATCAATTCAATCTAATCAAAGATTTATACAGATACAATTAATGCTCTCCAATTACAATCAAGCAAAACCCACAGAGCGTAAATCAATTTTAAACTATAATCAGGTAGGCTACCCTGAACATTTTTGAACCATCAACCAAACAAAGCTTCACATCCTTATAGAGTCTCCCCCTCTGTGTATTTTGAATATATTCATCAGCAGTGACCGAATGGCTTGAACAGCAACACCTTGGCATTAATTCAACAAGTACCTTTAATCAAACTCTAATCAAATGGAAAAACAGGACAACACAATGACCCCTTTTGTTAATTTAACCAATCAAAATGTAGACAACTGTCGCCAAAATTGACATTACTTTGGACAAATAACAATTGAACACAGAATTCCATGAAAAGGGAGCTAGTTAACTTTTATCTTTTACATTTAATGTGAATGTTCTATTTAGTTATAATAGAACTTTCTTTGACTATACAAGAATCCTAATCAAAGATGCTCTGCATTTATTTCCTAAAGTCATCTTCACTTTCAATCAAAAGAGACGGATGATTTATAAACATTGTTATAATCATCAGCTGTTTTCTTCAGGTACATTAAGTTTCTAATATCATTTCAGTTTTTATCACCTGAAGTCAATAACAAAGCAATTGTGTAACATTATACCAGTGCAGAGCTTTCTTAAAGTGAAACCATTATGCATTCAATTGAATTTAATGTTATCTTCGAAGAACAATTCCACAGCTACTGAAGCTACTGTATGTTCATTACAGTTAACATAAAGAGTCTTAAGATAAAAACAGACTTTCTATAACAGTGAAACATTTATGGGAAAAAAAACACTGTGAAATGTTTGTGACATCATGTTGCAACATCCTTATTTTTTCAATGTGTCACACATTGTTACCTGAAGTACAATAAAAAATATTCATATTCACAATTTTTGATTTTTTAAAGAGTTCCTTGGCAGATTTATTTTGTTTTTGATCAACGCATTCACAAGATATTGCAGACAATGTCTAATGAACATTTCTGTATCCATTGAGTATATATTTATCTGTAAGTCACTGAACAAAATTATTTCCCGATAATTTAATGAAATAACCAGAATCTTAACCATTTTTGAAAAATTGAAAAAAATATCACAATGTTACACCAGAATTGTGGGCACTGTGTTTTCTTTGCATCAAAGCTCTACTTGTGGTATTTTAATTGTTTCTTGTGTTAAATTTCCTGTCATTTGACCAAAGTTCAATTAAAAATTCTCATCAATATGACAGATCACTGCGGTCAGTCATTTGATCCCTTCCACAATTTGTCATGACAAAGGTATGTCGACAACTTAACATGTTGCATTTTAATTTCATGTGGGTTCAAATTAAATTCAGTAGGTATAGTGTATCGTACATTTTTCCAAGGATCGGCATATTGTAACATTAACTGTTGAAAACTTACTAGAAAGACAAGGAGTTCAAAGGACAACTCGCATAGATTTTATCATTAAATTTAATCCCCAACATAATGTTCACATTTTCTTTAGAAGAATCTTTGTTATATGTTATTAAAATACAACTAAATAATAATCTATGAGAAATGTTTGTCTTTTTGGAAACATTAGAATCCAATAATGTAATAATTTAAATTCTTTTTACAGTACTTAAAATTATGCAGATTTATTCAAATTTAAGGTCACTCAATTTTTGGCATACATAACACCACATGAAGTGGTTTGTCAAAAAGTTTATTACCTACAGTTTTAGCCTCTATCTGGAATAATACAAAATAAATAATGGCAATTTAATGTTTAATATAGTCTAGATTAATAGCTTTCAACATTTAATAACTTGTTTTCAAATGTTATTTGGATTTCAACTTCATAAAATGCTTAATTTAGTGCTTTTGTAGATGCTGGGTTTTTATGATGGTAATCGCTTTAATTCACAACTAAATGTTACTAATATTCCAGACAAAATGATATGGCACCAGCTTCCTATCAAATATATAAACTCCATTTTTTTATATTATTTAAAATGATATCATTCTGCTTTTTTGATTTGTCAACTGTCAATTTTTACTTTCATCTGGCTATGGCAAAAAATGAAGGAATTTATTGACATTCAAAATACTGAAGAAGGCAAATAAATTATTACCATTAGTTTATTTAGCAAATCGTTCCTTCACATATTATTTACTGCTCAAGTCATTTACAGATAAGTGAAAGGCAATTTGAGGATACAGGTTCAACTGAAGTAGCACCTGAACAGCAATAACAACGCTGTTTTATCTTTATTGCTGGTTTAAAGTAATAAACTTTGTTTTTTATCTCCTGCAAATTTTGTGACATTCGACTCTTTAACATGTTTATACTCTTCAAAATGGGGTCTCAGATTTTTGAATATGATGACATTCTAATGGTTAAAACTTGTTTATAAAATATGGAAATTCACCAAATAAAAATTGAATTACTAAAAATAACATGATAAAGAAGTCTAACAAATAGGCAAGCAATGAATTATTACCAAATTTCTTTATATTATGGAATTTTATTTGTGGAAATTCAAATAAACTGTATAATTTTATAAACCATTACCCCTAGCTTTCGGTTGACACTACAAAAAACACAACAGAGCCAATAAAACTTTTTTGAACATCAATGGCAATAAAATAGTAAATGTTCTAATTTCCATTAAATATTTTGATGGACAATGTCCAAGATTTGGTGCCACAAGGGAGCTACGCCATTGCTAGACTGGTTAATACATCTGATGCTAATACAGGCAACATAACTGATCGAGACATGACAAAGACAAAGGATTTATTCTCCTCAACACACACATTCATCATTGTCATCGAGTCTTACTTCCAAAAACCGTGTCTGATGCAAAGTGGCAAGTAGATAAACATAGGATTTGAACTTTACCAAATATTTGCATCAGATAAGGTTTTGTTTTAACAAAAGTAAAAATACTCCAGCAAAAACTGTGAGGAAGTCTATCTGGAAAATAGAAGCAATAATGACAGCTGTATTTCATCTTCATTGACAAAAAGGTGTTTTTTGTAACATAGCTAGATAATGGATAGTAATTTCTTCAAACCTAAGCCCTGGGGCCAATACTTGGCTAGGCAATTACCACTAAAGTGTTAGCTCATCTGTTTAATTATTCATCATTCAAACATGTATAATGAATTCAGTTCAAATTTTATTACTTATATCATATTGCAACACCATGGCCTTTAAATATTAATTAGATAAGAACAGTCAAAATAATGACAACATCTCTATAATCTCACCTAAATTTGCCACTTTGATAAAATTTATTTCAAGACACTAACAGGATGTTGTCCCAATAAAATATTATAAGATACAAATCAAAATCTGACAATTAGAGATTTCATAATTAGTGTGCCAGTTGTTCCATAAAGTGATACTGTTAACCCTTTAATTCCCTATATATGGGTTATATCACATGTGCCACCAGTATAGATTAGGATTAGTTGGCACATCTGTGCTCTCTGATCTGGATCTGCACAGGTCACCTCTTTGTCAGAAATATTACAGAATGAATCTAAAAGCAAACTGTGTAGATCCTGATCAGATGGCACTGGTTGCCTGGGATGGCACATATGTTTCGGCTGATCAGGGTCTACACTGGTTGCCTGGGATGGCACATATGTTCCGGCTGATCAGGGTCTACACTGGTTGCCTGGGATGGCACATATGTTCCGGCTGATCAGGGTCTACACTGGTTGCCTGGGATGGCACATATGTTCCGGCTGATCAGGGTCTACACTGGTTGCATGTGGACTAGATAACAGCCATCCCATGAAATGAAGTGTTTAAGCATTCTTTCATTAAAATAGCATAGCAACAGGACTTGGTTGATGTTTTATTAAAAATATTAACAAATTTTAAAATTCGATTTTTACTAGTATTTTAATTTAAAATCAAATTTAATATACATAGCTGACAAGAAAATTAATCAAACAGATCATTTTGGGACCTCAATCACAATCAAAAATAAAACATTTTGCTTGATTTATTCGTTTTCAGACCAAATTAAGGACATCTGTCAGCAATTTTACTCCTTTGTAGAAATCCACAATAACAGCTCTAAGCCATAAAGGGTTTCTGCTGGTCCTTTAGCACAATTATATTGCTGCATTTGTAAGCATATTCTGACAAATAAGGCTGTCCAAGTTCCTTTTTCTGTTTAATTATCACAGTAGCATAATTTGTTTGTGCCATGTGTCAGCAATAAAAAGTCTCACAGTACATTCAATTAGTGTTGTTATCAACTATGTAGCCCTTTGAAGGCTGTTGACTAAAATACTTATATAATATTATGTATAATAAAAATCAAGTTGCCCTCAATCCTTGGCAAGGCTGCATTAACAGAAATATGCACTTCCGTTTGTGCTCATGAACAGACTCATTCAAACTGAGCTTGCAATATTTTGATACATGTGATGTTGGATCCCTTTCAATGTTCTTTTTCATCTATTCAAATATTGGTACAGTTCCTTGGAAAATGACATTACAGGTATGTTACCTTGCTGCACCAGTCATCAAGGTTGACCTTGGACTAGTTATATGAACAGATTTCAGTCTTGCAAGGCAGATTGTTCATGGTTGATATCACCATTTTGAAACTGACAACTCACTTTAGGGATTACACCAGTACCCAATATGATGGCACAGTAGGTGTTGAAAAAATAATTGATTTTGACAAATTTCTATTCCCCGAGGTTAAGTACAAAATGTATGTTAAATGGGCAGAAGAGGCAGAAATATTCTTTACAACATAATGGCTGAACTAGATCATGAAGGTGATCAATGTAAAACATGGTGTGTCCCACTTTTAAAGCTTTATTCATTATTAACTTGGTATTTAAGCCAAGTGAAAGTTGTAGCAAGAAAAAATCACAAAAGAAAACTCTGGTACAGCATATACATATATATCTAATATATCTATATAAATTATCTATCTGTATGTCCAATATATATAACCAATAGTCTAAACAGACCAATGAAGTGTTTTATATTATCAGGTATAACTTCATCTAAAACAAAGATCCTGATCAAAACAGCATAGATGTGCCAGCTGATCTGGATCTACACTGTTCACCCACACCATAAAGGTGTATATATGGAGGAAAGGGTATAAAAGCTGCACTTAAGATCCCAAAGCATCATCCCGAGATAATCAACAGGACTGACAAATACCGCACTGAAATAGCAGAGAAGCATGCTACAGTGAAATTCGAAGAAGTAACCAAAGTCTCAACAGTGAAAACTGACACTGACGTTTGGAAATCGCAACAATGGAGCGGATAAAACATACAAACCAAGCAACTAGATGACTAAAGTGGTTGCACTGAGCAACAGTCCAGCGAACCGAGATATGCATCATAAAGTTGTAACTGTATCAACCCTATACTAACTTAATGACCGAATAGCTGAAGATAATGTTTCTTTGTGAACAATCGACTGGTAAATTCAAGCATGCGATGTGATGGAATGCCCATTTTAACTTTATGAATTCAAATTTTTTAGTACCATGAATTTGATTTCAACATGTGAATAAGTCAGCCTTCCGATATATTATTCAGAAATTTGAACAAAACATGTGCCACATCTAAGGGAAATACTGAAAAATCAACCACGCATTTAATGATGGTATTTATGATTACTTCAACTTTGTAAGACAATGATTTTTATCATCTTAAAATAATGTCAAACAGACAATAGAAATCTTGAAAGCTTGCCAATAAGTCATCCAAAAGTTTGATTTCAGAAATGTAAGAACTATGACCAACATGTTTCCATTGCTTTTACTGTTTTTTTAGCATTTCTAGAATTGGCAATTTTTTATTTTATTGGTAGGAATGTAACCATGTAGACTGGCTCAGAAGCAAGCACAAGACAGCACAAGAAGTCTCTAAATGGAGTAGAGGGTAACTCAGGAAAAGGGGCTTTTGGAAAGGACTTCTATTTCTAACAGATCAATACATAATGAAACATGAAAAATATTGATTTTAGTTAACAAAATAAAGAACTTTATAAAAATAAATTAAACACAACAAAATGCCTTGTGTTTGGAGCTGAAATCACATTCTTTTCAAAGAATAGAAGGTAATAAAAGAATATTTTCTACACGTCAGTAACCGAAACTAATGAAACAAGCCTGAAGCTTAATCTTCAGTTAACAAAGGAACACTTCAGAACAAGTAAAATGACTTTTTCCCCAATTAAGAGCATTTCTTAAAGAAATTTGACCTCCTAAACTCCAGTTTAAATTCACAATCAATATATGTTTGGTCATCATTGTCAATGGCTGTTTGCAACAATGATCTGTCTACATAACCATGATGCAGAAAATTTTCAGCTGGAGAGTCAGTAATTAAAGCTGTGCCTTGGTGCTAATGTTAAGCTCCCTAGTACTTCATTCTAAAAACTGGACCTTGTTGCGAAAAGCTTCAGCTTCAAGCTGGGGCCACAAGGAATTTTCACTTCATGAATAAGCATTTATTTTCGGGGACATCAAATTTGATTGTTTTCAGTATAACGGCTTATTTAAGGGTTCCTTAACAACTGTTTTCAATGTTCTAACATGGTGTTTATGAATGACTCTGCTCATCAGGGATTTTAATTCATGGAATGGTCTCCCCATGAAATCCATTAAAATAAGTACCCCATGAATTTTAACCCTTTCCTGTGCCGTCTGATCAGGATCTGCACTGGTCGCATTTTGGTCAGAAATAACCTAATGAATCAAAAAGCGAACAGTTCAGATCCTGATCAGACGGCACGGATGTGCCGGCTGATCTGGATCTACACTGTTCGCCCTAGCAATTAAGGTGAGTCTGTACAGGAAAGGGTTAATGAATTCACAGCAGATTAAATCAAACACTTTGCCATGATTTACAATACAGTCTTTTTAATTCAGAAAATTCTATTTTAAGGTTCGATTTTCTTTAAACTAACAAGATTTAGTATTTTATTGCTTTCCAATACATTTTCCAATGAAGACAAATAAGAACAAGTTTGCTTCTTTTACAAACACAATAGTTAATCTTGTCAGTTGCCAGGTTAGGTAGTACAACTTGTATTCAGAACAGTATGCAAAATTAATGAAATAACTGTACACAAATAAAGGAAAGAACTTGATTTTTTACTGTTTAGTAGAAGTCTTTTAATACATATGGGACACTATTTTTGCCTAGGGTGTGGTTAAAGGTTTAATGAGTACTGCTATGAGCAATTCCCTTGAAATAATATAGGGAATTATGAATGTGGCTGAATCTAAACTGAACATCTTCTGAATTGTGTTTGCAAGTATAATGTGCAAACAGAGTGGATCAAGATCAGCCAGCACATCTGTGTTGTTTGATCAGGATCTGCACTGTTAGCTTTTAGATTTATTAGGTTATTTCTGACCAAAAAGCGAACAGTGAAGATCCTGATTAGATGTCAAAGATTTGCTGGCTGATCTGGATCTACACTGTTTGCCCATGCCATAAAAGGCAAATATGGAGGAAAAGGTGAATCAGATTCAAAACAAGCACACTACAACATATACAATGGAATGCAAGTTCACAATAAATTTCCTCATATATTCTAGATGAACCCAAAGTATAATAAAACATCTTTTTATCTGTTGATGTTAAATTATTGGTAAATCACTGTGTAATTTATTTTGTCCCTGATCATGAGCTGATAACATTATAATATGATTCAAGTTTTCTAACTTCAGAAAGCTGCTGTTTGTTGGTTACCCAGGCAACATAATTTGATAGTTCTGCACCATTAAAGATAATTGGGAATGACTATCATTTCTATAAAGCCGGTGGCTGCAAAAGTATCACTGTGATTCAAATCAGAAACTGAACTGTCTTTTCAAATCTAACAAAATATCTAATAATTAGGCCAAAGCACTGCATATTGTCCATACCTTTACAACATTAAAAACAACAAGAAATTAATTATTCCAAAATCTTTAATATATGATAGAAAAATGTCAACCAATTATTTAAATTGCCAATATGAATTACCATAAAGTCCCTGTTAAATACTTCTACCCTAATAAAAATAATGCCCCTAAAACTGAAAAAAATGATTAAACTTAAACTTGGAAACTTTTCATTCATGTTAAAATTTTGTGGATCACATAGATTTCTAACGGCATGGATTGTTTAATAGGTTTCACATAATTAATAAGACCACACAAATTTCTTTTAACCTTATTTCATTTTGATTGAAAACACACAATTAAATGTAACAATAATTGGCGTGTCAATTGAAAATCTAGGAACTTTGACTGATTTTTTGACAAAAGAAATTAACAGGTATATGAAAAGCACTTTGTTCTGATATTTCAGTGGTCATAAGGAAAAAACAGAGGAGGCGTGCACAAACACAGTTATTTTAATTTTCCAGTATAATAAAAGAAAACTGTGCGGATCAGTTGATCAAACAGAATTTAAAACGGGACATGGGTAAATTTTGTCAGATACTTATAATCATATGATGCACATTGAAAAATTGTTCTATATTGGATGCTGTTCCAGTGACTATTTATTTTCTGATTTTATTTGTCCACATGCTGTGTAGTGACCTATTTAATTCTGCACTCTCATCATGCAATATCTTTTGTAACCAAAGAATTGTGTTGTTCAATAAAATATTCTATATACAAATAAAAGAACTTCCCAAATTCTTCTAAATACATGTTTAAACCATACAATCTTTATCAATATATTTTGAATTTACTTGAGCAGATTATTTGGTGACAAGAGTATTAAAGAAATCTCCCCCAAGTGTCAGTCGGAAATTTTCATCTTGTTTCAATACCAGATTGTACAGTCAGGATAACTAAAAATGGGCCTTTGAATGTTGCAGATTTAATGTGCCGGGACAACCAAGGAATTCTGTGGCAGGTAATGGTATTTCTGTTTACACAATTTCCGACTCTCATAGCAACACAAATGTAGCTGGGTCCCATGAAAATGTACAAACTTTGTATGACTGGTGTCACAAGTCAAAAACACATCCATTAATTTTACAAACCAAGATATATTAAAACCAGATGAAGGAAGCTTTAGAAGTCTTGATCTAAACTATTTGTTTGAATATATCCATGATAACTTCATGAACTTTTGCAGAAAAAATTAACAACTCCGGCATTGGTGGCTTGACTCAAACATAACAGTAATGGATCAATCCATTGACTTATCCTAGAAACTTAAAAACAAACTATTCCTTCTACAAAACATCCAAAATATAATATATACTCTTAAAAGATATTCAAAGATTATCAAAATTTAACATTAGAAGATTGGACATCAAAGATATAGTTTCAATCCAGATTCAATTACTATGCTATCCTGCTTTTACATTTATCAATATTTGAAAAATTAAAGACATCAAAAAGGTACCATTGATATTTCCTGCAAATTGTTATGAGGAGTTTATTAAAATATTGCCTAGTTCTAGCAACTGTCAGATCTGAGTGTAATTGCAATACATGTTGTTAAATCTTTCATCTACTGTCTCAATTTGTAGATTCCTATCACTACAACATCAGATCATAATGGGTTTTATGGCGGATCATGATGGGTTTTATGGTGTGTGCAACCAGAGTAGAAACTAGAACAGCTAGCACATCCATCAGACTATGCAATCTCATTTGGATCTACACTGGTTAGTTTTTGGTCAGAAATAACCTAATCTCAAAGTAAAAGCTAACAGTGAAGATCCTGATCAAATGGCAAAGATGTGCCAGCTGATCTGGATCTACACTGTATGAATAACAACCATATCCCATGGAGTAAAGGATTAAGTCACCTTTCATGAATGTTCATCAAATTACATGGACCAAGTCTGGGAGAATTTCAACACAATAAATGACAACTTTATTTTGAACAAAATCACTAAAAGTAAGTGTAAACGTGACACCCAATAATTTTGTGAATGGACCTAAAAACCATTTGATCCTGAAGAAAGACTGCAGTGACAAAGACAGAATTTAAGCCCCCTATATAAATCTGGGCAAGTTTCTTTCAAGTTGAAAAGCAGATAAAAGAAATGAAATCAAACCACATTCACATTTTTTGAAAGAACTGGTAATGATAAATAAAAAATTAATCTATGTAACTTCAAATTTGAGGAGATTTCGAATAAAATCGCTAAAGATAAATGTTTGACCAAAGAATAAAAGTAAATGAATCATTCTTATAACCCTAAATCTCCCCAACATCTATTTATGATGTGTATTCAAAAGAAAATTCACTATATATTATTGCCCTTGTATATATTAATATGCAACTTCTCATTATTTTGGATATATCTGAAACATTTCTTGTTGCTCAATTAAAAACATTCAGGGCTGAAGATTATAAAACAGAGATTGAAAACCAGTCTCAAATCTCAAGCATCTGACTGGCTGAAATGGCAACCAGTCGCCATTTCAGCCAATCAGATGCTTGAGATTTGAGACTGGTTTCCAATCTCAGCTTTATAACCTTCAGCCCAGTACATTTTCTGAACACCTGCACTTATTTTAAATTTGATCATAGTTTTGGTGGGTTTTTTGTATGTTATTTCTCTCATCTTGTTTATAAATCAATTTACAATAGAAAAAAAGAGATAAAACATGTCAGATGAATTTAATTAGGTCCCCTTAGTTATTTGTAAAATCTTGATAAGACTTCTAAATACAAGATGACACAGGTTAAAGAAATGGTCATTGTAGGCCTGGGGCAGGACATGCCATTGATCAATCATTTTGAAACATGAAATCTATATCAATTATCACCATACTGAAATGAATTAAATGAACAATTTGTACACAAAGTGGGTGCTAAATTTGTAAGAACTGGTCAATCTGTTTATTTTTCATAAATTGTAAATAACCCTTTTGACCCATGTTCTCTAAAATACCTTAATAATGCGAGAAAGTCTCAAACTGAAGAAATGATTTTAAAAAAGATGTTTACACCTGATAACAATACCATTGTCCTTTCAATATTACAATAATTGATTGACAATATAAATATTCAATTTTCATGAATAACCAAGCTACCAGTTGTCTGGCGACAGTTATCTTTACTGCCATGACCATATCTTCACATACTCCAATGCAGTAAGTGAAATCTAAGGCATTTAGTTATATATATGTTCTGAATTCTTTTTGCGGTCCATGATACATGTAGTAATAATTACATTCCACATCAGCAGGACATTCATTTGAAATCCTAATAAATTATGACAACTGTTAAGAATGATTTATTTTACTCACCACAGTAATGCTGGTACCAAGCTGGCTCCCTGTTGTATCAACGGCATATATCTCCACATTGAACTTGTCACCAACCACTTCTCTGTCCAGTATGAACGCTGTTGACACAAGGCCTGAGGTTTTATCTACTTGGAAATATCGCTCAGCCTGTACACCTGTATCCGCACGTGTTATGTTGGTGATATAATATTCCACTGCAGAATTTTGTCGCGATAATGCCTGAACACGTAAAATACTTTTCCCAATGGTGCTATTTTCTTCAATTTTACCACTGTATGACGAAGACTGAAAAAGTGGTCCGTTGTTGCCGTTGTTTGTTATAATAATAGCTATGACGGCTGAAGATGTTAACTGGTTAGGAATACCATAATCACTAGTTTGAATTGTTACTGTATACACCCTCACAGACTGGTCTTGAAAAGGGTTGGTAAGATGAAGCCGTCCCAAATTACTGTCCAAGCTGAAGTGACTAGGTCCTATCTGCAACAGCTGCATGGCAAACTTTCCGTTATTTCCTGTATCTTTGTCTTTAACAGTGATTGTTGTAATATACTCATTTCTTGGAGTTGAGTAGGGAACAGCAATAGCATTGAATGATGTAACAACTGGTTCATTGTCATTCACATCTTCAATGTTTATTGTGACAACAGTTTCCGTGCTCAGACGCTGTGACTCAACCTCAGCCTGATCTGTGGCCACAACAGTCAACTTAAACACACTTGCCATTTCTCGATCTATCTGTTTATCAATGTAAATCTGTCCATTGTTTTTGACAATCTTAAAGTGTGTGCCTGGAGGATCCTGGTAAGCTATACTATACTGTACTTCACCATTCCTGCCAGAATCAGCATCTGTTGCTTGAATTGTTGTCACTGAACCACTCGAATTTTCAATTATTGAGAAAACTAATGGCTGGTTTTGGAAAACTGGAGCATTGTCGTTAACATCTTCTATAGAAATACTGAACCTTATGTAATATGTTAGCGATGGGACACCATTATCCTTTGCAGTTACATTCAATTTATAGTTCTTTTTAGTTTCATAGTCCAGCTGTTTCAGTAGATAGATTTTGCCAGTGTGACGGTCAATTCCAAACGCGCCATCATTGTCTGTGCCAGAGAGCAAGTATGTGATTTCTGCGTTGACACCAATATCAATATCAGTAGCCAGAAAATGGGCTACTTCACTTCCAGGCTTCACATCTTCCCTTATACTGATATCCATCTGTGACTGAGCAAACAGTGGAAAATTGTCGTTAATATCGTTAACTGTGATCTGCACCTTACATGTGGTATTATATCGAACCTTTTCACCGGAATCTACTGCTAATATAATCAACTCATAGAAGTCCTCTGTTTCTCTGTCAAGTTGTTTGTCCAGTGTAATTTGCCCTGTGGTTGGATCAATTTTGAAATGCCCGTCTTCATTACCAGCAATGATACTATATGTCACTATTTTATTAATTCCATCATCTGCATCGTCAGCTTTAACAACAGTAACATTGGAAAATCTAGGTTCATTTTCAAATTTTGCTACCTTATACACAGGTCTTCTAAACACTGGAGCATTGTCATTTTCATCAAGAATCTTCACCCTTACTGTTGCAGCATCTTCAAGTCTCTTGAGTCCATTGTCTCTGACTAAAACATCAAAAACAACAATGAAATCACTTGCTGCAAGTACTTCTCTGTCAAAGACCTTCAATGATGTAATTGCACCATTTTGTGAATCCAACAGAAAATCACTCTGAGGTGTTTTAAATGCATAAGACAATTCACCATTTCTTCCAACATCGGCATCAGAGGCTCGTACATGGCCAACAAGAACTCCAGCTGGTTTGTTTTCCATTATACTGAAACTGTATGAAGCATTCAGAAATATGGGCTTGTTGTCATTGTAATCTGTGATGTGAATGGTTATGTTACATTCGGAACTTCTTGGTTGTGTGCCATGGTCAGTTGCAACTACACTCAGTTTATACAAGTCTTTTATTTCACGATCAAGTTCTTTTGCAATGTACAGGTAACCCCCTGGGAAAATTCCAAACTTGCCATCTTCATTTCCACGACTGATATTATAAGTTATCCTTCCATTTTCACCCAGGTCTTTGTCAACTGCAACAACATTAAAGAATCTACTGTTAACAGCATAATTTTCCACTAAAGACAATTCAAATGTAGTGTGAGCAAATCTTGGAGTATGGTTGTTAACATCTTGAACTTGCAGACTTAACTCCTGGCTAGCAGTGTAGGTAGGTGTTCCTGCATCCATAGCAACAACAGTCAAGGTCACACTGTTAGCGCCTAGCAACCATAGTGGCTTATTCAAGTAGAGCAATCCAGTGCTGGGCTGTATTCTGAACATGTTGTTAGCATCTCTTTGCAAGGAATAGGAAATTCTTGAGTTAGGTCCTTCTTCGTCGGGATCAGAGGCTCTTATCCTTGCAATTTCATGACCAACTGGCCAGTTTTCAAAAATGTCCAGTTCTAAATAAGGAAATTCAAATTTAGGAGCATTGTCATTGCTGTCTGTCACGATGATAATAACTTCTGTCTCAGCATACATATCTGCAACAGTTGCTACAACTGTCAGTTTATAAACTGGGCGAACTTCTCTGTCTATTGCCTTATTTCTACGGATCAATCCCGTTGCCATATCAATTGTAAACAAACTGGAAGCATCCCCACTCACAATTCTATAAACAATACTGGATGATGTGGAATCAGATTTGGCTGTAACTTTTCCAACATTAACACCTACATACTGTGGAGAGCTAATGCCAGAATCTTCTGGAATGGTGAACTGGTAGGAGAGGCTTGTAAAGTATGGCTGTAAATCTGTTGGTGCAATGACAGAGACTTGAACCGTGGCAGTATCTTGTCTTGACCCAACTTTATCCTTTGCTATAACATTAAGTAGGTAACTACTTTTTATATCTTTCTGCAACACTCCTGTTGTCGTAATGGTGCCTGATGCTGAATCAATTGTAAATTTGCCAAAGTCGGAGCTTGAGAATGAATAAATTATCTTCCCATTGTCGCCTTCATCTGGGTCAGTGGCCATTACCTTGACAACAAATGTACCTTGTCCTTGACCTTGACTGACCTTGGCATAGTAACTCTTTGGATAAAAAATAGGAGAGTTATCATTGACATCTATAACTTGGAGATAAACAGTAGCAGTTGATGTAAGCGGAGCAGGTCCTTTGTCCTTGGCCAAAATTCTGATTGTGTAATTTGCAATTTCCTCTCGGTCAAGTGATTTCTTGGTTGTTACATCTCCAGTGTTTGCGTTGATATAAAATGTTCCAGGATAGAGTTGCTCGACATGTGGGTGTAAGTAGTAAACCAGACTGCCATTGAGGCCAGAGTCACGATCTGCAGCCGAGGCAGACACTACTGGTAAAACATTTCCAAGGTTTTCTTCAAGGCTCACATTGATAACTATCTGGGAAAATGTAGGTGCCATATCATTTTCATCCCAAATGGTGATTTCTAATTCAGCATAATCTTTATAGGGATGCAAGGCTCCGTCACGAACTGAAATGTTCATTCTGAAAAAATTTTGCTCTTCGTAATGTAACCTTGAGATTGTGGTGACCAGTCCTGTATCCTTATTAATAAAGAACCATTCTGGGTCATTTCCTCTTTCAATGTTATAAGTAAGTTTTGCATTTATTCCCGAGTCTAAGTCTGTAGCTAACATACTAGCAATGTAACTCCCAACCTCAGTTGTTTCACTAATTGACAGTTTCACCTTTTTGCTAGTAAAAACTGGTGCATGGTCATTGATGTCATTGATATAAATAACTAAAGAATTTGTTGAGGTTCTTGGTGGATTACCACTGTCTCTTGCTTCAAAGGTTATGTTATAAATGTAATGCCTTTCTCTGTCTAAAACACTGTCTCCATTTACTCTTACATAATATTGTCCAGGGATGAATCGTTGTAGACGAAAATGCTGCAACTCATTTCCTGCTATGATCCTGACAGTGGGAGTCGATCCAACATCTGGGTCTGTAACAGTTACACCAGCAACAACATCTCCATCTTTGGCATCTTCGTTAACACTTGAAAACTCGTTTCCCGCCGGCACATATTTGAACCTTATGACTGGATCATGGTTGTTGGTATCAATGACTGTGATGTAGACATATGCACGTCCCGAGTATGACGGAATTCCATTATCGTGAGCCATGATAGTGATGGTGCACTGTCCTTCTGCACAATATAATGGTTGGGTGGTAGTGAAGATCTCTCCTGTATTTGATTCAATGCGGAACTGATTGGACCCTTCATTTGTGTTTTCTACAATTTCATAATTGATGTCCTGATTCACCCCAGCATCAAGATCTGTGGCACTTACTCGGATTACAAAAGTGCCAACAGGATCAGTTTCATTAACCTGAGCATAATGTTCACTAGGTACAAATTCTGGTGAGTGGTCGTTTATGTCCTCAATGATTACTTGTACAACAGTTGTCCCAGTTTGAGCAGGTTTGCCAGAATCTATCGCCTGAATGGTAAGTGTGTATGAACTTGTCTTCTCCCGGTCTAGTTCACCTGTAGTTTGTATTATGGGAACATCTCCATATAGAGCTCGATCATAGTATATTGTGAAGGGTCCATTACCAGCAATAATTTTATACTGACTTATAACAGAATTATTTCCATAGTCTATATCTGAAGCTGATGGTGCAAACTGTTGACTTCCAATTTGTGAATGTTCTCTAAACCTGATAGCTTCAGACTGATTTGGAAAAGTTGGTTTGTTGTCATTTTCATCTAAAATCTCAATTGAAACTTCGAAAGGAACATTGGTGCTCTTGGAATTTTGTCCCAAAACTAAGAAAGTGAATTTATTTTCTTGCAAATTCAAAGATTCTCTATCGATTTGAACTTTAGTTGTAATTCTACCGGTACTAGGATCGAGGTTAAAATAATTCTTTGCATTAGAACTGTCTCCAAATGTGTAGGTGTATGAGGCGTCCGTTTGAATTGTGCCGACTACAGTGCCCGGCGATCGGTTTTCTGAGACACTGAACACGTTTCCTGGGCCCTGACCCTGCGCAAATTTGAAGAAAAACTGCAGCAATAAAATAACTACCGGAGGTCCATACGATTTTATATGGTATTTCCGTCTGCTTTTGCGGCTATTGCAACCGCACACACCCGGCATATTTTCCATCAAATCAAAGTCACTATTATCATGTCTATTACATTAATCAAAACTTCACGTTGAATAATTTCACATCGTTTACTCCTCCAATATTTCTGAAAACAGAAGCCTCTCCACGTTACTGTATATTCTTTCTGTAAACACTAAAATCCCAAGATCAAACGTTTTGATGACACAGGTAAACAAATTTCACCTGTACAAACGCGTAAACTGTTTCCAAATCTTTGAGAATTAATTCTTCGTTATTGTATGAATAAATCGAATGTGTAAAATGTGTCAATAAAACGACAGTAAAACCGCTTCATCTTTCTGTTAAAATCACATTTTTCTTTTACGTAGAATTCTTAAAAAATTACTTAAAAACTTCACAAAATATTCTCATGTATTTGTTCTCGCACGTTTAGTTTCCAATACATGAAAAGGTGACGTCATTAATCCCCGCCTCTTCGAAATGATTGACAGCAGAGGAGCATATCAGGGACTGTTTCAAACGTGTCAGCAAGTTTAAGTTAGGCAATTTTGTCACAAGCATTTACCCTGTGGAGTTATCTCGCTTGCAAAGCTTTAGTATAGAATTAAAATATATTAACATCGATTGAGATTTGATCAATGACTACGATATAAACGGAAAACAATATGTTTAAAATTATCATACAGAATGGTAACTAAATATCCAAGGAATACAATCGGTTAATTTTAATATACAATTATTATAAAAATACTTAATTAAACGTTTTATTAGAAAAAGGGACTGTAGTTTCCACAATATCAATGGATATTCATTCAAAATGTGAGCGTTCAAAAACAAATTACTCTGAATCTGAATATGCTAAATACTCCAATCCCTCTTAACTGAGTATTATCACAGTATGGGACCGGACACCGGATATAACCGCTTTTTGAGTCAAAACAATGTTTTTAAAAGTTACCGGAGGTAAGAAAAATTCAATTTCTAAGCTCATATGACATTAATCTGACCTGGGTTTGATTTTGTATTTCCATTAATAAAGGCCAGATATCATACAAGTACAAGTATCAACAAAACCCCCAGATTTGCTTAAATATATGTAAAAATCCACGGTTGCTCACGGGAGAAATTGATGTCCAGGTACCGAAAATCTCGGTTTGTTATTAGCTTCGTCTAGAAAAATATAAATTCTGAATCGGCAGTTTTCTTTTATTTTCTGGACGATTTATGGGTCATGTATTATATTTATTATTTAACTATTAATAGATGATGTTTAATACGTACATCTAGTTTGACCCAAGAGAGATAAGAGGGTTACTAAAAAAGTTCAGAAAAGATGTTGTTTTGGTAAATACGTGATTTTTGTTACTTATGCATTCAAAATTATTGTTTTAGAAATAAAATGTATTGCTATGAACGTTTTTATGGGTAGAAACCTTAGTTTTTGAAGTGAAATCGTTAAGTGATTTTGACGGGGTAGAAGAACTTTTTGAACATCCCTTTCGATAACGGCAGTTATGTTTGATTGCTCTCCCTTTGCATGTAAATATTGTATAGGAAGGATTCACAGGTAGCCAATATGCTAAAAATAGATTCACTGATAAGAATTGACCTTAGCAACCTTGCTAGCGGTACAAATTTTGTATGACTTGCATTCAGTTTACTGTAAATTAGCTTGTGTTGAGGCATGGATCTGAAACCAAACCAAAATCTTTAAAAAAAAAAGTTAAGTAAGACACAAGAATGTTGCTATGGTGTTTGTAAAGGTGACTCGAGGTATACAGACAAAGATGGCATGAAAGATGTATCTTTTTACCCTTTCCAAAACCAAAAACAAATGAACATAAGTTCAAAAAGTGGATAAGTGCATGTGGTCGGCTGTATTTTATTATTGACAAAGCAAAAAAATAAAAAAAAGTGGACATGCAAATTCAGTTGATATTTTGTTGGAGGAAAAGGACCTACAGAAGGAAATCCAGACCCTATTCGAGCCTCTTACATTCCGCTTTAGGTATAGAAAATTAAGTCAATCGTTTAGCTGTAGACATTTTATTTTGCATGGCAGAATAGTAATTTTGCTGCACCTATATAGATTTTCTCTTGTGAATTATGGTACTATAAATTTGGAACCATTTGCCCTAATCAATTAATAATAATGTCCTTCTCGTCCCCAGCTTCAATACATGCCTTGCATCTGAAAAACAATTACAACAACAACAAAAACAATACATTTAATTTCTACATTTGATAAAATATACTTAATGACAATGAACAACAGGAAACAGATTGAACCAATTCATTGTCACATTTAGCAAAAAGTGTTTCTTTTATTTGCGGGGTACAGTTTTTATTACGCAATAACTTTTTTATAAATAAATAAATTTTCTTAATTTTGGTATCTAAATTACTGCAATGCATTCGGTATTATGAAACTGTGAAAAATGTTGATAATATGTATATTTTCCTTGTCAAAATGCAATTATCCCCACCGTCCGTTTTTATTGTCCTTAAGTATATTAACCTAATTACTAGTAAGAATACCTACATACATAATTAGCCATATTAATTTTACAATATTGTAAACATAAATATACAGACAAGATTAGTCATGATACATCATAAAGATACTGAAACTGCACCTGTTTCTGACCACCTCCAGCTCAAGATTATATAATGCATGCTTTAACTGCTTGATACGAAAATACTAAGAGAATTTCTATGAATCTTTTCAATTAATGCTTGCCTTTTCCCTGACACTGTAATCAAAGTTTTAGTTAAACATTTGAATGCTCAGGTTATGTCAGATGAGCGAAACTTAACTCAAGGTTCAGCATTTTCTGTTAAATTTACAGCAAATATCTTATCACAAGGAACCATTGTTTACACTGTATTGTACCACCTTCCTAGAAATGTGTATCATGTGGTACTGATAACACAAATTGATGACGTAGCTGTGAATCCTTCCTATTGAAAGGTTCTTGTTAACCTTTAACAATTTCATTGTGATCAAAGATTTCTTACCACTAATGTGGATTGCATAAAACACCTTTTTACTCACAGGGGCTCGTCACATGATGGGTTTTATTTTTATAGCTAAATTACACTAAACTAAAGCATTTTCTAAAAAAAAATTTGGGTCTCTATATATAAATATTTATATATAGAGACCCAAATTTTTTTTAGAAAATGCTTCACTTTAGTGTTATTTAGCTATAAAAATAAAACCCATCATGTGACGAGCCCCTGTGATTAAATCTATTTATGTCAGAAGTTCTCATGTCTATGTTTTGTGATATCTAGTCTAATTAAACGTTTTTACTACATTGCTTAACTTATGTGGACAATATCCACTTCCCTCTACCCAGGGATCTTTCATCCATGCTGATATTCTTCAAGATATCATAATCACATCATTGCCAGTCATATGTGATATTCAATAAAATTTACCACTTATATAACTACTTATACTTGATCTCTATTTCATATCATAGGTCAAACAACTATTAACTTCATATCTACAATCAGATGGATCCAACCACAAATTGGCTCAGGGACATTACATCATTAGCATGAATGTCGTCCACATATAACACGTGTGTGTTATACTTTTCTTGTTCCTCATGTACTCACATTCGAATTTCTAGCAAGATAGACGAAAAATTGACTACTACAGAGACAAAAATGCACACGCCTAGTGTAGGCCTACTGGGTATACAAAACCTTCGTCCAAAAGTGTCCGGGGTATAATGAGCAACTGTACTGAGTATACATTATAAAGAATGAGCAATGATATTGATAAAATGCTATCATTACCTTCATTATCCTTATAGTCATCATCATTATCGTCACCATAATCATCAACATCAATTTGATTTTCAGAAAGACATGGAACACGCAGAGAATGATGTGTCAGAGATAAGGTAAGTATTTTGTTTGTTACAAATGTACAATCTAGGTAGGCATATGTGCAAGAATAAATAATTCATTATACTTACTTTTCTGTAAAGGAAGGAAATTAGCAACATTACTACTAACATTTATGCGGTTAATCTTATAAATAAATATTATTAAGTTATACACAAGTCATTTTTCGTGTGGTTACACAATGGACACAAACACTTATTTTCCAAAATGTTGATATAAAGGATAAATATGTAAAATTTAATAGTATCTTCTTAAAAATAAAATAAAAGCTAACTATCTTTCATGTGTCGTATAACATACATTTATAAATCATGTTTCGTGTGCAATGATTATTAATGGGAAGACAGCGCTATAGTTTTCTAAAAGTACAAGTATTGAGAACAATTTATAAATTGCATATTATTTAATTTTATTCAATGGCGCACGAAGCGATATCCATTTTAAAGTACCATGAGATATCAGACCCCAATGGGGATCTAGAAGTTAGCTCGTCGGTCGATCATATGATTTCTGGATGATAGCTCTTGAAGGAGGCAATATACATTCATCAAGCAGTATTAGTAGTATGAAAGTTGTGAGATTTTACTAGTTCGCAAGCAAACTTTAACTTTAAATTCTGTGTTGAAAACAGGTCATAATTTGATCAAAATGGAAGCAATAGTAATGCTTCTTGGCATACATTTTCGGGATATAATGGTAAACAAGTCTACACATTTTCAAAGCTTTTGTTTAAGAAGTATGAAGTTATGGGCTTGTACTAGCTTGCATAAACTTAAACGTGATATTCTAAGTCGAAAAAGGGCAAAACTTTCAACAAAATGAAAGTTAGAGTTATTGTGCTTGGCATACACAATCGAGATAAGATTAAGGACAAGTGTGCCAAGTTTGAACGCTGCAGTTTTAGCAATTTTTAAGATACAAGAAGATTTTGCACTTCAATATAAACCAAAGCGAAAGTATGAGAAAAACAATTAAATTTAACTGTCCGAATAAACTGAAATACTTGTTTATATCTACTTTTGTTATGACTAAGCAAAATGCAAAATAATATAAGCATTTGATAATTATCGATTACGAGAATAAAGTTTATTTATCATATTTCACGTGCTAAGTAGAGCAACGTGTTTTCAAAAGCAAAATCTCAACATTAAATCACTTACTTTGTGTTATATCAAAAATTGTAATTTAAATATGTTTTAATTATCATAATTTTAATTATATTTAGTCAAAAAGTATCAAAAACCCTTTCAAATGTTGATATATGTCGTGAGTATTTTAGTTATATTCAGTACAATACGCTTCAAAGTACTCAGTATACCCAGTACACTAAAATAATATACCCCGTACACTAGGCGCTTGCATTTTTTGTCTCTGTAGAAGTCAATTTTTTGTCTATCTTGCTAAAAATTCGAATGTGAGTACATGATGAAAAAATAAAAGAAAACTTCCGATTAAGATTTTTTTATTTATGGACCAGTGAGCAACGGTGGATTTTGACAAATATTTGAACACATTTTACATTGTTTTATTGGTTGATACTTGTACTTATATGATATAAGGCCTTTATTAAGGGAAACACAAAATTAAACCCAGGTCAGATATGTGTCAAATGAGCTTAGAAATTATATTTTCTTACCTCTGGTAACTTCTAAAAACTTTGTTTTGACTCATAAACGCGGTTATATCCGGTGTCCGGTCCCATACCGTGATTATGAAGAGTGCGCTGGCAGAAACTATTGGAGTAATATTAGATTATAATGTTTTGGGAAGATCAATTTTTATAGATGTTGGGTTGGTTTCTGCACCTTAAGAGCTATAGAAGTGCTAAGAATATTATTGACGTCTGGTGTGGTTAACAAGCCAGGAATTTAGATTCCTGAACAAGCAAATTGCTGACGAAATATATCGAAAGTCATTGTCCTATTATTTGGAACTTACTTCCAGAAAAAAAGTTAATAAACAATCTAAATCTTTTTTTCTTTTTTTGTTCCAGTTAAATTTTAGTGCCCCTTATTCACCCAATCACATAGGTCTAAAATGTCAACTTGCATTTAGTTAATGTTGAACTATTATTAATGTTGTTGAATTGTGTTTATAATAAGGATTTAATAACTTATTATGTATGTATTGTTTAATAACTTATTATGTATGTATTGTTTGACCGACTTGGGACTTCGAACCCTCAATGTATGAGAGATCTCAGAGCACTAAGCAAAATATTTACTCCGTATGCTATATTTGGACGGACGTTTTCGCCATTTAGCATATATTGACCAACATTGGGCTTCTTGGGGTTCAGCAACTTCCAAGGCCACAATTACCAGGTATGAGCTCAAGTGGTTCCTTGACATTTCTGGACTTAAGCAAAATAAGATGGGTTTTTTTCGCTTCTTTGGGCCCATTGAAAACAAACACTTGTAACAAACCCTCGATGTTTCAGAGATATCAGAAGATTGAGCAAAATGTTTACTGTGTGGAGTATGCCTGGACAAAATAACGGGGTTTTTCTTCGGTTCGTAGGGACATTGAAAACAACCGTTCCAGTCACCATTATATTGCAATGGGTCAAGACAACAGCTTTTCGAGATCGCCAACATTCGTGGTACACGATACAAGCGTTTATTCGGCTCTGTGCATTAGGCCTACAGGGACTGTTTATCGTGGTTGGAAGTACGAGCACCAGCGAACGTCAGTATTTACGTAAATGTAGCGTATTTGCCCAACGGTGACTTCTTGGCAGGGATTTCAATAGCTTTTGAAAACCAGGGTTCATCAGACCCCTGTTTGGAATTTTCAAGGGGTCATAAACAGGTGGTCACGAGTCATATCGTGTTTTCAGTGAACTTTACTACTTATAAAATTGCTTTAACTTCATTTTAACTTATGTTCATGGTTCAAATAAATATTCAAAATGCAAAAGACGCAATATCTATCTTTATTCAGGAAAAATTGGACCACTTTTCCTACATTCTCCTGCATCAAAATGACCCCAAGTTCCGAATTAGGTGGAGTCAAAACCTGAAAACGCGAAATTTGCCTGCATCAAAATGTAAGAATCTGCTCCAATTGAAATCACAAGTTGGATTCAAGCCAGTTCCGAGGACGGAAATTCCGGGCATGAGCACGAGGCGTCTCTTGCAGTTCAACTCTCGAAGTTTGAATGATATCAGAGCATTGTGCAAAAATTGTACTCCGTATGGTATATCTGAACTATTTCGCTATGAAGAGTATTGACCGACTTCAGACTTCTTCGGTTCCAGCCACTTTCGAGGCCGAGAATTCTGGACACGAGTTCAATGGGTCCCTTGCCACGAACCCTCGAAATTTTAGATACAGTCGAGCATTAAGCAAAAAGTTTACTCCGTAGAGTATGTCTTAACTTAGACAAAATAACGGCGTTGTTATTTTTCGGTCCGTAGAGCCCATTGAAAACATTGAAAATGCCCATTGATATTGTATGTTTTTCGTTTAGCCATTTTAGAAGGCCTCATTGAAAATAAGCAATTTCTTCATTTGACTAACTTTTTATACTTGCAAATATTGTATTTGTTTGTATTTGTTGTCATAGATTTTGTCTTAATGAGTTACATTCTTAAAATAAAGAGATTATTATTATTATTATAAAACAAAGCGTTCCACACTCATTCTCAGGAGAATAAGGATATTGGCAAGAAGAAAAATTAAAAAATAAGTTTTCCAAAACTACTTTATTTTATTGAAATTCGACTGAACACATATTGAAATACAATGCTGAAAATTATCTGGAAAAGATATTGCAACGTCGCAAACAAACAGCTTTCCGAGGTCGCCACCAAATGATACAAGCGTTTATTCGGCTCTGTGCATTACAGGGGCTGTTATATCGAGGTTGGAAGTTCGAACAGCATCAAACGTGTGTATTACATAAATGTGGCGTATTAACCACATCCGAGTCTGGAAATTCCGGGCATGAGCTCGAGGAAGGCTAAGATATATCAGAGAATTGGTCACAAAGTTTACTCCGTAGGGACATTTTTCGCTATGCATGAGGGGGTGGGGGTCCCTTGCATCAAACCATCGAAAACTCAAAGACATCAGAGAAATCCTTTTGAGCAAAACGATTACTCCTTAGGCATATATGGACTTCGGTTCGTTCAATATCTGTAGGGTCCAGCCACAGGAAATTTGGTCCATCAGCTTGCGCCGGACCCTGGCCAGAAAAGAGGCGTGTTTTCTCAGAACAATATTTGCCGCAGACAACATTCTGCATATGGTAGGCATATATCAGCGATACAAAAACACAATGTTCATTCGCTCTTGATAAGTTTGATGAAATTCATATGACAAAATATTGTCTCTTACATGTCAAAGAACAAAAATAAAAAAGAACAATGCGCACTAATGTGGTATCATTTAATTTTTCTGGAACGAAAATTTGCGCAAACGTCTAAAATGACGCAAATTTCACGCAGACGCAATTTCGCGAAAATTCATGTTGGTAGAAAAAAATGTTGTTAAATACACAGGAAGTGGCTGACCGATTCTAGTAGTAGGCAGAAGGAACAAGTCCCAAGGTTATAAAACTGAGATTGGAAACCAGTCTCAAATCTCAAGTCGCCATTTCATCCAATTAGATCCTTGAGATTTGAGACTGGTTTCTTATCTCAGTTTTATAACCTTGGACACAAACCTCAGTCAATGTGGGTCACTTCAACCCCGTTGTACCTCGACGGATACAGCTTTAAGCATATGGGTTACGAGAGTAGATCCTGATCAGCATGCACTTGCGTGCAAACTAATCTAGTTGCTTATTGGTCAGAAATAATTTAATGTATCTAGAAGTGAACAGTGGAGATCCTGATCAGACGATCAGACTGTACAGATGTACACTGGTCACTAGTATCACAGATTTAAAGGATCAAATTAGCTAGGATAAGGCTCTAAAACTGTAATAAAAAATTAAAAGGGCAGTAACTCTGTGATCAATCATCAAACTGGAACATGATGGCAATATGCATATCTCATCAAGTTTCTGAAGTTTCCCAAAATATGCCATTGGATTCAAGCTAGCCAGAAATAAATGGTCCTTTATCATAATAAACTGTAAAAGGTATTCAAAGGGAAAAACTCCTTAAACTAGAACTGCTTTTGGGAAAAGCACATGTCTCCCACAAAGGCATCATCTTTGATGATGCACAGGATAAAACTGGTGAAGTGAATATAAAGATGGCAATTTATCAAAAGGGCATACGGAAGTTCTGTGCAATATTAGTCATAAACAATGTCACAAATTTTTGGAGGATCAGGAAAAACATAAGTTTCAATTTCTGATGGGCCATAATCCTGAAGTGCCAGGGTCAATGTGGCTGGTTGTCAAACTTGTTGTCATTAACATTTTGATATATCAGTGAAGATGCACTGAAAAAAGACCATGAGAGTGAGTGTACAAGGCTATCAAGGTCAATTGTAAATAAATAAATGGGCCATAAGTCTTATGTGCCGGGGTCAAAGCGGCTGTTTTTTTATTACACAGATAATTATAGCATTTGGTGAACATCATATAATAAAAACAGCAGAAAATGAGAGAAGAACCAAATCATGAGTATGGAACAGATATTGTAAAATGAAAACTTAAACAGTGTAAGAAATACCTTTATAGCTGCTTAGCACAGTACTTTCTCATAATGCAATGTATGTAATGTCATGATAGCTATAGTATGTTGGTATTACTCCACTGGATACACATTCTACATTGTTCACATAGATATGGTCAATAATGGTCCTGCCAGCTGTAGTAGGCTGTGTTATAAGTTGTTTATAATTCAAAGCAGCCATTTCTTTATGGAGGAGATTATTTTGTCACAAACAATGTTTACATTGAAATCACCAACAACAATGTTTGCTGCTGTTTCTGAATTTTGAAGCAACAGCTGAGCGTTCCTGGACATTTCTGAACAAAACTTCAGCGGAGTTCCAAATTGTCCGAGATATTTACCCATGAATAAATTGCAACATCTTTGGTGAATTGGTAATTTATTCATGGCTATAAGCGACAGCAAGTGAAGATTTTTTTTTTAAACAATTCAAGGGCCATAATCCTGAAGTGCCTCAAGCAATATCGATGACTTTATAGCCTGGTTAAGATATTATAGCCATCAACATTTTGATAAACTTTGGTGAAGATACAATGAAAACTATCTGACTTTGAGAGATGAACCAGGTTAGTGACATGTTTAAAAGGCTAATTTCGGATAAATCAAAGGGCCATAAATCTGATATGCCTGGTGCAAAGTGGCTGGTTTTCGAACTTGGCCAAGATATTAAGGCCACACACATTATCATAATGTTTATTGAAAATCAGTTGATGAATATTTCAGTTACATAGCAGACAAGGCTTAAACAGCCAATTTTGGATAATTCAAGGGCCATAAATCCGACATGACTGGGGCAATACGGCTGGTTATCGAACTTGGCCGAGATATTATGGCCACAAACATTTTCATAAAGTATGGTGAAGATCAGATGATAACTGTTCAAGTTACAGAGTGGACAAGCCTCAAACAACTTATTTTTGATAATTCAAGGGCCATAATTCTGAGATTCCTTGGGCAATATGGCTGGTTATCGAACTTGATCGAGATATTATGGCCACTAATGGTTAAGATATTATAGCCATCAACATTTTGATAAACTTTGGTGAAGATACAATGAAAACTATCTGACTTTGAGAGATGAACCAGGTTAGTGACATGTTTAAAAGGCTAATTTCGGATAAATCAAAGGGCCATAAATCTGATATGCCTGGTGCAAAGTGGCTGGTTTTCGAACTTGGCCAAGATATTAAGGCCACACACATTATCATAATGTTTATTGAAAATCAGTTGATGAATATTTCAGTTACATAGCAGACTGGCTTAAACAGCCAATTTTTGATAATTCAAGGGCCATAAATCCGACATGACTGGGGCAATACGGCTGGTTATCGAACTTGGCCGAGATATTATGGCCACAAACATTTTCATAAAGTATGGTGAAGATCAGATGATAACTGTTCAAGTTACAGAGTGGACAAGCCTCAAACAACTTATTTTTGATAATTCAAGGGCCATAATTCTGAGATTCCTTGGGCAATATGGCTGGTTATCGAACTTGATCGAGATATTATGGCCACTAACATTTTGATGAAGTTTGGTGATGATCCGATGAAAACTGTTTGACTTAGAGAGCGGACAAGTGTGACAGACAGACGGACAGACAGACGGACAGACAGGAGCAAATCAAAATGTCTCCCACACCACTACGTGATGGGAGACATAATAAGCATCAAGCCTGATCTTGCTTCTCTTGTTATTCAAGCTCCCCATTAGTTATAATTTTACTGCAGCAGGTGGTTTCTGAGGAAAAGCTTAAGTCTGAACGGTACTATCCCTTTTCTCAATATAAACATCATTATGGCATGGGGGATCAATGTAGATCCAGATCAGCTGGCACATCTGTTAAAACAGAAACTAAAATCACAAGTTAGTTATAAAAATTGGAATTAACGTTCTGGTGCCACAGCCTGTAAATGAAAAGAATTTACGACAGAACTGCAACATTAACAGTATTTAATGTCATAAATGCCTATGTATTTAGTAGAAACACTGGTGATGCAAGCACTGTGGAGTGGGCATTTACTAGAGGGAAAAGACTTAAATTGAGAAATATCCAACTTGCCGAACAGGTTCACGGTTTCTCTAAGTACAAAACGGGGAGATAACCCAATAAATAAGGTACCCAGAGTTAAATCACTCGTCAGTAGCATGACCTGTGAACTGTTAAGTAAGTGTGTAAACTTTCATGCCAATGCTCTTTATGGAAATTTAGAAATATTCAACTTGTCAAAAAAGGTTAACAGGACAAAGGTATGGATGGACAGAGGGACGGTTCAATCAGTATATGCCAGGGTCATAAAAATCATCGTAAGATAATTTGTTGATAACATTTATTATTGAAGATAATTGTTAGTCAAATTCAAGCCAGTGGTTGCAGAGAAATCGCCCAGAAAAAATAGGGAAAAACAAAAAAGGAAGAAAGAAAACTGATTTGCAAGCATAATAAAACAAAAAAACATAGATAACTATTTTACGATATATATTTTATTTATTTCAGATGAAATGAAACACTTAACATCTAGTTGCAAATGATAATCTGTAAACTTACAGTTTTCATTAATCCAACTTCCTACTTTGCTAGGCATTATACACATTTTTGTATGAGACAACAACTCAGACCAAATTCTTATACTTTCCACGACCCACCCTGTTTTCCGGACTCATGGCCATAAAGTTTTAGAACGTTCAGAAATTTCGTAACGAAATTGCCTCTACCTGGGAGCGATTTATTTTACTGATAACAGTACTGACCATATGTACGAGTAGACTTTACGGCCGCCACACTGCTCAAATAGCGCTACTGTGAATTTCAAATGATATTGCCTCTACCTGGGAGCAAACCAGCACCAACTTGGGGACAGCGCCTAGCCCTGCAATTCTGCCAACGCAACCAATTGAGCTAACCTGGACAACCCCCAAAAAGCTACCAAAAACAGACACTGACTTCTTGTCGGACACCCGTAACCTACAAATTTGTATGCTTTTTCATGATTTTAAAACCCGTAACGTAAACCTGCATAATTTCTTTGAAATGCCCATTGAAAAGCGTATATTTGAATGAAGCATATACCTATTTATTCATTACAGGTTTTCTAGCTTTTAATGGAAATAGGAATTTCAAACATGGTTAGTAACCCAATTTGATGGCGGTAAAACCCATTCTACAACGTTAGGTATTTCTTTTGCAAAAAAAGTGAGATATGCATATCAGGAATAGATCATTAAAATCACTAATCTCAAATCTATGCCATTGCAAAAAATGTGATTTTTAAGTAATTACTACCATAGAAATAGGTATTTTCTAAAATATTGGATAACTGTTTTGGAGCCATTTTGTTATTCTGACAATAAAGTATGAAGAAACTGCAACCCTGTAATTTTTTTTCTTAATTTTCTTACGAATGGATTTTGATTTAATTACTTATTTTCTTATCAGATTATCTAAGTAACATGTAATCAATTTGAACAATATGGTGTTTGAGGGAAAATATGCAATGCATTCAAAGGACTAAAAGTGTAAAAAATACTGATCGAAGTTTAAAACTTATATGTTTCCACCTTTCAGTGTTATCGGAGCAGTGCTTCAGAAAGTCGAGATGGACCAAGCAGAAGCAGTGCTGATAGCACCCCTGTTCACGACACAACCTTGGTTTCCTCGACTTCTACAAATGGTAATATTAAATCCGATTCTACTACCAAAAGGAAACAGAATCTTGAACCCAAAATCAAAGGAATTTCATCCGAAGGAAACCTTCAGCTATGTGTTTTCAAAATCTCCGGGAAGATCTATGCAGTAGAGGAATTTCACAAGAAACTGCAGACATTATCCTATCCTCATGGAGAGACAGTACAAAAAAACAATATAGGACGTATCTCTCACAGTGGGTGTCATTTTGTAGTGAACAACAGACCTCCATTTTCACCAGCTGTAAATATGTTCATAAAGATTTAAGATATAGTGCCATAAACACAGCTAAGTCTGCGATCTCTAGTGTTATATATATTCTTAGTAATGTACAACTCGGTGAACACATCTTAGTGAAACAGTTTATGAAAGGAGTTTACAATGTTAGACCTGCACTTCCCAAGTACAACTGCACATGGGATGTAACAATAGTTCTTAAATATTTATCATCACTATATCCACTTGACCAGTTACCATTATGAACTCTGGCTATGAAACTAGCTACACTTTCAGCATTAACTACTGGCCAAAGAAGCCAGACACTGTTTTACTTAGATCTTAACAACATTGAACTAACAGAAAAATATCTAAAAATCCGCATTGGCGATTTATTAAAACAAACAAAATCAAATAACCATCTGAGTGAAATCTATATTGAAGCATACCCAAAAGAAGACCTCTGCATAATCAAAACATTGTCGGAATACCTTACTCAAACAGACAACAAAAGACTAGAAACATCAAAATTGTTTATAAGCTCACAAGAACCGTTCCACCCAGTTACAAGTACTACCATTGCCAAGTGGATAAAATCAGTGCTAGTGTCAGCAGGCATTGACATGAACATATTTAGTGCCCACAGCACAAGGAGTGCATCAACAAGTGCAGTCAAGGGCTTAGTACCCATAGACACCATTTTAAAAACTGCAGGATGTAAATCAGATTGTGTTTTCAGGAATTTTTATTAACGTGAGATCACTAACAACAGTATATTTAGCAAAACATTGTTAGACTTACACAAATGATCAATAATTATGAATAGTTTTTACCAGTTTGTCATTAACACAAGTAGTTCATAATAGAGACTGTACATATGGTGTATTATAGTTACTTTTCATCACACAAACTTGAAGTTTATATACCATGTAATCACATACTGTATGTGTATTTTTAACCTGTACATAATTTTTTTTCAACTTTATATCTGAGTATTTCTTCATGTGGTATTTTTCCTATGAAAGTCCCCATGAACATGGACTCCAGTGATTCGTATTGGTAGATTAGGATAACAAAATGGACAAATTAAACAAAACTTACCATAAGTTGATGTTTGATGTTAATTTTGTTAGTCCTAATCTACCAAGAATCACAGGCCCAACCCATACTACCCACCCTTATTGTAATGACAATGGGTCTCCATGTTCATGGTTTTACCTCTCTAAAGTCCGATTTGCGCGTAACGTGACCACACGCACTCCTGTGATTCTTGGTAGATTAGGACTAACAAAATTTACATCAAACATCAACTTATGGTAAGTTTCGTTTAATTTGTCAATTCTAAGCTATGCCCCCTTGTGATATATCAATTCACATCTGATCTACGCACCATGATAAATCCTGCGATATAACTTATCACTGGAGCATTTATTTGTTTAAGGGCAGCTAAAAATATATGTAAAGTGATGTGTGGAAGATGAACAAGCCTCAAACAAAAAAAAATTCAACTTTGAAAAAGTAAAATGATAAAATCAGCATCTATTGGTTAGCAAATAGACCAGTTACACAAAATGGAATTGCAAATAGCTTTTATCATTACATAGCTCATGGAAGGCAATTCCAACAATATGTTAACTGAAATGTTTACAATTAAGCTGCAAAAGTGCTTATGTTACTTTCACAGCCTACCAGATTTCAAATTCATCCCCTATAAGGGGCAGCTAATGATTTCAACAATGAATTAAAGTACATGGCATCCACTGTTAACTATAAATGACAACACTGAACCAAAGTTCAGGGCATCCACTGTAAGCTATTAATGACAACACTGAATCAAAGTACAGGGTATCCACTGTAAGCTATAAATGACAACACTGAACCAAAATACAGGGCATCCACTGTAACCTATTAATGACAACACTGAATCACAGGGTATCTGTACCTTTGCAAGTTGGAAAGATATGCACTATATAGCCAATGATGAAATGATTCTCCAAAATTATATAAGTTAAATGAACAGAGTGACATAAAGAAAGTGTTGCTGTTAAAATGGGTTTCAGTGATAAGATATTTTTTAAATTACAGTCTACACATAATTATGTGCAAGTTTGAAAGAAATTCACCATAAAGTACATGGGGAGTAAATGCCACAATATTGCTATACAAACATCAACAAAGGGCCATAACTCTAGTTAAATGGTTACAGGAAAAAAATATTTTCTTAATAACCATCTACACATAATTATGTCTAATCGACTATGCAAGTTTGTAAGAAATCTGCTGATAGTAAAGGAGGAGTGGATGCCACAGGATTTGGAAGACATACATAAGAACGGACATTAGTACAAATGAGTGCAACTCTATATGCCTCCTACTTCGTGGGGGCATAAAAATCCTATCCTGTCCAAATAGTTATAGCCCTTTCAATAACTGGTAGATTGTAAACAGAATAAACATTTATTTGACAATTAGTTGCACTCTTTGAAAAAATAGTAAAACTGCATTCAGATACACCACAGCTTATAAATAATGTGGTACCCTTGATGGAGACAACCCTTTCCTCCATAGACCCATCTTAATTGTGTGGGCGAACAGTTTAGATCCAGATCAGCCGGCACCTCCATGACGTCTGATCAGGATCTGAACTGTTCGCTTTTTGATTCATCAGGTTATTTCTGACCAGAATGCGACCAGTGCAGATCATATCTGTGTGCCGGCTGATCTGGATCTACACTGGTCGCACAAAAAATGCGTATAATGGAGGAAAGGGTTAATTGCCAACATCACAGTACTTGCCTTGTTACAATTAAGAACCTTAAGACAAAAGGAAGAGCTGATTTATACAAAAAATAATATTCTAAATAAAACAAATCTAGAAAGTAGATGATAAATAACTTTTGATAAATAACATAATATTCTAAAAAAAGTGTATCTTAACCTTTAGTAGACAAGTTTGAAAGCCAATAGGGAAGTTAATCTTTTTCCCCACAAGACTTTTATTGCAAGTAAGAAAACTGTTGATCCAGATCAGCTGGCACATCCAAGCCTTCTGATCAGATTCTGCACTGTTCACTTCTTGGTCAGAAATAACATACCCGTAATGAATGACAAAGTGAACAGTATAGATCCTGATTAGACATCACTGATATTCTGTCTCTATATTCTGGATCTACACTGTTCACCCATGTCAAAAAAGTAATATCTGTAAAGGGTTAAGTGAGACTTTACTGCTAATATCATAGTACTTGCCTTATTAATTTTAATACATAAGCAGATTTATAAATACAATTCTTACTGAAAACAATTTTGAAAGTATGTGATAAATAGTTTGTAATAAATAACATAATATTCTGGAACAAGCATGTCTAACCTTTTGTACACAAAACAGTAGGTCAGCCTGAAAGATAATCCTTTACTACATATGTACCAGTTTTAACACATGTACAAACGCTGTAGATCCAGATCAGCCAGCATGTCTGTGCCTGATCAGGATCTGCACTCATTGCTTCTAGGTCAGAAATAACCTAATAAACAAAAAAACAATGTAGATATTGATCAGATGGCACGGATGTGCAGGATGATCTGGATCTACACTGTTTGCCCATGTATAAAAGCCTCATCCCATACAGTAATGGGTTAACTAACAATATAAATTACAATATAATATCATCTGGTACGTCCTCACAACAAGAAAAATCACACACGTATTCATTCACATGATTTCATCATCTGAACATGGAAATACATCATAAGCTTTCCGTTTTCATTGCAAAAAAATTAAAGCAGTAATCAGTGGAACTAGTGTACAATAAATATAATCACAGGCTGTCAACCAGGTCATCTCCAAAATATAATCACTTGAAGAAGAGATGATGAATGGACCTTCCGAACCACATAATCCAGGAAGACACACACTGTTCACTTCTTGGTCACGGAATAAAGTAACTGATCTAAAACAAACAGTGAAGATTCTGGTCAGGCTGCATTGAAATACTGACTGATCTGGATCTAGACTGATTGCAGACGGAATATAAGCTATATCCAAGGGGTAAAGGAGCATTCTTTGCGTTGTCCAGTATTTGTTTATTAGATAACAGCTTCATGGTCAGTTGTGAACAAATTCCTCCCCATAGTAGTTGATGACTTTAAGATCTGGCTTTCTGCGCACCATGTCTACAATCACGTTATCTTGAATCTGTGAAAATGTAAAAGTCTTACAAGTACATGACATGTCAACCATGTAAGGTACAAGGGATAAAGCATGTCATCTTAAACTTGTGTCGTTTCTCTCACTTATTGAATGGTTCATTAACACTTGACCATTTAACCCTTTACTCCACATATAGAGGTTTTATCACATGTGTAAAGAGCAGATCCAGATCAGCAGGTACATCTGAAATAATTCAATGCATTTAAAAGCTAACAGTGCAGATCCTGATCATGTGCCAGCTGATCTGGATCTACAATGTTCACACATTTGATAAAAGTTGTATCAGTGGAGTAAAGAGTTAATACATTTCTAGCTTTAAGAAAGGCAACTTAATTTTCAGTCTTGTTTTTGCTACTTGAAAGCTGACCAAATTTTTCAAATTCTTACAAAGGGCCAATGTTCTGTCAAACTGTCACTTTTAGGTAAAATCACCAATACTTAAAGCAATTATGCCTACATTAAAAAAAAGCTTAATGAATCAAAACAAAAAAGATTAATGTTTGCCCATGCAATAGGGGTGTATCTACAGAGTAAAGGGTTAAAAAAGATCTTTCTGACAGGAATGTGAATATCGGCAGATGGGGACAGAAACCTAGATATTTTGATGTTTATTTCTGACATGATTTACCTTATTACACTGGCGGAGGTCAAGGAACTTGAGTTGGGGCATCTCATCAGGAATCCTGGCCAAACATTCACCTTCGACCTTGTCTATTCCTAGCAAATCCAGGTTCTCCATATTGCTGAAACGTTAACAGTTGTAGGATCAATGGTTGTCAGATTTGAGAACAATGTTGTCAGATTTTAGAACAATGGTTGTCAGATTTTAGAACAATGGTCGTCAGATGACAAAAAAATGGCCATCAGACATAAGAACAACAATCCTCAGACATTAGAACAATGGTTGTCAGATGTTAAAACAATGGTTTTCAGATGTTAGAACAATGATCATAGTCACATGTTAGATTAATGGTTGTAAGTTGTTAGAACAATGGATCATCAGATGTTAGAACAATGTGCCGGCTGATCCGGATCTACACTGGTCACACACGCATAAAAATGCAAATATATGAAAGAAAGAGTCATACCAGCAATGATCCACTATTGAAATTAGCCCAGTGTCTGTAATAAACCAACACCAACTTAGAGCTAACTCTCGCAGCTGCTTACCACACCTGCAGTAGAAACAATATTTAAAATATAGAATTTCTGGCCCCAAGATTATAAAACTGAGAATGGAAACCAGTCTCAAATTTCATGCAACAGATTGGCTGAAATATCTACTGTTCGCCATTTCAGCCGATCAGATGCTTGAGATTTGAGTTTCAAATCTCCGTTTTATAAGCTTTAGCACTGAATATCTTTCAGTAACTGAAAATGTAAAAATCTGAAAACAAATAAGACACGCTGGCTAACTTTCTACCCATCAGACACTTCTTCCCCTATGCAAATATGCAGAATTCACTCATCCAGGATCTGAAAATAAAAGGCAACATTACTTGCATTACAACATTTCAAGAACTCAGTGCACATTCCAAGACCTCAATGCTTTCTCTACAAAAGCAAATTTCAAGCAATAATTCCTTGCACTACAAATGCAAGTTTCAAGGGCCAACTGCAATATTTCCAATGTAGTTTTTTTTGCACTACAAATGCTTGTTTTGTGCATTTGTTTCCAGAGAACATTGCACATTTCCAGAACATAATGCTTTCTAGCAATATAAATGAACTACACATTTTGAGAGCTCTGTGTAAATTTCGAAAGCTCAATGTTTTCTTGCACTATTTCAAGGGCTCAAATAATTTCTAAGAGCTCAATGCGCTTGCACTAAATATGCACATTAATACTGCTAGAAAATTTTGAGAGTTTGATTACAATGCCTTATCAAACTAAAAGTGCACATTCCAACTGCTCAGTGCACAATTCTATAGCTCAATGCTCTCTTGCACTATAAATGTGGATTCCAAGTGCACTACAAATACACATTCGTTCCAAGTGCTCAGACAATTTTGAGAGCATAATGCTCTCTTGCATATTTCATGCATGCTCATTGCACATCTATTCTGACTCCTTGATAAGTGTTTGGCTCTTAATTTACTAAACAACAATACATATATAAGAATTAAGACTTGCATGTTATGTAATGTAATTCGACTTAATAAAAAAAAAATCTTACGCTAGAGCTATGTCTAGTACCACTTGGTCATTCACACATGTACATTCGGACAGGTTGAGAATCCGCAGTTTGGACAATGAAGCTTCCTTGAAAAATTTTGACACGCCATCTGCTGTGAAGTCACTTCCTTTACGCAGCCGAAGGCTCTCTAAATTCTTCAAATCCTAAAATGACATGGGTATGTTCAAAACATATTTAAAGGGAAGGCAAAAATAACTGGTTCAAAAATGTCATCGTTTTAAGAAACAGACTGATTAATGTAAAACAAAGTATGTAACTAAGGATGGGAACGAGTATTCGAGTACTCGATTAACATTCCAGTACCTGAGTACATCAAGTATTCGGGTACTCGATTACAAAATGTAAAAAATCAACAATTTTTGGCAACAGTCATCTTTTTTTAATCTTACAAATGCCGGCTGACAGTTGATTTTACAAACCTTGCACCTGGCTTCAAATAAACAAGATGACACTGCCACAAATTACCGATAATTGGCGTCTAATATTGACACTATTGTTTGATGCCGTAGAAACATAATGTCACAGACAATTGGCAATCATGCAAATTAGCACATGAATGTTTTAAGTATGACTCGTATGTTGCCAGCCTTTTATTTGATTTTGTAAATTAAGTAATTATATTCAAATGTGATTGTTGATTGGAAGTTTGCAAAACTGAAAACAAATCTGATTGCAGAAATGTCATGTCAATGATTTTTGGCTACTGCATAAACCACATTTCTTACTAATATTCTAAACCGAGCTTACTTCAGTACAAAACTTTAGAAGCAAAATGTGGTGATCGGGATGACTGCTTTGGATCTACACAAGTCGCATACAGGCTAAAAGCAATGTTCCATGATTAAAAAGACTGACCTTAAGGTGTCTCAAAGACTGATCAGTCATACATTCACAGAATGAGAGGCCAAGATGTCGTAGCTGCCTACAACTAGACAGTTCCAGCATACCAATGTCCGAGATCTCTGCCCCATCCAGTTCTATCCCCTCCAAGTGGGCATGGTGCTGCTCAACAAGATCTGTCACTGCCCTAGAATGTAATTTGTCCAGATGCTACAATGTAATGTGACAAACCGCTGCTCAACAAGATCTGTCACTGCCCTAGAATGTAATTTGTCCAGATGCTACAATATATTGTGATAAACTGCTGCTCAACAAGCTCTGTCACAGCCTCTGTGATTAGATGCAACTACTAAAAATGCTTTACATGCACCACATGCTGTATTTATCAACTACATTCACATGATATATCACTTTATTTCATGCAATTTTTAATTTTGTATTTTTTTTTGCTCCAAGGCAAGTTCACATATTAAAATCACATCAAACTTGAACCATTTAAGAGTACAAGAATAAAACAAGAGCAATCATCTGTGCCTGCTTAAAAATAGAATTTGACGCTTCTGCATTGTAATGCTTCCACACAAGTAAAATAATAACACTTTAGTAAAGTTTTAAAGTTTTACCAGTTTTAATTAAAATTAACAACATAACTATGATGATATTCCCTTGAGGTTCTAGGCACTATTCTATGTAAACTGGCTCTCTTACTAAAATACATGCACAGCACAGTGGTTATGCCATTTAAGTAGCTCTAACACTAAATTGGTAACATTCAAGAATGGCAAAATAAAGTTTACTTTTTACAATCTTTTAACAATCTAAAATGTTTACCTGTCTGTGAGGAAATTAATTCCATCTAGGTTAATGCTAACGATTCTGGGAAGACCTTTGGAAAGAACTGTAACTCCGTCATCATCAATAGCCATGCAATGAGAAAAGTTCAGGTGTGTCAATTTCTTGCACTTCACAAAGCATTTCAAACATCTTTTGTCTATTTTGTCGCAACCTTCAACATTGATTTTAGTTAAATTTGGACAAGTTTCTGACAGTTGCTGTATGATGGTATAATCTATGCTATCACAGAAACCAAAGTCTATCTCATGTAACACCGGACAGGATTCTGTAATAATGGCCACCTCTGCTTGACTGATTTTAGATCGTCCAGAAAGTACCAACTTATGAAGAAGCGGAGCTCTTCTTACCACCCAAAGAAGGTTCAAACTTGACAAATGTGGGCAAGTACTGAAATTTAAGTGTTTCCATAACAAGTGATCGTGAGAGATTTCCCTCCATTTACGACAAACCTTTGCAGCTTTTTGGCAAAGTTCTTTGGTTGAAAGATATGAAAATATCTTCACAACTAACTCGTCTGGTAAGCAAGCAAAAATGCTTTCTTCATAGTAATCTTTCCTGTGCAAATTGGAATAGGTTATGACACTTTCGAATGTCTTATGATCTTTTGTGACCCACCTTTCTTGAGGACCACTGTTTGTGATCCAGCATTCTTGAGGCATACTGTCTATTTTGTTAGTCTCTTCCTTCACACTTGCATTTTCATTTGATAATCCTAGTTTTGTATCAGTGTCGAATTCGTCATGGTGTGTGAAGTTGTCAGCTCCTTGTTTACCTGGTGAGCAAACTTCCTGATTTCTAATATATATGTTTTCTTTGAAAAAGTTGTTATTCAAAGTAGAAATGTTAGCTCTGTCAAGATCCCTATCATCACTGACTTCAGTTTCATCAGGAAGTGTGAGAAACAGGACTTCTTCCATGTCACCATTTTTCATGCAGAATATTTCATCAACATGATCAGCAGCTCTGTCAGTGTTGTAATTTTTTTTCTCTTTATCATAAATATCACAGAATTTACTGGAGAGTTTCATATCAACAGAGTCAGCAGATATGTTAGTGGCAGAACTGAAATTCTCTTTATTATCATCATTGTCAAGTTCAGCAAAATTTTTATCCTCTACTATATTGCTGATGTCACTTGTGATCCCATCCACTTTTGCTTTGCTTGACTTTGGTAAACCATCTGTGACTACATTGTTGTCTTTTTGCAGCGGCTTTGCATCATCAGTAGAAATCTCAGACATTTTTGCAGATTTTGTTATCAGTTTAGATCAACCGGAATACACATGGAGTTTTTGCAGAAGTTGGAAATGGTACAAGGACCATGGTTTCTAATTCAACCTGTTTAAATATGAAAAAACAACATATTCTGTCCAAACAGGCTTATCAGTTTTAGAATAATATTAATTTCATTATTTTTTCTCTTGCCATTAATAAATTAGTATCAAGGAAGTAAAGTGGCCCAGAGGATACAGAATCTGACTGCCGATCATCAGATCCCAGGTTCAAGACCTACCTGCAGATGTTTTTCATTCTATACAAAACAGGGATCACGAATCAAGGTGATTCGGGCGAAGAAGGCGCCCAGACCGGCCTGACTTCGCTTTATTTGCATAGAAAAGCGAAGTTCACTTCGCCCTTGATTTCCTGTTGTTTCCTGAGGGAACAATCAAACACCTGCCAATAATCCCCCAAATGTTCACTTACTCAATTATAAACATTGACAAACACGTGTCGTAAACAAATTCGACCTGATTACCTAATCAGTCTTCAAAAAATGGGATTTTTATTGGCTGGTGTATACAGAATAAACCAATAAAATTGCTCGTTAGTCTTCAGCATTTTCTTATTGTAAATGACATAAGCGATAATGATGTAAGTTACCTGAATGTTGAAAATGACAGCTTGTTAATTTGACAGTTAATTGCGAGTTTTATGGCACTTTGAGAACCGGTAGGAGGTGATAATTGGATTAAGATGATTGTCTATGATCAGACTGGGAGAAATTAATAATGCAATGGACCTTTTGTGTGATTTGTTTGCTGACTCGATACTCGATTGAAGGACCACATCTCCAGATGATGTCGGCTAGTAAAATAATTATAGAAAGGTGAGTACATGTATTGATTTTTACGAGAAAATATGAAAAAATAATCACACAGGAGTAATTTTAATTATAAAAATCTTATAATTCCCCTTAAACACCAAAATACTTTCAGGAAAAATGACAGACTGAATTTCCATTTGTGAATTATGATGCTAAAATAAAATAAATGAATTGTGATTTGTGTCTGATAGTCAGGCCTCCAATATATTTACAACTGGTATTTTTTTATATTGTAGAACACAAGACCTCTGTTGAAGATGCAAGTTCCAGCAACAGATGCAGACTGCTAGACAAGTTTCAGTGGAAAAAAGTGGGGTTGCTGTTCCAAGTACCAAGGCAAATTTACATTTTCTGCCACAGGAATACCTTGCCATATTTATTATTGTCATTTTTGTAGAATAAAATAGATTAAATAATCAGTATTGTTGTTTTATAATATATATGGATGTATAAGAGAAAATAAGAGCTATTTGGTTAAAACCCGACCGACCGTGTTGGTCACTTCTCATTGTTTCTGAAAACTTCTCCCTAAATTTCCAGGAGGGAGAAGTCACTTCTCCCTAAAATTTGCTCCTAGCTTAATCCCTGCAAAACAGTTCAATTTTACTGCTTCAAAACCTGGAGGTGAACAGGACTATGTTCATAATCAGTTAATTAAAGTAGTACATGTAGACACAAATGATCATAAGAATCATCTTAATTCACTCTAATGTACTATGATTTGCTGAGCATGTTACTTTAAAATAATTTTATTTCAAGTGGGTTGAATTTCCGCTGCTTTGCCAGTTAGAATAATGTGCAAATTCAAACCTCCAGCTAAATTTAGTTGTGCATTACTCTGTATTAAAGGTATAATTCAACTGTGTGATTTTTTTTGCATGAAAATGATGTTTTCAGCATTTGCTTTCAATTTAAGCCTCATGAAATTAAGTGATACCGCAGTACGATCTTGTTTTTTCCTTAATAAATTGTTGTGTTCACTTCACATTTGTTAGGGAGACAGACCAGAGTTCAATTATTTGAAAATTTTTATTAATATAGAAATGCTTCAATAAATTGGATCATATGTATTCTCCTGTCATTCTGAGTCACCTCTCTGAGGCTAACTCAACCACTTTACACTAATCTTAAATGCAGCAACTCTAAATAGGGTCAATGCTGCAACAACTCCCAAAAAGGTTTTGTAACATCTGGGATACACAGCATGGGTGTGATCTGTGTTTTGGTTTGCAATAAAATGGACACTGGTTTCCTTTGGACCTGTGCCAGGACAGGGTCAGTTGGGACAAATATGGGACTCATTCCCAATATAAAATTAGATATATGTTTTGTCTAAGTCTAGAAATTCCTTAATCAAAATTGGGATCGAAGGTACAAAACATGGTGTGTTTGAACATAACCCAAAAATGCAAGCTGAATTTTCATGTACTATAATTTGTCATTACTGTTAAAATATACAAGCCAGATCTGGCTTTCTAAGACCAATCTAGCTTATATGCCCGATCAACACCGATGATAGTTACCAGCTAGAGAAAGTTACAGCCAGACAAAAAGTTGGCCGAACACATATATTGACAGACTGCAAAATTTCTATGTGCCCCCTTCAATGGCTATACAACATACACGAATACACATTGGCGACCATTAGGATAACTCAAACAGCAGAATATAACATCAAGCTGCACAATAAAAAAAGGATCAGTAATCTTGGCTATGTCTAGTACGATGCTAGAATTTAACAATATGACAATGCAAAGATGGCAATACGCTAACCTGAACTGCCAAAAACAACCTGTTATGTCCATTTTGAGCTGTGTTTGTATTCAGATTTATTTATCGTCGCTACCATTTTGGGAGTACAAACAGAAAATTTATAGATAATGGAGGTAACTCTCTGATACTACTGGTTAGCTCTAATAACCAGATATACGATGCTCTCTGAAAATATTTGACTGTTTCAATGCGCATGTCCCTACTTTATTTGTTGTCGGTTGTTTTTTCTATTTATTCACATGAATGAAACACGTTTCGTAAAGATCGTTTATAATGAACAAATGGTAGTTACTTCAGTAAATGTTTAACATGTATACAACATCTGGTATTCATAGAAGAATGGTGATTGGACATCATGGAGATTGCGTAAACTTCAACAAATGTATGTATCAAACTGTCACTTGTCATGTATGACAAGTTTAATATGTAATTTTACCATATAACTATACAGACATTGAATACCTTGAAGTAATATTTCCATTACAACATGCACGTTCTCTGATAAATATACTTTATATGCCCGATCAACACCGATAACTGCTCTAACATCATTGAAAGTGATAGTTTCACTAGCTCTCAGTATCATACAGAATTTAAATTAAATCATTATACTGATTGTACAAGTTCAGATGTAATTTATTTAATAACTTGTAAAAAATGCAATATGCAATATGTTCAGGCCAGACCAGTCAAAAAGTGTTTAGCGTATGAACAATCACCGTTTTGATATCAATAGCTATATAGATCCTGCATTGTCTACACTGGTTGCTTCCCATTTCAATGAAAATAATCACAGTCTAAATGACTATAGTTTCATGTGATAAAGTTCATAACAATAAGGAGAGACTTATGAAGGAAACTTACTGGATTCATAAATTGGGAACAGTTTTTCCACAGGGTCTAAATTCAAAAATATTGTATGGCTTATCATGAAAAAGTTTTAACGGTGCTGATTATGTAGATTATTAAGGGATTTTTATCTACCAGTAATTTCCCTTTATTAAGTCTCTACAATTACACAATGTATTTACAATATAGATGAAATAATGAATTTATTATCTGCCTTACATTTTATAAAAATTATTTATGTACAGTTGTTACTGGAATCCTTTGTACATTGTGCTTTGTATGCATTTTTTTCTACCAGTGACTGTTGAATCTATAAGATCCTGTACTTATTACATAAATTTAATGTATTTCCTATTTTTATCAACATTATATTATTTTTGGCGAAAATAATCCTGTGATTTTATATATGTTTCCTTTATTTTAATTTTTTTATTGTTGCTTGTGCCAAATAATATGCAACTTCTTTTTGCGCCAAAGTTGACGTCGTTTATATTGCTATGTGACGTCTTTTTTACGCCAAATGGTGACGTTAGTTTAGTATATTAAAATTACATCATTTTTTACGCCAAAATAAGACATTGTTTATAAGAGATGTTGATACAATAACATTCACCTGAAGAAGAGTCAAATAAACTCGAAACGCGTAGTGAAATATTGGAGTTTGTCTTCCTTTATTTGTTTATATATGATAAATATACTTTTGCAGACATGAAGTCTAACAAAAGCCTCTATATTTTCATATTCGTCATAATCGAGGGTCTTCAAAGTTCCCTATTCATCTATCTAAATGCACTTTTACCAACGTCTATTTCAGCATTAAGTGGTGTACATAACACCCTGTTTTTATGTACAGTCACTGCGTAAATAACACATAACGGAAATTGTTTCCTTCTGACAGTATTGTGTTTGTGTCATAAGAAGTCAATGTAATTGGCTTAATAGTTAACGGTGCTGTTCTAGCCCAACTATTTGTGCGCAACAAGGACTTTTCTATATATACGATGGTCGTCCTTCGACGTAAATGACAGACATCTATAAAACGTCAATATGATAATGGGCCTGTGCTTGCCGTCGAATTATTGAGACTAGGTGCTGTTCGCTTTCATGAAAACGTTAGGATGTGAAAGGACGACCACCTGGAGTCACCATCAGATATGAAGGTTATGATTGCTTTGCGTTGTTATCATGTGCATGTAAAATGTGAATTTGTTGAGTTTGTATGTCGAGAGAGAATTAATTATCACAGTTTACAACACAGGATAATACATTCAGATTTTATAATTATTTCACGTACTCGTATCGATACCTTGCAAACCAGGTTTTATCGCTATAAAAGGGAGGTAACTTTCCAGTATTTATTGAATATTGGAAAATATTCGTCTGCACTTCATTCCGGATGTCTAGTGTCTGTACACCTTAGTGGTTTAAGGCTGTCCTCTAACAGTATTATTAGTAAACAATATCACCCCGTAATTAAACTGTTTCAATATTGCTTTTTTAAAAGTTGGTTTCCTCGAAGGCAACTGCTTTTCGTGGATCTCCCCATGACCATGGTGTTTGTTGTCGATAGGACTTGACCGAAGTTGTGATTTTCCCTGTTATTTTAAGCTAGCACCTAGTTACTAAAGGTTTTACTTTGTAAAGCTTATGTTTGATAGAAAAAATGGTTGGTGTCTTTCTCTTAACTTTATACTGCTTTTCCTGGATCTCCCCATGATTTGAATCAATGGCATTGATCTATCATGATGATTTTTCTTAGTTTAACCCAATTTTCAATCAAATTTGTTGATTACAGTTTGCAGGCGAAATGATAACTGAGTAATGTGGCGGGTATGTGTCTTATGATAGATGTCTTATGTTAGCTTGATAATGTGACTGCTATTTATAGAATGGCAAGATTGCGGAGAGTCCTTTGTAAATGCCACAATTAGAAGTTCTGCAATATGTAATGATGTATTTACCAAAACAAGTAATATGTCAGTAATAATACAATATCTTCATATATTCACAGCTCCCAAGGTGACTTGATGGAGAGTTTTCTTATCAGCCAGCTGGAAGAACAGCTGCAGTATTTTGAGGCAGCTTTACAATATCTTGATACCAGTGGAAATCTTGTTCTTCTCAAAGCACAGTGTGAAAAATATGCCAAATCAAAGGTAATAATTATGAGTTTCTGCACACAATTAAAAATGTATGTTACATTCATCCATGGTAAAGAGTCATTTAAAGCAGTAAAGGTTGTAGTTGAACATGTTAAGTTCTAGTAAGAATCTATAGAACATAAAGCATTTATGTATTTTTCTTCTTTTTTGTTTTTGAAGGCTAAAATGTCACATTGTTATTTTAGAACCCTCACTGGATCTTTGCAGAACAATTTTCTGGCTTTACCAGCAATAACAGTTGTGCATGTTTTGTTTGTCTAGTGCTTAAAATAAGATCAAGGTTGGTGAATGCTTGTGCATTAAGTGATATGACATGGATTCATATCTACTGATACATAAGTGTATATACAAAATAATATAATTTTTTCACACTTGATTGGTCCAATTGTTAATTTTAATTGATAATCATTGTGAATTACTGGTTCCCCAGTTTGGAAACATGTAAAACATTAATGTGTAAGTGTAGCCAAATAAATCTTTTTCTTTTTAAAGAGAAGTATAAAATAAATGAATAAATATTGAGAAGTTACATGGTTATAAAATAACCTTTGCAAGTTGTAGGGTATTTTATATTTGAGGAAGAGAATTTACTTTTTGCATGCTTATTAAAGTTGAATCAGACCATTTTAATGAAAACATTTTAAATGTTTATTCCAGAGTCTGGTTTATACATTTAAGTTATTGATGGACCCATCAGATGTCTGTGAGTTAAACGGTAAGCACTGTTACATTTTGTATGTTATTATGCACTGCACACCACACATGTAGAGGAGGTTGGTAGTGGTCAGTATGAAAACTTGCTGGATATTGAGGTCAGCAGATCTAAGGTGAAAAACACTGTCATTCAATAGAAAATTGTTCCAATCAGTAACTTTAATTGTAATTGATAAATAGAAGTAGTTAGCTTGATAATCCCAGGTACTCCAGGACTTCAAATGCCAAGGTTTATCAATCTACAGTGATATCATTTGATTTTGTGTGGACACATTTTGCATAGAAGACACAGATGCCATCTTTGTGCAGGCATGAATTCACACACTGACTGACTTGGAGTATTCTCATTAGATAAGTGGTTGCATGCTAAAGTTTCATTTGGGATTGATTTCTCACACTCACATCAAGACCTAATTTTGGACCATTCTTTATGTTTACCAGGCCAAGGACACTATTACTTCATTTATGTTATTTAGCTATAACTGTTTTTCTTTATTGTAGCACAACTGGGCAATCTGCTGTTACAAGAGCCTATTTCTGCTATCCAAATCTTCAAACAGGTAAAACAAATAGACCAAAATCCAATTTACTTAATTTAAGTCAAGAAATGCGTGGCAGATTTGGGTTAGGAAAAGTAGCCTCAACCAGGATTCGCACCTCAGACCTCCTGCTTACCAAGCTGATGCTCTACCAGTTAAGCAACCGAGGCTGCTGGTATGAAATCTACTACATTCTGTCCCCTTTTTAGCAGACATTTTTAATTTACTTGGAAAATGTCTGAAGGGTCTGCCCAAATACCCCAGCCAATGCTTTCGCCCAAAGGAGCTCCAAGGATAATATGGCCTGCCTTTAATGCCAATGTGGCAGCCTTACCATGCCAGAGCTCTACCAATTGACCTACCCAGGCAGCTGGTACAAAATTTACTACAAATGTTTTTAACATTTGTAGGTGAATATTATTTTTTATAATGGTGAAAGGAGTGCATATGAACCCAGAATCAGATCCATAGTTAGACACAGAATGTGGTCTATTGATTACACTGAGAACCTGATCTAATGTTTAGACACAGAATCTGGTCAACTGTTTAGACACAGATTCTGGTCTACTGTTTAGACACAGAATAATCTGGTCTACTGTTTAGACACAGATACTGGTCTAATGTTCAGTAACAAACTCTGATGAATTTAAGTTAATAAGCTGTGTCTGGTATATAGTTCAGACACTTAATCTAATCTTATATTAGACATTGAATCTGGTCCCTAGTTCAGGCTCTGAATTTAGTCCATAAGTCTGACTCTGGATATGTTCACAAGTTCAGTAATTAAATCTGGTCCATAGTTCAGACACTAAAAACCATTTCAAGTAATATGCACTTTGTCAGCTAAGAAATCAAAAATACAAAACTCTGGTAGTTCAGATGTTTAACTTTTTATTGTAGAAATAAGGTCAGGACAGATACTTGTAGACTGAAAAGCTCGCATTAGTTTTAAACATACAACAAGTTACTTTAGTTGATAATTCCTATCCTTTGTTAAGTATTAAAACAACTTGTTTGGACTGATTCAGTTATTTACCTATCTTACATCATTCTCTTGTTTAGAATACATGTACTTTTGTACCAACTTTCAGGTGGTCTACAAGACTATCAATGTTCTAGGTTTGCTACCAGCTGATCTGACGGCTTCACAGGTAGCTGTTATTCTCCGCTTGTCAACCTTACCAGTGTTTCCTGGAACGTAAGTTATACTCAACTGTTACTGTTATCTACCAATTTATTTCTAATCAATTTTGGAATTCATTTTAGTTGAGATAGCATGTTCGTGACCATAAAAATTGCAGCTATTAACTCTTTACTCCATAGATAAGATTTTTGTCACATGGGTGAACAGTATAAATCAAGAACAGCCGGCACACTTAGCCCTCTGATCAGGATCTACAATGTTTGTTTTGTGGTCAGAAACAACTTAATGACTATAGCAAACTGATCCTGATCAGATGGGATGAATATGTGCCAGCTGATCTGGATCTACACTGTTAGAGCATGGGATAACAGCTATATCCCAAGGAGTAAAGGGTTAATATATGAGTATTTTTTCTGAGGCTCTGTAAAGCAGTCATGGGCACATAATTTTTTTTCTAAAATACTTGTAAAGAATATTTGAAAAAAAAATCTATGTTATGGTTGACAAATTAAAGAGTGTTAAAATTTTGTCACCAATAGATTTTGCGCAGGGGCATGGTCTGGATCTACACTGGTCATATCCCATGGAGTTAAATGTTAATTTTGGAAAAATGGAAAAAATCTGGTAATGACAGTTTTTGAGTGATAATTTAATTTATGCTATGTGGATTTTGTAATAGGGTGCAATTTTTTACAGTTTGCTGTTGTGAAAAGTGAAAATTAACCCCCAGTATTGCTTATACATGTATCTGAAAAAAGAAAAACAGTTTGCTGACTGACACTGGCTTTTTTTCCTAGGAACATACTGAAAAGTGTCCGATGCCTGTCTAGAATTCATGACAATGGGATGTTTTGTTGTCTTACTGGTTTGGTCACAGGATTGTCTGCAGTATCCAAATACACGCAAGTCATTTCAAAACATACTTCACTAAAATGGAACAAACAGTGGTTTGCATACATATTATCTACTGTTTGAATTTATAATTTTAAGATTCAAATAAATGATGACTACCTTGTATTTAAACCTTATATTTGATATATACACCTTATTCACATGTGAGAATAGTTGATCCAGATCAGCTGACACCATCTGATTAGGATCTAGACTGGTTTTTATTTATCAGGTTATTTCTGACCAAGAAGCAAACAGAGTAAATGCTGATCAAACATCATGAATGTACCTGCTGATCTGGATCTGCACTTTTGCACATAAGCTTAAACATGTATACATTTCGTAGGTGAATATTATTTGGTTAATGGTTAAATGAATTGTCATCTTCAATGGAACACAAAACTGTGAGGCTGTGACCTCTGAATCAGGCAACAAGGGTGAACATTTCATTATAAAATTTGGCAAGTAATTTGTTAATAGAAATTAGTTTAGAACTGTAAAGTTATTACTGGCAATTCACATATTTATAAATATTTACTTGTAGACTGAGTGCTCGGTATTTCTGTGCAGATGAAGATTGTGTAGGTCACCATGGTAATCATTTTATCCGTATACACACTCCTGGGGCATCAGAGGCGGAAACTGTCAGGTGGGCCCTAATAGTTTGTATTTACTTGCATAAAACTTTCTGCTGTCCATCCATCATATTAAATTCATCTAATTCAAAGTTAACTAAAATTATTTTTTTACAGGCCCCAATATCACAAAAAATATTAAGTTGGATATTGAAACAACTCAAAAGTGATGATTTAAAAATTCTGAAGACACCCATCTTACTTGATTGATTTAGTTTTAAAGAATCATGATAATATGTTAATATATTATTTCTTGTTTGAATTCTCAATTGCCTTCACTTATTTCAAGCTGCTTATAGTTCTAGTTTAGTACACAGTATTCTGTTATGTAAATGAACAAACTTAAAACAATATTTGCACAAAATAAAAATATAAAAATGGCTACTACTTTATTCCTCCCCTTCAATATGTGACCGTTTTGGTATTACGACAAAAATCACTTATGTTAGGACACAATCCACTGACAAAATCTATTTTGCAAAAAATTGTTAAAACTGAAACATTTAGTGTTAATCTTAGTATACTTCATGACAAACAATTTTGTCCACCAATGCAAAATACAGCCATACAGACTTCTTCCAGTAGGGATTAAATTGTCTTACACTCGTCAGTTCCAGTTTACTTGGCAAATGTCTGCAAGTGACTGCTTAGGATTGGGTGGAATACCCAGGCCAGTGCTTCACCAGGGAGGTGACAGTAGCAGCATGTCTGTGTTTTTGAGGGGAGTGGGGAATTCGGAGCCTCGCCCAGGACTCATTGTTGTTCTTCAAATAAAACAACTAAGACCAACTGATACAATTGCAGTTCCATATTTCGTTGAGATATAAGCATAAATTTGACAAAAAACTCTACTTTAATAATCTTACAAATTCTGCAATTGTAGGCATTGTCATTTTGCTTTAAGACAGTATCATAATTTTTGTTTTCAGAAAGGATTTCAAATGTACATTTTGTTTGTCAACTTTGGTAGAAGAGAAGTCAAGCAGAGCATTATCAGGTTTGTGCCATGATTTTAAAACCTTTGCAGTGGAGAACCCACAGGTCCTTGCAGGTGCACCTAATGCAGACCCAGATCAGCATGTTGTTGTCTGTTGTTCTAGATTGGGCTGACCACTATAGTAGACTATGCTGTGAATACATTCCTGCTAAGAAATTATGTAAATGCAATAAGACTGCTATAGAAATTTAGAAATAGGGATTTTTATTTTTGTGTCGCCCTTTCGAAGAAATGGCGATACATAGGGATCGCTTTGTCCGTCTGTCTGTCCGTCCGTCCGTCACGAAAACTTAACATTGGCTATAACTTTGCCATTTCTCAATATTTCTTCATGTAACTTTCAAATTATATTGCTTATGACAACACGCTCATGATGATGGCAAATTCTTTAGGTAAAGGTCACATTTGGTTGACTTATGCCCCTTTTTGTACTTGGATTTTGACACGAAAACTTAACGTTGGCTATAACTTTGTCATTTCTCAATATTTCTTCATGAAACTTTCAAATTATATTGCTTATGAAAACACGCTCATGATGATGCCAAATTCTTTAGGTCAAGGTCACATTTGGATGAGTTATGCCCCTTTTTGTACTTGGATTTTGACATGAAAACTTAACATTGGCTATAACTTTGTCATTTCTCAATATTTCTTCATGAAACTTTCAAATTATATTGCTTATGACAACATGCTCACGATCATGCCAAATTCTTTAGGTCAAGGTCACATTTGGTTGAGTTATGCCCCTTTTTGTACTTGGATTTTGACACGAAAACTTGACGTTGGCTACAACTTTGCCATTTCTCAATATTTCTTCATGAAAAACATTCAAATTAAATTGCTTATGACAACACGCTCATGATGATGCCAAATTCTTTACGTCAAGGTTACATTTGATGGAGTTTTGGCCCTTTTTGTACTTGGATTTTGACACGAAAACTTAATGTTGGCTATAACTTTGCCATTTCTCAATATTTCTTCATCAACTTTTCAAATTATATTGCTCAAGACAACACACTCTAACTTGATGATGACAAGTAGTTTCTGTCAAGATGGAGTTATGCCCCTTTCTGTACTTGCATTTTTCTTCTGACATTGTACCTGAACACCCGTCTAGTTATTTTATGGGCTTTGTTATACTGTCCAATACCTTAAATAACCCTTTAGCCCATGCAATGTGACTGTTATTGACAGGTGAACATGTTAGATTCCCCAGTGCATCTGCAATTTTGCTCCCTCCACCATCTCTTTCATCAGTGGAGATTTACATAGTATTATTACTTGTTATAACAGAGAGGGTGGTGGCAGAAGTTGTACCTGAACAGATAATGACCGAGGTTCGATCCCTAAGCTGTGATAGATCCAGGGGACAGGCTATTCCTGTTTATGTTAGAGGTAATAACTTAGATGTTGTAAGTATTTTTTCTGAAACTTTTAGGTTAAATAGATTGAAATAATTTTACTGATATTGAAATAATTTTACTGAGACAGCATAGTGTTCAGGCCCAATTACAAGAAGTGTTTAGAAACTTTGGAAAATGCAATGTATACTAGAATACCACAAGATTAAGGTGTATAAAACTAGTACCAATTGGTTAACTGCTGTTACCTATGTATAAAAACAGTTGAAAACTGGTTCCTTTGCAATCTACTGTGGTATCATTATATTTCACATGGGATTATATTTTGCATATTTTGTGCTAGTTGGTATACAGACAATCAAATCCCAGCAAATATTAGCCGCATAAAATATAATGCTATAGGAGCAATAAAACTGCATGAATTTACAGTTGCGTGGGGTAAGTCTGCGCATTGCCCAACTCTGCGCACCTGATTTCCATATATTTACAAAAAACACTGATGACAAAATAACCAGCTGAAAACATTGATTTTTGTCAAGTAAGACATTTTTTAAAAATTCTGATGTGTACATCTTGCTAGAAACTGTCTGTTAAGTAAATACCAGCTCTAAAGTAACAAAATTGGCAAATAAATGTGCTCAATATACCACCTCATTCCCAAATTTCCTAATTATTTACAGTTGTGGCCAACATAAATGTTTGTTATTTATACTGACCTTTCACTTGATATCTTTTTCTAAAGTTTGCAGCATTGGAGCATGGTACATTTTAATATAAACAGAAAATTGACACTCAACATTCGCATGCGCAGAGTTGGGCAACATTTTTGGCGACATGTAAACATCTGGGTGATTGCAGTATGACATCATTTTTAAAGCCTTATAAGCAAATTTGGGCACATAAACGATAACAAACCAATTTTGAATGGATACAGTTTATTTCTGTTAGGTACTAGTGTTTGGCTACTGAACGTGTAATACACCACAGTTAAGCATTACTGATAGGTGCGAGACTTGCCCCACACCACTGTATGTCTGCGCAGAATTGTCATTTGCATCATATGCGCGAATGTAAGGCTCTGTGAAATTAACGATACCCCAGTAGATTGGTTTCAGGTGTATTGATATATACACTGTGTTGCCAATCATCTAAGATGGCACGCAAAACTGGAGGTGGAGCCAATGCCTCAAAGGTGGTTCTCAGAGCTGGAGGTGGAGCCATTGCACATTAACCTATATCACCACTTCAAAAGTTTGAACATAAAGTTTCAAATTCACCTGCTTTCTAGAAAGGTAAAATTGTTCTTTAGTTCATTTGAATAAGGCATAAAAACAAGTTTCATAAAGCATAAAATGAACTTGACTGCTTTCTTTGTTAACAATTTTTATCAAATTCCTGCCATTAGCCCGACATCAGAAGTATCTTTTGCTCTTTTTTCAACTCACCACAAACTTTCACCTAGATGACCTTACAAAGCTTGTTGAGATTGGTGAAGCTTATGCTATCATTGGTACAACCAGAAAAGACATTCATGAAGATAGAATTATCATGATGCTCGAGGTAAAATGTTATTATTATTAGCCCTTTCCTCCATATAATTATATGGGTTTTATCACATGTGGGACCTATGTAAATCCAGGCCTGCTGGCACATCTGTGCAGTCTGATCAGGATCTACACTGTTCACTACTTGGTCAGAAAAATCTTATGAATCTTAAAGCAAACATAGTAGATCCTGATCAGACTGAACAGATGAGCTGGCTGATCTGGATCTACACTGTTTTCCCATAGATAACAGACATATTCCATGGTGATATAGATTAAAATTATGTAAATAACGTTAGTACATGTAACATAGTTTGTAAAGCTAATGAATGGTGCAGTGAAGAAGGAACTTCTAATACAAGAAAAATGTTGATGCCTCTATGCATCAAGTCTGTGCGAGAAGGATTTCCACGTAATTTCAACTATCGTAAGAAACAGTAAGGCAATTTGTTATTATTTCACAAGCAAACATAAACTTATATTTGTTTATGGCCATGTCATTAGAGTATTCATTGTTTGTTTTTTCATTTATTGGTAGGAATGGGATTGAATACCGAAACAGTATTGCTATATTTGTTAGTCATATTCAAATTTTATTCCTATTTTATCCATGTTTTTTATTACGTCCAGAATTTATTCATCATCAAACTGAAAAATTGAATGTTTGAATATTCAATCTCATCCGTATTTATAATGTTATTTTTGAAGAGAACTCAAATTGATTAATTATGTTCTACAACTACAAAAGGAGGTACATACAGGGTGCAACAGTCAACATCCCTGACCAATTGTACAAAAATTACGGTTTCCGTTGTTTTCAAAAATCGTCATGTGCTAATTATCATCACTGACACATGACCTAACTAATTATCTTTTTAAGGAGAACTTGTTATTAATAAACCAAAGAGTCTTAAAAAGCAATGTACAATCAGTTTCGATGGTACAACTCGTTTAACATTTATTAATATGTTTTTTTACAACTCAACTCTCTTCAAGTATGTCTTATAACTACGAGTGCCTGGGGGGATTCGGCAGGTTATAGAACTTGGTCGAGATATTATGCCCACCAACATATTCACCAAGTTTGATAAAGACTGGATGAAAACTCTTTGACTTAGAGAGCGGAAACAGTAATTTTGGACAATTCAAGGGCCATAATTCAGGAATGCCTGGGGGGATTTGGCTGGTTATAAAACCTGGTCGAGATATTATGCCCACCAACATATTCACCAAGTTTGATAAAGACCGCATGAAAACTCTTTGACTTAGAGTGCAGAAACAGTAATTTTGGACAATTCAAGGGCCATAATTCAGGAGTGCCTGGGGGGATTTGGCTGGTTATAGAACTTGGTCAAGATATTATGCCCACCAACATATTCACCAAGTTTGATAAAGACCGGATGAAAACTCTTTGACTTAGAGAGCAGAAACAGTAATTTTGGACAATTCAAGGGCCATAATTCAGGAGTGCCTGGGGGGATTTGGCTGGTTATAGAACTTGGTCAAGATATTATGCCCACCAACATATTCACCAAGTTTGATAAAGACCGGATGAAAACTCTTTGACTTAGAGAGCGGAAACAGTAATTTTGGACAATTCAAGGGCCATAATTCAGGACTGCCTGGGGGGGATTTGGCTGGTTATAGAACTTGGTCGAGATATTATGCCCACCAACATATTCACCAAGTTTGATAAAGACCGGATGAAAACTCTTTGACTTAGAGTGCAGAAACAGTAATTTTGGACAATTCAAGGGCCATAATTCAGGAGTGCCTGGGGGGATTTAGCTGGTTATAGAACTTGGTCAAGATATTATGCCCACCAACATATTCACCAAGTTTGATAAAGACCGGATGAAAACTCTTTGACTTAGAGAGCAGAAACAGTAATTTTGGACAATTCAAGGGCCATAATTCAGGAGTGCCTGGGGGGATTTGGCTGGTTATAGAACTTGGTCGAGATATTATGCCCACCAACATATTCACCAAGTTTGATAAAGATCGGATGAAAACTCTTTGACTTAGAGAGCGGAAACCATGTGGACGCCGCCCGCCCGCCCGCCGCAGGTGTTCCCATAATAAGTCCCTTTTTTCAAAAGGGCGTATAAAAAGACAATCATTTCTGAAATAATGCTCTCGTCTCATTGCAGTTAAATTCCTAAAGTAAACACAATTACACGCTCATGGCGCACCGACTAATAATGCTTACACAGTTTATGGTGAGGTCTACAAATGTGACCAATGTGGGGCCTGCTGAGGATATTTAAACACCTAGAGATCACTCCACAAGTGAATCTCTATACACAATGGAAATTCAAGGACGAATTCCAATCTGGAGGGGGTGTATGTAACCCAGCTATGGTTGAGTAAGTACCGCGCTTGTACTATCTCGCCATAGAGCTAGCTTTTATGGTGACGTGGTAGAGCGTCGGACTGTCATGCGAGGGGTCCCAGCTTCGATCCTTGGTTCAGACTTGGATTATTCAGAATCCTTGTTACATTATAAACAGTGCATGGCTCAAGGTGGCTGCTCAAACCTGCAGACTGTCAATTATTGAGAGGAGAGGTTTGTAGGGAAGGAACTGTATACCATATGCAAAGCACACTCTGAATGGAAATAATCAGTTATTAGCAGAATTAATTCCAGATTTTGATTGAAAAATATAGATGTAAAGGCAAAATCATTTTAATTTGATTTCTGTTTATTATTTCAGGCAAATAACATAAAGAAGGTAAGTTACCATTTCTTAGCAAGGTTTTTAATCCTTTATAATCCTTTACTCAATTGGATATGGCTTTTATCCTGTGGGCAAGATCATGCCTGCACTTTCTGCAGTGTGTTCAGGCTAACTGGCCAGAAAAAACACAGGGAATCTAAAAGTTACCAGTATAGATCCTAATTAGACTGCACAGATTTTATAGGCTAATCCGCGTCTACACTGGCTGCATCTCGGATAAAAGCCATGTCCCATGGAGTTGAGTAATAAATAAAATCCATTCTTGTCATTTGATTATTTCCATTTATTCATCTGTCGGTCAGTTAAAATTTAAAACAGTGAAATGTTTCTTTATCTAACAAACTCACTTAATTATTCACAGAATACAACTTGATCAAACTTTGTGCAAATTATCATCAGCAGTTAATACATGAATAACATTTGGTTAAACAGATACCACTTTGAATGTGCTCAAGTGATAGAATTACATGTTGGATTTATTCTTGACTTGCACCAACATATGATTTCCCATATTTTTGTTTTATTTATTCCCTTATCTCCTCTTCTTTGAAACCACTCTGGTGATTTTTTTCTTAGAAAGTGTCATACTAATGACTGTGAACCATTGCCATTGACCCTTCCAAAGTTGTAAACCCTCAGATTTTACTTTTTATACTCCCCGAAGAAATTCAGGGGAGCATATAGTCGCCGGATTGTCCATCCATCTGTCAATCTGTCCGTCAGTCTGTACATCCCGCATTCATGTCCAGCCCATAACTTTTATTTGAAGTCAGATTTTAAACTTATTTCACAGAAATGATCACCATAACAAGAGGATGTGTCGCTACCTTGAATGTCAAGATCACAGCATGACCTTGTAGCAAAATCGTGTCCAGTCCATAAATTTGTTTTTTATACATGTACTCGGATTTTAAAATCATTTCACAGAAATGATCACCATATTGAGAAGACATGTTGCGCGCAACATTTGGATCGCTACCTTGCCCATTGTTGGGCTCTGTGCATACTATACTGCATTTTACTAAGTAGTGTTAGTGGCATGTTACTCCCTGTTATCAATGTCTCTTCAACAAACACTGGATCAACTCTGGATCAAGTCTTTGTGTCACCCTTGTGTTCACCTGTCAACTCCATACTTCTCAGACCATCAAATATTTTGGATTGGAGTCAGTTTACAGTCACTAGGAAGTTCTTTTCTTGAACCACCCATAAAATTAACAGAATTCAACCTTCATAGCTGCAGGTTTATTCCCTTCAACCTTCATAGCTGCAGGTTTGATTATGTCTGATTTTTTAGTACTACACCATTTTCAAAATTCACCTGAATAGTTATACAACGAACCGTTTTTGTGACAAAGTACCTATTTGGGGAGCATCATCCATATTTGACGCTCTCTTGTTTCATACAAGTAACAGTGACATTGTAAAACTGATCTATACTCTTTTGATATCATGAAGTTCAAAATATATGTAATTTTTTATCACGCAAGTTCATGTATTTGGCTTCATACAGTCTCAGGGTGCATTAACACACAATTTCCAGAATTCTCTAGTTGTAGAATAACTTCTGTTGTTACTTAGTCTCCTAAACTTAACTTTGTATAATGTCATTTCTGGCCAAGATTCAAACAGTGCAGATCCTGATCAGATGGCATGAATGATGAGATGGCTGATCTGGATCTTCACTGTTCACACTTGGTATACTATATACGCTTTATACCGGGTGTTGTAAACGGTTAAGACTTGTTGGTGCCTCACATTTGTTTATCCAGGTGAAGAAAGAAATGTCGACAAAAAGACTTCTCCAAGAATTACCCAGAAATATCATCAAGCTCTACAAAGGTGAAGTGTGGTAAATACTTTATTAGCAATTTTTTTATCCACATTTCCTTATAAAACGTTTGTGTCTTTTTACTAGAAAGAATATCAACAAATTTAAAATTATTAAACCATACACAACTTGGAATGGGCTACTACAGTCCTGCATTTTACTCCTTTGGTGTTTCCTGTATTAATATAATGTTTCATGATGCTCATAAATATTTTCTTTTGCAAATTTCTAAGAAGGAAGGGTTCCCATTGAAATGCCTTAGTGTGCATGAGCAAACTCAGAAAATTTAAATAAAATTGGTATAAAATGACAATGACAATGCATGTATTGGATATTTAGGAATTATAATTGTCACATCTAAATAGAACTTATAAGAATCACCTGACATGTTTGCAGATCGGAAATCATCACCTTGGAGTTTTGTGCTGACCATGGCGTATTTATTTGGTGGTAGGTTATTATTTCTCACTGATAATTAATTCCATCAGACAACTTTTTTTAACCAGTGATCAAACACTGTTCAAATATATGACACCATATTGAACTGTGCTATACCTCAGTAGCTACTTTACATCATTTGCTGAAGTTATATTGAAAAGCAAACACTTTGTCATTGATACCAACTGGGTATTAGACTTTAAAAATGAAAGAAAAATGATTTTTCAAACATTTTAAAAATAATTGGTAATAAAATGTGACAACTTTATCAAAATTGGACTTATGGCCTATGTGACCAGTGTAGACCCATATCAGCCTGTGCATTTAGGTTCTACACTGTCCACCTGTCACAAACCTTGCAAGTATTAAATGTTAATAACTTAAAAGGCCTTAAACAAATTTTTAATTCTGTGTGTAACATAAAGTCTGTTCATTAATTTTATTATTATATAATTTTAAGTAATAATTGATATAAAAATAATATTTCTGTTAAGTTTCAAAATTCCTAAAGACACAGAATTAATTTGCATGAATGTTGGTTTTGGTAATGTATAGTACTATAAACACTTCAATTAAGTCATTATATTTTCAATTGTTTTATGTACAAATAGTCAAGAATTTCTTACTTTTGGAACCAAATTTGTTACAAGTAAAAGTGAACAGAGTAATTTCTTCATTGTGGATTTAACAAAGTGATTCATATTGGATCTATTAAAGAAATTCTTACCATCTGGATTTAATTCGTGGATTTAAGTTTTATTCTACAAGCTGGATTTAATTAGTGAAAATGTTACTGTGAGCAGTGTCTACTATTATGAAAATACCATTATTAAGTGTTTACAGTAATATTCTTCTACATTCCTTTGGATTACCATTCGAAATTTTGGATTTAAAATATTAAGTGTGAAAAGCCTTTAAATTAGTGTGAAAAGTGAGTAAATATTTCCAAGTGTTATTTTTTTATTAGTGTATTTTTGGTGTAAAATAAAATTCCAATGTGGCGTGCGATTAAAAGTATATAAGTCTATTCCGGTCTTCTCTGCTGACTCGACACCGCTACCACCATTCAGTCAGAGAATTGTTCTTAAAAGACCTAGAAAACAGACTAGATCCTTTTCAGACTTTTTTAATCAGGATCTATCTTACCACAAAGTTATGTTTTCTCATAACAAGTTACAATATGCACAGAAACATTTGAAGACGTAACATGTATTATGCATGTATATTACAAGAGTTTTGTTAAAATATTATGTTTATTAGGTGAACAGATGGTAAAGTGATTTAGTCTGCTATGGATTCATAGTGTTCAGAATTTTGTGGCACATTTTTGCAGAAAAATACTTCGAATTACAGGGATTGTGAACTCAGATTAAACTAATTTCCCTTCGACCAGAGATTTATTTGTTGAACATTTTAATTATCATATTATTTCTTAAAGGTAGAGTGAAAGATGATTATGAAATTCAAATCCAAAAAGTTTTTTTACATGATGATCTTTATAGTGGTTCATAAAATTGCTGAATATATCATGATTAACAAAGAGTTTCTAGCTCTTCTTGATCGTTGCTTTTACTTCACAACATGTAAAGTACTGCATTGAAATTCTGATTACATTTATTTGTTGCACACAACATTATAAAACAAACACTCACACTTCAACTGTTTGTAAGCAGGCAAACCTGTTTCCATTCCATTTGCAATGTTAACGCACACTTAATGACTTTTATTGCATTAGGTCTTTGAAACTTTTTTATTGAGCTCTTTCTGAACCTTAATTTTCTTGAGAACACATTGTGGGTAGATACTTTTGGAAGTTATATTGTAAATGAAAAAACTAAATGTAAGTTGATTTCAGGGGACATCACTCCTCCTGGTAGCTACTTTAGTCTCAAACTTGGAATCTTACTGAGTTTGATGTCAAAAAAAGATTCAAAGGTAAAAAATGTACATTATATTAATCTTTGCAACTCTAACTTTGGTAGTAGCTATTTTCATATTGTATATTTATAGATCAAATAAAAAAATATTATATTCTAAGTGAGTCAAAAAGAAAGCATGTGAATTGAAGTAACAAGTTCCTTTAACCTTGTACATGCTAAGCACTGTATTTGTCACATTTGCAACCATTCTAGACCCAGATCAGCCTGAGTGTGCATCCTTGCAGCTGAATAGAGGTCTTTACTTTAAGTATTCAAATAATTATTTCAGTTTATAATATTCTGTAAAAGAAAATATGAACAATGAAATGGACTTCTCTGTGCAGATGTCATATACACACTAAAATAAGTGAAAGGCCTATCTTTTCCTTAAATTGTCACAGTTTAGGTGTTTATCATAGAGCAAGCCAATACATCTGCTAGCAATCGGTATGGACACAGAGGTGATCTCCAGACTGCTTCAGTTTGGTTTAAGATTCAAGGAATCTACCACCAGCCTCACTGCTGGTCAGTCCCTCACTGGTCATGTGACTACTGACAGATATAACAGTGCAGCTTACTTTGTGGAAGGTAGGTAATTTTGCACTTGGCTTCAAGCTGGACATGAGCTTGACAGTGTTCTCCAAGTATAACTGATCAAGAAAAACTGGACAGTCACATGATTCAATGTTTATATAACCATGTCAGGGGGTACAGCCTAAATGGTGGCTACCGTACTTTAAGCGAGGAATTTAACTTGGCACAGCTTTGTTTTTGTCTGGAAAACATTACCCTAAGGTTGGGTACTGTGATCTTCGCCAAATACCAATGATAGAATGATAGATTCTCTTTGTCCGTCCATCAGATTTGTCAGATTGTTGGTCCAATGGTCCGACTGTCACACAATCTTTTACATTAGTACAACTTTAGTTTTTCTTAACCAGACTTTCTAATTAATAGACTGATAGGACCAAAACTATGAACATTATACATAAATGTGCTTTTAGGTGGCTTGCTACACTTGTCTCAAGGAGGTGTTTGTTATGTTGGAGATGTGAGCAGATTAAAGAAGTCCACAAAACAAAACTTACAGTCAGGTATGAAAGTGGTTTTAGAGCTTTGCGCTGATTTGATCATTAGGGAAACTTGTTAATTTCATAGATAATTTTAGATGATTGTTTGGTAACAGAAAACTGTTAGTGTACTTAGTATTGTTGAGCATATACAACAGGTAGCTCTGATGTCAGTATAACAAGGGTTCTGAAAAATCCACTCCTGAACCAAGGGTTGAACCAGGGACCTCTCACATGCTAGGCTGTCGCTCTATCAAGTTGTTATAAAAGCTAGCTCTATGGTGAGATAGTACAAGTGCCGTAACTCAACCATATCCAGGTTACATACACCCCCTCCAGATCTGAATTCATCCTCGAATTCCCACATAGATTCACAGTGATCCACATTGGGCGCTATTTGTAACAATTGTTATGAAAAATCCGCGCCTGAACCAAGGATTGAACCTGGGACCCCTCACATGCTAGACCTTTGTTCTACCATGTCACCATAAAAGCTAGCTCTACGGTGAGATAGTACATGTGCCATACAATCATAGCCTGGTAATATGTTTTGATATAATAAAATCATATTCATTTCAGCATTAAGTGGAGGTAAAATTGTGACAGATGTGGGTCCCAAGTTTACAGGTGGACTTCCTCACCATATAGAGCAGCCTCTTAAGGGTAGGATCTGGGGATACAGTGGTCCAGCACCCACAAAGAGACAGCAACAGACAGAGGAGTTGTTTGTTGGTGCAAATAATGGAGATCTACCAAAGTCACTGTTGGAGTAAGTGAAACAAATCAGAAATAATCTGTCTATTATCTTGTTACTCCATCAGATATGGCTGTTATCCCCTGTGCCACAAGTAAAGAGCTGGATCAGCTTGCACATCCATGAAGTCTTATCTATGTCTACACTGTTTGCTTTTAGATTCATTTGATTATTTCTGGCCAAGAAACGAACAGGGTAGATTCAGATCAGACTGCACATATGTGCAGACTTACTTGGAACTACACTGGTCACATGTGGTATATACATGTAAGCCTTTTCTATGGAGTAAAGGGTTAAGCATTACAGCAGATCTCACCTATAAGCTCTTTTTATTTAGGTCAGAATCCTTCTCTGCTTTTATAGACCATTATTTCTTTGCACTGAGGAGTGATTTTGCATATCATGAAATACTCCCATATTTTAGTGTGTGTCAGATTTTCTCTGTAGTCTCAGTGTAGCACAAAATCAGACTGCAGGCATATATGCCTTCTAATCAGGATCTACACTGTTCACTTCTTGGTCAGAAATAACCTAATAAATAAAAAAGCTACGAGTGTAAATGCTCATCAGATTGCACGGATCTGCCAGCTGATCTATACTGTTTGCCCATGGATAACAACCATATCCCATAGTGTTAATGGTTGATATGTCATAATATATAAGAGGATATTTGATTTTACCAGTGTAAGATGGAAATATATTTCACCGAGTGAGTTCCGGAATTCGTATTTTCACGTGTGGCGAAGCCACGAGTGAAAATACATAATATTGGAGTTCACGAGTGAAATATATTTCTATCTTACACTGGTAAAAACAAATTTTCTTTTTATTTCACGCTTTTAGTGCATAATTAGTGCGAAATAGACAGAAACATTGCATGAAATGGCACCAAATACGTTTGTCTTTGACGTGATGTCATGACGTCATATTACTAAACTTGAGTCCGATTTCTAAACTTTCTCATTAGGAATGTTATGTGTGTTTGGATACCAACGTCAATAAAAATGATATTTCACTGTATGAAAACAGTGAAATACCACTTTTATTTCACCGAAAAAAATTCTATTATTCACTGAAAAGCATAAAATAAATCATATTTAAATATGTATACATATCTTAGCATATCTATCTCAAGATCTTACATAGTTCTAGCAGTTACAATGGTTTTAATGGGCATACTACATGATGTTTTCATTAATTGTTTTAGATCATTCAGTGTGATTTGTTTCACTGACAGTGGAGATATGACGAGCCAGGAATACATGGAAGCACAACTGGTGGAGAACATCCTGGTTGCTGCTCTACATTATAATGTTGTTGAGGATTCTAACATTCCTATAACAACCAACGACTTTCTGCAGGTAGGAGAAACATTAGTATATTGTGTCATCCTTTCAAAGAACAAGCAATACTAAGAGATCACTTTTCTATGTCTGTTGTTCCATCCATGCATACTAATGGATGCTTAGGTGATTACAAGAACAATAAATAACTGTAAATTTTATTCATTCACTCTCTTAAATGTGGCAAAAATTTTCTCTAGTGTGGCTAAAAGAACGAAAAAAGGGAACAACAGAGTAGCCATAGAAGAATCCATAAGAAAGTATGTCAGTCTGTTCGTGGTCCATCATGAATGGCATGTACATGTACCTGTCAATGTACAAAAATCTTGGGTATATTACTGCAAATAACAAATTCAAAAGCATGACAGTAGCTTCTACACACTTTTATTAGATACCTCAATGATTAACCTAACTTTAAAATTGTAACCAGTTAAAAATGTTGTTAATCAGTTAACTGGTCAAATCCCTAATAAAAATTTATATCCATTGTAACATGTAACCTCAACATTTCATTTAAACCATTTTCCCTTCTGTTGAAAGGTTGACTTTGAAGTTTGAAAATTATCTTTGTGAGGATTTAAATATAAATCTTATTATCAATGGGGTGACTTTTTCGGCAATATCATTCAAAAGGTAATTTATTTTGATATTTTTTAATCTAGGGGCATTTAGAAATTCACAAGCAAAATTAAAACAAATTACAATTTGCTTTGAGCACACAAGAGCCTTAAATTCAAAATATTTATCAGAGATGGTCGGACTACTGAACTTGATGCATGTGACCCTAACTGAACATTATTGTAAATAATTTGAAGTCAGTAAATAAACACAGCTGATTAGGGAACTTCTAATTCAAGACTTATAACAATGTTTTCATTTCCCAAGTAACAAGTTGAATACCCTTTTAAAAATATAAGCTGCCCTCAAAGTAAGAGAGGCATGCCCTATATGTGTTATAAAGACCATAAAGGTCTCTTCCGTCCTTATCAAGGGGAGTGCTAACCTTCTCTCCTTTCTTATAACACAATACATTAAAGTGACATATTGGGTTTATAAATAGACTGTAGATACTATTGATTTTTGGCCCAGTTAGTATATTTGAATAGGCAGATTGTAATAACTGATTCATGTGTATATATTTTAGAGTACATTTTGTTTGAGTTTTACAACTGATACAGAGTTTGACACAATTTATGCATACTGACATTGTCAAAATGATCTAATGATTTACCATGTTAAGGTAAACAATCAAGTATTTGTTATTAAGTTTTCTACTTCTGAAAATTTACAGGGGAGATAACTTGTAAATTAACTAGTGATTCTTTCATAGATCTGTCATCTGTTTGCAGTTTGTAAAATTTGCAAGTCAGCTGAGACCAAGGTTCACTAAGGAAGCAGAAACCCTTGTACACAGTTATTATCTGACATGTAGGAAGTCTCGTTCCACACCAGATGGCACTGATGTGCCAGTTAATGCTGATCAAACCCTGTAAGTATTTAGAAACTAAATTTTGTAAGGATCGTTGGTATATTTAAGCAATAAAAACTCATAAATTTCACCTTCAGTCAAATATTAATGTTTAAATTAAAGTCTGTTTATATTAATTCAAAAGCTAAATGATTTTTGTAATAACCTAATGAATATAAAAATCCAAACAGTAATAACCCATGTAGTAACTTGAAGTTAAGCTCACACAGGAAAAACATAATGTGGTATTCATTAATATTTCTGTTGTCTAAGTTATTTTAGTAAATATATTTATATGTATTGACTGATAGCAACAGTGTAGACCCTTATCAGACTGTGCAGATATGCAGACTGATTCAGATTACACTGGTTAATGGCCATGCTTAATAGCTGTGCTTAATGCTTAAACACGAAAAAGGTTTTTATGGCTATATTTAGGGTGTCTTTCATTCAGTTTTTATTGTGCTTGAGAATGACTTTGCTTATTCATTGCATTAGTCTTTGTTTGTAGATGTTGCATGACTGTTTTATTTCAGTAAACAACTGTTAATATTTGGATGAGTATTTTGGATACTTGATGACATGTTTAAGTTGTATCAGAAATCATCTTCAATTATATTTATAATTGAATTATTTTTTTGTTTAGATTATCCCTTGCGTACAGTCATGCAAAGTTAGCTTTGAGAGGGGAGGTAACCATTAATGATGCACTTGCAGCCGTCAAGATGTATGAAGAGTACTTGACTAACAGATTTGGTATATACATGTATATTTTATGGCATGTTATTAGTGCTAAGTATTCCTGTGAACCTGTTTTGATGCACATTCAGGAGATTTACCTTTGATAAGTGGAAGATTATGAAAATCAATATAGACATAAGAAGTAAAAGTGGAAGAATTTCAATCTCATATTAAACACACCTTAATTCAGAGAAATTTGTAGAGTTCAAAAGTGGGAAATTCCCACCTAAAGTTGGAGACTGCACATGAATGGTTAAGCCTCTATACAAAGCCTGTTATATTTCTTCCAGCAAATATATTACAACCAACATCATGTAGTTATAACAATTTTGGTCATATATTAAGATTAAATTTAAAGAACAATGAAGGTAATACCTGAGTTTTTATTCAACCAAATGTCTTATTTTAGCTATCTTATTTATGATACCTTTTGCACTTATTGTTGCAAAATATACTCTCCTGCTCATTTATAGAATATTGTTCTAAATTAGTATTTAATCCTTTACTCTATAAATATGTTTGTTAATCCATGCCAAACTGTGAAGGCCTGGATAACCTGTGGCATGTGATCAAGATCTACATGTACAGTGTTTGCTTTTAGGTTTATTAGGTTATTTCTAATCAAGTAGCAAATAGTGTAGATCCAGATCAGATAGCATGTATGTGCTGGCTAATCTGGATCCACACTGGTTGCACATGTAAAAGCACCTGTTTTTATGGAGTAATGGGTTAAGCCTGATGAAATCTGGCGATCAGTCCATTATAGTCTTGACTATATAAGTATTGACTTTAGGTTACTCCACGTTGACTGTTCAGCCAGTACACCATGTGACATCTAGTCTACTCAATCACTGTGTTGGACCTGCAGTAAGTTTACAGTTTACTCAATGAGATAAATGCAGTAAGTTTACCGTTTATTTAATGAGATAACTGCAGTAAGTTGACTGTGTACTCAATGATATAACTGCAGAAAGTTTACCATTTAATCATTTAATCAATGAGATAACTGCAGTAAGTTTACTGTGTACTCTATGATATAACTGCAGAAAGTTTACCATTTAATCAATGAGATAACTGCAGTAAGTTTACTGTTTACTCAATGAGATAACTGCAGTAAGTTTACCATTTAATCAATGAGATAACTGCAGTAAGTTTACTGTTTACTCAATGAGATAACTGCAGTAAGTTTACCGTTTACTAAATGAGATAACTGCAGTAAGTTTACCATTTACTCAACGAGATAACTGCAGTAAGTTTACTGTTTACTCAATGAGATAACTGCAGTAAGTTTACCGTTTATTTAATGAGATAACTGCAGTAAGTTGACTGTGTACTCAATGATATAACTGCAGAAAGTTTACCATTTAATCATTTAATCAATGAGATAACTGCTGTAAGTTTACTGTGTACTCAATGATATAACTGCAGAGAGTTTACCATTTAATCAATGAGATAACTGCAGTAAATTTACTGTTTACTCAATGAGATAACTGCAGTAAGTTTACCATTTAATCAATGAGATAACTGCAGTAAGTTTACAGTTTACTCAATGAGATAACTGCAGTAAGTTTACCGTTTACTAAATGAGATAACTGCAGTAAGTTTACCATTTACTCAATGAGATAACTGCAGTAAGTTTACTGTTTACTAAATGAGATAACTGCAGAAAGTTTACCATTTAATCAATGAGATAACTGCAGTAAGTTTACTGTTTACTCAATGAGATAACTGCAGTAAGTTTACCGTTTACTAAATGAGATAACTACAGTAAGTTTACCGTTTACTAAATGAGATAACTGCAGTAAGTTTACCATTTACTCAATGAGATAACTGCAGTAAGTTTACTGTGTACTCAATGATATAACTGCAGAAAGTTTACCATTTAATCAATGAGCTAACTGCATGTAAGTTTACTGTTTACTAATTGAGATAACTGCAGTAAGTTTACTGTTTACTCAATGCGATAACTGCAGTAAGTTTACTGTTTACTTAATGAGATAACCGAGTGTAAATTTCAATAGAGGCAAATGAATGTATAAGTTTAAACTAAAAGTTCAAGCACTTTAGAAATATCTTTTTTAGTCCCAAACCAACAAAAAAGTTTTTTTACAGGTTTTTTCTTTCATTATCAGAAGAATAGGGATATTGGCATGAAGAAAAATAAAAAAAAATATTTTTTTCCAAAACATTTTGCCATTGGGAGTTAAAACCAGGTTCTAGGGTGAACCAACCCCAAAAAGTATGTGATAAAATATCTGCAAATTTTAAACACTATACCTTCTTCATGTTTTTTTCTAACATTTTCTGGTTTTACATAAGTACATGCATCAGTACATAACTAACAATAAGATAATGATTGCAAAACCTTCCATGTTGTCAGATTTTTATAAAAAAAATTCTCAAACATGAAAATTCAATATTGATATTGATGCTGATAAGAGGAAGTGGCAACAATTAAACAAGTAACCAATATTCTAGTCATCAAAACATTAACATTTAACCGTAGTCATTATTTGCTGTGAGCCACAACAGTTAACAATGTAACCAACATTACACTACAATAAGTACGACTTCATTTGAACTGGAACTGCAATAACCAGAGCTTTTATCATTCTGTCTTCTTGCCATGATCAGCAGCATTGCCTAGTCCCGCAGTTGACACAACAGCACTTGTTTCCCTCACTTTTAACTTTGATAGATTAGTTCCTGCAACTGCATGTAGCTTCATTGTATTTTTTATTTGATTGGCCTCAAATCTTCTGATGATTTTTGAATGTTGATTGCCTTCACTGTGGTAGCTGTGTTTGGTACATATTTAAATGCCACATCGACAAAGATAGTTTTCCCAGTATCCAGGTAAAGAAGTCAGACACATATTGAATCATGAACCTGTCTGTCTTGTGACATTGTCTGCCATGATTGATTTGCCATGCATTTGATTGAGCTGCCCAAGCAATTGCATGATTTTTCCCGTGCCCGGTCTCAAAATAATTCCAAACAGAGAAGTAACCATATACTGATTATGGTTAGCTACAGTATCGAAAATTATCTTGTTTCTAAACCTGGAAAATGGACTATGAGTCCAGTAGTGGCACATCTGGATCAATCTTCTTGATTTCTGCAACAATCGTCAGTGAATGTCACCACTGTAGTTTGTGTGGTAATATGCTGGATACTCTCGCTATATACTCCTGTGATTTAATTCACCATTCCGTTTGTAGAAAACCACCACTGGATGCAATGCAGCACATGTCATCATAACATATGAAAATTGTATGTTTATGAATACAGACACACATAATTTCGGCGAAGTCCATTTGAACGACAACTTGATTTTCAAGTTTTTAATCTGGGCATACTGGGTCTTCATCCGATCGACGTGACCTGAATTTTTTTCTGCACACTTAAAGTTCGCAAAAATCTTCCTTCGTCATTGTAATGTTTTGGCATTCACATTATATACTCTTTTTCATTTATCTTCACTGTCAACACGTTTTCACTCCGGAAGGACGATGCTTTCAGAAACTTTTTTAAGGATTTTCTCTGTATCAAATTCTGTTTTCACGAACAAATAAGGGATGTTTGAAATACAAACACTTTGGTTCTTCCATTTTTTCACGAACACAACAGGGATGTCTGAAATATAAACACCTTGGTTCTTTCTGTTTTCACGAACATATCAGGGATGTCTGAAATACAAACACCTTGGTTCTTTCTCACGGTTTTCACGAACACATCAGAGATGTCTGAAATACAACCACCTTGGTTCTTTCTGTTTTCAAGAGCACATCAGAGATGTCTGAAATACAAACACTTTGGTTCTTTCTGTTTTCACGAACACATCAGGGATGTCTGAAATACAAACACCTTGGTTCTTTCTGTTTTCACGAACCCATCAGAGATGTCTGAAATGCAAACACCTTGGTTTTCACGAACACATCAGAGATGTCTGAAATACAAACACCTTGGTTCTTTCTGTTTTCACGGACAATCAGAGATGTCTGAAATACAAACACCTTGATTCTTTCTGTTTTAACGAGCACAACAGGGATGTCTGAAATAGAAACAAATTGGTTCTTTCTGTTTTCACGGACACATCAGAGATGTCTTAAATAGAAACATCTTGATTCTTTCTGTTTTAACGAGCACAACAGGAATGTTTGAAATTCAAACACCTTGGTCCTTCCTGTTTTCACGGACACATCAGAGATGTCTGAAATACAAACACCTTGATTCTTTCTGTTTTAACGAGCACAACAGGGATGCCTGAAATAGAAACACCTTGGTTCTTTCTTTTTTCACGGACACATCAGAGATGTCTGAAATACAAACACCTTGATTCTTCATGTTTTCACGAGCACAACAGGAATATCTGAAATAGAAACACCTAGGTTCTTTCTGTTTTCACGAACCCATCAGAGATGTCTGAAATATAAACACCTTGGTTCTTTCTGTTTTCACGAACATATCAGGGATGTCTGAAATACAAACACCTTGGTTCTTTCTCACGGTTTTCACGAACCCATCAGCGATGTCTGAAATACAACCACCTTGGTTCTTTCTGTTTTCAAGAACACATCAGAGATGTCTGAAATAAAACACTTTGGTTCTTTCTGTTTTCACGAACACATCAGGGATGTCTGAAATACAAACACCTTGGTTCTTTCTGTTTTCACGAACATATCAGGGATGTCTGAAATACAAACACCTTGGTCCTTTCTCACGGTTTTCACGAACCCATCAGAGATGTCTGAAATACAAACACCTTGATTCTTTCTGTTTTAACGAGCACAACAGGGATGTATGAAATAGAAACAAATTGGTTCTTTCTGTTTTCACGGACACATCAGAGATGTCTTAAATAGAAACATCTTGATTCTTTCTGTTTTAACGAGCACAACAGGAATGTTTGAAATTCAAACACATTGGTTCTTCCTGTTTTCACGGACACATCAGAGATGTCTGAAATACAAACACCTTGATTCTTTCTGTTTTAACGAGCACAACAGGGATGCCTGAAATAGAAACACATTGGTTCTTTCTGTTTTCACGGACACATCAGAGATGTCTGAAATACAAACACCTTGATTCTTCATGTTTTCACGAGCACAACAGGAATATCTGAAATAGAAACACCTTGGTTCTTTCTGTTTTCACGAACCCATCAGAGATGTCTGAAATATAAACACCTTGGTTCTTTCTGTTTTCACGAACATATCAGGGATGTCTGAAATACAAACACCTTGGTTCTTTCTCACGGCTTTCACGAACCCATCAGAGATGTCTGAAATACAACCACCTTGGTTCTTTCTGTTTTCAAGAACACATCAGAGATGTCTGAAATACAAACACTTTGGTTCTTTCTGTTTTCACGAACACATCAGGGATGTCTGAAATACAAACACCTTGGTTCTTTCAGTTTTCACGAACCCATCAGAGATGTCTGAAATGCAAACACCTTGGTTCTTTCTGTTTTCACGAACACATCAGAGATGTCTGAAATACAAACACCTTGGTTCTTTCTGTTTTCACGGACAATCAGAGATGTCTGAAATACAAACGCCTTGATTCTTTCTGTTTTAACGAGCACAACAGGGATGTTGAAATAGAAACAAATTGGTTCTTTCTGTTTTCACGGACACATCAGAGATGTCTTAAATACAAACACCTTGATTCTTTCTGTTTTAACGAGCACAACAGGAATGCCTGAAATAGAAACACCTTGGTTCTTTCTGTTTTCACGGACACATCAGAGATGTCTGAAATACAAACACCTTGATTCTTCATGTTTTCACGAGCACAACAGGAATATCTGAAATAGAAACACCTTGGTTCTTTCTGTTTTCACGAACCCATCAGAGATGTCTGAAATACAAACACCTTGGTTCTTTCTGTTTTCACGAACACATCAGGAATGTTTGAAATAAAAACACCTTGGTTCTTTCTGTTTTCACGAACACATCAGGGATGTCTGAAATACTGACACCTTGGGTCTTGAGCATTTTGGCAGTTCACGCCATTTTCTGGTGTACTTTTTACACACGCAACTGCTTCTTGATATAAACGCAGACATGTGAATGTGCTGTCATCGAACACGAAACAATGTGGCAAAAGAAATAACGCATTCTGAGGTTTCAAACTTAATACAGTTAAACCCCTCATTAAGACCACCCCTAATTTAAGACCACCTCGCTAATAAGACCACTATTCTGATGTCCCATTTTACAGTTTGCACTGTTTTCTACCCCTATATGAAGACCACCCTTCAATTAAGACCAATGGTGGTCTTATTAGCGAGGTTAGATTTTGAAGGTAGTCTGATAAGACTGCATTTCTTCCCTATTACGCTGTCAGCGTTTCTGGATGAGCTTATTTGTTTCTGTTAAAAACTCTTATGTAAGATATTTTTAGAATGTGTTTTTGTTCAAACCTAGGGTTTTACAGATATTTCCGCATTTTCTGACTAGTTAGAATCATACGGAAATCATCTATTGTTCCAAAAAAGTAACAGGCATCTCTGTGGGTACTTAGTGTGCACCTCTTGTCACTAATCTGTTTTACACTGCTATGAAACAGACTTGTTTTTATCTCATTCTCCTGAACATTAAGATGACATTATTTCAGCCCTTAACAACACATCTTTGTACCTTGACGATTTGTTTAATATAAATCATAACTGTTTTCCATTTAGGGTTTACACATATGTCCTGACGAACTCAACCTTAACAAAGTTAACGATTCAGAAAAGCATGTAAAATTCCAAATCTCTTTATTGATAATGATTTCGTAACTGTTAAAATATATATAAAATGTACATGATTTGGATTTTGTGGGGAGGCTGTGTATTCTGGATGTGGACATTTCGGATTAAAAATATTTTTATTTCATTTTTCAGATTATAACAGTAAAATTTTGGTAGCATGTTTTTGACAGAAAATTGCATTTAAGTCCTTACAAATCGCATCTTTATCCTCGAGATCCAGTGTTGTCAATGCATCTGTGTTAAACAGCCTAAACCCGACATTAATACTCACTGCTAGACCGATAAAAGTGTAGAAATACAGCGTCATGAGACTGTTACGTTTATCTGCCCAAGATATATGGAAAAAATGCTTTATTTACGTAAGAAAAGAAAGGAAATACCATTCGCTTCAGAACTTAGGAAATGCTGTTTTGCAAAAGCGATACACATACCCACAAACACTTATCAACGAAATGTTAAGGTCATTTGTAAAATACTGTCAGGTTTTTAAATAATACAGCAATATATTTTGAAATTGAAAACGAAAGTACCGGGTAAACACGATGGTAGTCTTTTCTCAATCTTCTTGAAATTAGTTTTCATTTGAGTTTTTATCTCAACAACATAGTGTAGTTGGATATGTTTTGCGCATGCGAGCTTCAGAGTTGTGAATGGAATGAATGCCAATTCTTGTGTTTGTCTTTTGGAATGTGTGCTGTTTTTTATAGAGTATAATTTAAATTTTGCAAAATTAACTAAACTTTAAAAAATCTTCTTCAAAATTTGTGCATTAGGCCACTCAAAGAGCATTGCAGAAAAATTCATGTTGACAGGATGACTGTCTGAATATTGTATGCTTTTTAACTCTTTATAAGGTTTGCCGGGACCATTAAAGAACCAATTTAGGTATTTGCCAATGATTTCAGAAAACTTGAAAAAAATAATCTAGCTTTATATGATGTTTGTTAATTTTTTTTATTCTTAGTAGGTACCACATTGTTTCTGCTTAACATCGATTCTAAATATATTCATTTTAAGAGTATAAATTTATAATTGCTTTAAAATTGTGTTGTTTTTTTTTTCAGAATGACAAACAAATGGATCAATTTCATAAGAATCTACTGAGGTATTGTTCACTTGCCTCTGGCCTTGAAGAGTGAGATTTTAGGAAGTGACAAGTTGCTGCTCATACTACTGACATTACATAGTGACTAAGCAAGTCGTCTTCGCTTTTTTCAATTCCAATACACATTACTTTGGAGGAATTATATCAGTTCATAGAGCTCCTTATAGATACTACTGCACCAAGCTTGATACAAGATGGCCTTTCTCAACTTTAGATTGATCTTCGCGTACGTTTCATGACATTGGTATGAGTTGAATTATAAGAAAATAAAAAAAAACATTGGTAAACTGATATAAATCTGATTGTTCAAACTCTAGTTTGTTTTACACATTTTTCATTCTATGATGAAGTCTTACACTATGTGTTGGTTGTAATAGTAGGCAGGGTGTAATTACATTATGGAAAATTGAGGAAGTCCGTTGCACAAACGTAAACTGCGTAGAGCTGATATATTTTGTGGTTTGAGAAAGATTGAAATAATGCTCCTGTAGGTCCTTTAGGTCCCAATAACGAATTTCGTGGATTTACTGGTTTGAGTCTGTCAGTTTAATTTTTCATTCATCAGCTGATCAGACAGAATGTGAAGGTGGATGCAAAAGAAGAATTGTTTCTAACACTTACTTAGGCTATTCTTTTACCATGTTAATGGCCTATGTAATTTTTGGTATACATATTAACAAAATAAGGAAATAAGTGCAGTAAATGTCATTTTACATTTAATAACATCTTTCCTTCCTCTGGAATGTAGGTAAAATGCATAAAGACATCAAGAAGAATCGCAATAAGATTTTCAAGTTTTAGCATGTTTTTAAAAATGTATTTATCATTTAGCCTTACAACACATGTTTAATATTTGTTTGTAATTTAAGTTTTAAGAGAAATTGGTTAGAAAGCGTGTTAGCTTTAATTGGTCAATACAAAGTTTTTTATCAAAGGTAGGGCAGTTATATGATGTTCAAAAATGTCCTACCGACCTCACTCTGGTTATCTAGTTGAGGATCTTAGAAAGCCACCGAACACAACAAATATAAAAATATGTTTGAATGAGGATGTTAATGGTCAGTACTGGTAATTTCCTAGGTGCTTAGCCCCCGTTTTGGCGCTACTGAGATACATTTATTTTGTTGTAATAATTTTGCTTATTTCGGTTAAACAGTTTATATAATTTAATTGTACTAGAACACATTCACAACCGTTGAAACATTAAACCATATTATTATAGATATCAAATTGGTTCCTTGTGTTGTAAAGTTTATAGGTATAGTTTATCTAGAATAATCAGTATCTATTTGATAGGGGTTTTACATGTGACTCTTGTTGGTTCATTTATACCTGTCAATACTAAACCGATCACTCTTGTCAAATACGAGATAAGTTTTTATATAACGTGTGTGATTCTTTATTTGTTGTTGTTGTCTTTAGTAATTCATTATATTATGTGATAAAATGGGCTTCACTGTGATATTTTATAGTATTCATGTCAATGAACTATCTAATTGAGCACTCACTCTTACTCGTTTTTTATATTTGTTTAATAAAAATTATCTAAAAGAAAAAATGTTCATTTTTTTATTATGCCAATAAAGCAATTAATCTAAGGTACTGTATTTACACATGCTTTGTTATACATAAACTGTAAAAAAGGATGTCCTTTGTAAGAACAATAATAGCTTTGAATTCTTACTAAGTACTATTAGTAGCCAGTAACATATGAGCGTCAATGTTTCCCAATACTTGCCTGTAATGTAGATATTAATTTTGTTCGGCTCCTTCAGAAGATATCCTTTACAATTTCTGATAATGGAGTTGAACGAGGCTCGGCTTGGTTGTAACGTTGTAAACACATAAAGCTTTTACAGTAATAATACAGTAAAGGATCCACCGGCAGTCATTCTTATAAATACATATTATAATGAAATGTGTTTATAAACATTTTTTATAAACATATCCTTATACATGCTAAGTATCACTGTATCCAGCACCAAGGACTGTGTGACGCATGAACCGTATAAAATTCTGCCGGGTACGAGTTATTTATTATAATACAAACAATTTTGTTCTAGACAGAAAATGCTTGACCTCACAAATAATGCCAATAGTATTCTGTGAATAATTAATTATTGTTCTTACTGTAAGACTTCACATTCGCGCTTAGATAGAAAAGACAAACTGGTGGCATATAAATGACAGCACTTAATTATCAGGTTTCATGAAAAATTTTATGAACATTGTTTAGGTTTTTCACGTTAATAATGGAGGATTTCATGAAAGCAATACATTATCACAAAGACCATTTAAGTATCTTCAGTATTGTGTCTATCTCTGGCAAGGTTGTCTAGTCGCTGAAAGAGTGTCATTGGAGTCAACAAATCTAAATTTGTGAAAATATCGCCGTTTGAAATCGGCCATTTTGAAACGTAGAAACTACCGGAAGCTGCAAAAATACAGAATCTAAAAATTGGACAATGTGCGATACGGAATTATTAATCTGACGAGTTGTATCAATTTTGCGGATTAGCGCTGCACTATGCTAAAATCATTAATGGGTATATAATAAATTAAATATATCTGCTTACGCCGCCTATCCTCGTGTTAAGCGCAACTCAATATTTTCAAAAGATAAATACGTATTTTGCTCAACAGCCTTTAAAGAGCGTAATTGATAACATCACTGATTGAATGTACAGGGCGACATTTTACGGCCGTGCACAAACAACTTTACAGCGTTTCTCTAGTTTAAGTTAACTGTTTTTCGTTAAAAAATGGTATCAGGAAAACTTGATCATTTATGCCGTGGCAGTTGGAAGCAGTAACGAGCAAACTTTTATGTTAAGGTGTTAATGTTGCATTCATGAAATGTTGTTTGTTTTCGAGTTCTTTTTAACATTTAGTGTATTACTTTCCCCCTTAAGTAAACCGTTATCACCACTGTCTGCACAATTCTGACAATAATATTTTTTATCATAAAACCCTGAAAATTTCCCTAACTTCAAATCCCGATACAACAGCCTCTGTATTGCATTGAGGCAAACAAACGCTGTGATCGTGTTCGCCCGATCGATGGCGAGCTCGGGCAGCTGTTTGTTCGATCCTTTGCAATAAAGGGGAGATAAAAACGATAAAGAACGCGCCACGAATTCATTAAGGTTCTGTTTAGTATTGAATTGCTGGGAAAACTCTGTATATGTTCGATCCTCTGCAATTAGTGGAGATAACAACGATATTAATAATATAAATTATTTTTCAAAGTTTTGCTCAGAAATAAAAGAATCGTTGTTTAAAATTTTTATTCCGGAACTGTTCCAAGTTTTGTGTATACAAATGAAATGTTCTGAATTAAGTATAAAAAAAACATGTTTGAAGAAAAAAAATGAGTCACAGTACGTGACAGTAAGAATCGAACCCGGGTTCCGGGTCGAAAAATTTGCAAGGAAGGCGGGCGCCTTTAACCGTTCGGCCATTGAGGTTTTTGTTCTAAGAGGTTATATTTATGTTTTGCTATGTTTTCAAGTTATGGATAAACACCTTTTTCCTGTCCGGTTACTTTAAATTCACGCTGGCATTGTAAATTCAAGGTGGTAAGTGGACAGGCTCCCGGAATCGAGCAAATGCATCGAATTTTCAGGCACAAAATGGCTATAGCACTTCCTTGGAAACTGGTGAATCCTGTTTGGCAGTCACTGGAAAGTACTATTCGTGCTATATGAATATATAGTCAATTATAGACTGCATCATTATCAGTGTCTACTCTAAACGTGTTCCTTGATAGACATAGGGTGAATTGCTTCTTGGACAGTTAATATAGTTTTTTTATGAACATGAGGCCAGTGGAAGTAACTGAATAGCCTTTTTTATTTCGCACCTTCCATTTAAGATTGGATGTTGGGCCGTTTCTTCATCTTTTATTGTCAAAATAAAAAAGTGGCTCCAAAACAGTTATCCATTATGTTAGAAAATATCTATATCTACCTAGTAATTACTTAAAAATGACATTTTTGCAATGGCATAAGCATTAATGACTGATAATTAGATTAATTGATTTACGATTTTTTTCCGTTACAGTCTTCCAGCGATAAACCAAATTTTTCACCCATTACGTAAAAGAGCGTTGAGATTCGGGATTTTAACGCACTATTCTTGATATGCATATCCCACCTTTTTTTAAAGAAGAAAGAACGTAACGTTAGATAACGTGTTTTACAGTTATTTAATCGGGTTTCTTACCATGTTGAAAATTCCGAATTTCATTAAAAGGTAGAATACCTGTAACGGACAAAAGCGTTTATGCTTTATTCAAACATACGCTTATCAATGGGCATTAAAAAAATTACGGAGATTTACGTTATGGGTTTTAATATCGTGAAAAAAGCATACGTTTAAATACGTTTCGGGCTTTTTCCAGTAAAACAGGGTCGGGTTTTGATAAGTCAAAATTTTGTCACGTTTAAATACGTTACGGACGTCGTCCGGAAAACAGGGTCGGGCGCTGAAAGGATATCAAGCGGACGAAGATTTCTCTTGTCTAAATCGGCATAAAATCCGTTAAACTCGTATGAAGCAGAATATTGTTACTTTTCAACGAGGTGATAATGTCGATCTAGTGAACGTTTTCGACCTGATTAATAGGTACACAATCTATATTGTTATGTTGGGTTATGATGAAAAATATTAATATGGATAAGTACATAAAAGTCACAGCATAACGTATTTTAAAGATTCGCAAAAAAATTATGCTGACTGCGCCCGATCTCATGATCGCAACAGACGCTCTCATATTTGGAAACGCCTATGGGCGCATCAAAACGTATATTTATCTTTAAATCATGCAGATCCGTCGCCGTAGGATTCTTGCTTTTGATCTTTAACTTCTGAAGACTGACACCTACAGTCGAAAGATGATCAAAATGAAAATATATGTTTAGTTACTTCTCATTGCGGTCGAACTGTTCATATACTATTGCAACAGTCAAAGGATGAACTAAAAAAATAATTAAAAAGTTTCCGGTTCCGGTTTTTTTAAGTTAGACGTTTTGAAATCAGAAATGTGATAGTCAGAAAATACTGACCTGAAGAAGTTTATTATGTTTTGCTTTTGTGGAATATCACTTATGGAGTGTAACATGATATTAGATGTGGATTATAAAACATGTATTACAAAACCAAACAGAACAGGTAGAGCACGAAAAACTCGAGCCAAGCGTGAGCGAATTTGTCCGCATAAGCCGTAAACAAAAGCAAGAAACAAAGACTATCAAAAACATACAATCAGAATTTGCCAGACATTGGTTCGGAATCTGTTAATTACACTAATGCTCACGACAGTTCTAAAAGTGATTGTGATACTGACTTTACCAATGTAAAATCCACCCAAGGTGGAATTGAGCAACGCCGAGTTCTGTCAGGTACGATTACTACTAATCTTGCAAGTTCTTAATTCTACACGGATTGCTGATCAACCAGTATTATCCCAGCCTCAGTACTTCTCTTGCCAATCTTCTTCGCAGAGTTGTCGTTCCTTACACTCCCTTTACATATCTGCGAAAGGCTCAATGTCAAGATTTGTGAAATAACTCGACAGCCTTATTTGATAGTAATAAATATGAATATGAAAGCTTGTCGTTAAACAAATAACAGATATCTTCACTTTCTTTCATTCAAACCAAATGAAACGAAAGCAGTTTTAAATGTAATTGGTGAACTATTTTTTGAGTTAAAGTTGAAAGTAGTCCCAGCCTATAACAGAGGTGAATGTAATGAGTCGATAGTGTAAGAGAGTGAAATCTTGCATCCGATCCTACCATAAGGACTGTATCTTAAAGCATATGAGCGTTAAATCCCCAATAAACCAACCAGTCCAACAAATTGGGTATGTACCACGAACTTTAAATCCAAAGAGTTGCTTTAAAATGGAGGAATTGATGACCTCTGAATTTTGACATAAAATTTTATACTAAAGCGCGGGATAGAACGGGAGAACTTGAAGACAAGTTAAGGAAAATCGGAAATAAACAGTACTACAAAGGTTGAGCAACTTTCCGACAAAGCAGCCGGCGACAAAACCCAGAACAGTAGACGTATATGCTTTGCAATATATTGTTTAAAAAGATTAGCATAAAGACACCAATGCTAATTTGACCAAATGGACAACACAAGCGGTTGTAGCTATCTTTGTTCGTAATATCGACGTTTCCCATCGTGTTGGTAAAATAAGAGATTGCCGACCGGCGATCACATGGTATTTTTGTTAAAGTCTACTCTACTGAAGTCCACAACTCAAAGGCGAAACCGAAGGTCGACTACGTATTCTATAAGTAATCAAGACAAGAAATTAAGTGTTCTTTGAGTGCTGCCAGCTAGCTAAGAACAAGAGCAGTGATACTTACAAACGGTAAAGTTTACGCTTAACTAATAATTGATTAGAATAGGTAAAATCATTATATGATCTCAGCACATATCACCATTATAGTGTTGTATCGATAGCGGGGCGCGGCGCCCCGCCCTTTTTGAAGAGCGCCCTTCTGCCCTAAATCTCAAACACTCTGCCCTTTACCCCATAAACGCCCTTTTGTCTTCAATAATTAATGTCAACCACCACCAATACTGCCTTTGTTTATTCAATGCCTGTGTTTTCCCAAGTTACCTTGTGTAATTAACAGAAACGCAGCAATGCGTGTATACGTACCCTACAGCGACCTTCTGAAATCTAGTCCCAGACAAGTCATTAATCGATATCTGGACAATGGGCAAATACACAGAAACCCAGTGTCAAAAACTTGTTAGTCATAAACAGCTGATTGGCCTAATCAACAGCATGTGCCCATGCGGCGTTACAAACGTCCTGACCGACCCCCCTTGGAGTCAATTAATTGTCGCATCACTTGCTTCCAACTCCAATAAACTGTCTAGCATATTAGTACAGTATTTTTTGTATTAAAACCAGGTTAACCCTTTTTTAAAAACGAAAATAAAGAAAAACATCGTAATTCTAAACAGTAATTCGCTTGTCGCATTATTTTGAATTTGCCGGTATCACTCGTTTTTAACAAAGTACTGTTTCAAACAAGCATTCATATTCGGAAAGGAAACTTGTTTACACAAAAATAACTTTATTTCAATGATAAGGTAACCCTTTGCGCCCTCATGCTTAGCCATTATATATAAAAAAAACAACTTCATGTTCTAGTCTACGAAGCAATATGATTTCGTTTAATTTCAGCTGTTTTCAGTTAAGTCCTTTGAAGTCGTTGACCACGATACGTATGTACTATATTAATATATATGCACTTCTAAAAATTTCTTTTGTATTGATATTTCGGCCTGTATAAAAGTAAAGGATAGACCACTCGTAACCGTTGTCTACGAGATTTAGAGGCGAGTCAGACTTTATCTGACTTAGACCACAGGTAATCAATGTATAGATTCACCACTTCTCCGTAAAGGATAGACAATGCGTGTAGTCAGTGGTCTATGAAAAATAGACGCGAGCGCAGCGAGCGTCTATTTTTCATAGCCACTCCACGAGGTGTCTATCCGACTTAGACCACATGACTGCAAAACCCCGAAATTCTCGTGCACAAAGCATCGTCATCATCAACAACAACAATAACAACAACAACAGTAAGGTTATTAAATTTGAAGGCGTAAATGCTAAATATTGACCATTACCTTCTCATGAAATAGTGAAAGACAAAGAAAATTTATTTTATCAAGTTTTATAAAATTGCATTGTTAAAACTTGTTAATATAAATATTGAAATCTTGTTACCATGTTTTAAAAATGAAACCAAATACACGGTGTATGTTTATTTAGTTTGTATGCTCAAGGTTCTGTGGCAGTTGTCATTGCACCATCATTGATAAAAAGAAAATTATCAAAATCTCTCTAACGGCGAAATGCAGTTCAATAAGACTTAGCACAAATCATTGTTATTTGTGAATGTTTATTTTACATACGTTATGAGAAGTTAGAACAGTAAAGAAAAATAGTGAGACCAAAAAATCCCTAAAATTGTATATGCAAAAAAAAAACAACACAAAAAACGAAGCAACACATAATATCAATTTAAATACCTTCATGAGTAATGAGTTTCTGACCACAATATCTACGAGCCCCTTGAATAACAAATGTATAGAGTACGGGTTATTTGTTAAAGTGTGAATGACATTTCCTGGTCGCGAAAATGGATGCGAAAAATAAAAATGTTGATTTCTCTTTTCATAATTGAGAGTTCTTTTCAAATCCCTTAGATATTGTTGTCAGAATAATTTGACGCATGTGGGCATTTGAATTGTTGTTTTGTGTTGCTTCGTTTTAATGATTTATTGCAAATAGAATTTTAAGATTTTTTTAGGTCTATCTATTTTTCTTTACTGTTCTAACTTTTCTTAATGAACATGATTATACACCAACAACATTGATTTATGCAAAGTTTGATGGAACTGCGTTTTGCCGTTTCTGAGATTTCGATATTTTTCGTTGTAGTCTATGACATAGCAATTACAATTATCACAAACATCAATAGCACAGTATGCCACTTAGATATCGGCCGTCCACTTGTTAATATGAGATAGTACACGAGATGCACGTGCTTCACGAACCTTCGTAGACAACGCCTAAAAGTTGTCTACGGGATTTAGACAACGGTAATACTGGCCACTGATTGGCAAGTGGACGGTAGCTGTGGTCTAATTTTAATTAACCGACCCTATTTAGCTTGTAAAGTCAACAAGTAAAACTTTGCACGAGAATTTCATGAATATCATGCCTGTACAGAATGAGCTGCAAACATTGTGTCTTTATTATTTTTGGTGGCTTTTGAAATTCCGCTTTAATCTTTTTATACTTGAATGATGTTTGATGCGCAATAGGAAAAGGGACCTTCGGACAGTTGGTTTAAACAATATTTATTCAGTCAAAATGCACATATAATGATATAATACAATGAAAAAATGTCATGCTATGGATTAGAGAACAAGCGAGAACGCTTATATAAACTCTTCTCCATGGGTATCGGGTAATTGAAGTCAGTCCTTGAAATGACGTCATAAAGGTGAGCAGACTACATTAATAATTATGCATTTCGAGGTTAAAACACCAATTTATTGTCAAATTCTGAAACAAAATTACATTTATGATAGGAAAAAATATAATTGTAAATTCCTTCCAACAATAGTAACAACTAAAATGTCAAAATATGTTCAAAGGTACCTTATCCAAGTGGCGTGCCCCATTTATGGACGACACAAGAACTGAGAACTGTTTTATCACCAGTCAAAATATAATTGTTTGCTAAGCAATTTTACTGTTCTTTATTTCTGTGTTTAAAGTGACAAAGCATTTAAGTATATTGGTCTTAAATATAAAATAACCATTTGTATCATTAGCTTTTAGATTGACGAAATTTCAATCATTTGGTATGGCAAAATAGCACTATTACATTCTTGCATATTTGGGTAACTTACTGTCTTAACATTTAAGATTTTCTAACCCTAACCCTAGCCCTAACCCTAAAATTTAAAAGCTCAATATTTGAAAGAAACAAAAAAGCAGAAAAAATGCATAACAGCCAATGAAAAAACGTGTTAAAGGATGTTTTATTTTTTCTTCGCTTCACGGGAAGTTCAATTCACTAAGAAATTGAAAGTTTTTAATGATTTTTAAGACAGACTCTACTTTTATTTGATAAACGTCTGATATTGTTTTCGCAGACGGCAGTCGGGAAATTTGCAGAAAACCCGAATAAAGATTAATTATAACAACACCGGAAGTGACTGTTTCTGATCTTGATCTTGAATATTGTTTCGAAGTCCGTCACGAGTAAAAGTTTAAATTCATAGAAGCCATAAATATTTCATCAGTCACTTACAGCTCGTAGACATTTCTAAAGTGGTAATTTTCTATTGATGGTGAGTATATTTGCGGAACGGTTGCAAGAAGTTGAAAGTGCTCACCATAATTTATAAAATACTGCATAATAGTCTCCAAAGAAGATTTTTTACATAACTGATCAATGTTGCCTACGTTTTCGTAGAGTTAGAAGAAAAACATTAGACACGCTTCTCCGTACAATGATTCGTGACTTTTTGTGTAGCTGGGCTAACATGAAATTTGCTTTTAAAGTAATCTACATTTTTCAATGTTTGGTCATCCATTTTCGTGACCAGGAAATTGAAGGCCGAACACACTTTTACAAATAACTCACATTGTAGACATTTGTTAGACCAAAGGACATTAGATATTGTTGTTAGTAACTCATTCCTTATGAAGACATTTGATTTGATGTTAAGTGTTGCTACAATTTTGTGATACATTGCAAATAAAACATTCAGGAATTTTCTAGGTCTAACTATTTTTCATGACCGTTCTAACTTTTCCTAGCATAAATAAATTAAACACATATTATTAACATTGGTTTGTGCAAAGTTTCATTGTGCTGCATTGTGCTGTTTGAGAGATTTTGATGTTTTTTCTTTTTTGTCTATGACTTAGCAATGACAAACGCAGGGATACTTAAACGTCCACTCGTACTCTTACAATGATCTTAAACATTTATCGATAGCACAGTATGACACTAAACTATCGGTCGTCCACTTATTAATATGAGATGGTAAACGAGATGCACGTGCTTCACGAACCTTCGTAGACAACGCCAAAGTGTTGTCTACGGGATTTAGTCAACGGTAATACTGGCCGCTGATTGGCCAGTGGACGGTAGCTGTGGTCTAATGGGTGGTTTTAATATCACAGCCAATATAGTTTATATTATGATTGGTGGCTTCATCGATGAACACAGTAATGGCGAGATAATCGTGCGAACGTTGACACAATTGGAATGATGCATATGTAATGATTGATGAGACTTGAAATGGTGTATATGAAAATACGTGTTAAGTTTGATAGGAATGTTTGACTGCATTTGATTGAACGCATCTTCCTTTCCCTCCAGCTACATTATATAATATTATATAATTTAATGTGTAAAAGGTTAATATATATGGATACATATACTTAATTTTTAACTGGGATAAGACGCACGCTTGTCAGCTTAGTGAAATTCCTTACGTCTGTTAATCTCTTTGATTGCTTTCTACATTCTGACTGGTCACCCCGTCAAAGTACTGTTGAGATAATCTTGCAGCCCGTGATGCCTTGGTCATAACTTAATGTGCACTGTTTGTACATATTGAGGATTTATATGATAGCTCTTCGTAAGCAGAGAGACATGCGACAATCTTTGTTTGTAACATAATACAGTCCTTTACCCAGTTCGCATTTATACTTGTACAAAGCTGCGCAGAGGGTTGATCTTGATCAGCCCTTTCCCTTTTTATTTTGAACTGAACAAGTAATTTACCCGTACAGTTAATAGATTCATGACTGTATAGATTTCTCGGTGTGAACAGAAATCTTACCAAGCTTTCAGATGGTACGAGATAGATGAAAATGGAACTTCGAAATAAATCAACATAGCCTGCACCATATCTGACTTGACCAGAAATGGCAAGAATGAAGTTCAGTGTTCAACATCAAGCCAGACATCTATCGTTTTAACACTTACCTAAAAGGACAGGAACCAGCTTTTTTTACAATATCTCAGTTTTTGTGTTAAAAACAACAACAAATTACAGTAAATCTTTTCTTAAGCTGGTTCGAAATAAACCAACGCAGACTTGTTCAGAAATGGCAAGAATGAAGTTCAGTGCAAAAATCCGATTCAGAGAATTTACGTTTAAATTGTTTTCGAGAGTATTGACTTTCTTTTTTTCCATTATATATGGGGATTTGTTTATAAATTAAAGAAAATAAAATTCAATATTGATTTCCTCACCTTCTTCGGAAAAACATCTGTAAATAAAAAGGATACAAACATGATATTTTTAAGCGCTTAAGCATTCTTGGTGATTAACAAATCTTAAGTTAATCGCTTAGCTGACCTCTTTGTTTGCACGACGGTGCAGTGGGAGCTTATGAATGCTTCTATGCAAATTTTGTAAAACTATGTTGAAGCTCGTTTTGTTTTCTTTATTCCTGCTATTTTTTTCTTGCTTGATTGACTCCAATAGCTCTGTTTTAATTGATATTATTCAATACCTTACCTTATTTACTTGACATTGTCATAATATACTGCCTCTAGCTGGGAGCGAACCCGCACCGTCACGGCGAGAGCGCCTAGCCCTGCAATTCCTGCGACGCAACCGATTGAGCTAACCGGGACAACCCCAAAAAAGGTTGATCGGATAGCCCTGATATACCTAACAATCACTGCATGACATCGGTAACGGGTTATTTTACTGATAACAGTACTGACTATATGTACGGGGAGACGTTTCACGGCCGCCACACTGCACAAATAGCGCTACTGTAAATTTCAAATTATAGTGCCTCTAGCTGGGAGCGAACCCGCACCGTCACGGCGACAGCTTCTTATGTTTAATACGTGTGTGTGCTTATGCAAGTAAACATTGTCGATTGGGTCTAAACCACAAAGACAACTTCTGCTTGTTTGTTCATAGGAGAACATGTTTGGGCTAGTGTGAGGTTAGTGCACCCTAGAACCTACGCCCAAGGTTATAAAACTGAGCATGGAAACCAGTCTCGAATCTCAAGCATCTGATTGGCTGAAATGGCGACCAGTCGGACAGCTTGAGCTTGACAGATGCTTGAGATTTGAGACTGGTTTCCAATCTCACCTTTATAACCTCCAGTCCAGGTTACCCTGCCCTAGTGTCAAGTTGGTTTGTCACTGTCTATAACAAGCTGGTAATCCCACATTATCTCGTTCCTTGTTTCTTGTGCCTTATTGGAATCTATTGTTTTTTTAAACCCATAGTCTCTTTTCCTCTATGCGTTTTGCCTTTGTTAGGAGGCTGTGTTTTCTAAATAAGGCTATTCCTGATATGCACGTTCCTAATTTTTCCATAGTCGTGACATCCTTATAAGTCCCAGAAAATATTTACTGAAGCACGGTCTACGTTGTACACAAACTATTTCGAATTATGAAATATATATCCGCGTTTTTGCGTCGCCCTTTTGAAGAAAAAGCGATTCATAGGGATCGCTTTGTCAGTCTGTCCGTCCTTCCGTCCGTCAGTCACGAAAACTTAACGTTAGCTATAAATTTGCCATTTGTTAATATTTCTTCAAAAACTTTCAAATTATATTGCTTATGACAGGCTCGTGATGGTGAATAATTATATACGTTAAGATCACATTTGATGGAGTTATGTCCCTTTTTGTACTTGGATTTTGACACGAAAACTTAACGTTGGCTATAACTTTGACATTTCTCAATATTTCTTCATGGAAAATTGAAATTATATTGACAACAGGCTCGTGATGATGCCAAATTCTTAGGTCAAGGTCACATTTGTAGGAGTTATGCCCCTCTTTGTACTTGCATTTCTATTCGGACATAGTACAAGGGGGCGACATAAGTGTTCAACTGAACACCCATCTAGTCGTTGTTTCTTGTGTCTTACTAGTATTTGGAATCGATTATTTTATAAACCCATGATCTCTTTTCACTGAAATTTGGCTTTGACCATTATGCCATAGTTGGACCTTTATTTTGAATGTGCTTTAGATATCCACTCGAAACTTGGAATATCTATTCACCCTCAAATTCTACTTCTCCTAACTCTGTTACAAATACTTTTTGAACTTATGCCCTATTTTACCATAGATTTTGTGTGAATCAAAATAAGCACTTGAGCTAAAAAATCATAATTGCTTGAGGTATCTGCTTGAAGCTTTGAATATACATTCACCATCATGATATATTGACATGAAACTAAAATTTATGTCGACAATCATGACCTACTTTATTTCCAATAAGATACTTAACTCTTCCAAGAATATTTTCACAAGTGTGCCTTCCATCATTGACTGGTAAGTATTATTTCTGTTTGCACATAAATGTTTGGCCATAGTTGTTTACTTTTAATCTTCGAATTATATAAACTACTTTCAAAATGAATTAGATCAAACAACAGTTATTTTTAAAATTGCATTTTTTAAACGAATCGAAAAGTCGAACGTGCTGTCTCCTCTGACAGCTCTTGTTTTTATTTGTTCGATTTCGTCTTGTGTTGATGGCCCATAGTTTTCCGGTCTTACATCGTCTGTATAGTCAAATTTCAGCCATTTTCCTGTAAGAAGTTTTAGTTTTTTAGTTTTATTTAAAGCCATTTTCTATCTTTCTTTGCTGGTCTGACGTAGGAAGCTTCCGTTTCTTGTGTGTGACTTTTTCTGAATAGCTCTTTTTCGTCTTATAATAACCATAACACCAATAAAATAAGAATTCCTTATTGTTTTAACATTTGTATTGCATTGGAAATCCACAAGAATCTTGTCATTTGAAGATTGAGATGTAATGTAGTGCGATTTACCGATGCTGCTGACTTGATATTGCTGTCAGATGGTGACGGGATTGGAAACCACCTTGGTTTATTTCAATTCCATTACCCATTTTTCGGAGGTCGTGCATATCTCTTTTCGAATATAGCACCCCAGGTGCTGGTATAAAGCTCTTTTATAGACGGAGTAACTAGGTCACAAGAATAAAAAAAATATTAACACCATAGAGCCCACATTTAAATTTGTGTAGTTTTGAAAGAACTTTTAAATAATGAAGAGAGAAATCCTAATTTTTAATTGCTTTGTCACAAATTTACGCGAGCAAAGTCAAACACAATTTTACAAATATCTCATATTGTATAGATTTGTTAGACAGGGACACAAGATATTGTTCTAAGTATCAGTCATATTACTCATGTAGGCATTCAAAGTAATGGTTTGTGTTGTAAAGTTTTTGTGTTTGGAACACAAACGTGTTTAGAAGTAGTCGCTTTATCTTGACCAGTCCGGATACAAATAGACCATTAGTTTTAATAAATAAATCCTTTAATGCCGACTAAAGTTTTATACCCTGTGATTTTCTGGTCTTTGGCAAAAAGCTCAATATACGGGGAGACTTACAGCCGCCAGACGGCACAAACAATGCTGCTTTGATATTAAAATAGATGAAAAGGGAACTCTGAAAGCCATTAAACACAACAAATATAACAAATATTGCAGGCTCGGTTTGATTGAGTCTGTTCATGGGCAGCAATTGAAATGCATATTACTGCCCAAGCCGCCTAGTCCCGGATTGAGCACAACTCAATATTTGCACCAATAAACAGTACCCTTTCAATCCATTCCTAACGATGGTATGCATATGGCTGTAAACAGGGAACATTCAGTGCGATATTTTCATATTATTACCATTCCATGTTCAGCGGCGTACGGTCCCCAGATAAAAGGACTGTTGGCTTGTACATTAGTATCGTGCCTGACGACCTTCAAATGACGTAACTGATAACAGCTCCGATTGAATGAACGGGGAGAGTTTTTAAAGCCACCACACGTCACAAACAACGCTACTGATGTTTTCTTTTTGTGATATTTTGTGTTTTGGAGTGTTTTTAACTGTATCAGAATAGCTGTTTTTCTTAACAGTCGCATTTATAAAATATTACATGTTATCATAAAAATATAAAAAAAAACACTTTTCATGATTTCTTTTTTAATAATATAGCGATGTTGATATGTCCTGTTTTTTTCTTCTGAAGTTCTGGTGTGTCCGCGGTGTTTTTTCTTGTTAACCTGATTAATTGTTCCTTGGTTATAGCAGCATGTTATCAAATAAAAATATATTTCTTATTAAAAACAGGATGCTAAGACAAATGGCGATGAGCAGTACCATACTGCACATGTGTTAATACTTAGCACTTCCCATCATTTAGAGTCTCATTTATTGAAAAAAAATTATATGAAAAACAGTAAACGAGTAAAAAGTTGCTAACACAAGCTTATTCAATAAAATAAATTAAATATGTGATAAAACAACTGCTGTTCTCAGATGCTTAGTCCGAACGAAGGGGTTACATGACGGTCATGTGACAGTATTGTATTCCATACTTTATGCTATAAATATCAGTCTCTATTGAGCCATATTAATAAGACATGTTAACATGTTCCAAACATTTAGTAACATTAAAATTTTATATTTATTCAAGACTAAATACCGTCTTGAAAAGACATTTTAATACTGCAATAAATTTTTTTCGTAACTAAAAAAGATGTCGTCATGTCACTTAGTATACATATTATGCATTATTCCTCAAATGTTTAACATCAGGTCACCTGTAATTTTCAGATCACATTCTTTCTGTACAAATAAAAATCTGATAACCTCATTTTTATAATTATATTTTTATAAATATATATCATAAAAGTAAATATTTCTTAACAACGCAAGGCTAACTTGATTAGAAGTAATTCTTTGATAATCTCTTTTGTAAAAATACCAACTCTCCAACCTGTCTTGAGCAACAGCTGTGTCAAAAGACTACCTGTCCTTTAAAAGCTGCCAGCTGAAAAGATATAAAATGATATTGCCTCTACCTGGGAGCGAACCCGCACCGTCACGGCGACAACGATTGCGACGACGCAAACAACTGAGCTAACCGGGATAACCCCAAAATCGGTTGATCGGATAGCCCTGATATACGTAATCCTCACTGCAACATATCGGTAACGGGTTATTTTACTGATAACAGAACTGACTATATGACTAAAAGATCCTGATTTGAATATACTTTACCTATATTACGCAGCCTCCTGTAATAATCAGCTATTTCCATCTCTATCTTGAGTGGCTGTTTAATACAGGTTTGGCTGTTCTGTTGAATTTATTGTCACCACAATCAAACTTGTATTAATCAGTCAGTCATAGGACATTTAAAAAGAGGCTGATTATTACAGTTGAGTGCATAATATATTGTTCATTTCAATCAAGACCTTTTTATCCGCCTTCCTGACTCCTTATACAAGTGTCTACTCAATACAGTGTTGCATGAAACATGTTTTATTGTACAGTGTATGTCGTCCAAATAGTCAATTCTTTTGTTCCAAATGTATTGGTTTTAAATCCCTTGTATCTAAATTTCATTGTACCACAACACTCTTGTCATATATACTGTATATATCTGGCACAAATCATTGAGTGGGGCTTCACTAATGAGGGACTCGTGGATTATGTGCAAGTCTCTGATAGCCTTGTTTTAAATGTGACTTTTGTTGGTTCAAACTGAAGAGCGAGGTCGAAAGTTTGAATGATGTCTGTGAATACTGAAACAATCACAGATGTCAATTATTGGACATACTGTATATTACTTGTGTGATTAATTATTTGTTTGCTGCCTTTTTAGATCGGTCAAATAAAAAATATCTAAAGCGTAATTGTTTCTTATAAGTGTGACGTTGGTAGAATTTTCCCTCATACTTGACAGCAGCGTATATATAAAGGTTCGGCACTTTTCGGAACCTTTCTCAATAACTGATTATAATGGGGTTGAAAGGGACTCAGAAGATGTAACGCCTTTAAATACACACTTAAAGGCTTTTATAAAGTACATGAATTCCTATATAGGGTCAGGCGCCAGTCATCCATGTACATATTTTACATTCATGTAGAAACATGTTCTAACAATTTATCATATGTTCCTAGGTAGCACTGTATCACTATTGACAGGTACATCACCAAACAAAAGATAGGTGACGCCTATGAACCGTATAAAATGCAATTGGGCACGAGGTCTTTTATATGCACATATTTTTGTTCAAGAAAGAAAATGTTAGACCTCAGCCACAAATGATGCCAATAGTGTACTGTGAATGTGTATTTCTTGTTTCTCCGAATCGTTTTCCTACTTTCCGACTCCACGCATGCGCGCTTAGCTAGAAAAGACAATTCAATAAATTTGCTACAATCCTTCGGATTACCATCCCCTTTTAGTAAACCCTTGTCAACACTGTCGGTGAAATACTGACAATTTGGAATATAAACTGCATCATCATCAGTGTCTGTACGTGTCCCTTGATAGAAATAGGGCGAATTGCTGTTGGGATCGGTTCTTGTCTTACTTACATCCATCCATGTTAAGTTATTATACAATAAATATTGTTTTGTTATGAACATAGGACCAGTTGTAGATACAGGATATCCATTCCATGATGCGCCTTCAAGATTTTTCAAAAACAGTTTAAATAGTGGATGTTTGGGCCTACAGAGCATTATTGCAGAAGTTAAAACCATTGACCACTTGGACATAATTGCTGGATGTTCAAAAGGTTCTACCGGTATTATGCATGCATACTTCATTGTTGCTATATCAAGCGGACGCAGATTCCTCACGTCTAGATCAGCATAAAATCCACCAAACTCATATAAAGCAACATATCTTAACATATCTGACTTTTTCACATCGTTTTTTCCAAAACTGTCATAAGTTTTTACAAGGTAAGGATGTCGGTCTAGTATAAGTTTTCGACCTGATTCATAGGTCCAAAATCTATATTGCCATGTTGGGTTATGATGCAAGAACGATTTGATGAAGTCTACGTACATAGCAGGCAAACTGTGATTGCTGTATATTTGATGAATGATGTGAGGAATTCGTGGTTCTGATCCTTCAACCGTGGGAAACTCTAACTCAACAGCTGATTGAAATAGAGGATATTCTTCTGAATATAGTTTCTGTCCAGTATACAACGGATAAGTTCCTGTCTCTATTTTCAGTTTACTATTTTTGTCTTCACTTTTGTTATTGCGTTTATCAAATTTCTCGTCAATTACATGTAATTCTGTCGTTGGAGATAAGGATGTTAGACTGTTTATTAAATAATCATTCGGAATAGACAATTCTTCATCTTGTTTGCTGGCTGAAAAATAGAGATACATATTAATCATTTGATGCGACTGTAGTAAGCAACCATGCTCATACTGTGCAATATTTAAAATGGAGAAAGCAGACAAATGATATTATAGATCCTTCCTTCTATACAGGAAGATTTGAACCGTTACGATGATAAGTGCAATACCATTGATACTTTGATGCAATAAGCGGGATCTTTGAAAGCAAGCAAACATACGGTGTCCCATATGGACAATTTTTTTTCTCTCCCTTTACCGCGATGCACGATGGAACGATGGTGAAATCACGATGGTATGATGGCACGATGATGAAAACGCGAAGGCACGATGGTGAAACTACGATTGGAAGATGGTGAAAACACAAAGGCACGATGGTACGATGGTGAAAAATACGAATTCCGGAGCTCACTAAGTGAAATATGTTTCTATCTTACACTGGTAAAAACAAATATCCTCTAAATTTATCATTGGCTTCATTTTGAACAGTTCTGTTTGCAGAATAATATCCAATTTCATTTCGAATTTCAAACGTTAAATCAGTTCGTTGCGCAAAGGAAACCCGTTTGCAATCACAAATATCAATATTCACATAAGGAAAATCCAAATAATATATTTAAACATTTAACAACCATGGCCATTCCCGATTTGCTTATTTCACTTTTTAAGGTTTTAGAACTGTAATATGCACTTTTGCAGATTGGGATTTAGTTGTTTTCATTTCCAAGTACATACATTTAGACATCTAAAGAAGAGTTTTAAAAAAACATTTACAGTGCGTAACTCGGGAAATTCAGTATTTTAGAAGGGGACCCTCTGTTTCGAAAAATGGGCTGTAAAATCAAACATATCAGAAGCTAAATTCATCCCTATTTCTTTCAAACCTTGTAAAATTTTGTAAAATAAAGGCTAATTGTTTAAGAACATCATACCTGAACAGGAAAAACGATCGATTATGTTTAGAATTTATTTCTAACACTTTATAAATTGAATTTCTTTAAGTGCACCCCAGCTTCGAAAATGCACATTTTTCCGAGCTGCAAAAATTAAGCAAGTTTTTATCTGTGATTTTTGTGCATGTTTAATGCAGTAAAATAATTATGATATACATAAAAATTATCTGCAATGAGAATAGAATCAAGTAATAAAAAAATCAAAGCACTTCACCGTCTCGTTTTCATTTTATTGGCCCGCAAAATAGGTACCTAAGGCCCAGACCAAACGGTTAAAAACCACAAAAACCAAAGGCCTTGGTTTACGAATGGTCATTTTTATACCCCCTCAAATTTTTTGAAAAACAAGAAATACGCAAGCAATCAGCTATGCTGGTTAAAATTTAACCATAAAAAAGTAATTTTGGCAACCGTAACCATAGCAACCAAAGCATTCTTTTAAAGGAAAAAATCATCGTGCAAACACATAAAATTACATTTATAAGACAAGTATCACAAAATTACTGTTCAAATATAGAAACAATAAAATAGCAACATTTTCCTTAATGAAAGTACAGATTCCACAATCATTTTAGTTTCATATCGTGATTCTGTTGCTGTATTATAAAAGAGTCAGCATTTTGTAATAATATCATTACAATATTTCAGTTTTCATGGCTACTAAATGAAGATGAAGAATAATAACAATTGTTTCCGAATTTTAAACCTATTGATTATACTATTTTCTCGAAAAATTACCTCACAATAATTTTAAAAAAAAGAAGAAAAAGGAAAAAAAGTTCCTCTCCCGAGGATTGAACCGGGTCCGTCAAAATGAAGTCATGAGCGTTACCATTGCGCCATGGAGGATTGATCAAACGGTATGAAAATATTTGTTTACTATACATCAATTTTATATGCGCATTTTTAACCAGCGAAGCTGGTTTTACTAATCACAATTCTGAAACCGGTATGAAACCAAAACGAGGCACTGGCAACCGGCGATTAACGCATTTCAGAGTAATCTGAGCAAGCAAAGTAGTCCAAGTTTCCTGTCACGTGTTAAAGTTGGCTCTTGTCACGTTTGACTGTTTCACTGCGCATGTCTGTACTTTCAGCAGACTTTATTTTCTGATAACGACGGAGAAAGAGTCTATTGCCACGTTAGTATCGCTAAAAGAATACTTGACTGCTTCACTGCGCTGTCCCTAATTCAGAACACAATAGTAAACCAAATTTATCTGGGGGTTGTAGCCGCCAGGGATTCTTTAGCGAGCCACAGATATGTTACCTTTAGGTAGAGATATAAAATATATATTCCCGATGTTAGGATATTACAATAGCCAAATATTAATTCTGAAATATTTAATATATCTTTTCTGCTAATTCGAAGCTAAAAATAACAGTGAAAACATTTTCTTTATTTTGTCATTTTAAAGCCATTTCAATATTGGACGTTTGTTCCGCGGCTAAGCTGTTTGTTTCACGAAATATGTTTTTTTGGTAAAAAAGGAATTGCAGGGCTAGACGCTGTCGCCGTGACGTAGCGGTTCCGCTCCCAGCTAGAGGCACTATCATTTTTTATTTTTATCATTAACAATAACGATAATGATAAATTTCCATCCTAGCATATTTTTCTTCAATTGTCCACTTTATGAAATCAATGCGCAAATCCTTTCACTTGAAATTTTCAAGACATATTGCGAACATTTGTTTATTATTTGATGATAGGCGTTTATGGGCGTTGTAAATCACTGAACATGAAGCAATCATCATTGCTGAATAATTTTTATATATTGGATTTCCACATATAAGCGTGAACAGTAAACAGTAAACTATTGAGATGTGTAAAATTTTACATATTAAAACTAGTATACCGGATATTACTCGTACAGAAATATGGAGATGTAAGATTTACAGATCTATGTATTCGAAACATGAGCACTACGAGCAAGCGCGGTACGTGTCCGGCAATCACGTACGTGGCAGGAGACACGTCGACAATAAGCCCATCAGTGGTCCAAGGAACGGACTATGATGTGTTTCAGGAATAATGCATAATTTACATTTTTTCCAAAGGTGAAGATGTGTACTAGGTTTAAGTTTTCGATTAAGCTAGAGATGACTACTATTTTTGTTCGGAGTACATGAAATCATAGGCGCAGTAACACATTGAATATGCAAATGTCAGTGACGTCAAAATTTCCCGCGTTTTGAAGAAAGCCAAATAACAGTTAAGGTATCGCAAACATTGCAAATGGCGAAAACAGGCTTAAATTTCAAAAAATGAATTTTGGGGGAAATACTTATTGCCACCTAGATTTTAGTAAATAAATATATTAAGCTATGGATGTAGTAAAAGTTTGAAAGCTCAATTTAGTCTAATTCATGTTCTAATTACCAAGCACATACTAAAACAAAAGAAAAACCATTTGCATGAGAACTCTGAAATTCATGAACAATATACCAAAGCAACTCATACCTGAAATAAGTATATGCTGGTCTACAATGTTTAGTGCCAATCCTTCAAAATAATGTTAGGGTTTTCAAGAAATTCAATGAAATCTTACTTCCTGGTTCAAAGTGAAAGTAGAAAGTGAAAGTAGGAAGTAAGTTTTCATTGAATTTCTTGATAACCCTTACATTATTTTGAAGGATTGGCACTTTCCAGTTCAGGTCCCGATCAGCTGGCACAATACTGCCATCTGATCTGGATCTAAAATTTGTGATTACTGGTCAGAAAAACAATTAATGATTCTAAAAGCGAACAGTTTAAATCCTAATCAGATAATACATGGAAACCCTTATTTCCACTATTATATAGACAAGATGAAGGTCTTTGCGAGCGAGCCAAGTTTTTTTGCTTTTTCTTTAATGGATACATGTATGAGAATCATGGCACTGGTTATTCTCAATAAGCAAAATCGCTTCGCTGGTTTTCTGTACTTTCAGTACTTTGATTTATTATTTGATTTAAGTATTTATGACATCATAATCGCGGGAAACACCTAAAGAGTAGACTCCTTTTACGAAAAATAGTATCAACCGGAAACGTACGAATCGGCGTTCGGAAAACACGAATTAGTGACGGCATAAGTCGATGTTTGGCGAAAATATTACAGTTCTAAAACCTTAAAGACTTTCAATTCAAATCAGTTCAATATAGTTACCAAGATTACCATAGTTTTTTGTTTTTTTTTGTTTTTTTTTTTGAGGCCCCTTTCGGGTAACCCCTTTTATTCACAATCGCATGACATATTAATCATTGTTAAACATACACAAATTTATACTTTCGAATAATAATTAACATTCGTGTAAGTAGTTGTTGTTTTCAACAATATAATGTCATAATAAATATGAAGAAAATTGGCATTGCATGCAACGTGTTTTTAAGTGTGAAGTCACTATTTCAGGAAAATAAAAAAAGGTCAAAATCAAGTATTTCAATGAGAAAGAATTTAAAAAAAAAACAAAAAACAATAAGATAATTAAAAATAAAAAGGATAATTTGGTTGGTCATTTCCAATGTACAAGAGGCGATATATATTTTATTTATAGAAGGACCATTTTTTACTTGGTGTCTTTCAAGTTTGTTTTTAAAGAAAGCTACTTCTTTCTCAACGTCTATTCTAGAATCTAAAAAGGAATTAAAGTGTTCGAAATTTGTTATACTTTTCTTAATTTTCATTTTGAAGATGAAATATTTGCATGTTATTATAATATAGTTAATGCTGCTGTCTTTAATTGTTTTATTCGCAATACCTAAACTAATATTCTCCAAATTAAAGGATATAGATAATCCTTTTGTGTTTAAAAATGACTGTAGTTGTGACCATAAATGTTGGCTATGTGGACAGTTCCAAAATAGATGCTCAATTGTTTCAACCTGGCTGTTGCAAAAGTCACATGATTGTGAGATACATAGATTGCATGTATAAAGGTATTTATTTGTGGGTATTATCCTTCTTAGGTATTTATATTGAAAATTTCTGAATATGGTATCAATACTTGATATAAATGTGTTTGAATAAACTTTTTCCCACTTAATATTTTTATTTTGTAAGATTGTTTCCCATTTATTTTCAGATTTCACTGGTTCAATTTTTCTATTTCTAAGTAAGATATCGTAAAATAATTTGTTTGGTGTTTTAGATGTCTTTAGTTTATCCAGGATATAATTTGTTCTTGAACCCGTTAAAATTGTTTGGTCTAACGTTCTAACATAATTTGGTGGAATACTTTTTATTATCTTGTAATATTCCAAAAAATCTCTATTATCTAGATTGAATAAAAGTTTGGCTTCATTGAATGTATAGAACTGTTTTTTACGAAAATCATATAATTGTTCAATAAATTTTATGCCTTTGTTATACATATTCTTGTTGAAAAAAGTATTATGATCGTTCTTTATTTCTGAGTTATTCCATAAAACATGTTGTTCAATTATTTTATTACTTTTTTTACAACAGACTGAGATTTCGCTCCATGATGTTAGAATGTTTGCCAAGAATATATTTTTGTTGAAAATTTGCTTTATGTCATTTGGATTCAAGTTAAATTCGAAGATAAGATTTCCTCCGTATTTATTAAGAACACTTGAGTAGAAGTTTTTCCACATCCCCTTGTTTTCTTCGTTTAATAATCGCTTTACCCAACATGCTTTTACGGAAGTTAAGAAGCATTTAATATCTGTAACTTTTAAGCCACCATTTTCATAATTTTTACAATTTCATTTCGTTTAATTTTATCTGGTTTTCCATCCCATAAAAATTTAAATAGTGCTTGATTAACCTCTGTAAGAGTTTTTTCTGTAGGATTTTCTAACACTGTGAATGGATATATTAATTTTGGTAATGCAAATGTTTTTATGACGGTCACTTTACCTAGAAGCGTTAGCTTTCGATGTTGCCATTGTTTGAGACAGTTTTTGAATTCTAGAATTTTAGGTTCTAAGTTAGATCTTAAACTTTGTTCTCTATTACTGTAGAATGTAATTCCTAAGGTCCTTGCATGGCTCGAGGTCCATATAAAGTTTCTGTCTGCTGAAAACGTTATATTTGATCTGTTTAATGTTCCTACTCTTAGTATTGTTGATTTAGATGTGTTAAGTTTCAAGCCTGATATGTTTTCAAATTCTGATATTATATTTATTAATCTTTCAAAGGATTGTTTTTCGCCGTTATTAACAAAAGTTGCGTCGTCCGCAAATAGAGTCTGTTTAATTTCTTTTTTATTTATTGTTATACCTTTGATTATTTTGTCTTCATGCACTGTTTGTGAGAGAAATTCAATACATATTATAAATAGTGACGACGATAAAGGACAGCCTTGACTAACCCCTCTTTCAATAGAAAAGAAATCTGAAATATAACCGTTGTTAATGACTGCACTTTGGGCACTTTTATAAAATAATTTTATCCACTGTATAAACGAATTTCCAAATCTTAAGTGTTCTAAACATTTAAAGATAAAATTATGTTCAAGACTATCAAAAGCACGCTCAAAATCCGAGAAAAAAAGTAAACATGGTAATTTATTTTGTTCAACGTGATCAATGATTTCAAATATTAGTCTTACATTTTCACCAATGTATCTTCCTTTAATAAATCCTGTTTGTTCAGGTCTAATGAGATAGGGTAATACTTTTTTAATTCTGTTAGCGATTGCTTTGGATGCAATTTTATAATCAACATTTAACAAACTAATTGGCCTCCAGTTGGTTAAATTATTTAAATCTTTTCCCGCTTTTGGTAATAGTGTTACCAAACTTTGATTTTGGAGATCTGATAATCTTCCATTTACAAAAGAGTAATTTATTGAATTTATATAATATTCTTTCAACTGTGGCCAAAAGGTTTTATAACATTCGACGGTAATACCATCAGAGCCAGGGCTTTTATTATGCTTCATATCAAAGAGTGCTAAACGACATTCATATTCCGTAAGACAACCGTTACATTCTTTTGACATATTTTCATTAAGTACTTTCATGGAATTATTAAAATAGTTATATTGGGATGTTTTGATTCCTTTATTCCAGTTTTTTTATGGAGATTTAATTTATAAACTTAAGAAGATAAAAGGCGATGCAAATTTCTCCCGGTTATTCGTAAAAACCATCTGTAAATTTAAAAAGAAAGGTTACCAACATGATATTTTACAGCGCTCTGCAGGCCTGGTGATTAACCCATCTACAGTTGATCATTATGCTGACCTCTTTGGTTGCACGACGGTGGCAGGGGTGTAAGAGTTTATGAAAGTTTATGGGGAAATCTTTTCTTAAAAGAACCTAAAAGCTCGATTTGTTTCTTTTATCCCTGTCATCGTGTTCTTGCTGATTTTACTCCAGGTGCTCTGGTCTCGGAAAGATCATTGAGTACCCGCCCTTTGGCTTTGCAATGCTATTAAATTCTTATGTTTATATGTTTGTATGCTTTTGCATGCAACATTGTTGAGCTGATGGGTGGGTTGGAGTTATTTCACCAAGACAATTTGTACTTGTTTTGTGATACGAGAACCTGTTGGGGCAAGTGTGAGGTTGGTGCACCCTAGAACCTGGTTTAAACCCCCAGTGGCAATTTGTTTTGCCACTGACCGTTCCAAGGCGGTATCCCCAAAGGTTCTCTTGTTTATTAATTGTTTGTGGCGTCCTATTTGAATTGACATACATATATAAAACATGCGCGCTCTCTCTCTCTCTCTCTTCCTCTCTTCTTTTTCGCTGCGTGGGGAGGCTGTGTTTTTTGAGTGTGGCGATTCCTGATATGCATATGTTGCTTTTTTTTAGAACTATAAATCTTTTTATAAATTTTTTCTTGTTCTTTGAGTATTTCATTAACGTCTGTTATTTCTTTATCATTTATCAATAATTTGTTTATTATTTTTTTCTCTACATGTCTTTTTTTCTAAATTAGCAAAATATTTGGTATTTTTCTCATTTGATTCAACATTTAAAGCTTTTGCACGAATGATAAGACCATTTATTTTTTTCTCGTATAGATTATTTAATTCTTCTTGTTTTTGTAGAAGATTTATTTTATTAACTTCTAAATTAATGTTGTTTTGGATGTTATTTTCAATAACACTTATTTCTTTAATAATTCTATTTTCATCTTGTTTATCTTTTTTCTTTTTAAATGTGGAATACTTAATAGTTTCATAGTTACCAAATACGGTACGACTTGAAAACCTTAACAATTAAGAAACTGCGTCTTTGTTACTTTGCCTGTCCAAATTTTATATCTTTCTACTGGATTTGAATGATCAACACTGATAAATTTTGCTAGAAATATTTGTAAAACTTGAGAAACTGTATTTTACTGCATACATTACATCCGATCGGACCAAACGATTAGGATTTGGAAAAAGAACATTAGAAAATATATTGATTCATATTGACAAATGGATATTTAAACTAACGCAAACCTGAAAAGATTTCAATGTTAACCATACCAATTTCAAAAGACCAAATACACTTACATGATGAAATGTCCTTGGTTTTAGAGACCTGGTAAAGACATAATAATATTGCAGCGATGCCGATGCAAATCTTCAGCAAATACTTTACGTTCTTCATACCTTTTTTTGTATCTGAAAATACACATGAACACGAATTGTACAGTTGGTACGAGTAGCACATCATCATTATTTTTTGTACAGATTGGGTGAACCTAAGATTCGACGTTATCTATTCTGCCGGAAAGACAGTTTGAATCAGAGGACATCAGAATAAAGCATTTCGCTTTAGGGCCGTTTTATGGTACAGGAATTATCAGATTGTTTCTGTTCGAAGGATTTGCATGCTTGCTGTGAACACATATACAATTAATCTTATATAAGATGGACTTTGATAGTTAACCGCGCATTGTGTTTTCATTTTTTGAAGTAAACATCTAGAATCGCGGGGTGTGGTCGGGCGGCGGTATTTCGTCAGAGTTACGTTTAAAAGGGGCGATACAAGAAGTCCGTGAGGGTTGGACTAGATTGTTGGCAGGTCTGACCGGATCGTGGCTGATTTCCTGTTTGATAGACAACAGACCGGTAGTCTCAATCATTCAGACGCTCTGATTTCGCAAAGGCAATCAGTACGTCTGAAGACATTGTTCATTAAAAAACCTAATACTCCAAAACGCGACTTGTAAATGTAAAAGTCGGTTGAATACGTTAAGTAATTACAGACTATAAACCCATACCTTTACCTTTAATTTAGAACAGTAAAGAAATAGTTAAAGCTTGAAATCCCTTAAATTCTATTTGCAATCAAACACAAAAACGAAGCATCACAAAACAAAAACAGTTCAAATAACCACATGATCAAAATGATACTGACAATATCCAAGATCCTTTAAAAGAGCTTTTAATTATAAAGAGGGAAATCAACAATTTTATTTTTGTCATCAATTTTCGCAACCATCAACTTAAAGGTCAAACACACTTTTACAAATATCTCTTGCTGTATACATGTGTTAGACAGAATGATCTTAGATATTTTTGTTAGTAACTCAATGATTAATGTTGCTTTGTTTTTCTGTTTGGCTGAAGAATTTGGGGATTTTTGTTAGGTCAAACTAATTTTCTTCACTGTTTTAACTTTTCTTAAGGTATAAAAAATAAACATACATTAATCAGATTTATTTTTGAAAAGTTTGATGGAACTGCCTTTTTTCCTTTAAGGAGATTTTGATATGCTTCCCTTTTTAATCAATCACACTTACGATGACATCTGCCATAGCATATAACGTTACAGTCTAAAACCATGCTAATGAAGAGGCAGCAACGGCGTAATATATATTTGCATTCATTTATGTAAAATCGGGTAGGCAAATACTTAAACGTCTTTGTTTTAAAAACCATATACCTGATTTTGTAGCTCGATATCATATTACCTAAATTTCACTTTGCCCAGTGTGGAAGATATACGGTTAAAGCACTGTTAACTAATTTCATTAGAAATCGCGGTTGATTTTGGATTTGTTTACCTAGTTATAGAAATATAACTATTGAACTTAGACTATCATCGTTAGTGTAGCATTAGTAAATTTAAAAAAAATCTTTATTTTGAAAATTCATTTAAATTAAGCAATCACTAGTTGAGAAACAAGGAAAACACTTACATTTCATCCAATACGGTAATCTTTCAGTTTACAGGTCCACAGTCCCCGCAGTTTAAATATAAATAAAAAAAATGATATTATATCTATTTCCTTCTCGTTGCGGTCGAAAGAAAGTTCACTGTCGATTTCCCTAGTCGCATTATAAACTTAATTAGTTAAAACATAATCTGAACTTGATTTCCACACTTTACATCTTGACAAATCCGTCTTTAAATCTACGAAACAAATCAATTTACATAATTAAGTTTATTTAGAGATTTTTATAATTTCTACTTTTGTTGAAGCTATTCAAGATTTAGTGATATTTGAAACCGTTAATGACGTGATGGCAATTGACGTTGAAGCAATCGGAATAATTGATCACAGAAGTATTAGTCAATGCCCTGTTATATTGCAGATTGAATAAACCTTTAAACTTAAATGTAAACACTAATACGTATATATGAACGATTGATAAAAAAGACAGATATTTCTTGTAATGCTTGTAGTAGTGTGATTAAACGAATAGATTTAACAGAAGCTTTGTTGAGGATATAGCGTGTCATTTTATATAACATCCTCGTTATGTTCAATATTGACGTTTCCGAGTCATCAAAACATTAATTTAGTAGGAAATTGATCTACGACAAACAAAGAAGCGAGTTTATCATTGAAACTCATCGGTGCTGTCTTGGGAATTTCTTTGGAAGTCTGATCTATAACAAACGTTGAGTCGATTTTTCTTTCTCCCATTAGCATAGCAATTTATCATACATGTATAAATGTCGATCCAAAGGGAATATACCTGTGATTGATTGAAACTCTGCTTTTATACAAATATACGATAATACCAATACGATTAATATAAATATTTTATTACAGTTTCCTTTGTTATCGAGCGCGATATCGAGTCTATTAGTCTTGGCTCCAAGAGGCCAACAGACCCTTTAGATAGAACCAGCAATGGCTGTTTTGATTGACTGGATTAAACCAGCTGGAACACTGGTTGGAAAACAGCAAAAGTTCTGTCATATGTAGTTGTGAAATAATATCATACACCATCCTCGTAAAGTGTACAGTTCGGAATGAGTGTTTTTATATGAACATATTTCAAAGACTTGATTAAAGCCTCGGGCTGGACCCACAGATGGTACCAGTAATGATAGGTAAACGTGTACCTTTTCCTTGCTCTTATAGCTTTCCTGTTCTCGTATTCTACACAAGCACGCTTCTTGAGTGTATTGAGATTTTCATAGTCATGACAGTCTCGTATTTCCCCAAAAACATCTACCAGTGCACGATCTACATTGTCCATAAAATATTGCGAATTTGGTACATATATTCCATCGTTGTCATCATCCATTCGTTCACCTCGGTAAAAGTATGGCGAGTTAGAACTATTGTCTTTTTTATTTAGATATAATAAATCGGTATATTCAAAGTTATTATACTCTATAAAAATTCCGGTGACGTATCCAGGACCTGTAGCTGATACTGCATTAGCTTCCTCTGGAACCAGCTGAAGGTTTAAAAGAAGTTTTCTAAAAAACGGGTGTTTTGGACGACAAAGCAATACAGCGGTACTTACAAAGAACGGCTTGTCGGTTAATAGAGCAGCGTGTTCGAATGGTTCAACGGGAATGATGCATGCGTATTTCTTGGTAGCTATATCAAGAGGCCTAAGATTATCTACGTCCAGATCGGCGTATATACCGCCATATTCGTACAGAACAGCAAATCGTAAAAGGTCAGCCTTCTTCACGTCGTTGCCAAAACTGTCATAACTATCTAAAAGGTACGGATGATGTTTTACTAACAGTCTACGACCAGAAGCGTACGTCCAAAACCTATATTCCCAGGAAGGATTATTTTTCCTGAACGAAAGCATTGATATCTTAAAGGTTTCGGGAACCGATTCGTTAGTGAAGATTTGGTGGATTATATGTGGTATTCGTGGTTGCCCTCCCTTGACTGTTGGGAATTCTGCTTCTTCAGTTGGTTGAAAAATAGGATAGAGGGTTTTGTTATATTTTGCAATAGTTCGTTTCATGAATGATTTTTTTATCTGTTCGATTTCTTCTTGTGTTATTGGTCCATAGTTTCCAGGTCTTACATCGTCTGTATATTCGAATTCCGCCATTCTCCCTGAAAATATAAACACAATCATATGAACAGTAGGCTTAAATGCTTGATCTTTTAGTTTAGAGTTTTTAGATTTAATCTTTGCATTTCAGAAAAAAAATAAAACAGCGTTATCGGTATTACAAATTATGGAAAACGTTTTTGCATGTTTTATCGTCGATACCCAGATTTAATGATGAAAAAACAAATGCAGTTCAAAATCACTTTTGTAACAAGATATTTAACAGCCAGTTTTTTTTAGAGAGATTTAATTTATAAATTAAAGAAAATAAAAGGCAATGCTAATTTATCCATGTTTTTCGTAAAAACCATCTGTAAATTCAAAATGAAAGGTTACCAACATGATATTCCACAGCGCTCTGCATGCCTTTTGATTAACCCATCTGCAATTATTGTGCTTACCTCTTTGGTTGCACGACGGTGGCAGGGGTTTGAGATTTTTCGAAGGTTTACGGGGAAATCTTTATAAGAACCTAGAAACTTAATATGTTTCTTTTGCCCCAGTCATCATGTTCTTGCTGATTTGACTCCAGGTGCCCCTGTCTCGGTAAGATCATTGAGTACCCGCTCATTTGGCCTTGCAATGCTAATAGCTTCTTATGTTTTATATGTTGGTGTGCTTTTGCATGCAAGGTTGTTCAGCTAATGGGTGGGTTACCAAGACAATTTATACTTGTTTGTTGATATGTGAATCTGTTGAGGGCAAGTTTGAGGTTGGTGAACCCTAGAACCTGGTTTAAATCCTTAGTGGCAATTTGATTTGCCACTGACCGTGCCAAGGCGGTAACCCGTCGGGTTCTCATTTTCGTAATTGTTTGTTGTGTTTGTTTTGAAACTTGTTGATATGTGAATCTGTTGAGGGCAAGTTTGAGGTTGGTGAACCCTAGAACCTGGTTTAAATCCTTAGTGGCAATTTGATTTGCCACTGACCGTGCCAAGGCGGTAACCCGTCGGGTTCTCATTTTTGTAATTGTTTGTTGTGTTTGTTTTGAAACTTATCATTTTATTAACCTACACTCTCTTCCCCTTTTTCTTTGCTGTGTGGGGAGGCTGTTTTTTTTAATGTGGCAATTCCAGATATGCATATTTCACATTTTTATAAACAGTTTCATTGAAATCGTCTTATCTCGTCCTCGAGTACGATTGAAAGCTTGATGGCCCTAAAGGAACACCATAGTTACCAACATTACAAATAAGCCTCCTCCAGGAGGCGGCGAATATATTTGCGGAGCAGATGGTCACATTAAACCAAACAGCACATCAAATAGAGTCCCTTTTAATATACGGTACATTTTGTCTTCATCTGGAGGACTTTAAAAGCACAGAAATTAGCCTATTTATGAATTGATATCGAAATAATATGCCATGAGAGTTAACGAATGCAGTCTTATGTCTTGTTTACTATAGATGCCTATCTCTTGTTTCCTTTAGATGGACTTGTACCTGAAGAGCGTATTTCTTTTTAAATATGGTCTGGCCGGTCGTAAACTTGTAATTTTACTACAAGTAAGTGAACCCCCCCAAAAAATTGTATGGATATTGAATATTGCTTTTTTGCTTGAACCATTGGTAAAAATAGCTAATAAAATATATAAGCTAATAAATATCTTGAAACACCGATTTCTAACGCCTATGATTACGAAATACATACACATTGAAACGTATCGTGGCATATTTCTGCCACGAGTTTGCGAGGTAGCTATCGCGATAATTTGACAAAGCATCTTAATAATATTTCATTTTCTAAACAAGTCATAGAAATCTTCAGTTTCGTGAAAAAATATTGCGATCTGTACTATTAAAAGAATAGGATCGCCTATTTGTCAATGAAAAAGCGCTCTCAAACCATTCTGCTCAAAATTTTACAATACCATATAATATTGTCACGGCGTCAGCGCACATAGCCTCCCCACACAGCCAAAAAGTAGAGAGAAAAAGAGAGCATTGATATACAATGCTCAATTTTACAAACAATTAACGAAAATGAGAACCCGATGGGTTACCGCATTTGAACGGTCAGTAGCAAAACAATTTGCCACTGGGGGTTTAATCTAGGTTCTAGGGTGCACCAATATCACACTTGAAATATCTCCTGTCCACCTTTATACCCGACAATGTTGCATACAAATGCAAACAAACATATAGATCTGAACATAAGAAGATGCATACAATAGCATCGTCAAGCAACAGGGCGGGTGCTCATCAACCCACTGGAGCAAGAACACGATGACAGGGATAAAAACAACAGTTCGAGCTTCAAGGTTCTTTTACAAGATTTCCCTATAAACCTTTATAAACATTGTCTTTATCTCCATAAAGTCTGGCTATGAAATAGTTTGTTGCAATAGTATATTAAACTACACCTGTATTTTCGAAATATGTGTGCGTTTGACTTAATTTTTTATACTTTTAACATGTTGCAGAGGTTCTCTATTCTTATTTACTCACCTTTTTAAACATTAGGTACAAGAAAGTTTTTATGAACGGTTTTTATATCTTCCCATTAACTTTGGTAATGTGGAAGTCTCGTTAATATAAAAAATGCATAAGGATATTCCGAAGAGAAACAAGAAATATGTGTTTCTAAAAAGATAAATGCTGTAGAATCATACTTAGTAACGCGCACCTGCTAAAAAGATCCATCCAGGACCTTTTTGTAAACAAACCCGACGCTCGAAATGAAAACTTTCATTTTTCTCGTTGAAATCTTCGTAGATGAATATTGTTCTGTAGCGCAACAAATATTAAAAAGTCTCAATATTATTCCGAGAAGCTTTTTGCTGTGAGATGGGCTAGCTTATGAGCTTATAACGTTTTAATTTGTTTTTCGTGAGATCCATCCGGGACACGGGGAAAATCAACAGATCGATGCCGATTTCTGTCGATGCAGCCCTTAATTTTTGTAGCCAATTGGAGCCGATTGTTAAAATATCATTAAAAACATTTTCGAAATTCGATTTATAGACCGATTGTGGTAGTTTGGCCAATTCCGAGTAAAAAAGTAAGAAGATCCATCTGGGACACGGGTAAAAAATAGATCCACCTGGGACACGGGTAAAAAATAGATCCATCTGGAACACGGTTTCGTCAAGCGCTTCGTATACCTGTCAATTTGTATTGACGTTATGCATTGAAACTAAATTAATTGTTTATGTTAATCTTAAAAAATATATCATATATACATACATTTCTTTTCAAAATATGTAGCTCACAAACAATCATGTTATTTAACGCAGAGCATTATCAACTGTTTTACACTATCCATGTTCTATCTCTGCATCCCGATGAAGGATGGGTTTTCTGTATGCGACATTCCTGATACGCTTATTCAACTTTTAAAGTTTGAACTAATACGTACAATTTGAATTTAAAAAAATGCAACACGTAAAAAATGAATTCGGAGACGGACATATAAGCATTGAAAAGAGTAAAATAATAACAATAGTTAATACACGGTCGTACGCTGTTGATACGAGATTTTGGGGCGGATTTTAGTCGACTGCAAGCAATAACAAATTAAAACATATTAAATTGCTTCCATTTACGGCAAGCAATTAAACATCAGCCTCGTTTAAAACAGATTTTATGTTCAGAAGTGAAAGTAATATAATGTTGTTTTTATCTTCAATGTAACATCAGCCTCGTTTAAAATAGATTTTATGTTTAGAAGTGATAGGAACAGAATGTTGTTTGTATCTTCAACGTCACATCAGCCTCCTTTAAAATAGATTTTATGTTCAAAAGTGATAGAAACAGAATGCTGTTTGTATCTTCTATGTAACCTCAGCCTCCTTTTAAATATATTTTATGTTCAGAAGTGATAGGAACTGAATGCTGATTGTATCTTCAGAGCAGGTTGTAGTGTTCAAAGAACCCACATCTGCTTCTGCTGTTAGATAACTCTTATCTCATATCTGCTCCATTATAAAATATGTCGGTGACAGGATAAGCCTTAGCTAAGACTAGTTTTCCTCAAAAGAATTTCTAATATTCCTGAAGGTGGTCTTTTGTACAAGAAATATTTTATTATATGGTAGTCACAAGACCGATTATCAATAAAAATAGAAATACATTTTTATACCAATGTATGCAATAACTATTCTCTAATTGCTATACAGTTCAACACCTGGAACTATATCACGAATATGCCTGGTTTCTAAAGAATTAATGTCCTCCTTTCTCAAAGTCCACAGGTGTCTCCAGTAATGGACTGTAAATGTATATGTTCTCCTCTTCCTTACACCTTTGCGAGCTTCATACTCAGCGCATGCGCGTTGCAACGAAAATGGAAGTCTCTTGTCGAACTCTAGACATGCATGGAGAACATTGCGATTATCCTCGTTGTACACGAGTGATTTGTCAACGTCGTCCATAAAATATTGCGTATTAGGAATATATATCCCGTCATCAGTTTCCGCCTTTCTGTTACCTCGGTAAAAATATGGCGAATTAGTTCCATCACTCAGCTTGAGTTTACCAGCTTTTATGTCACTTCGCCTGTACTCGTTGTACTTCATGAACACGTTGGTTAAGAAATCAGGACCTGTTACACCGATTGGGTTCTCGTCTAGGTTGACGACCCTGCTCAGCATACTAAGAACCTTCTTGAAAAATGGATGCTTTGGTCTACATAAGAGGACAGCGCTACCGATGATAACGTAATCACCATCTTGATAGAATATAGAACTGTGTTCAAACGGTTCCGTGGGTAAAATACAGGGATATTTGATCCTTGCTTTATCGAGGGGTCGTAGATTTTCTACATCTAAGTCAGCATAGACTCCGCCAAACTCATAAAGAACGACATACTTTAACAGATCTGCCTTTTTTACACTGTCTTTAAAACTATCATAAGTTTGAATCAGGTATTGATGCCGTTGTTGCACAAGATGTCTACCAGAGTCATAAGTCCAAAATTTGTATTCCCATGTTGGGTTAAACTTTACAAAACTCTGTATATTTCTCATAAATATTTCTGGCACACTTTCATTATTGTATATCTGATGAATAATACAGGGAATGCGAGGGACAACGTGCTGTACGGTAGGGAATTCCATTTCGTCAAGTGGCTGGAAAAGTGGCAGTGTCAAGTTGTTCATGGTAACAATAGTGATTGACACAGGTTCTGTAGCATTAACTGCCGTTCCACTTTTATTTTCTTTCCCAAGCTGTTTTGTCTTAACCTCTTTGTTCAATACATTCTTTTCAGTTCTGCTTTCTTTGTTAGTGCCGTTTTTCTTTGAGACTATATGTGCATTGTTTAGGTTGCTGTTATTCGTAGAGTCCTCCATTCCACGTGTGTTCCAGCCAGTCTGATGTACTCCTGTAAAATAGTGGCACTTCTTGGAATTATACAAAACTGTCATGTTGATATTTTGATTGTTCAATTCATCCCGGCACAAATAACACATAATGGAAAAAGATGCATAGACATTCACACAAACGCAAGTCATTGGGTGTGATGTTTACTGTACTAACATCGCAAAGTATCAAAAAGATAACTCTGTGTCGGATGGTGCTAATTGCATAGGACCGAAGAACAAGAGAAACATGTTCGATTTTAAAACAAGTATTAACTAAGCAGACTTCAACTAATGGACGTAAAAAAATCCAAATACAATGTGTGACATACGAAATGTATTCAAAAATCAAATGAGGCGACGGAATTATTACATGCCACTGTCTGATAAAGAATTCTTGTAACCTGCAAAAGAATACATGCAAGCCGCAGTGTTTAAAATGTACTTACGCAGTTTTATTTCCGTTTCTATTTGGGAATATTTGTATCCGCAGTATATGCACACTGGTATAAGAAGGCATACCAGAACCTTTTGATAAGACATCGAAAAAAACTTCATTGAAGCACTAACAATTCTTAGATTAAACTTCTTTGAATATGAAAATAATTAATAGCTTCTTTCCTATTAATTAGTTACTCTTTCACAGATTATTGGACTGATGTCTGTAGGCTACTTTATGTTGTATACATAAATATCACTCTTCTCTTTTTTACGGACGTATGTCATCACGTAGCATTTAATTTCGCTGAAATTATATTTCGCGAAAATGACCTTAATGACCGTTTATTGAGGGAATACATCTGCAGTTTGTTCTTAGTATTATAACAAAGTTTCGCACTTGATGAATTATTGAGAATTTAATTAGTGCATTTCCAAGATTGAAATACATGAACGCGAAAATAAGAGTCGCGCGCAATAAACAGATTCAGCTGAGAATAATTGTGATAGTTGATAAAACGTATTTTCATTAATTTAATTTTACATATATGTATTTAAAAGTTCAATACTAACATAAAATAAATTAATGCTATTTCCTGTTGCCTTCAGCTTATAACGATCTAACGTCAGACTTCACAAAAAACAGGTTCGAGTATTTTTGTGGTGGTTTTGTTTGTATTGATCGAGCCGATACTGTAAAATAATAACATATCATAGTCCATTTTAGGACAATCTCGTAAATCTACCTGCCTTCTCACCCGCATACCTTCCTACCATACCGACACTGTCGACGTCGAAATTTCAACATGTGAGTCTCTGCACGTGGAATAAGAATGGATGGGGAAAATAAAAGACGAAAAATGGATTGGGAAAATAAAAGACGAAAAATGGATGGGGAAAATAAATAACGAAAAATTCATCAGCAAACGAGTGAAGGATAGAAACACCTGCATTCATTTATGATTAAAGTTTCAAAAGTAACTGAAGAATAACATTTGTGCAGCCGTTTATCAAGTGCACGACAACGTTGATTGGTGTAAATATTGAGTTGCGCTCAACCCGGGGCTATTCGGCATGGGCATTAATGTGCATTTCCATTACTGCCCATGAACAGGCTCAGTCAAACTGAACCTGCAATATTTTCATATTTCTCGTGTTAGATGGCTTTCAAAGTTCCCCTTTTCATCTATTTGATATTAACTGTAACATAGATCTATAATTGTTATTTCGAAACTGATACGCGCATGTTGATAATGGGGATGACCATGTTCGAACCATTTTTGATTCGATTTTGCCCAAGGTTATAAAACTGAGTATGGAAACCAGTCTCAAATCTCAATTTATAACCGTCAGCCTTTGTTCTCTCTGTCATGAAAATTAAGCTAGCCCGTCTACAAGATAGAGGTTTTGTCCAGCTCTGCTTGTAGCTTATTTTGGAATGTTTGAATAGTTATAGGATCAGAGCATCATCTTCTGACTTTTGTATTTGACCCTCTTCTAGTCACAGAAATCGGGGAAAGAAACTTTCTAACTTAAATCAAAACGAGAAAAAGTTTCAAGGAAATGATGTTTCAAAACATCTGAAAACAAAATTCTACATTAAAAGATCAGACATCTTGAATATAATCGGTTAAATGGTAAAGCTAAAAGTTGCCAAAATATAGTTTTCTTTTATTTCCTGAATTTCTCTTATTTTCTTTGGGTCTGTTTGTTTTCTGCTTACTGTAAGCCGTCTTTGTAGAGTAATGTATGGAGTGCGTTTATGATAACGTTGAAAGACTGCCTCCTGGATGATATACCAGTTCTTGCATCATTTTTGTGGCATGAGAAAAAAACAACGCAGTAGAATCAGGCTCTGGTGGGATTCGAACCAGCAACCTCCGCTTCAGAAGTGAATGCTCATCTCATGGAGCTCCAAATAATTTCTTATTGAAAGGATGATTTTATACTTCCTATTATTTTGGTGTAAAAAAAGTATTTTACCTTTAACTTAAAAACTCACAAAAAACATACAAATTTTAGTATTTATTCTACATTTACTTATGCGTAAAACCCTAGATCGGATGTAAGACTTGATTCGCACTACATAGAATGCAATTACCGGCACATGATATAGATTTATTTATAGGTCACATTTTCGTATCTGTACTTGTGTCATCCATTCCAGGGTTCACGTTTCCATTAATTGACTCAAGTGCTTCTACATTTTCTGGTGTTTGAACGTCATTGATGACTGCATTGGCATCTTTTTCAACTTCGAATAATTCGTCTTTAGCCCAGTCCTAACAGAAATAAGGAAAATTGGTAGGGCTGCGGTAATTCCTCTATCATTATATAAGTGGTCTAAATAGATCCCTAAAGTTTTTGGGCGATAAAGTCGCCGTTTAGTCCGTTCAAGTATTGTACATTTGTCAGGAAATCGTTTCAAACTACTAAAACTAAAACATGAAACTTCAAACAGTGATTAAAACCATGGGAAAAATATGCAATGTACAGTTACAACTATACCTTTCTTTTTTGCAGATTTATTTTCGTTTTTAGTGGTTAAAAGTAAGCTAAATGGTACTCGCCAGTTTGAGAAAGGAACCATAACTCTACCTTTATTATCTGCATAAGTATTTGCTTTTGTACTTTGTGTTAACTTGTTCGAAGCTCATCTCTTCAATTGCTATGAAAGGAGCTATATGTATAGCGACAAATGCCGACGTGTAAAGTGCACTTCTAACATTTTTAGAAAGTTCTATAAAACTTCTTTTTAATACTCAGAACAAAACTTGTCAAAATAGCACGATATACAAGTTATTTATTCATCTATGAGCTGTGCCAAAGGCTATAAAACTGAGCATGGAAACCAGTCTCAATGACCAGTCGCCATTTCAGCCAATCAGATGCTTGAGATTTGATACTGGTTTCCAATCTCAGCATTATAACCTTCAGCCCTGATTTGATTGGGATATGGTACCTTTCTAACGTATGCTAAAATATGTGTGTGGTCACCATTGTTTAATTGCCGTGTACCATATTTCTATCATGAATCAATTACTGTTAAATCACTTTTTGAGTCGGCAGACTCAGTGAAAACCAATTTTCGACAATCGTTTTTGCTTTACTATGAACCTAACAATTTGAGGGTTGCATGCAATACTGTCCTAACCCCTTCTTTATTTCAATGTAGTAACGACAGTACTTGCATGCTACCATAGAATGTATGCTTGCTACCCTAGAATATAGTTCTTAGTTTCAAAAAGTAAGTCAATGCTACAAAGCGGTCAATTTTGTAATTCTGTGCAAAACGATAAAATTTATATTAAAAAATATGGAATCAATCAATATTTGAAGAAATTTAACTCGTGGAACGTTCGACAAGATTTTGAGTCATGAACGCGCATGAATACCTGATGGCGGAACGCCATATTGGATTCGACAACGTTCGGTGAAGACGAAAAATCCATCGTAATCAAGTGAACAGTGAGTATTTATCGAGTTATTTTCGTGATGCAATGTTTTTATAACACCCAGGTTATATTTGAATGTATATTGACAATAGAAGTTCTCTTTGTAAATAGAATTATTCATATGGAAATGGAGGTGGATTTGGTGGTTTTCGAATGGTAGCCTACGTTACAAAATCATTGTAAAACTTGAAATTTTAGATTCGAAAGACTACACCGCAGTAAACGTGATTTTGGCTCTTTGGGTTTTATTGAACGGTTACGTCATTTAATTAATTAATGCACTCTCCAAAATGAAAGTAGGAGTCGCAAAATCGACCGTAGGGCTAAGCGAAACTTTTTTAATTTAGGGCCTTAATCATTGTGGATATTAATTGTGGAACCTTGTAGAGATGTAAGTAATCAAATTATTTCAATGTATTGCATTGAAAAAAGTTGGATTTTGAACGATTAACGAATTACTTGGTAAAATATCGTCACTCGTGTAAGAATTATATTCCCATTTGAATGCTTTAAGTAAAACATAAAGCATCTGATTCACAATGATTTTTTATAACATTTTGATCTATTGAAAATTATGTTTAAAGTAATTTAAAATTCATACATGAATTGATTTAACAGATATATTAATAAATGCATTTTATGCATTTGATCATAAGAGCCTGAATTTCCATCAGAAAATATCCAGATCTAACCCATTTCCAAACCGTAACCAGCTACATAGTTGACACAAGATTTTCTGAAGTATAAAATTTCAAAGAAATGAAAATCTAATGTTTTCAATAATTGCGTGTTATATGTAGACCTTATGAAATCCTCTATACGAAGTTTTTCCTACTTTCAGTTTTGTCTTACACTCCATTCCATAAGTCTCACAGGTCATTTAATCAGAACAGATATTCTCAAAATTAATAACCCAGGGAAAACCGTAAGAAGAAAAAGAGTAGCACCTCAGGGATTCACCAAGTTTATACAGAAATGGGAACTTCACAATATTTATTTAATAGTATCTCTTAAATGCATTTCAGGTAAATTTTGCATCCCGGAAGAAAGAATGAAGTATTTATTAATTGATTTAATTATTCATAAACAGGTTTAGATGATTTTTGGTTCTGGTCGGACATGTATCAACCATTTGAACCATTTGAAGCGGTATAGAACTGTTTGACGTCATGCAATGAAGTGGACAACAAAAGTGAAGGTAGAAAATAATGTTTGAGTTAAATCCAGAATGCAGGCCCGGACGCAGCCCTGTGGCTGAGGGGCTGCAGCCCCCCCAGCCCGGCCGCTTTTTTTTAGTTGGCTTTAAAATCTGCCTGATCAAATGATGTGTATTATAACATTTCACTGGCCAGTTGGCCAGCAATTAATTACCATGGATACATGTAGCTCGGAGGCATATTAACCGCAAGCTACAATTCATGTGTATATAAATACAATTTTTCATTGGTTGCTCGCTCAGCCATTGCCCAATAAAAACAGTTGGAACAATAGCGTTCTGAGAGCAGTAAAAGATTGGAAAAGCGTTACAAACACTAGGAGAAATTAGCAGTTTTTGAGGAAATCGATCGCAGAGATTCTTTCATTTTCTTTTGTTTTTCTGCGAATCTACAAATATGTAAGACTGTTTAACTCAATATCTGTCCACAATTTTAAGAGTGAAATGTATTTTTGACCAGATAATGGGAACATTCTGAAAATGAAAAGTTATCAGAGTACACATCATACATTTGGATTTAGTAAAAAACAAAAGTTGGATAATTTATGTTCATCCTCAGTTCGAGACAACTGTTAATTTATTGCGCACTGAATAAGTACAGATATAGTTTAGGTATACTTAAAATTGCACCATTTTAGCACACCACATAAAAAAATCGAATGCGGGAGGGGATACCCCTCCTGCACCCACCCCGTCATCAGCCTCCCCAGGATGTACCAGTCTGGATCCGGGCCTGGAATGACTGTTTAGGAGATGTAATTATTTTAAACAGTATATTTTAGTTTCTTTGTAATGCTTGAGCTGTGATAACGCTGTCAACATTGCAACTGGTAAATTATTTTAACATGTTAATGGGTGGGGTACAAATCCGTTGCGTTGGGAAAATGTAATATTTTTTCCTATCTGAATATTTTCTGATGGAAATTCAGGTTCCTGTAATTTGATAAATAACTCAAATTAGTTTCATAGTGTTAAATTAAGTCTTGTTAATAGTAGAATTGCCTAACAAAGTGACAATAAATTATGAAATGAAAACCAAAGATATACATTTTGTTCACTACAAACATGTGCCAAATTATAAAAATGAATATATTGTCTCCCTTTTGATGTTACACCAGTATTAAGTATTGAAGTGAACCTAGGTTTACACAGTGTTTCACTTCAATAATTTTGATGTAACAAGTATTCATTTATTAGCCTTCCATTACAAATTGTTTTTAGGTAAAATAAACCAAAACTACTTAAGACATTAATTTTATGTCTATTTCATTCTATGATTTTTACCCAGACTTGAATTCTGATCAGCAATGTAAAATAAATTACCGGTAGTTATTTGAAAAGGAACCCACTTTGTGAATTTTAGTGATAACCCAATTTGACCAGTTTATAAGAGCAGTCAACACATTTTTGACTTTTTGCAGTCTGATACTTTCTGGTTAATTTTAAAGTGACATGCCTGGATCCATATTTTATTTTTTCAAAAGAAGAAAACACATAATAACTCTGGCAGTGATGAAACAATATGGATACTTAATTCAGTTAATCAACAGTTAATCAATATAACTTTATGAAATTTTCTTGAACGGCTGTTGGAACAGGCATTTTAACTACAAAACAAATTACAGCACTCTTTTTCACAGCAACTAAAGGAAAAACATTTTTCACAGTCCAAAAGATTGTGGGTGACTTTTTGTAGATACACCTCACACCTCAGACTGAATGGATTTCAATGCAGAATAGAAACAATCTGAAGAAAGACCATTCTAGCAAAGTACAAAATGAGAGTAAACTAATTGTTATGATCACTCACTTAAAAAATAAAATAAGTTATTATAAAGAATATTTGTAATTTGAGCAAAGATCAAAATAATTGTTATTATTTCATGGGTGCGTTTGCCTGAAAATCAGGTTTTTGTGTGTCTAAAAAATTAAAAATGATTGATTTTCTTCATTTACCCTAAATAAATTTTCAGGATTTCAGGTTTTTTAGAAATCCTAACTTGCACCCTTGCAATTTTGTGTTTGTTAATTTCAGTGATAAAATCAAATGAAAGAAATGTGCCATCTCTGGTTCAAAAAGCATGAAATTGGAAGAGGAGTGGAAGAAGGATAATGGTATATTAAATTTTATTAATTGACTATTAATAGGGCTCTCACCAGACTTGCAAATCAGGGAGAGTTTTGTCATAATTTACTGCATTATGGAGAAGTTTGCAGTCAACAGCTTTCTTTCCCTATATCGTAAATACAAAATGACTTCTAACAAAGCTCAACAAAGAGAGAAGTCTGGTCACTTTTGATGAGACTAATTCCTTCAAGTCTCTCTCTAGTGAGAGCCCTGTATAAATATACAGTAAAGGCATTGCATACTTTGCCCTTTTCTTTTACATGACTGCAGTGTGGCAAAATATCGAGGCATGTCATCACCTGACTTGAACATGCCATTTTCCTGGCAGACACTACATGGTACACCACATCAATACTTAAGTATTTTATAATGGCCCAGCAATTCTCATATTGGTCCAGAACACCTGTATTGGCCCAGTTTAGTCTTCATATGAATTTGAACATGTTATTGGGCCTCGGGCTGTCATATTTACCCTCGGCCTTCTGCCTCAGGCATAAATGACTACCTTTGACCCAATAACAAGGTCAACTTGAATTCACTTGATTATTAACATTATATATAACAATATTCATCTGTGGGCCACCTTGAACTAACACGATGGGTTGCTTATTTGTTTTTTAAGTTGGGTAATCTCATATAAATGTGTCTCAAAAATCCAATGCTGTTTCAACTTTCATGGTTAATAACTTGACCCTTTACTCCATTTACACCATTTTACCACATGGGCAACCAGTGTAAATCCACATCTGATAGAGATAGCACAAATGTAGCTCCAGACCAGCTTGCACATCAGACATTTTGAGGTCTCATCATTCTGTATCTACTCTGTTCATTAGATACATTTAAAGCTCTAATTAACAGGAAGGAGATGATTGTGTCAGGACCTAGATTTACAATAGTTGCTCATGTGTTAAAAGATGTATCCAAGGAATAAAATGAAGTATCAAAATGCAGGTGTTTTTTTGTAGTAATTAACCCTTTACTATAATATTATACACATTTTCATGCCTTTTCATGATCTGATCTGGATCTGCACAGGTCACATTGTGGTCAGAAATAACCTATTGAAATTTGAATAAAAAAGCTAACGCCGTAACGGTTTAGATCCTAATCAGGCAGTATGGATGTGTCGGCTGATCTAGATCTACACTGATTTCCCATGCCATAAAGGCATATACATGTAAATGGAGGTAAAGGTTAAATGGGATAAATTGTGTATGAGCCTATAGGAACTGAAGATGGCTTGAAGCTTACACCAGAAATACCTCTTTTTTGTGATATTTATAAAAATAGATGAATTATGACAACATTGTAATCTGTTAACTAACCTGCAACATCAAATTATGTACAACTTCATAAGCAACAAAAAGTACAGTGAAATTGGTTTTGGTTATTTGTTATGATTAAAATACAACATTTATTTTCAGCCATGTGTATCATCAGTCTTGTGAAAGCTGTGGACTTGAAAATTTAATGTCTGCAGAATTGGTAGAACATAAGGGAGCAGAATATGAATGTTACTGTAGAAAATGAAGACAAGGTTTGCATTTTTTATTTTCATTTATTAAAGCTGCATGAATGTATGATTGAGACACACTAAATCTATCTGTATATGTTGGTATTTGTATTTTTGTATCTTGTAACAAGAAAACATAAAATTGTGTTTATATGTATGTGTTGACTTGTGAGACCTCAGTTCACAAGAAAATTAATCATCCTATATAAAAATTACTGTGTTGTTTTTGCCCCTTTCTTCCATGAATACATGACATGAGTGACCAGTGTATATCCAGATCAGCAGGCATATCTGTGCAGTCTTAACAGGATCTACACGGTTCATAATAAGCTTCATGAGGCTATTTCTTACAAATATGCAAACAGTGTAGATTCCAATCAGATCCAGGTCAGACATCAAAGTTGTTCTTGCTGATACATGTACTGATGTATTGTTTTCCAGGTGTCCACTAGCTGCTTAATCTAAAGGGTCATTTTTTTGTGTCGCCCTTTCAAAGAAAAGGCAATACATAGGGATCGCTTTGTCTGTCCGTCCATCTGTCTTAAAAACTTAATGTTGGTTATAACTTTGCCATTTCTTAATATTTCTTCATGAAATTTTCAAATTATATTGTTTGTGACAACATGCTTGAGCTGATATTAATTTTCAGGTCAAGGTCACATTTGATGGAGTTAATCCCTTTTTGTACTTTTTTTTAACAGAAAAACTTAATGTTGACTTTAACTTTGACTTTTCTTAATATTTCTACATCAAACTTTCAAATTATATTGCTCATGACAACACACTCATCTTGACTCCAAGTTCTTTATGTCAAGATGGGGTTATTCCCTTTTTTGTTCTTGCATTTTTAACTTGATCTAGTTCCCAGGGCGACACAAGTGAACACCCATCTAATGTAACTTTTTGGTGGATTCTGGCAATTAATAACCAAAATTACCCTTAATTTAAAGAAAACAAAGACACTTCAGCTAAAATCATTACAACTTCAATATAAATAGGTTATTTGTTGAAATTAATATTTCAGGATAACAGCTCTACATGGAATGCTGTGAGGAGACCAGTTTGACAATTCTGTCTATGACTGTCTGAGGGAGCATACAGCCTTTAGATTGCCACTAATTCCTGCAATGGAGCATGCTGCTTTTGTAATGGACAAGAATAAAAAAATCACAAATGTCGATACAAATAGTGGATGTGAAATGGAGACAAGTTATATAAAATATAACCAAAACGTTTTAATGTGCACCTCATTGAAAAAACATCAGTTGACAAAAAAGCATCAGTGTAATTGTGTGTTTGAACATTATTTGCTGAATAATAGAACCATTGAAAAAAACCATAGTGTCACTTGTAGTATTATTTTAAATCATGTGACCCAATTCTGTTTGTCGATTTCAAGTTTGAATATTCAAAGATTATGACTAGCTTAGCTACTTTTTTCTGTCATTGGTGTCACCGTATCTCAACTCAGAATTTTAGGTGCTGTCTAATGATACTGCGCTTGCAAACAACTGCTCACAGGATTCTTCCACACTTACAAAAGTATTCACGCCATTAAGGTAATATTCCATTCGTCATTGCACTCTCATTGATAAAATGAAAAATTAAAAAGTCTCTCTAAATGCAAAATGCAAGGACGAAAGGAGTAATACCTTTAAATAAAGCGTTGTGTTTGAGAACTGACCAGCGTTGTTTCACTGTTGACCATATGACCTATGAAGTATGATATCCTTCACTTAATTGTGATTGGTCAATTTCATTTCATTGTCTACAAGTCCAATCATATTCAAATTATGCCTTTAGACATATTGTCCTACCACCAGGTTCGCTTTCCATGTCACCACGTCTGCAAACTTGATAACAGTATTTGTCTTGACTTGTTAATTGGACATTAATTGTTTTTGGGGTCGAAGATCTATGTCTCGGAGGACATAAAGTAAATTGTTCCCCGTTCTTGAGGCGAAAGTTTATTTCTGGTCCAACTTAATCAAACCCAAAAATCAATTGCTTTTCAATTGTGTTTTGATGGCCGACTCATCAGTACCTCCAGTCCTTTGATCTTAAGGAGCATACGGTTTTACCGAATCTTCTGTTAATTGGGAAAAACAGTTCTCACGCAGTGGAAATATGTATACTTACCTGCACATCTCCAGACGCAAATAAACAAAATATTATCAGTCCAAAGGCATCAAAGCCGGTATAGCGTAATTTTAACACGGCCGTAATAATAACACGTTTTCTAAGGTTTTGATGGTCTCATTTAAAACTTAATTGTTTTATTACGGGAAAGTAAATTTGCACGAAAATTCGTCTATGACAACATTAAATATTGATTAAATGTTTACAAAATTCTATTGCATTCAAAATAATTGTTCCTATGAAATATCTGGTTGTCAAATTCGGGAATATCCGCGATTTTGCGTTCAAAAATGGGCTTCGTAAAAAAACCTACCACGCATTGTTTGAGAAATAAATTCATAAAACAAAATGCGGAAAACTATAAAAACAAATCATTCTTCATAGTAAATCAGTGCTGATGCAATATCATTCCTTTTAAACATATGTTTAAAGCTTAAAAATTGTCACATATTTTTCCGTAATGGCGTCATTTCCGTCCGTTCGGTATAATAACTGGAAGTTACATCGTTTAGACTTATTTAACATTCATTTACACTAAAAGGTCTTTTGGTTAAACAAATTAAAGTAAAGGTATCAAAATATTACTACTAAATAAGATAAAAATAGGTGTCTGATGCCACTCAACAGTTTTCATAACGGTCATTTACACCTGCGGACATCGAAAGAAAATTCACTTCCGGGATTTTATTGTTTGTTTTCTTATTTTGCTTTCTTATTTTTAATCTGCTAATTTTACTCTGCTTAACTGTAAGAAGAACATTTAAATCAGAGATATGTTGATTTAAAACTATAAAATGTCAATCTTTTTAATAATAACAATTTACACAAAAAATGTTAAAGGTGGATAAACATGAATTTTCATAAATCATGAATTCATCAGAAACATGTTCAAATCTAGAAAAATCAAGAAAGATTGCAAGAATATTGCAATTGTACTTGTTGTTAAAATAAAACAAAAAATATCTGATAAAAAAGTTTAAAACTGTTATCTCGGTTGTTCATATATGTAAATATTTAATCGTCAGCTTTAACTATAGTGTTGACCATGAGCAATGCAAGTTACAAGTTTATATTCATAGAATTGGGGATTGTTTGCAGTAGTTTAGGCTGGTTACATGATAATTTCCAACTTGCGGACCAAAATCCGCATTAAAATTAAATATTGCTACCCACAATAGGGTCAGAGCAACCTGCTGTTCCTCTTCAGGATCCACCGCTGAGACACAATAGGGTGTACATGTTTTTACAAAATCCCCTGGCACTTTAACAAACCAAGTTTTAACATTTAGCAATGATATGCTTGCTGATATTCATCCATTTGGGAGTGGGTGAGAACTATTGTCATTAGAGACATTTAAGAAGTATTTCTGAATTCTAGGGATCCAACTCATAACTTCATGACTGCCATGCCATGCCAAGGATTTTTTCACCACCATTGTGTTACCATAATTATGTAAAATTGCACTGAACAGAGCATGTACAACATTTAATGGTTATACATTAAACTATAGTTTATGGTAAACCACAGAAGTGTGCTTGGAAATATGATTTTAAAATTTATCCTCAGGGATTCATCTAGCTGCTGAATCTCTAGGGTCTTTTTGTTGTTTTTTTTTCATTTTTATAGGGACCCGGATTTGGATTCTGTCAATCAATGGCCAACACAAACCTAATTCCGGGAAAAAAATGATACTTCAGTTAATATTGTAGTGGTCAAAATAGGCATTTGGGAAATTGTAAGAGTCAAAGGGTCATCTCCCAGGTCAAATGGAACATCTGATTCTAAATAGAAAATAATTTTTTGGTCCCAGAAGTCATTCACATGTTTAACCCTTTCCTGTATAGATACACCTTTATTGCCAGGGCGAACAGTTTAGATCAGATCAGCCGGCACATCCGTGCCATCTGATCAGGATCTAAACTGTTCGCTTATTGATTCATTAGGTTATTTCTGACCAAAATGCGACCAGTGCAGATCCTGATCAGACGGCACGGATGTGCCGGCTGATCTGGATCTACACTGGTCGCACACGCGTAAAAATGCGTATATATCCAGGAAAGGGTTAAGTTAATATATTTGCTTTTCCACTAGCCTAACTGCATGGACAGTGTCAGCAAATCAGTGATAAAATAAGTAATTTTATATTCAAAACTGTATCCTACATCAACATATATTTAACAGAGACTGAACCATATTAAATAAGAAGAGTGGTCTAGGGGTAAAGTGTTTTACTCAAGATCCTGCGGGTTAAATGCTACCATCAATGAGATATGTCTGCAGTTTCCCCAATCCACATTGGGCACAAGTATTGGTTTGTAACCCAGGAAGCAATCATCGAGCATAATCAACGTTAAAAAATAAGTTTAAACTAAACCATATTAAACTTTGGTAAAAATAATCTACATTTGATTTTAAGCATATGTTGAAAGTTTCAAGTCATTATTTAGAAAACTGTTAAAGAAGACACTTGACAGCTTCAACATAAAAATTTTATAATGGACTCAGCAATATAAAAATTATGTCATGATCACCTAGAATACATGTTTGAAGTTTCAAGTAAATGTCTTTAATACTGTAGAAGAAACCCCCTTTCTACAAATAATGAACTGGGCAAAATGAAAAATATTTTTAATGTCACCAACATGTTTACACTTGATGTAGAACATAGGTTGAACCTTTATTTCCATGGGATTTGGCTGTTTTCCAATGGCCAAACAGTGTAGACCCATGTGTATCAAACACCTGAGTCAGTTAAAATGCAAAATGCACTTTAACTTAAATTCCACTGAAACCATTATTTACAACTATTGAATTACAGTACACATTGCATAGATTAACTCTGTAAGTGGAAAATATCTTCATCAACGATGCAAATTTCAGTTTTCATAACATCATTAGTACACAATGTTAATTAACCCCGACAGACTTAATAATTATCACTGATTGTTCAACCCTTCACTTCATGGGATAAAGCTGATATCCCATGAGCAAACAGTGTAGATCCAGATCATCTCACACAACTGTGCCATCTGAGCATGATCTACAATGTTCACTTTTCATTCATGAGATTATTTCTTACCAAGAAGCAAACAGTGTAGATCCTGGTCAGAATTGGCACATTTGATCTAGATCTACAATGTTTGCACATGTGATATGAAATTTACAAGGTTTTAGATTGTGATAAAATGGAATAAGAAGGAACATCTTAACAGATCCTGGCAAAAACATTAAGCATTTCTTATGGGTGCTATAACTGTAAGTGCTGAGATCTGAGATAAGATCATTCCTAATCACTAAGATTTCTAAACTATTGAGAGAACAGGACACAATTGCTAGGGGGATGCTGTGTGGCCAGTGATTAATGTATTTGGCTGACAATCACAGGTTTCTTACTGCTCAGGGTATAAGTCCTCCTGAAGTCAGAATCTTTTGTTACAAGAGCTATCAGCTTTAGGTAATTCTTCCTATAATGGCGACTGGTCGCCATTTCAGCCAATAAGATGCTTGAGATTTGAGACTGGTTTCCATGCTCAGTTTTATAACCTTGGGCACTGGTTAATTTTGAGATTTTAAAGGTGGATAAACATGAATTTTCATAAATCATGAATTCATCAGAAACATGTTCAAATCTAGAAAAATCAAGAAAGATTGCAAGAATATTGCAATTGTACTTGTTGTTAAAATAAAACAAAAAATATCTGATAAAAAAGTTTAAAACTGTTATCTCGGTTGTTCATATATGTAAATATTTAATCGTCAGCTTTAACTATAGTGTTGACCATGAGCAATGCAAGTTACAAGTTTATATTCAATGATGTTTTCGATAATGGGGCTGATATAAGATTTCTAGAATTGGGGATTGTTTGCAGTAGTTTAGGCTGGTTACATGATAATTTCCAACTTGCGGACCAAAATCCGCATTAAAATTAAATATTGCTACCCACAATAGGGTCAGAGCAACCTGCTGTTCCTCTTCAGGATCCACCGCTGAGACACAATAGGGTGTACATGTTTTTACAAAATCCCCTGGCACTTTAACAAACCAAGTTTTAACATTTAGCAATGATATGCTTGCTGATATTCATCCATTTGGGAGTGGGTGAGAACTATTGTCATTAGAGACATTTAAGAAGTATTTCTGAATTCTAGGGATCCAACTCATAACTTCATGACTGCCATGCCATGCCAAGGATTTTTTCACCACCATTGTGTTACCATAATTATGTAAAATTGCACTGAACAGAGCATGTACAACATTTAATGGTTATACATTAAACTATAGTTTATGGTAAACCACAGAAGTGTGCTTGGAAATATGATTTTAAAATTTATCCTCAGGGATTCATCTAGCTGCTGAATCTCTAGGGTCTTTTTGTTGTTTTTTTTTCATTTTTATAGGGACCCGGATTTGGATTCTGTCAATCAATGGCCAACACAAACCTAATTCCGGGAAAAAAATGATACTTCAGTTAATATTGTAGTGGTCAAAATAGGCATTTGGGAAATTGTAAGAGTCAAAGGGTCATCTCCCAGGTCAAATGGAACATCTGATTCTAAATAGAAAATAATTTTTTGGTCCCAGAAGTCATTCACATGTTTAACCCTTTCCTGTATAGATACACCTTTATTGCCAGGGCGAACAGTTTAGATCAGATCAGCCGGCACATCCGTGCCATCTGATCAGGATCTAAACTGTTCGCTTATTGATTCATTAGGTTATTTCTGACCAAAATGCGACCAGTGCAGATCCTGATCAGACGGCACGGATGTGCCGGCTGATCTGGATCTACACTGGTCGCACACGCGTAAAAATGCGTATATATCCAGGAAAGGGTTAAGTTAATATATTTGCTTTTCCACTAGCCTAACTGCATGGACAGTGTCAGCAAATCAGTGATAAAATAAGTAATTTTATATTCAAAACTGTATCCTACATCAACATATATTTAACAGAGACTGAACCATATTAAATAAGAAGAGTGGTCTAGGGGTAAAGTGTTTTACTCAAGATCCTGCGGGTTAAATGCTACCATCAATGAGATATGTCTGCAGTTTCCCCAATCCACATTGGGCACAAGTATTGGTTTGTAACCCAGGAAGCAATCATCGAGCATAATCAACGTTAAAAAATAAGTTTAAACTAAACCATATTAAACTTTGGTAAAAATAATCTACATTTGATTTTAAGCATATGTTGAAAGTTTCAAGTCATTATTTAGAAAACTGTTAAAGAAGACACTTGACAGCTTCAACATAAAAATTTTATAATGGACTCAGCAATATAAAAATTATGTCATGATCACCTAGAATACATGTTTGAAGTTTCAAGTAAATGTCTTTAATACTGTAGAAGAAACCCCCTTTCTACAAATAATGAACTGGGCAAAATGAAAAATATTTTTAATGTCACCAACATGTTTACACTTGATGTAGAACATAGGTTGAACCTTTATTTCCATGGGATTTGGCTGTTTTCCAATGGCCAAACAGTGTAGACCCATGTGTATCAAACACCTGAGTCAGTTAAAATGCAAAATGCACTTTAACTTAAATTCCACTGAAACCATTATTTACAACTATTGAATTACAGTACACATTGCATAGATTAACTCTGTAAGTGGAAAATATCTTCATCAACGATGCAAATTTCAGTTTTCATAACATCATTAGTACACAATGTTAATTAACCCCGACAGACTTAATAATTATCACTGATTGTTCAACCCTTCACTTCATGGGATAAAGCTGATATCCCATGAGCAAACAGTGTAGATCCAGATCATCTCACACAACTGTGCCATCTGAGCATGATCTACAATGTTCACTTTTCATTCATGAGATTATTTCTTACCAAGAAGCAAACAGTGTAGATCCTGGTCAGAATTGGCACATTTGATCTAGATCTACAATGTTTGCACATGTGATATGAAATTTACAAGGTTTTAGATTGTAATAAAATGGAATAAGAAGGAACATCTTAACAGATCCTGGCAAAAACATTAAGCATTTCTTATGGGTGCTATAACTGTAAGTGCTGAGATCTGAGATAAGATCATTCCTAATCACTAAGATTTCTAAACTATTGAGAGAACAGGACACAATTGCTAGGGGGATGCTGTGTGGCCAGTGATTAATGTATTTGGCTGACAATCACAGGTTTCTTACTGCTCAGGGTATAAGTCCTCCTGAAGTCAGAATCTTTTGTTACAAGAGCTATCAGCTTTAGGTAATGCTTCCTATAATGGCGACTGGTCGCCATTTCAGCCAATAAGATGCTTGAGATTTGAGACTGGTTTCCATGCTCAGTTTTATAACCTTGGGCACTGGTTAATTTTGAGATTTTACCAGTCAGATTGCTGAGATCTGAGACTAGTCTTCCATGCTAAGTTTTATATCTAAAAGCAATTAAATCAATGGGATGGCAATTCCTCATCAGCTTAGCTTAGGTGGGACTATACACTTTTGTACATCTTCCAAACAATTTGGAAAAAACTGTTGTTTTATCATTTAATCCCCTTTTTAGTGCTTAGCACAGATACATTTGTCACATTTATGACCAGTATAGACCCTAGTCATCCTGTATATTTGTAGAGTCTAATCAGTTTACACTAATCAATATTCAGTTAAAAATTTTCAGTAAAATGCTACTATGAACAATAATTATTTAATGTACTTGGTTTAGACTGATAATTCAATTTGTATTGAATTGCACCAGTTGTTTTCATTTGCATTTGCATTCTACTTATTAGAATGAGAAATGTGCAGAATGATTTAAAATTTAAGGCATTAGAGGGAACATTTCAGTAACTTTTTGTTAGTTGTGTTGTGTACATTGATATTAATCATACTTGACACATTCTAGGATGTTATACTCATTGAAATAGTTTGATTCATATTTTATAATTGCACCTCTTTTCTCAATAATTAATAGCCTTCCTAAATGTATCTCAGGCTTTTTCTATTAATTATCTTAAAAGTTAAGGTCATTTTTCATTGAACTAAAGTCATAAGCCTGATTTCATAAAAAAAATCAAATTTTTTCATGACCAATTCATTATACCCACATGTGTAAAATATATATTGAACAATTACCACCTACCTCCAAAAAATGTATCATTTTATTTTTAATTGTTTTTTATATATTATGGTTACATTTCCTCCCATTTACCTCTTTTAAATTTTAAGTGTAAATCCTGATCAGCTGGCACACCTGTGAATTTTCATTGTATACATTTTCTTTCCTTAAACCAACATTTTAAACTGTAAACCATCAGATGTAGTTTTACTTAAATTTAAAAAAATACTCTATTGTCCAAGAAAGCTTTAATTAAACCAAACTTTTTGTGCAAGTTGATATAATAATATTATAGCAAATAACTATAGGTGCCCTTTCCAATTGTTATTTCTTTATCTCTGCAGATACCTGATAAGTATCAGAATACACAGGTACAGTATGGTCCTTATCAGTGCCCTGCTGTGTTTATTTGTCACAGCAAGTATCCAAATACTGGTAATTCACCTGAGTGGTGTCAACAGAATTTTGAAAATGTACTGACAGATTTAATTCACAAACTATTTTCTTTCTTTTAGAAGATTATGCTCATAAGACTTTAGTGTGAAATTCAATAAAAAAATCTACACTATAAGAAAAGGTAATTTAAACATTTTTATCACTGAGAATTTGTTGTTTAATGTACCAATTTCTATAACTGCTTAATATGTTTTATCTATTCAAACTGGGAAATAAATTTTATCAAGCAATAAACACATTTGTAAATCTGCTATTGCAATGTATTTCTCCCAACAATATAGTGTTTGAATGGGCTATTTTTAATGAAACAACAGTTACTGCCATTTTTTGAAGTCTAGATAATCATTACATTAATGCATCTTAGTTTTTTTAATTAAAATATGGCTCTATACAGGAATTTATGAATAAAGAATTCTGGAAATAAAGTGCCCAACTTAAATGTCCAAAACTATAAAGTGAATTGAACAAATCATTGCTGAGGAATTGAAGCATTAATGTCAATGGTAAATGTAACTGATAACTAGACAGTCACACAAGAAAAGTTTTTTACAAATCTCATATTGTTTTTTTTTTCTATTTATGAGTAACTATTACTGGTCTATTGTATTTGTTACAAGTAGGGATAAAACAAGGATCGATTATAATCCAAAATCGATCGTTTCTAGGAGAGATTTTCGATAATTGAGTACGAAGGTTAATAATCAATCATTGGTTTGCTGTTCTTTAAGAGGATCACAAGGGTGATCACTGTATCAGAGCAAAAACAGTGTTGGATGTAATTATGACAGTGTTGTTTTGGTTTTAAATAAGATTTTGATTATTCTCCCACTAAGTTATTCAAGAAAAAGACTCCTGTACCTGCAGCCTACACCCTATGCTCATATCAGATACGGTTACAAACTAGATGTTTTTTGTGAAAAACGCATGTCTCCCCCCTGCGCCGCCCCCCCCCCCCCCCCCCCCCCTGTGACCTTTCAGTTTACTAAGATTTCACAATATAAAACCAACATGCTTCCATTTAGATGATATTTAATTGTGCATAGCAGAATACTGTTATCATAGTAAACATGTATAATATTAATATAAGTAGTTTTTTCTTTACTATAAAACTATGATTATTTTCCAGGTGTATCTGTGAATTCATCACACAAGCTAAAAGTTCTTAAATTTTTAACAGGCATTCACACCATGGGGCCTTCCTAGTAGCACAAATCTGGATGGGTTTCAGTCGGGTTGTATTCCCTTAACAGTTTAGACTGTGCATGCATGTATCTATTGTCAATTTTTTCCATTCAAATCTAACTCTGCTGCATGCATACTAGTCCCTGTGAGTAAGCCATCCTGGGTTGGGTATTGGTCCGATTGTAGAGTTTTTCATATCCTGTGACATTAGGTGTTTCGAATGCAGTGCCAAGTCCAGCTCCCCAACAGTACCAGGTTCAGCAACCAGTCTGTAATAGACAATTAAAAAAAACTAAATACTATGAAATTCAAATGAAAAATTTTGATAAAATGTGTAAGTCAGGTGACCTACGGTACATACAGTACTGAAAATTATGAAATAGACAATTTTTCCGATTCCGATCCGGTCCGCTTCCGATCCTAATGTCATCTATAACCAATCCGATTCCATTCCCATTGCGGTCCAATTCCAATTCGATTGCACTCCAATTTTTTTCACTCCAGACAATGCGCTCCAAACGATCTTTACGCTCAAACCGATTCTTCCGATTCCGATCTTTTCGCTCCCCATTTTCGTTGGTCATTAACTATAACGCCGGACAATGCGCTCCAAACGATCTTTACGCTCAAACCGATTCTTCTGATTCTGATCTTTTCGCTCCCACTTTTCATTGGTCATTACTTATAACGCATCTCGCGCTGAATTTACATTTCTGTGACATTTTTCTTATTTGCAGTTTTGTTTAATTTTATTGTTTAAACATGGTGGTTACTAACAAAGTAAATTGATCATTTAGATCTAATTTTAAAATGACGCCTTTCTAAATTTTAAATCAGTTTAATGTTAGCGTTTATTACATTGCAGTTTTAAAATATTAGCGTAAATTACACCCGATTCATGCGGGATTCATGTTAATTTGAGATGAGGAACCCAGCTGGTTTGGCGCAAATCAAGTCAGTAAATGCCTTTGGTGCGTATGCATCAATAAGCAGTTAATAAAACTTTTTAGCTTAAATTTACGCTATAGGAAGTAGCATAACATGCAGAATATGCTGTTGAAGAGCTAAACAATCTTTCAGCATAAATGTACGCTGATTGAAGTTTTGAAAGACTTAATAAGAATATTCGTTCCGTTTTGCGTTATTTATGCTGTAACATAGACGTAAAACTTGTGAAACATCGATAATAAACTTCTTTAAATGTGAATATCGTGTTTATTTCTTTGTTTTTCACCGCTGAAATCAAAAGGGAAAATAGTTTAATTCTCTTTTAGTTTCGGACAGCGTTTATAGTTTATATTTCATACTGGACTTAATAAATATTTATGTTCAAATATGTTTATAAGCATTAAATACATTTCAGTTGTGAATCTCCTTACTTAATAAAATAATGCTTTTACGCCATAATGTAGCACGGGTGGATGTACATGTTCGTTATTTCTTCCCTTGTGTAAGAAAAAATATTACGTATTTTCGCTTAAAGGGGAATTTTTACAAAAAGGTTCGGAAATAAATTTCAATAATATCACGCGCTTGAATGGCAAACACACCATTTAATATTATATGTTTTCAGTTTTATTTGCACAATTATCATTAAATAAGTTTTTTATTACTAGTGTTTGATTGCAGAAAACTCAATTAAATTGTCAAAAAAATGCTTTGTTTCAAGTCGTGAAAAGAATCGGAAGAAGTGATTCGGATCGCTACTATATATAACTGAAAAATTATAAATAGAAGCGATCCGATCCGATCCGGTCAAAACGCTCCGGTCTTTTCACTCCAAGCGATCCCAACGCTCAAAGCGATTCCGATCCGGTCAAAACTCTCCGGTCTTTTCACTCCAAGAGATCCAAACGTTCAAAGCAATTCCAATCCGGTCAAAATGCTCCGGTCTTTTCACTCCAAGCGATCCAAACGCTCAAAGCGATTCGCTTCGATTCCATTCTGTTTCCAATTCGATTGCGATTCCATTGCGCTCCTAACGGGATCGGTTTGCGGTCCGCTTCCGATTGTCAATTTCATGATTTTCAGTACATTTCAAAATTAGTCATTTGTTTGTGGATATTCCATGTCGCGGAAACTGAACATACTTTGATATTCTCACTGTTTCATACGTGTATGTGATGTTAAAGCTACCTTAATTGCACAACATATAATTAAATAATAAAAATAAATTGTATCACGATACTCACCGCTTTTGAATGTTCAATCAATCACATCAGAAATAATTATTTAATTCCGTAAATTGCGTTCTGTTGACAGCTATGACGTCATAATCGTCTAAAAGCCTGTTGTTACGTTCCAGACGGATATTTCAGCTCACAGTTGTTAAACCACCGATACCGACATAATTTCTTGCACTGATAAAAATAATTCAAAAATGCAAAACACAGATCCAAAAGCCTTTTTGACGAAGCTGAAG